>JAUPFT010000004.1:33470709-34713209 GCA_036936625.1 Parnassius smintheus behrii | reverse complement strand
AATAAATGTGGTTGCCAACCAGCCTTCGAAGCGTGGCAACTGTTGCAAATGTATGAGGCAATCAATAGAGAAGCCCTATGTTCAGCAGTGTACCTTTGACAGACTGTAAATGTACGATACGGTGTTAAAAGCGTCAAATGTAACTAAACTACCCAGTAGTTTAATATTCTTTCATGTATGAGTTTGGGAGTGGCTATTATCAAATAATATATTAGAACATGTACAATGAGAAAATATGAGCAATTTAAAAGATTTATTATTGCTTTCGTGTTTTTGTCCGCTAAAAGATAAACCCATATTTTTATATAAAACTTTAATAAATACCTGCGTATTATATCTGGCCCACATAAATAAAAAATAATTTATAAAAATGTAAAACCCTATTTCAAAAACTAAAACTAAATACTAAATTCCGCATAATATATTCTGTCAAATCAAATCTATTCTAGTCTAGTTTAATAAAAAAGTAGTCGACTTTTTTCTCTTTTTAGTTGCTGTATTTAGATAGAGCTTTACACTTAAACATTTTCAAGCCGTGGTAGCTCAAGGGCTAAGCGCTCGCTGTAAATTTCACAGTACGCGAGCAACCCGGGTTCGATCTCAGCCGGCACCAATGAAATTGTTAATTGTAATTTTTATTGCTGATTTACCACGTGCTCGACGGTGAAGGAAAACATCGCGAGGAAAACTGAATCTTTGAGAAATAAGAAAAAATATGTATTTCCAAGACGTGAAGTTCGCAAACATGGTTTGGAGCTGTGTGGCCTGTGCCTAGCAGTGGGACGTAAATAGTTAACTTTACACTTCAATAGTATATATATCCACCTAACCACACATACAGTAGCGTCAAAGGTACTTGTGTTTAGTAATTAGCGTCAACGTCAATTTACCTAGCCAGCATGAAAATTAAGGCAAATACTCTCTACAACCGGATAGACAAATGTACAGCAATAAATATTTAAAAATAACTGTCACCGTTACAGCCTATTAAAGTCTACTACTGAAAATCGGCTCCTCACTGTTTTTGTCCCATCATCAAAGGTATTCTAAGTACTATCGTTTGTCTTCGTTTTTGGGAGCCTTTCACTAACACCTGTACTTCTCGCGAGGATTGTCGTTTGGTTAGTCCAATAAAACTTTATATTCATACAGTGGTTCTGCTTAAAGGCTATCGGGCATGTATTATTACTTACCTGTCATATATAATAATGTAACGCATAATATTAAATTTTATGTAGTTGACAATTGCCCGGTTCCCCTGCTCGGTACGGACTTTGACAAAATTTAATTTCGCTTTTATCTCATTAAATTATCGTTCAGTAGATAAAGAAAAAATTATTTTATTGAAATATGAAACACTATTGTTTGGTAAGTTGGACACGTTTAATAACTATGTGCACTTAATAATAAATTAACCGCGGAGTTGAACGATTAATGTGCGATGGCATACTAAAATCAGTTTCTTGTTCTAATTACGCGTCGCTAATTGATGCGGTTTAAAAAAATTTGCGCCAATTATTCTACATTGCCCAGAATAAACGAGTTATGCGTATTATTACACGATTGTCGTTATTTTAGTAAACTTTATTTATTAAATAGATATAATCAGTTCTTCCTAGACTATGACTCACAAAATATACATGTATTAATGCGCATAAAGGTATTTTTGTTTATATGAGATTAGTGTGATTTGTCAAATGCTCCAACTTTGTTCCAGCGCGCTGTGATGCAACTGCTGCAGGGCATATGTTCTATGGCCTGCAGCAGTTGAGTGTTTCCTCGACAAAGTATTAATTGCGGCTCCGACCGCCAAATAACATTGGGAACGTATCGATTTGGTATGAAATCGTCTTAGAGACCCCGCGCTAATTCTCCATCTATCGAAATGTTTTTTCTTCCAAAATAAAATAGAATATTTGAGTTTTGATATTGATCGTTTTAGTATTCGTAAAAATCCAGATAAAATAAATAATATACAACAAAAATGCAAGGAAACGTCCGACAACTAGAATCAATTTTGGGTTTAGCTAACTTGTACCTTAGTTTTATAGCGCAAGCGGTGGTCGTTCTTGAGCCATTACATAATTTACTGCGAAAAAATATGAATTGGTAATGGACGGCGGAACATCAGAAATCATTCGATGCTTTCAAAGACGAGTTAAATTCAAATCGCGTAGTGGCGCACTTTAATCCGCGGCAGCAGCTAGTTCTGATGGTGGACACGGCACCCGGCGGGCAGGGCGCGGTGCTCGCCTTGCACTATCCCACTAGTGCCGAGCGCCCGATTAGTTACGCTTCGAGTAATCTTGCACTCTAACGAAAACATATACTGCAACGTCTTAGCGTTTTAATATATCGAAATCAACTTATTTAGAAATTACATAGATTGCTGTTTACAAAATTGTACTGTACTATTGTGTAAGAGTCGAGGGATACTCATCCCAATTTACCTGTCCGGTAGTTGTGGTATGGTATACGGGTATGCGACCCCGGCTACCCTAGCTATTACTGTCCTATCCCTTGCCCTCATGGACGGTAATATCCTACATTTCCTATTTCCTACCCTAACTTACCTTACTCTTCCTTTTCACACCACCTATCCTTCCCGTTTTCCTATTCCTACCCTCCGCCAATCCAACGTCGGCCGTGCGGATGGATGCATGGCTAGGGGCGAGCCTAGTCGTTAGCGTGCCACACTGCCCTGGGACCGGGCGACCCCAGAATTAGGCTAGCCTTACCCTGGCATGCGGGGCTCTGCTGGGGGGGACAAACCTTTCCTTCGCTATTCGTGGGAACGCAATGGGTAATCAAAAAATTAACCAAAACGGCGGCGATGTGGTTCGCCACCCATCACGTCTCGTTTCTCGCGGGGGCGAAAAGCGGCCCACGGAGAGCCGCTTCGCTACGTTGAATGTAAGAGGAGGGATGGATGGAAAGGTAGATGGAGTGTGTCAGATGATGGATGAACGTTGCATTGATATTCTGTGCGTGAACGAAACCAAGAGGAAAGGATGTGACACCACGGTTCATGGCCCCTACACGGCATACTGGTCGGGAGTCCCCCAAACCAGCCGAGGCTGTCAGGGAGTTGGTGTGATTCTTTCATCTCGAATGGTTGAATGTGTGATGGAGCATGAATATGTAAGCCCAAGACTCTTCTGGATTAGGTTAAAAGTCGGACTCACCCGCTTGTTTATCCTTGGGGTCTATGCACCGACGGATTTGAGTGGAGGTGGGTCACTAAAATCACAACAAGAGAGAGAGGAATTTTGGGATAGCATGAGAGAGGTCTTGAATAAATGCGGAGAAAATGAACGGATCGTGATGTTAGGGGACTTTAATGGATGGGTTGGAGTAAAGCGTGATGGGTATGAAGGAGTTCTGGGTATGTTTGGGGACGAGAGAGTGAATGACAATGGGAGAAGCCTGCTTGAAGTATGCTTGGTATGGAATCTGTGCGTGGCCAACACAATGTTTGACCACAAAAAGATCCATTTGTATACAAGAGATGAGGGTGAGTCTAGAAGTATGATTGATTTTGTAATTGTGGATGAAAGACTGAAGAAGAAAGTGCTAGACACTCGGGCATATCGCGGTGTAGGCCTCGACACAGACCACTTCTTGGTCATAGCCCGAATGCGTGGCCTCTTTAAACGGTGGCGACACCGAGGGGCCGAGCCTACGAGTGTTTTGGACAGAGTAAAAGTGGAAAATCTACAAGAAAAAGAAAAGAAAGACGAGTATGTAGAGAAACTGAAAGAAAGTTTTAAAGGGATAGAAGAGACAGGAATGATTGAAGATTTGTGGGAGACATTTAAGAAAGGGGTTGTAAATGTTGCGATTGAGGTATGCGGGGTAGCTAAAAGAAGGAAAGGGAGAAAGAATGATAACGTGTGGATGGATAAAGATGTACAAAGGGTTGTGCAAGAAAAGAAGAAAGCGTGGTTGGATTGGTTAGCAACAAAAGCTAACCAAAAAGTTCAAAAGGCAACGGATGACGAGATAAAGGAAGCAAGAACGAAGTATAAAAGATTGAAAACAGCAGCGAAAGAAACTGTGTCTAGAAAGAAAGAAGAACGAAAAGATGATTTCGATAGGAGGCTCACTGAAGATTTCCAGTCAAACATTAAGTTTTTCTGGAAAACTATCAAAACAGTCAGAGGAAAAACTTCTACCTCGGAGCTGAGTACAATCAGGAGTCAAGATGGGAGCATTATAAAAGGAGAAGAATGTGTGTTAAAGAGATGGAAAGAGTATTTTGAAAGTTTGTTTGAAAGAGAGGAAGTGCAGGTACAGCATCTGCCACCTTCCACGGAAACGAATATAAATGTTGATGAAAATGAGATAAGCATGGATGAAATAGTGAAAGCGTTGAAAAGTATGAGATTAGGTAAGGCTGCAGGGTATGACAGGATTACCGGCGAGATGCTGAGGGCTGGACAGGGCCTGGTGGCTAGTCAGCTGTACCGCCTTTTCAATCTGTGCTGGCGAAATGGGCAAGTGCCGGGAGACTGGTGCAAAGCCGTAATCGTGCCATTGTATAAGGGAAAAGGGTCACGGCAGGACTGCATAAATTACCGTGGTATAAGCCTTCTTAGCGTCGTCGGTAAATTGTATGCGAAAGTGTTGATTGAAAGGGTTGTGAATGAAACAGACGAGAAAATATGGGATGTACAAACGGGATTTAGAAAGGGAATGGGATGTACGGATCAGGTCTTTTCTTTGCGGTGCATAGCCGAAAAGTGTGTGGCTAAAAACAAGAAAGTCTACTGCGCCTTCGTAGATCTAGAAAAGGCCTATGATAGAGTGGTGAGGAATGAATTGTGGTCAGCACTGTCCGTGTACGGTGTGAGCAGTGTCCTCATACGAGCATTGCAATCTCTTTATAGGGATTCTAGTGCTTGTGTAAGGATAAACGGGGCATACACTGAATGGTTTAATATCGAAAAAGGTGTTAGACAGGGATGTGTAGCGTCACCGTGGCTGTTTAATCTGTTCATGGACAATTGTTTGACAGATTTAAAAGTGAATGAAAGTGGGTTGAGAATGAATGAGTTACTCGTCAAATGTCTTCTCTATGCTGATGACCAAGTATTACTTGCGTCTTCGGCCGAGGAGTTGCAGGAGATGGTAACTGCTATGAGTGGAGCATTTGTTAGAAAGGGAATGAAGATGAATGTAAGGAAAACGAAAGTGATGGTGTTTGAAAAAGATGAGGCAGTGACAGACTGCAATATCGTGATTGAAGATGAACAAATTGAACAGGTGAAAGAGTTTGTGTATCTGGGGTCAAAGTTTACAAGAGATGGAAAGTGTGAGAGTGATATCGAAAGAAGAGTGAATGCAGGAAACATGGTGAATGGAGCTTTGCACTCCTTTATGAACAGTCGGAAGGTGTCTAACAAGGCTCGTTTGGCTGTGCATGAGGGGGTGTTGGTTCCGACACTCATGTACGGAAGTGAAAGTTGGGTATGGCAGAAGAAACATGAAAGTAGAATAAATGCAGTTGAGATGAGAGCATTAAGAAGTATGATAGGAGTTAAACTGAGTGACAGGGTAAGAAATAGTGAGATAAGGAAACGTTGTGGCTTGAAAGAAGATGTAGTGACAAAAATTGAGAAAGGTATGCTGAGATGGTTTGGCCACATCGAGAGAATGAATGAAGAACGATTGACGAAAAAAGTGTATAAGGCGAGTGTGAATGGAAGTGCTGGAAGGGGTAGACCTAGGCGGACTTTTCTAGACCAAATTAGGGACGTCTTGAAAAAAGGCCAGGTTAAGAGTACCCTAAACCGTAGAGCATGTATGAAGGGAATAATGAAAGTGGACGAAGCGAAACAAGTATGTAAGGATCGTAGCAAGTGGAAAGAAGTGGTCTCTGCCTACCCCTACGGGAAAGAGGCGTGATTATATGTATGTATGTATGTACTATTGTTGTTTACCAAAACATTTTCTTTTTCGCGATATCGCAGAAATTACTTAAAATGTCTACCGTTTTTTTCTAAACACAAACTAGAACATCTTTATAAATTGTTTGTTAAACTTTCAATAACACTTTATACATCTTCTTTCTCTTGTCTTTGAGTCTTTGTCTTGTCTTTGAGATGTACTGATCACCTTAAAAGGTATTTCAGCACGAAGATATATAGAAACACCTCCACCACAATTCAATCGGTCTTTGCGTATTAATACACATCCAGGAAGGAAGTATAGAGTGGAATAAAGGAAAAGTAGGTTTGAGAAAAGTTTCAGAAATCAAAATACCGTCGAGGTCAGTACTGCTAATGGATGCCAGGAGGTCATAGTAGTGACCAGAAATACTTTGCGCATTAATGTGGGCAATATTTAAATATTCAGGCTTTTGAGAAAATACAGTTGACAAACAAAACATTTAAGTTCAGAGAACTCACACAGAAGAGACGAAAGATCAGGATGTGAAGAATTAGTCTCCGCTTGAGCTTTCTTCAATTCCCCTTCATAATCAGGCATCCGAGACCCGAACACGTTCTCAAGTACTTTTAAGTTGTTAGTCAGCTGAACAACTGAACATCTATTATTAGCGAGTGAAGAAAGTAAGTATTCCTTAATTCAAGGTTTTCGAGAAGAGAAGTAGCCACCAACGAGTGAGGTGAGTTTAGTTAGTATTTATCGCATTTAAACAGTGGAAAGTATAGTTTAAAAATTCATAAAATATAAATAATTAGCGCACACCGAGTATGCGTGTGGACGATCGCGACTACCCGCGTGGTTCATTTTAGTACGGAAATCTTATTTCAAGTTAGTAGTATTTACCTGTTACACACTAACTTTTTCCAGACGGTAAAATAATCACCAAGTGTAATAAAAAACTTCACCAATACGAGTAGCAAGAGATTTCAATCAATACTTCTGAGGTGGGTATAAGATCATTTATTTCGATTATTATTAAAAAAAGTTAGTTGAAAACAATTCAAGTCGTCAAACGTCAGTTAATCGGTATGGATTTGAACGAGATATCTTTCGAAAAAACTGAACTTATCACTTTGATATTTTTTTATTAGCTTTAGATTTTAATCCTTAGGAGGTCTTCTCATTTTAACTATTGTTAGTCTTTCCGTTCATTAATATTGGACAATTTTTTTCCGGTAGCAAAATACAAATCAATTCAAATTCTGTAGTATTAAGCAGCCAAAAAATTGTGTTGTAAACAGAAACATTTTTGTAGCTTTAAGCGAAATACGAGTCTCGGTAATTAATAAAAGTAAATTGAATTTTGATTTTCCAAATATATTTTATTATTTTCATATATTGAAATTAAACAGTCAATAAAATAGGCTATTAAAAACTAATATCGTTGCTATGTATCAGACAAACAATCATATTAAATGTCATTTATAAAATGACAGAATTTATAAGCCTAATGGACAGTAATTGGTCTTTACGATTATTAATATTCTTCAGAGAGCAAAAACTGATATTTAGCGAGATGAGAAGAAAACGAGCACAATAGAATAATATTAAGTGTAAATATTTACGAATAACGTGTTGGGTTCGATTTAATAAAATTACTGAAAGGGCGTGTAAGTGTGTAAGATTGCGTACAAGCGAAGTCTAGCAAAAGGCTTTGACAGCCATGATTAGTTAGCGAAAAATGGCATGGTTAGTTGGCGAACGAAGTTGATTTGTAAATACAAAGCAGTATTAATTATCAACAAATATTAATACTGCTTATAAAAATATGTTTAAACTTAAAAATATGTTTTAAACTTTTAAATGACAGACAGATTTATAAAGGGCTATAAATCATGAATATTCAACTTACTATAGTCAAAAGCAACGTTCAATAACATGGCAAAACACCGTTATAGAGTGGAATTATACGACAATGGTGAATGATGATGAATGACGGATAATATTTTAACAAAAGCACGATCAATTGGATATATTGGTAATTTTTTTGATATAACTAGTTGCAGCATGAATGGGTTGGATCGACCTTTAAATACTACCGTTACCATCACCGTTACAGCCTATTAAAGTCCAATGCTAGACATAGGCCTCCCCCATAGATTGCCTCATACAGGGGGATATTTTCCATAATTGACGCTTAGCAAGCTTGTTGGCGACCATAGTTTTTTTTATGTTTCGTCGTTATACAACGTTGCTACCCATCTCCTGATTTCCTTCCCTCCGTCGCCTCTTACGACAACGTAATGATATGGGGTAGTGGATATTGTTATACCGCCAGTCCACTGTAAATACCACGTTTTCATATAATGCCATCATAAAATCGCGGATTAATGCTGTATCTTCCACCTTCCACCGGATTATTCCATACTCATCCTATGACGTATCTAGCTATGCGGTTTGTTATTAGCTCTGGTGAGTGTTGAGAGCGATAATCGGAGACTCTTTTTAACAGGTAAAGATACATTCTTAATTATTATATTATTATTATTATACTATTATTTTAATAAAATTAAGATACATACTTATTAATTTACCAAGATGAGAATGCATAAATATTTTATTTCTTAATCGAAGAAAGATGGGCGATGAGTAGGATATTTTTATTTTTATTTTTTAATGGCTAATAATCTGATGGTATATATGCCAATTAATATACAGTTATTTTATTCTCAATTCTTCTTATAGAATAATGATCACAAACGAGCACACTTGTCCCAATTTTCGATCACGAATCAAAATGCAAATGCGTTGACACCTCTGAGGACTAAGATGGAATACATCGTTACCAGTATAAAGGGTCTCCGGTTGCGTATACTCAACATATTAAACACAGGAACGTTAATCTGCTATTTTATGCTGGTATACTATGAGAGCGTAGTTCTACCCCGTCAACCCATTTATACCACAAGTAATATAGCGTTGCATGATGTATTTATATTAGCCGTATTATGCATATAAAAATGCATAAACATTTTATTTTTTTAATCACAGACACATATGTACGATGAGTAAGATATTTAGATGTCTAATGGATAAGACATCCACTTAGCACATAGTGAAATGTGTGTCAATACTCGTATTATACTATCAACTATATCTGTATTTATTTTCCATATCTATTGCATTTTTGTAATAGAATTTCTTATAGATTTCTTTTTTATCTAAATAAAAAGTAAAACTTTCTAGACTTAACTGTCTCGCTAGCGAGATGAAGACGCAATCTCTGTATTGACAGCAAGACATATGGGCAGGTGGAAAGGTTCATAAATGAGAATTATAATTTAAGAGATTTTCCTCTACATAGCCCTCTTAAAGTTGATAAAAATCGCAACAATAAATTATAAAACAATAGAATATTTGTGTGTTGTTCCACAACAAAAAGTCAAGAACGCAACATCGAAACAAAAAAATGTACATAATATACAACTAAATTATTTCTCGGCTTACTTAACATATCTTGTATCATGTTCTACTAGACAACTTCAGGCCTCTGTCACTCTTACTGCCTGCGTGAAATGATTACCTAAAATCAAGAGTCACCCACGGTGCAATACGCAAGCGGGGCTAGCGCGTTGATGAATTTTAACGCTGTTTACGTGAATAGTTTTTTTGTAAACGCTTGTTGTAATTTTTGTTTAGTGTTTAGTTTATTTAATTGTTCGATAAAATAGTTAATTTTTTAATGTGATTTAATAAAAATATATGTGTATATTACCTATCTACTTGATAAATTATAATGGCATAAATTCGAACCTCCTATAATTGTTGCGTGGATGGATGCTTAATGAGCAAACAAAAGGATTCAGATCATGAACGTACTAAGAAAGTACGTCCATGATTCAGATAATATCATTTTTTATGTTATCAAAGGATAATGAAATATACATTTATTCATTTTTTGTTACATAAATACCTATAGCAAAAAATAATTAAGTAATAATTTAAATACAGAAGTAATATCTAAGTACTTTATTTCAAAACTTAGTTGAAATTTACTTCACTAAGTTGGTAACTTACATGTCTTTGGTAATTAAAATATTTCAAGTTATAATAATCTATCTGCCAGAAAGAGCCAACTGTCAAAGTTGAAGACTGAGTGGCAGCATCGTTTCCGGGACACCTGAGATTTTGAGTGAGATTGAGAGGTTCTATGGGCAGCTGTACGCATCCATCCATCCATCCAAGAGCAAATCTTATCCGACAATATTCCGATGATATCCCGGACGTCAGTCTGAGCGAGATTAGAATGGCTCTCCAGCACCTTAAAAACGGCAGGGCCCCAGGCGAGGATGGAATTACAGCGGAGCTTCTGAAAGCGGGTGGAACACTGGTACTTGAAAGTCCTTCAGAAGCTCTTCAATTTCGTCCTCCATGGTGGCACTACTCCGGAGACGTGAAGCGGATGTGCGGTGGTCGTGTTTTTTAAGAAAGGCGACAACGATCTTTTGAAGAACTACAGACCGATTTCCCTTCTGAGCCGAACGAATCATCTCGCACGCAGACTCGACGACTTCTAGCCTCCCGAACAACAAGCCGGTTTCCGAAAAGACCACATACATACCTTGCGGCAAATTGTACAAAAGACCGAAGAGTACAATACAACACTTTGGCTGGCGTATGTGGACTAAGAGAAAGCGTTTGATTCCGTCGAAATTTAGGTGGTGCTACAGTCTCTTCTTGGGGTGCCAAGTTGAATGTCGGTATATCGAAGTGCTGAAGTGTTTGTACAGTAGGACTACGATGGCTATGCGAGTACAGAACCAGAGTTCGCGTAAGCTCGCCCAGTAGTCTAATAATTGTGGTGTAGTTTTATAGTTTTCTAGTTTTTGCCCGTGACATCCAGTTATAATTGTAGCTTGTTGCAGCAGACTCTTTTTCACACATGAGCGCCGTATAACCGAACTCCACGCGGACGAAGTCACGGGCAAAAACTAGTAAATCATATAATTCAACAGAAATACTATCTATACGTTTTGTTTGTAGCGTAGATATCTTCGATTATATAGATAGATTATATTCGTTTTTGAACGTCAGATTAAGTAAATCATTCTCAAGCTCACTCTCAGAATCAGAAAACATGGTATAAATGTGTACCTGTGAGTTCGATAAGAAGTGTTTGAGGCCAAACGTATGTTGCATACTTACTACAGTTGGTGTCATACTTAGGTCAATGTATGACACCAACGTTGCATTGCATACGTTGAGTACATTGCGTACGTGGGGTCGGTATATTTCTCCCTTTATTGTGTTATTTGCTTTCACGGTAAATTCTCGTAATTCTGCAAATTTAGCATAAATTCTTTTGTCAGTTACAGTAATAATTTTATCAACGCTATCATTTATGCTGCATAAAATTTTATTGAGAACAACAACTTACTTCACGACTTCCATTATGTCTCGGCAAACGTAGTTTCAGTAGAAATTAACCGAGTTTCGAACAATTTAACTGCATTTATAGTTTGTTATCTGTATATTTTAATTGCATTCCTATGAAACCCCATATTAGAACTTGAACATAAATTTTATGGTTTTAATATAATTTCTTATGACATAATTTACTTTTATTAGTTTAGTCATCATCATCATCGTTGTCATTACAGTTCATCGCAAATCCACAGCTGAACAAAGGCCGGTAAGAAATTTCGCTTACCGGTACTAGGTTATTGAGACTCACACTCTTTCTCAACACTAGAGAACATTTTGTTTTACATCGTTTGTCGATTACCTAAAGCCATATAGGCCGGCCAATAAAGAAATTTGTTTACTGATACGTTGGGTTAGGTCGGTTATTCAGGTTTTACTGCGAATATTCTATTACGAAGTATATCTCGCAGAAAAACTCCAAGCACATCTCATGATATGTCATAATTACAACAGTTTTTTTGTGTATTTTTTTTTATTTGTAACTTATTTAGTCTTACATAAGTTACATAAGGTAAAGTCGTAACAATTAGTTGGTGAGTGACATAAGTTGTTTCCATGAATTCAATCTAACTGAAAAATATGGCAAACGATTTTTTATTTTAAGCACTTAAAAACAGAATAAAAAAGCTTAAATATACAAGTATAAACTTGGAACAAATTATTCAAAAGCGAATCAAAGACTCTATATTTTTTACGTGGTAGTTCCACGATTCCTATATATGCTATATAGTTGTGGCACGAATAATACGGCTCGACTGGCGAAGGACCACACTCACAGAAAACCAGCCTAAAATAGCAGTTTCATGCTTCTGCTGTGTTACGTATGGTAAGGCTAGAAAACCGTATACACTTTTTATTAGTTACTTGGCATTCCAACGTAGTGCTAAGGGGTGCATCTGCATTTTCATTCTTTATCAACGTTAAATGTTGATGTCTGTGGGCCCCCGACGTCCATTCACCATTCAGGTTGACTGATTGCTCGTTTGTTACTATTATTGTATAAAATATACTTGAAGCTGTATACATTTTTCAACGATTTAAAATAATTTATATAATGGTAATGTATTTTTGTTTCAGTACTAAAATGTGAAAGGGAAGTCTCCAAACAACCACTCCATCAAATGAAAGGTCGTCAGTGACGTACACTGTGAACGATAAAACAGAGAACAATACAACACAAGAACGTTTGTTGCCGATTGACCGACAAAGTACAACAAAATAGTTCACTTGTTGCCCCTTTTTCTTGTTTTCGTTTAGTTTTGATTATATATTTGTTCTCAAAATTTAAGTTAGTATTAAAAAAAACGAGAAGGTTCTATAGTCGGTGAATTTGTTTTTTTATATTTATATCTATATATATATATATATATATATATATATATATATATATATATACATATATATATATATATACATATATACATACATATATATATATATATATATATATATATATATATATATATATATATATATATATATATATTATGCTTCATGTATAATCTATCGGTGGTCGTAAATTAAAAAAAATCTTTATGGTAGGAAAATGGTGGTAATACCATAGAAATCCATACCACAAAATAGGACCATAAAAATCGGCATTATTTTATCGAAACAAAATAACTTTCATTAAAAAAAGGGAAGTGTATAAAAATAAAGCAATTTTTATTCCAAGGCAATTTACCCTTCATAAGCATACATCGGAATACATGCAGGTGTTATGTGGCAGAGACAAAAACTCTTTTAAAAACAAATTTATTTAATATATTTAACTATAATACAAACTAACTTAAAATATAGAAGTTGAGTCGGAGAGTTTGGAAATAGAATTGTATTGTGGGATCGAAGGACTTGGTTTATATAGTGTAGGATCGTGGGAAGCTAGGAGGTAGAGGGGTAAAGATAAGGGAATAACATTATGCTTGTTTGTGTTTATCGTTAACTTATTCTAAGATACAATTAAGAATGGTAAACTTTGGAACAGTAAACATTAGTATTTAAATATTACAATCTAATTAGTTTGGTTTCTACGTAAACAATGTAATTTAGTTTTAAAGTAAATAAGTAATATAAGAATAACAATATAAAAGTATAGAGGACTTATAATATAAAGTAAATAGTATATAACACAATATTGAGCCTATAACATAACACCTCCCCCCTTAGAACAAAGATTGAGCGGTTTTGCTCGATTTTTGAATGTAGTCAGCAGCTTCGTCTTCGTCTTCTGATATGCAGGATGTTGTAGCAGTGGTGTTTATCGATGACATGGGAACTTCGACGTGTTGTTGGCGATGAGAACGGTCAAAGCAGTTATTAAAAATTTGTATACAGTTGCCATGTGGATTTATGGGCATGTTATTCCATGGCAAGCACTTGTAACATTTGTAACAAAAATATGTTAGCATAATGATGCCAGTAATCAAACCAAATATGGAAAATTTTGTTGCATGTTTTTCTGAGAATGTAGATTTATTATCTTTAAGTAATTTTGAATGTATTTTTATTTGGTCTCTAACCGAGTTAAGAGAGTCGAGTTGGATGTTGTTGAGCTGGATTGGTGCAAGTTCTGGTTGTTGTAGTTTAATTTCTTCTGGGAGGCAAATGTGTTCAATATCCACAGAAGTAAAAGGATGACTGATGTTGGTCGTTTTAGTGTCCTCAGCTAGGAGTGTAACAAACGCGGTGTACATTTTACATCCTTGTTCTAGAGTGATGATACCTGCTCCAGAGATTTCGCCGTGAGTTGTTTTGCTTTCGCACTCTAAAGCATACGGAGTCTTGCGTTGGAGTATGTAGATCCAGTTGTTGTTTCTAAGAGCTTGAAAAGTATTGATATGTGCTGAAAATGTAGTGATATCACAAACTTCAGGAACTTGTCGACTTGTTGTTGTTAGGATGACAACTTCGCATAAAGGTCTGGTGTTGATGTTGTAGATGAGAAGATCTCTGCAGACTTTGGATTCCGTTGCAAAGTCTTTGCATTCGTCCAGTGAGCTCATAACGACGTATTGCTGTCTAGTGGTACTCATGGCAAGGTATGTTTGTTCGGGAAGGATAGTGGAATATAAGGAGGAGTCAGGATGTAGCATAGGGATAGAATATAAATGGTATAATATAAATTTTTCGTTTTTAACTAAAGGGAATTCTAAGATATATATAATATTATTCATATAAATATAGGAAGTAATAGAGGCAGATTCGAGAATTTTGTGTATGTTAGGTAATGTTATTGGGGCAACTAAGTTTTTATTGAGCCTAGCGGGATTAGAAGACAGTAATTCTTTGTATAGGCGCATGGTTGATATTATTGACGGGTGTATTGCATTCGATTTAATAAAAAGTATACTTGTGGTGACATCGTCATTATCTCGTTCTAAAGAAACTATGAATTCAAGAATTTGAATTGAAACGGTCGATATTTCTTCAAGGATAGTTAAATTAAATATAAGTTTGTTTGTGGAGGCGAAATATGAATTTATTTTGTTAATATCTTCATTAATAACATATTCATCATAAGAGATTTTATGTACCGTTTCATTAAAATTTGTGATTGTTGAAGAAATAATTTGTAATTGCTGTTTTAGAATATCATTAGTAGATATTTGTTGTTTCTCTAGCTGTTCAATGTATTCGTTATAATGTTTAGCATCTTTTGCGTCTGGAACACCAATGAGCCATTTCAAAATTCAACCCAAGCCGTCTAGCATTTCACGTTTGGATTGCTTGTTATCAGTGTAAGAATTAAGTTCATCGAGTCTAGAGTCTATTCTATCCACGTTTATTTTTATAAATGAAGTAGTAGTGATAACGGTGGGTAAATTTGAATGTGTAGCGATAAGAGATTGGTAGTTATTTACGAGTCTTTTGATAGAGTTGCGAGCTAGGAATAAAGAAATTTCAAATATTCTTACAAAATAATTTTAGAAATAGAACAGAGTAAATAAATTTATGTGGGTATCCCTATTAACAATAGTTGTGGAATACCTGGTAATAAAAATAAACCTTAAATAATTGTTTTAAGTTATTTTAAGCTTAGTAGTATAATAATTATTTGAAGATACGTAAACTTTGTATAAAAGGATATAAGTAATAATTTTATAATAAAACAAATTGTAAAATTAATGTGTGTGTTGTTTATAAATTATAAATGATTTAAACCAAGAGTATTATTGTTAAAGGTATAAGGGTGTGCCATTATTTGAGTCACCCTGCAATAGAAATAAAGTTAAATACTTATGAATAATTACGTTCTAGTCTTAGAGTAAATGTTACGATGATGGAGTGAAGTCATGCAATGGTCTTAAACGATTTGCATGTACTAATTGGTTTTTTCCAGATTTTTGTATAACATAATTTTCATTAAAACCTATTCTAACAATAACATGAGGGCCGTCCCAAAGGCTATTTAAGTTGTTTGGACTTGGGACTTTGAGCATAACTTTATCACCTACGTTAAACTTGGCTATATTTTTAATATTACTGTCGTATCCCTCTTTTGCCTTTTCTTTCATAGATTCAACGTTTTGGCGAGCTGTGTCACGGGATACCTTGAGTCTTTCATTTAAATCTCTTAGGTAGTCATGAGTTGTATAGTCATCATTAGCTTTTAGAGAATAAAGTGAACGCGGTTTGTAGCCAAAGAGTAATTCGTGTGGTGTGAATTTTGTGGATTGATTTATTGAGGTGTTATGACACATAACGGCAAATGGTACGATTTGATCCCAATTAGATTGGTTACGTTTGTGGTACATTCGGATGTGGTCGCGTAATGTAGCGTGGAATCGTTCTAAAGAACCGTTAGTCCGAGGGTGATATGCGGTGCTAACTGTGTGATTGGATCCTAATAATTTCATCAATTGTTTGATCACGCTATTTAGAAATTCTGTACCTTGATCGGAATGGAAACGTTTAGGTACGCCGTAATGTTGACAGAAAATAAGAAGAGATTTGGCTACTGTTGTTGCTTGTTTATCTTGAATAGGGTATGCTTGAACAAAACGAGTCAAGTCATCTTGTAGTGTGAGTATGTATTTATTAAAGTCGTTAGTTATATCTGAGTAAGAGACTAAGTCAATAGTTACGCGTTCAAAAGGTTCAGTGGAAGAAGAAGTAATAACCATAGGAGCTTTATATGTCTTACGTTGTATTTTGTTTCGTTGACATATTTGGCAATTATCTATATAATTTTTAATAGTATCGGTCATTCCTTTCCAGAAATATTCAGATCATATTTTGTGTGTCGTTTCGATAATGCCGCGATGTCCTGATAAGGGATCATCATGGAAGGTTTTAAGGATTGATTCTATCTCTTCTGGAGCTGGAGTTTTAACTTTATTTTCACATATGGTGATCTTGCATTCGTAAAGGTCGGCTAAATAAGCTGTTATGTGTAATTGTTCGTTTCCTTTAAGTTTACAAGTGGGGTCGTTTTTAAAGTCCGGAACGTAAAGTGATTTTAATTTATGGTTGTGTAGACAAGCGAGTGATACTTTAAAATAGCTCTCAGAATCCCAAGGATCGAAGTGAGTGGGTCTCGAACAGCCAAATATAATATTTTGTTTCTTATCTGAAACTAATAAATCAGTTTCGTAAAGTGTTTTGGGTTTACTTAAAAATGGGTCCACTTGAGAGCAAGTGGAAATTGCTTGTTTGAAAAGGGTATTTTTATCGGAAAGTTGACACGAGATTGGGATAAGAATGTTTTTGTGACGTTCGTTTAAGAGGCAGTCTGGGGAAATATGGAGATTTGGAGTATTAAAAGTGTGAGAGTCGATTTCTAAGTAGTGTTGAAAGTTTAATTGTAAATAGTCTTCCGAAGTGTTTGGGTCGTGATGTGTGTTATTGTCGCTTTTTGTGGGATGATTTATGTTCGTGTGGAGAATTGGAGGGCGTGAGAGAGCATCTGCATTAGTGTTGTTTTTACCTGCCTTATATACTATTTCGTATTCGTATTCTTCAAGTTTAAGTCGCCATCGAACTAACCGACTACCAGGGTCCTTTATCGAGAAAAGCCATGTTAGCGGTTTGTGGTCAGTTACAATTTTAAATTTTCTACCAAACAAATATGGTCTAAAATGTTTAACTGCCCAAACGATAGCTAATAACTCTCTTTCGATAGTGGAATAGTTTGATTCTGCTTTATTTAGTGTCCGAGATGCATATGCTATAGGCAAGTCCTTGCCCATTTCGCCTTGCGATAGCACAGCACCTAGGGCGTTTATAGGAGCGTCGGTTGTCAGTATGAATTCCTTTGTGAAGTTTGGATATTGTAAGATGGGAGGATTAGTAAGAAGATGTTTGCATTCATTGAAGGATTGTTGTTGGGTTTCACCCCATGTGAAGGTAGAAAAAAGACTTTTAAGAAGGCTAGTTAAAGGTTTAGTGAGTTTGCTGAAATTAGGAATAAACCGACGATAGTATCCTGTAAGGCCCAGAAATGCCTTTACATGATTTAGGAATAGGGAATTCTTGAACTGCCCGAATTTTATCGGGGTTTGGCTTAACGCCTTCGTTCGAAATGATATGGCCAAGATAAGCAACTTCGCGTCTAAGAAATTCGCATTTGTCTGGTTGAATCTTTAGTTGATATTTTCTAAGTCTAGAGAAAACTTCTTCAAGTTTTTGTTCATGCTCTTGAAGGCTGGAAGCAAAGACAACTATGTCGTCGAGGTAAACGAAACATCTTTCACCTTGTAAGCCATACAAAACGGAGTCCATTACACACTGAAACGTCGCTGGCGCGTTTTTTAAGCCAAATGGCATTCTTTTATATTCATAATGACCATATGGTGTACTAAAAGCTGTCTTAGGAATATCTTTTTGATCAACTTCTAGCTGATGAAAACCTGAGGCAAGATCTAATGTGGTAAAATATTGAGAATGACCTAATTTGTCTAGAATATCTGTGATGTTAGGAAGAGGATAACTGTCTCCTACTGTGACTTCATTTAACTTGCGGTAATCAATAACTAATCGCCATTTCTGTTTCCCAGATGCGTCTAGTTTCTTAGGAACAACCCAGATGGGGCTACTCCAAGGAGATGAGCTAGGTCTAATAATGTCTTGGTCTAACACCTTTTGGACTTGTGATTTTACTTCTTGTTCGTGTACATGAGGAAAGCGATAGGTTTTCGTGTGAATTGGAATGTCAGTAGTGGTAGGTATTTGATGTTTTGTATGATTGCTAAATGTAAGGGAGTCGCCTTCGATGAAAAATATGTCGGGGTATTTGGAGACAATTTTATCCAATGAGTTCGATTCTTCTTTGTTTAAATGTTCGCGTCTAATGAGGGTGAGTACTTGTTTTTGTCTATCGGTGTCGGATGTGTGATTAAGATTATTAATTGAGTGTTTATTAATGTTGTTAGTTTGTTGATTTGGTTGATAAGGTTGAACTTCGATGTTTGGCATGCTAATTACTTTATCGGATTTGTTTGTATTTACACAAGTGATAACAAATGAGTTGTTTTTGACTTCAACTAATGCATTGGGAATAACAATACCGTTATCTATTATTTGTTTTTCGACTATTGCTGTCCCGGAATTTATATTGTTCGTTCTACACATAATCACACTCTCGGAACGACTAGAAAGGAATTGGTTATTAGGGTCGATTATATTTTGAGGATTTTCGTTCAAATAATGTAGGTTGTATGATCTGTCACGTATTCTCATTGTTTTAGAATGAATATGAATACTGCAATTATTCTTTATCATGAAATCGTTGCCTAGGATACCGTCTGCTTTAATGTTAAGGGAAGCAACATGAAAACGATATTTAGGTAAATAATCTAGAGATATTTCGGTGGTGCCTAAGGTTGTAATTGAATTTTGGCTACCGGAAATATCTACGATTGACACGATGTTTAATTTACTTAAAAGTGACGAGCCTATTTTATCCCTTTTTATTACCGATATCCCTGCTCCGGTGTCTATGAGAAATGTCACTGGTTTGCCTTCTATGTGAAAAGTGCAGTGTAAGAGGTTATCGGGTGGTATATCGTTTAAGGCAGATATGGCAAAAGATTTTGGATTACATTTGAATTTGGGATGTTTTAATTTAAGCTTTTTAGTTGTAGGTTTTGATTTCGAACGTGGTTTATTGGAAACAGTGGAATTTGTAGATATAGGAGGTGTAGTTGTCTTAATGGAATCAGTGGACGTAGTAGGTTCAGTAGTCTCGAGAGAGTCAGTAGGTGTAGTAGAGATAGTAGATGTAGTAGAGATAGTAGTAATAGAGTCAGTGGATGTAGAAGGAATAGCATGTTTTGGAAAACCAAGGGTTTGGGGCTGGCTACCCTGTTCGTAGGTTTCCGTTTGAGAACTGGAATTTTTGAATATTGAGTGATGTGTATGTGATGTAGTACTTAAGTCGCTAGTTTGTGTAGACACATTTTTCAATTCTGTCTTACACTTAAGCGGTGATTTAGAAGGTACGCTGTTTGTTTGCGTTGTGTGATCTCGATGGTTCGGCGGTCGAGGACGCCTTTGAAAAATGGGGCTGGATTTACTAGAGTTCATATTTGCAGGTTCTCGATGTCTTGAGTCGGGATCGGTGAGCAGGATACTGAAGCGATTTCCAACGAGTTGCTCATCTCGTTGGTCGCTTGGCAGTTTAAATGATTTACTGATATATGAGGCGCAGGAAGTGCGTGTTGGGCTTGATTGTTTCTTATATTATTATTATAAGTTCTTTTACGGCATTCTGTAATATTATGCCCAATATTTTTACAATAACTACATAATTTTGTAATTTGTTGCGGTGTGTTGGCATTATTGTATGTGGTTTGTGTATATGGTAGATGAGTTTGATTTATAGGCTTAGTTGTATTACTATTATTATAATAATTATGGGTAATATATGGTGGTTTTGTAAAAGGTGGTGGCCGCGTTGTGTTTAGCCTAAATAGAGATTGCCTAGCCTTGTTCATCGCACGAATTTTGTCCTCTTGTAGTGCGAATCGGCCTGCTTCGCAAAGGGTAGGGAATTCTTTTGTTCTTAGCATTGATCCAATATCGGAGCTAATACCATTGACAAAAACGTTAAGAGCCGTTTCTTCCGTTGTGGCTAAGCGACCTAGTAATGTCTTGTCGCATATTTCGGAGTTTAACTTCTCTATTATTTTAGAGCGACAAAGGTCGACTCTGTGAAAATATTCAGTTAGTGTTTCTGTAGGTTTTTGAAACATAGAATAGATTGCAGTTCGAGATTAAGGTGTGCTATGGTTTTAACGTTAGAAAATTTTTCGATAAGAAATGTTCGTAGGTCGGTCCATGAGGCATGTTCTTTACTGTGAACGTCTGCCGCACCCGAACCAGTAATATTGTTTAACGCGTATACTAAAAGTACTGACTTCTGGTCCGCTGAACTTAGGTCAAAGGCTGAATTGCATGACCTAACGAATCTATACACTTGGTCGTTATTGTCCGTGTCGAATGAGGAAATTAATTTAAGTAATGTAGTAATGTCTAAAGCCATCTTAGTGTTCTTTGTTTTACACAGGTAATATAATACAATAATATGAATAATTGATATAATAGAATAGTATAATATAATAGTATATAACTGAATAGTATGATTATATAAAAAAAATAATGTGAAATGAGGTGGTAGATGTAGGAAAAATATTTTGTTAAAAATGGAAAATAGGAATTTGAACAAACAAGTTTAGCCACTTACCACAATAACAATAAAATGTGGAGCTGCATGGTTCGGCGAAGTTCTTCAAAAGCCTTCAGCTACCGTACGTTGTCTTCTTGTTGGGCGATGCTGTCCCGTCGAATTTGGTACGTTCACTTCGTCTTTACGCGATTTAAGCGAATGAATCACGCGAGATCCTACCGACTGCGCCAAATTTGTTATGTGGCAGAGACAAAAACTCTTTTAAAAACAAATTTATTTAATATATTTAACTATAATACAAACTAACTTAAAATATAGAAGTTGAGTCGGAGAGTTTAGAAATAGAATTGTATTGTGGGATCGAAGGACTTGGTTTATATAGTGTAGGATCGTGGGAAGCTAGGAGGTAGAGGGGTAAAGATAAGGGAATAACATTATGCTTGTTTGTGTTTATCGTTAACTTATTCTAAGATACAATTAAGAATGGTAAACTTTGGAACAGTAAACATTAGTATTTAAATATTATAATCTAATTAGTTTGGTTTCTACGTAAACAATGTAATTTAGTTTTAAAGTAAATAAGTAATATAAGAATAACAATATAGAAGTATAGAGGACTTATAATATAGAGTAAATAGTATATAACACAATATTGAGCCTATAACATAACACAGGATATAAAACGTAATAAGTGTTACGTATAATTCACACTCGAAACATAAATTCTACTTACGCATAAGACAATTTTTCATATAAATGCTATTCTTAAAAACTCACTCCTGTGTTCCTCGAGCTTAATATAAATATGTCAATTTTTTTAACATCCACGTCAAATTGTCTCTGAGAAAATTGCTATGACAGACAAACATCCACCAGTGATTCAATTTGCTAATTTTGGTACGAAGCAGTGATGGTGCTCCTTAATTATAGCCCACGCTAGTGAAGCTGTAAATAAATGATATTTAAATTAATTTTTGATCCAGTTCATGTTCAAAATATCATCGAGATTGTGATAAATTAAAAAATGAAAATATTTTTTTAGAAATTGCGTAAAACGAGATGAAAAATATAATTGATTGAATACATCAATTATATTTTTCATCTCATCTCATCTCATCATATTACGAAGTTGAAATATTTATTGGAGAATTTGAAGCAAAAACAAATCTGCAATGTTCAAATATCGTGAAGAGGGTTCGCTACGCTTCAGTTGTTTGAGGTCGATGCAGTAGTGAAAAGTTTGAAGGCCTGCTTGATGAGGCTCCGGCGGTGCGATATTGCTTTCACTGAACTTTACCTATACTTCGAAATGTTTTACCGTTGGGAAATTTCGCAGTTCATTAGAGCACATATTTATTACTTATCTTCTTTTTTTATTTTCCTTAGTAAAAGTCTAGCACTTTAATAAAGGCATTTTTCTTAGGATAATATGCCACAATCACCGAACTAGTAGTAGATGGATTGACGATGCAATACCAATCGCGTCACGTCTTTCTCTTTTCGCGTTTCTCTAGCCTCTAATGACCTACTCGAAATGTGATGGAAGACGTGGGAGAGGGTTCCTTATATCATAATGGAAATACGTATTTTTCTTCGTCAAATTTATTACATAAAAAAGGAAATATTTTATGGACGTCTAACTAAACTAAACTTAAACGTCTAGCCGAGAACAGGCCTTCACTTATTCCTTTGGGTAGTTTAAAGAAAATATGAGTCATCTTCCTGCTATAAGCGGGTGGATAGTCTCCACACACTTGATTTTTTTAATTTGACAAACATTCAGGTTTCATCACAATGTTTTTCCTCACCACTTACAATTGATAAATAATGCTTATAAAATCCGCGTCGGTTCGGAGATTAGTTTGCTCGTATACTACAAATTTTATATGGTCAGCGCTAATTATACGTTGTAGAGCCAGCTGCAGTTTATTATGCTTATATAGCATATTATGTTTATAGAATGAATAGGTTGGCTTGACCGGGAAAGGTCGACGCTCTTACAGAATACCGGCGTAAAATAGCAAAGTTCGACAAAGTTCTCTTGTAGAATTACAGACCGATTTCCCTTCTGATCCGCGTCTACGTGCTACTTAAGAAAGTTATTACGAATCGTCTCGCATGCAGATCAAAGACTTCCAACCTCTCGCACAAGCCGATTTTTGAAAAAGCTTTGGCACCATACATGCATACCCATTGGCAAATTTTACAGAAGTCCAAAGAGTACAATTTGTTACGTTGTTTTGCGTATGTGGACTAAAAGAAAGCTTTTGATTCCGTCGAAATTAGGATGGTGCCGCAATCCCTTCAGCGTTGTCAAGTTGACCGACAGTAAATAAAATAATAAAAAATAAACATGCCGGCACACCGCCTGCAACTTTACAAGGCGCAGGTTCGGCCGCACATGGAATACTGTTCCCATCTCTGGGCTGGGGCTCCCCAGTACAAGCTCCTTCCACTTGACCGCATCCAGCGCAGAGCGGCTCGAATCGTCGACGACCGAGTGCTTTCCGATCGGCTCGATTCACTGGCGCTGCGAAGAGATGTTGCATCTCTTTGCGTATTTTATCGCATCTATCACGGGGAGTGCTCTGAGGAATTGTTCGGATTAATCCCAGCCGCCAAATTTCGTGAACGCACTACACGGCAAACGTCCCGATACCATCCACACCATCTGGATGCTTGGCGGTCCACCACAGTACGTTTCACAAGGAGTTTTCTTCCACGTACAACCTCTCTGTGGAATAGTTTACCACCGGCGATTTTTCCGGACCGATACAACCTGGGGACCTTCAAGAAAAGAGCTTACTCCTTTCTAAAGGGCCGGCAACGCACCCGCAATTCTCCTGGTGTTGCGGTTGCGGAAACCTTACAACTTCAAAAGGCAATAACTAAAAAGTCGTCGAAATTAATTTCTTTATAATTTAATTGTATTACCACCATTTTCCTACCATAAAGTTTTTTTTTAATTTATGACCACCGATAGATTATACATGAAGCATAATATATATTATTTAGAGCTTAGTGCTCCCAACAACTACCAGCATAGGTGTGACATACATATTACTTTTTTTTTTCATGTTTATCTTAAGACCTATCCGCTGACAGACACTATTGAGGTTATTAAGCAAAGTTCTTATGTCCTGCAGCGATTCTGCCATAAGGACTATATCGTAGGCAATACGAAGGTGAGTGATGTACTCGCCATCGACGTTAATACCGTATCATTTCCAGCACAGTAACTTTAAAAACGTCTTCCAATGCAGTGTTGAAGAGTTTCGGGGAAATAAAATCATCCTGTCTTACACACCTCTGTAGTTGAATAGGTTAGGTACTCTGGTTTTGTACTCGGATAGCCATCGTAGCTCTAGAGTGTGCAAGCACTTCAACACTTCAATTTACTGTCGGTCAACTTGACAACGCTGAAGGGATTGCGGCACCATCCTAATTTCGACGGAATCAAAAGCTTTCTTTTAGTCCACATACGCAAAACAACGTAACAAATTGTACTCTTTGGACTTCTGTAAAATTTGCCGATGGATATGCATGTATGGTGCCAAAGCCTTTTCAAAAACCGGCTTGTGCGAGAGGCTGGAAGTCTTTGATCTGCATGCGAGACGATTCGTAATAACTTTCTTAAGCAGCACGTAGACGCGGATCAGAAGGGAAATCGGTCTGTAATTCTACAAGAGAACTTTGTCGAACTTTGCTATTTTACGCCGGTATTCTGTAAGAGCGTCGACCTTTCCCGGTCAAGCCAACCTATTCATTCTATAAACATAATATGCTATATAAACATAATAAGCTGCAGCTGGCTCTACAACGTATAATTAGTGCTGACCATATAAAATTTGTAGTATACGAGCAAACTAATCTCCGAACCGACACGGATTTTATAAGCATTATTTATCAATTGTAAGTGGTGAGGAAAAACATTGTGATGAAACCTGAATGTTTGCCAAATTAAAAAAATCAAGTTTGTGAAGACTGTCCACCCGCTTATAGCAGGAAGATGACTCATATTTTCTTTAAACTACCCAAAGGAATAAGTGAAGGCCTGTTCTCGGCTAGACGTTTAAGTTTAGTTTAGTTAGACGTCCATAAAATATTTCCTTTTTTATGTAATAAATTTGACGAAGAAAAATACGTATTTCCATTATGATATAAGGAACCCGCTCCCACGTCTTCCATCACATTTCGAGTAGGTCATTAGAGGCTAGAGAAACGCGAAAAGATAAAGACGTGACGCGATTGGTATTGCATCGTCAATCCATCTACTACTAGTTCGGTGATTGTGGCATATTATCCTAAGAAAAATGCCTTTATTAAAGTGCTAGACTTTAACTAAGGAAAAGAAAAAAAGAAGATAAGTAATAAATATGTGTTCTAATGAACTGCGAAATTTCCCAACGGTAAAACATTTCGAAGTATAGGTAAAGTTCAGTGAAAGCAATATCGCACCGCCGGAGCCTCATCAAGCAGGCCTTCAAACTTTTCACTACTGCATCGACCTCAAACAACTGAAGCGTAGCGAACCCTCGTCACGATATTTGAACATTGCAGATTTGTTTTTGCTTCAAATTCTCCAATAAATATTTCAACTTCGTAATATGATGAGATGAGATGAGATGAAAAATATAATTGATGTATTCAATCAATTATATTTTTCATCTCGTTTTACGCAATTTCTAAAAAAATATTTTCATTTTTTAATTTATCACAATCTCGATGATATTTTGAACATAAACTGGATCAAAAATTAATTTAAATATCATTTATTTGCAGCTTCACTAGCGTGGGCTATAATTAAGGAGCACCATCACTGCTTCGTACCAAAATTAGCAAATTGAATCACTGGTGGATGTTTGTCTGTCATAGCAATTTTCTCAGAGACAATTTGACGTGGATGTTAAAAAAATTGGCATATTTATATTAAGCTCGAGGAACACAGGAGTGAGTTTTTAAGAATAGCATTTATATGAAAAATTGTCTTATGCGTAAGTAGAATTTATGTTTCGAGTGTGAATTATACGTAACACTTATTACGTTTTATATCCTGCATGTATTCCGATGTATGCTTATGAAGGGTAAATTGTATTGGAATAAAAATTGCTTTATTTTTATACACTTCCCTTTTTTTAATGAAAGTTATTTTGTATTCGATAAAATAATGCCGATTTTTATGGTCTTTTTATTTACGGAATAACGGTTATTGGCGATATTTGATTCATATCATTGGCTCCATTGAATGATGTTTGATAATATGAAACAAATTCTGATATTCTCATCATCTCGATGGTTGGTGGTCAGCACCGTGTAATTTAGGCGGAATTTTCTGGCTAGCAAGACCACACCCAGACAGTTTTTTATGGACCTAAACGAAATAGGCACAGTTATTCTCACAGTTGAAATAAAAATTAATTGGAGTGCTACACGGCTCTCGTATTTGTTAAAATTAAATTCATAGAAATAAAAACCAGCTTTTGTAGTAACGTTAGTAGGTTGAAATACATATATTAATTAATCATCCAACTATGACACGAACTATTCCATCAAAATGAGATTAAAATCTCACAACAACTAGATGCGGTCGATTGTGGTGTGTTAAACAAAAGTATATTGGATATTTTTTATATAATGAGGGTAAAAATCGAGCACACAGTCCACCAGATGGTAAGTGGATGCTGTATGATGTGTATCTACATATATTCTTAATTAAGAACCGAAATGAGAAGTGTTGTTACCCCTGAGGTCTAAGATAGAAGACCTCGTATCGAGTAAAAAGGTTCTCCGTTTTTCTACATACGAAACACAGTAACATTGAGCTGCTATTTCACGCTAGTATTCTATTAGAGCGTGGGCCTTATCCAGGTCAAGCCGACCCATTCGTTCTACAACTACGAGTACAATATAGTACATATTATATAATAATAAAACTAGCCATAAATAAATATTTTACGTATAAATCATCATCATCATCATCATTACAACCCTTCACAAGTCCACTGCTGAACGTAGGTCTCCCCCAAGCAACGCCACAAAGCACGGTCCTGAGCCACCTTCATCCATCGACTTCCTGCATGTCTTACCAGGTCGTCACTCCATCTAGTAGGGGGTCGCCCTACACTACGCCTACCGGTACGAGGCTGCCACTCGAGAACCTTTCTTCCCCATCGGTTGTCGGTTCTTCGAGCTATATGGCCGGCCCATTGCCACTTCAGCTCACTAATCCGTTGGGCTATATCGATCACTCTGGTTTTACTGCGGATATACTCATTTCTGAGTCTATCACGCAGAGAAACTCCGAGCATAGCCCTCTCAATAGCTTGCTGAGCGACCTTGAGCGTCCTCATACGGCCAGCAGTGAAGGACGTAAGTCATCACTGGCAACACGCACTGGTTGTACACTTTAGTTTTTAGAAATTGAGGTATACCTGACGAGAAGGTGTGTCGTAATTACGTATAAAAGAAGTGACAAATGAAGAAACGTTCGTTCGTTCTTTGGACTCAAAAAGTTCTTTAAATAAACATCGCTCGTTTTCAAGTGTAACGCAGAGCTTTCCAGCTTCTGGATAAAAGGCGAGTGTCCGTGAAATATTGCTCTTCTCTCGATTAAGTTTTTCGGCTCTTAGGAAATCTTGTAAATATGAAAACGATTTATTTCGTTCTTTCTCTCGTTATGTATACAATTTACGTTTAATTCGGTTATTATTAAATTTATTCATCGCACCATGTCAAAGGTCCACTGCTGCGTTCAGGTCTTGCCTCATTATTAAAAAAAATTCTCTGTAGGATGCTACTGCCCATTTTCTGTTTTAGTTCCTTTATTCAGTCCTATACCACACTTACGTTTGTGTTAAAAATATGGAGCTACGAAAACTTTTGAATTAAAAATACTTACTCAAGCTACCTCAGCAAAAATATACTTTATAGTCAAAGATGGTTATATTCGTAATTAATATTACTATTATAAATTATGATAAGCTATGAAATTGTTTGCATCCAAATAATAATTTAAATATCTTTTAAAAGTTAAGTAGAATGTATTCAGTGACTTTAATTTTATATTAATAATTTTTCTGTACTGTAATTTCAAAGAAATATTACTTTAAATACACTTGTATACAATAAACGGGTTATACACAATGTTCGCTTGTTGATATTTTTATTAATTGTCAATTTGTAGGCACCCATTATTTCAGAATAAAAGTACGAAAACAAAATACATTTCATTTCTCGAACTTTTTATAATCATCATCATAATAATTACAATCCTTCTCAAGTCCACAGCTGAACATAGGCCTCCCCCAGGGATTGCCACAAAGCAGGGTCCTGAGCCACCTGTATTCATCAACTTATTACAGTCTTACCAGGTCGTCACTCCATCTAGTGGGGACTGCCCCATGATTAACCTACCGGTACGAGCCTGACTCGAGAATCTATCTTCCCCATCGGTTGTCGGTTCTTCGAGTTATACGGCCGGCTAATTGCTTACTAATACCGTTAGTCTACGTCGGTTACTCCGGTTCTACAGCGAATATCTTCATTTCTTAGTTTATCACGTTAAAATACACCGAGCATAGCCCTCTCCATAGCTCGCTTAGCTAACTTAAGATTTCTAATACGGACAGCATTGAAGGATCACGTGTCAGATATATAAGTCATCATTGACGACACGCACTGGTTGTACAATCTTGTTTTCAAGTTTTTAGTTATATGGGTGATAAACGAGCACGTAGTCAACCTGATAGTAAGTAGATGCCGTAGTCCACAGACATCTACATCTATCCTCGGTTAAGAATGAAAATGCAGATTCATTGCCACTCCTAAGGACTAATATGGCATGCCTGGTTTCTAGTAAAAATGATCTCCAGTTCCCTACACTTACCATATGAAACATAGCAGCAGTTATCTGCTATTTTTCATTGGTATTCTGTGAGAGCGTGTTCCTTCCCCGATCAAGCCGACACATTATTACTAGAACCATAACATAGCTGCTGCGTAACTCCATCACCACACTTCGTTGCCACTGCCCGTAGTAGGTCTGGTCTGACTTTATTATTTTACAGAAACAACTAACACCCACCTGACACATCATTTTACAGAAATTTTTTTTAAAAGATTTTCTGACTTATAACATCAATTAGGTTCAAAAGTGACACTATTTGTATATTGATTCAATTAAAATAAGTGTAAATATATTTTTCTTAATTTATGAATTATATTATATATTTAATAAAATAACACCTGGTAATATCAAGAATGTCAATGCACAAATATGCAGAATAATTGAAACTTTATTATTAAGTCATACTTCATAATTTGTTAATAGGTGCTGTTATTGTTATTAGTTTTTTAATAGAATAAGGGTGAGCGAAGAGCACACAGTCCACTTGATGGTAAGTGGACGCTGTAGCCTATAGACATCTACATCTATCTTCGATTAATAATCAAAATTCAGATGCGTTGTCACCCCAGAGGCCGAATATGGAATGCCTCGTTTCCAGTAAAAAGTATTTCCGATTCTTAACACTCACCACATACGAAACACAGTAGCATTAAGCTGTTGTTTTACGCTGGTATTCTGTGAGAGCTCGGTCCTACCCTGGTCGAGCCAAGTCATTCATACTACAACCATAATATAGCGGCAGCGGAGGCTTTACTACGTAAAATTTAACATAATATTATTTTATTGACTTCTTATCGTTATAATAATGACATTGTAAATAGATATAATGCCGATACCTGTAAGAAAGCTCCCAAAAGCTATATCGCAAAAACTTATTGTACCATGTTTGTGAAATAAATAAATTACGTTTGAACAATTCGCTATTTCCTGCCATAAATGAACTGATTCTCTGCTAACTGAGGTTAAAAAATATTACCGAGGGCTACTTTAAAAAAAATCGTCGTATTAGTTTTTCCATAAATAATTATCAGTACCTGTCCGGAGTCAGGAAGTTGGCGCACGTAAAGCCGTTGGTCCTGCGCCCGATCTTTTTCCGGTCGTATCGTTTTGCCAAAACTTCGGGTTATGAGAATGATCAAATAGATAATGTATCTGTGCTCGCACTAGGGCTCTATAATCCTGTCCTTCGCCGATATTTAGTCTCCGTTGACGCTGGCCACCATGACCGAAATTCGGTCTGGAAGAATTAGTATTATTGTTATATTTTATAAAAAGCATAAGCCTTAGTCATCGCTTACAGTTGCCACTCATGACCCTTTTTTGCTGGCATGGCATTTCATCTCAATATTTTAATCGATCAAGAATCAACATACATCTTGATTTTGATTCTTAATCGATGTTAGATGTAATTGTATAGGTCATTGCATCCGCGTATCATGAGTTGGACTAGATGCTCATTTGTCTCCCCTATTTTTGAAATAGAAAATGTGTGGTTACGTATGAGGTTAAGGTATTTAATTTGGAATTAAAATATTAGTATGTCGAGATCTCAATTTGTCATTTGTGGCATTTAAGTAAAAGCTTGGGCGCTTGTATATAATTTTGTAGTAAGCAACCAATTCGAGTTCAATTCCGGCCGGAAACTCTGAAATATGAAACCATTTCATGTTAATAAACATAAAATTAACTACCGTCGGAACTTGATTAAAAAATAACCGCCCAGTTAAGGCGACACCGCGAACAAATGCACCTCCTTTCATCGAATAGTATAGGACTATGACACCTCTAACGAAAGTGGAATTTTGATATAGGTAAATTCATGTCTTTATCTTGAATTTGCTTGTTCAAAAACACGATTGTATAATTTTGACTCGAATATAATTATTTACGAAAATACCTATAAAAAATCACTATAGTTGAAATCACAACGAAATTACTTGATCTATATCCTTGGGAATCACTCAAATATATTCATAACATCAATATTCATAATTTACTTGCTCATTATTTTGATTACTTAAATCAATAATTTAAAAAAAGTGTTTTAAGATTCGGACAGTTTCTAAGCGGTTTTAATCGTCTCGCATTTCGCAATTTTAGACCTTAAGACGGTGTTTTTTAAGCTTTTAGAGAAATTATGCATTCACTCGGGTCCGTAGGGCGATAGCCCGGAGCGATGTGTCGTCTTAAAACTAGCGACAACGAGCTTCAAAGGTGTTTTACACCATATAGAAGCTTCCGCATATTGTCTTCTTAAAATTTATACACAAATTAAACATTTAAAAAGTAACTACAAAGAAATTGCACCTAATTAAATGCGTTCAGAAGTCGTTGGTAAGGCAGTGTAACTGTGCGAATTTAAACATCATCAAAAATTTAAAAAAATATTTTTTTTGTTATTGCGTTTAGGTGTTAGTAAAATTTGTAGTATGTATCGTGTATTCTAACATAGTTTAGTATTTTGCAGTCGGGTTTTACATTTATTAAGCTTGCGTTTTGATGCTCTTGAGAGGGTAATCTATAGACATAAAGGAAATTGAAGTGTCATTTTATAATATAAAAATAACTTGTTTTTACTAAATGAGTAAGAAAGTATACATGATAAGAATAACAAAAAAAACAATGTTAATTTTTTTGTCTGTCTGTCGGTTTGTCTGACTGTGTTCCCACAAGTCTCTGAAATGGCTACACCGATTTTGATTGGACTTTCACTGGCAGATAGCTGATGTTATAAGGAGTAAATTAAGTTACATTTATTTCAGAAAAGTCAAAGTAATTTCATACGCTAACAAAAATAAATTGTTTATGTTTACAAAATACACATTGCCGTATCGTTAGCGTAAGCACCTTGTATTGTTGGTTTGAGAATTTGAGTCGCTCAATATCGATTATCGTATCTGAACAAACAATTTATGTGATAACTCTTTGAATATTTAGCTCGTAAATTTCCTTAATAACAGATATTTCATACGAAGTTTATATTAAAATCGCAGGAAATTAGATTTATTAATAACATTAATTTTTAACCTAGGGATTATGCCTTAATTTAATTTAATTAAACCCCTTAATTAAATTGAATATTTTAACATTTAACAGAGAATATATTTATAACATTGTACTATATGAAATATATTATGGTACCTAGCGACTCGCCCTGACTTTGTCTAATAGGAAGAATATTTATTGTGGCTTTATTTAGATATATTATAATCTGAGACCATTTCTTTTAGTTTTAATATAGCCTACATCCCTCCTGGAATTTCTGTTTATCTGTTCCTAAAGTTTCATCACAATCGGTTCAGCCATTTCGAAGATTAACCCGGATAGACTGACAGACAAAAAGATTAAATTTTTTTTATATATATATATATATATATATATGTTTTAATAGTATGGAAATAACCTTGAGCTGAATGGACGCCAGTTGTTTTATTATTACAGTTAGATTTTTTTATATGTATGTACGTAGATTAGTTTATATTTCATACACAGCGTATCCTAGCTGTTAATAATTGTCGATTTTTGGGTGGATCAGCCAAGCTGCAGCTATAGCAGCAGCTACAGTGCAGCATCGCTGTGGCACGAATGGATCGGATTGACGAGAAAGTGCCATGCTTTCACTGAATACCAGCGTACCAACAAGCTTTTAACAATTTTCCGTTAAAGCGGTGTTAGGGAATCATATCACACCATTTCGTCTCGTGAATCGTGGAAAGCAAGAAGAGACTTCGGGAAGCTTTAAAGATGACATGGTGTTCGATAGATGTTAGTATAACATTTTGACAAAGACCTCTTAGAATACCAATGTAAAATACATGCTGCATGTTTTTCATAATGTAAGTGTCATCTTATTTCTACTTCGGATGAGGAATCGTATGAAACAAAACTGCAAGAGAAAAGATTTAAGTGTCTATGTACCGCTGCACTCACTTATCTTCAAGTGAAATGTGTGTTCTTTGGTCAACGTTATTCTAAAAAAACATAGCGTTTGCTCATTCTATAAGTTAGAAGGGGAAACATTCGATAGTAGATAGTTTATAAGCTGATGAAGATGAAAAGTCTAACATTAATGTAATAGCTGTCAGTGTGACGTAACAATAATATGAAATATTGTTCAATAAGCCGAGCTGTTGAAAGAAAAAGTAATACTAGAGGTCTAGAAACGCCGTTATGAGGGCAAAATCGAAATCATAAAACTGAATTTACGAGGCAATAAAATATCTCGGATTTGTAATAAACAATGGCCAAACGATGAATGATGTGACATTATTCTAACTAACACATAGTCCGCCCAAGAACCAAATTAAATGACTAGTTTTGCTGCAAACTAAATAAGATATCCATATTGTTTTTGTTTTTTGAGCTAATAGTTAGCAATTATTTCGCCAAAAGTAATTGTCAAGCTTCATTTACTTTTCTAGTAGACAGTTACACAGATTCTTGCTGTATGACCACAAAGGTTCATTTTGTTTAGTTTTGTTTTGTATGATGAGTGCAGAGAACAGGAGACCTTATTTACTGGATACAAAGCATTCCATCTTAATCTTCATTGGTGACAGCGCATCTGCATTTTGAATCTTAATCTAGGGAAAATCTAAATGTCTATCATATGGGCCACAGTACCCACATTTTTGTTCTGCACTAAAAAAGCGTGCGACATTTGATTTACAAAATTTATTTGAAACTCTTTTGCTTATTGTGAAAAAGTTATGGATCTAAATAAAAAAGTAGCCGATTAATAAATGAAACTGAATATAATAAAATAACATCCATCCGTTTTCATCAAACTTCACTGCTGAAAATGGACCCCCTTATAAATTGGTTCATGGGGGGATTTTGCTATAATTGGTATGGCAAGCGGGATCGCAAGTAGTTTTTTATTATTATGAGCTGTTATCAGGAAGATGTTGTTACCCATCTCCTGTTTCACTTTCCCTCTAACAGCTATTAGGACACCCTTAGGAAGATACGGGCGGGGCATGATTTACCCACAGACTAGCTCGACTGGCATCTGGATCGCAAAGTTCGAGGGGCCTCTGAGCTTGCCTGTGCAAAAATCACTTTTGTACAAAATAAAATTTGTTAAAACATTTTGAATAAATAAAAGAACAAGTGTCGCAAGTATTTTACTTATTGATTTCTTTAATTTTGGTACCAAGCAAATATAGCAATTATAAAAATAGATTGTAAAAATAAAACTATGAGTTATTTGATACCTTTCGCTGACTGACGCTGACTGACTGGACGTGAGCCATAACTCTAGCTCTTTTTTCTACCTCAAATTTTGTTAAAGTGTTTTGCCGAGGCTATTCAAGCTATGTTTCTTCTATCTGTTCTACGTCTGCACAGGAAGAACGACTCAGCAGCCCATGCCGCAAAAAAGAAAGTCAATCTTTTAGGTTCTCTTTTTTAGTTCTGCTCTACTATAGATCAAAGGCTTTGATTCCGTCGAAATTTGAGCGGTGCTACAGTCCCAGCGGTGCAAGATGACTATCGGTATATCGAAGTGCTGAAGGGTTTGTACAGTGGGACTACGATGGCTATCCGAGTACAGAACCACAGTTCGAATCCTATCCAACTAAGAGAGGTGTAAGACAGGGTGAGGTTATATCCCCTAAATTCTTCACCTTTGCACTGGAAGACGTTCTTAAGCTACTGAACTGGAAAGGATACAGTATTAACATCAATGGCGAGTACATCACCAACCTTCGATTTGCCGACAATATAGTCTTTATCGCAGAATCGCTGGAGGACCTAAGCACTATGCTCAATGACCTCAATGGTGTCTCCCAACGGATAGGTCTTAAGATGAACATGGACAAAACAAAGATTATGTTTAATGTCCATGTCACACTTATGCCAGTAGTTGTTGCGTGGGAGCACTATGCTCGAAGTTATTGACAAGTACGTTTACCTGGGATAAATAATACGACTAGGTAAGTCCAACTTCTACCGAGAGGTCAATCGACGGATTCAACTCGGCTGGGCAGCGTTCGGGAAATTACGACACATCTTCTCGTCAGGTATACCTCAAACTCTGAAAACCAGATTGTAAAACCAGTGTGTGTTGTCAGTGATGACTTACGGATCTGAGATGTGGTCCTTCACTGCTGGCCGTATGAGGGCGCTCAAAGTCACTCAGCGAGCTATAGAGAGGGCTATGCTCGGAGTTTCTCTGCGTGATAGACTTAGAAATAAGGATATCCGCAGTAAAACCAGAGTGATCGACATAGCTCAACGGATTAGTAAGCTGAAGTGGCAATGAGCCTGCTATATAGCTCGAAGAACCGATAACCGATGGAGTAGAAAGGTTCTCGAGTGGCAGCCTCGTACCGGTAGGCGTAGTGTAGGGCGACCTCCTCACTAGATGGAGTGACGACCTGGTAAGATATGCCGGAAGTCGATGGATGCAGGTGGCTCAGGACCGTGCTTTGTGGCATTACTTAGGGGAGGCCTATGTTCGGCAGTGGACTTTGATTGAGGTATAGGGCTGTAATGATGATGATGATGATGATCTACTACAGATGATGTGGGGTACACAAAGTCGACGATCCCGCGGAGTGATTGGTCCATGCTGAAAGTGCGGTTTACTCATTGTGCAAAACACGCCTCTTCCTGGACGTCACCAAGTCGATCACCGGTTCTACCGTGTCTTTTCCGATATACCTACACCCTAGGCATAATTTTGAACTTATGAGAGATATCATTAGTGCACCCGATCCCTAAAATGTTGATCATTCAAGCTCGTTGAACTAAAGGCTTACCGCCATAGCCTCTTTGTTCTCCAATATAATGGCATTCATTATAAACTGCCAGCTGCAAGGTACCTTACCTTGCGGAACACCAGCTGTTGAATCACCATCATCATTACAGCCCTTCACAAGTCAACTGCTGAACATAGACCTCTCCCACGGAATTCTACAAAACACAGCTCTGAGCCACTTGCATCCATTGACTTCCTGCATGTCTTACTAAGTCGTCACTCCATCTTGTGAGGGGTAACCCTAAACTTCGCCTACCAGTACGAGGCTGCCACTCGAGAACCTCTTTTCTCCTTCGCTTGACGGTTCTTCGAACTGTATGGCTGGCTCATTGCCACTTCAGCCTACTAATCCTTTGGGCTATGTCAGTCACTCTGGTTCTACTGCGGATATCCTAATTTCTAAGTTTATCACACATAGCCCTCTCCATAGCTCGCTCTGCGACCTTGATCGTCCTCATACGGCCAGCAGTATAGGACCACTTCTCAGATCCATAAGTCATCACTGGCAACACTTACTGGTTATACAATCTCTTTTATAGGTTTTGAGGTGTACCTGACGAGAAATTGTGTCGTAATTTCTTAGGTAGGTCTTCTTACTTCGTAAGTTCTGAGGTAGGACAACGCTTTTATTTAATTCCAGCATATAGTATCTTAATACTGAAATGTATCAAATCAGAAACCCTTTTAATTCGAACGAGGCATTTCCTCAGGAGTGAATATGCATGAGCATTTTGTCTTTGGGCTATGTCGGTTACTCTGATCCTATATAGTCATTTACTTACCTTAAGGTGGACTATGTGCTCGTTTACAAGGGTATTCTATAAAAATATGTCGGCCGTCTGACTTGGTATAGTTAGATTACTATTTACAAAGTTAGTTTTTTTATTTAAATTATTTTAAAAATAGAATTCGGCTGCAGTAACATATTTTTTAATTAATTTTTCACTACTTGAACGCATTTCTCACGCACTTCTACTTTTTAACGTATCGTATGGGCGTTTGACGCACATAAACCAGACGCAGAAGAATTATTTGTAGGTCCACCATACAGAGCTGCAGCCTAACGTTAAGTCACCGTGCTACCGAGGGTAGCGGGCTATGTCAGCCGTTTCTTTGCGTGATGGAATCTGTAACTACGATCCTATATAGGCTCAGAGTAAACGCCATAGCACAACAGATCAATAAGCCAAATGAGTCGAGAGTGGAGTATTTAAAACGAATGAATTTCTTGTATACCATATCGCCCTATTACAAAATAGTATATTTCATTACGAGTGCGGAAAGCCAGTCGTTGTAAAGAGTTCCGACAAGTGTCTACCCGAGCCGAAGCGCAGTCGTAGGTGAGGATTGACAGTCGGAACAAGTTGTAATGACGGTTCCGCACGTGTACTAAACAATTTTATTTAATAAAGTTGCGTAAAAATGAAGCAATTTAATAAAATAGTAAAAACACAATAAACTCAACTAACTAATCATTTATTTCTTACAAAAGTTATAATTCACATATACATTGAAATTGGTACAGTTTTTTTATACTAACTGGGGAAGTTTTAGGTATGCTTTCCAGCACCCATGGTCACGGTGGACTGAGGTGACCGACATCCCGATGTAAAAGTTAACCCGGAGTACCTTCAGCTTTTTAATTATTGTCTTTGGTCTGATCTACGCAGAATGAACTAACTGTGTTTTGAAATCCTGCAGTGGTATGCTTGGGTTTAGTTTTAATTTTATTAATTATAGGGTTCCAAGCAGGTGGTAGTCCCTAGCCTCCTTCTCTATTGAAATTACGATGTTTTTTAATTTCAATAGCCTCACGTGTCATCCTTGGTAGAAATCGATGCTCTTTCGAGAGGATTCGTGGTCTATCACATCTGATGTAATGGTTGGGGCCATCTAGGATTCTTATCCTGACCAGACTTTATTTGCCTACGGTAGCTAACTGTGAAGGATGATGGTGAGATTCACCATTTAAATATCGGTTTGTATGGGTCTTTTTTCTATACACAGTATGACATACGATATCTTACCATGTCGTCACTCCAACTAGTGAGGAGGTCGCCCTACAAGAAAGGTTCTCGAGTGGCAGCCTCGTACCGGTAGGCGTATACCGGTACGAGGCTGCCACTCGAGAACCTTTCTTCCCCATCGGTTATCGGTTCTTCGAACTATATGGCAGGCTCATTGCCACTTCAGCTGCGGATTAGTATCCGTTGAGCTTTGTTGGTCACTTAGGTTTTACCGCGGATATCCTCATTTCTGAGCCTATCACGCAGAGAAACTTTTTTTTTGCGCCCGAAGCAAATATGGGCAACCCTCCGGAAAACGGGGGAGGGAGGTGGGGAATGCTCATAGCATACCACGCAGCCGGCTGCGTAGTTATGTGGAGACTTTTACCCACTAAACCCCACCTTTTAGGGACTGGTTTAACGGTCTAACTAGAGATCTCTAAGCCGTATACGACACCACACGACCCTCCTTGGCAGAAAGGAGGGCGCAAGCGGCGAAAAGCCGCTTAGACGAGTGCCTAACTAAGGCAGATTAGGGGATGTGTTATGCCAGGAGGCAGTTCAGGTCAGCCGAAAGCTTGTTGGGGGGGGGGGGTCCGAGAGAGAGTTTCTCGGTCTGCGCACACTATAGCGAGTGTGGATAGGGGCTGCATAGGCAGCTGTCTCACGAATGAGATGATTTGTGTGGGACTCTGAGGCTTTGAAAAATCTCTCAGAGAGTGATTTAAGGAACTGCTGGATTGTTGTGAGCTCTAAGTCTCGGTGTAGGTCGGAATTACGGACATAATAGGGCGAGTTAGTGGCCCTAGGACAGAATAGATTTTGAACTATTTGAAGTTCATTTATAGCTTTGGGCTTAGCATGTGTGAAAATGGGGGCCGCGTAGGTCATGACAGGTCGTATGCAGACCTTATACAGGGTTCGCTTGTTGCGGAGGAACATTTTACTGTGTCTGCACAACATGCTGTTGAGCCTACCCATGTAAAATCGTGCGGTGCGAGTAACCTTCTTGATATGGGGTTCGAAAGTGAGCCTTGCATCAAGGGTGACGCCTAAATATTTGGCTGTAGTTTGCCATGGGACAAGGGTTCCTAACATCCTGATTGGCGGAGTGGTAGTGAGACGGCGTCGTTTATATTCGAAGCAAACGGCGGAGCTCTTCTCCGGGTTTACGTCGATACGCCATTTTTGAAACCAAGCTCCTAAGTCGCTTACTGACTTTTGGATCTTGTTCCGAATCTGCGGCAGTGAGTTGCCTTTAGAGTAAAGGCCTGTTTCATCTGTAAAGAGGGCTAGTTTAACACCATTCGACGGGATAGGGATGTCGTTGGTAGATAGTATATATAGGAGGGGGGCAAGCATAGAGCCTTGAGGAGCACCGGCTTTGATTTGACGAGTAGAGGATAGCGTGCCTTCGTGCCTAAAGCGAAAGGTACGATCCTTCAGATAGGAGGCTACAAGGCAAACGAGACGGTCTGGGAGGCCTAAGTCGTACAATTTGTAGATAAGGCCCTCGTGCCAGACTCTGTCGAATGCCTTGGCAATGTCGAAGAAGACCGCGATGGTTTTTTGACGACGAGGATAAAAACCGCTGAGGATATATTCCACTATGCGGTGAACTTGCTGGGGGCACGAGTGTTTGGCTCCAAACCCGAATTGTTGTGGGATGACTAGAGGGCCGCCGTCTGTGGGAAACAAATGGCGCTTCATGCGCACGAGAATGACTCGTTCGTAAAGTTTGCCCATGGCCTTGAGGAGGCTGATGGGACGGTGATTGGAGGGGAGGCGGTGAGGTTTGCCTGGCTTGGGAATGCCAATGGCAGTTGCTTCTTTCCAAGTGATGGGAAAATAGCTTAATTCGAAGCAGTCGTTGAAGATTATGGCCAATAAGGCGATCACCTGCTCCGAAAAGTATTTGAGGGCTTGGTTGGAGATGCCATCCGCACCCGGTGCTTCTTTGGGTTTAAGTCCTTTGATGGTAGATGAAATCTCATCTTTGGACACAGTGATAGGGTCAGAGGCGGTAGGGGGCGAGTTCCGGCGACGGACCTCGTCCTCCACTAGTTGGATGTGTATGGGGTCAGTGGGTTGTGAGCTGGGAGAGCATTGAGCGGCGATGCTGTCGACGAAGCACTCAGCCTTTTCTTCGTCCTCGAAGGCAATAGAGCCGTCGGGACGAGACAGAGGGGGAGTATGCGTTATAGCGTCTATCCGGAGGGCTCTCGCCATCTGTTAGTACGCTGTGTGGGAGAGAGAGATTTTCTCCATGAGATTGCCCCTTTCGAGGTCTCTGTAATCTTGGAGGCGGTAACGGAGTTTGCGTTGAAGGCGGTGGGCCGCGAGTCTATATTTGGGAGTAGGTTAGCGTGCAGCTCTACGGAGGGCAGCTTTTTTGGCTTTTAGCAGGTTGCTAATATTTAGGGGAAGACTAGTTTTAGCAACCGGGACAACCTTTTCATTCTCTTTAAGAGAGGATGTTATAAGTGAGGTTTGATTTTCAACCGCGGTGTCTATTTTCCCCGTACTGTCGAGGACGTCGGAAGAAAGGGTTATGGGAGGGTCCGGAGAGTCTATAGCCGAGGCTAGAGACTTCTTGAAGCCCTTCCGGTTTGTGTAGGTTTTGGAAGTGGGAGTTGGAGATGGCTGATGGCCAAGAAGGAGGGATACAGGACGGTGGTCGGATCCTAGATCATCGAGAGACTCGATTGCTCTAAGGTTAAGGGAGACTCCTTTAACTAGAGCAAAGTCTAGCACGTCAGGGGCGTAGTTAACATTGTCGGGATATTGGGTGACAGCAAGGGGGCTGTAGACAGTCAGGTCGAGAGACTGAGTGATATTGAGCAGCACCCTGCCACTACTGGTAGTAGTGCGGCAGGTCCATTCAGTATGCTTGGAGTTAAAGTCTCCAAAATAGTTAATGAACCGCCTAATGCAAGGAGGGCTTCGAAATCACTCTTAACGGGGAGGGTTCCGCTAGGGATATAGCAAGAGGCTATAATGATTGACTGGTGTCCATTCATGGCTAATCTAGTGATAGTAGCTTCCATACTGGTAAGCGTCGGAGTGGATATGTGGGAGCAATGAAGGGACTTTTTGTAATAAATGGCAGTATCGCCGCCTTTGCGGTCGGGTCTGTCATTACGCAGAAGTGAATAATTTTTAATAGAAAGGCCTTTAGAGACCTTGGGGCTGAGGTGGGTCTCCTGAAGGAGGAGGAGGTCGGCTTCGCGATCTCGAAGAAATAGCCTAAGCTCTGAGAGGTTATTTCGCATTCCGCGAATATTGAATGAAACAAGCGACAAACCCTTTGGTTTGATACGACCGTGCGATATTACGGGAGCAGAGGGCTCCGGCATAGTGTTATTACAAAGACCTTAGTAGGTTGATGTACTCTATAAGAGCAAGGAGACGGTCCTGAGGGGACTGAGCGGTGCGCAGTTTACACGCAAGGATAGAGATTTCCTCTATATTGATCTTATTCATAGTGTTATACACTAGGCTTAGATCTTCTACTACAGAGTCTGCCTGTTTTTGTGGGTCGGCGGAGGGCCGCGGAATATTTGACGCCTTTGGGAACCAAGGGTTTATTGGAAGCGGCGCAGGCTGGGAGAGCGGAAGGCTCATAAGGGGCCGAGGAGGGCCCTGAGGTGGCCGATAGGTTCCCTGCGGGGGCAGATAGATGCCCTGTGTGGGCTGAGATGAGCCCTGAGGGGGCTGAGGTAGGGGCTGGCCCTGGTGGGGCTTGCGGCTTACAACAGCCGGGAAGGTTCGGTCATTGACCTGGGGTAGAGATTTGTGGCTCGGAGGTGGGCGAGGAACGCGAGGGCAACCTCTAAAATTGGCCGGGTGGCCTGTTTGTCCGCAAAAGACACATGAGGGTGGGGATTCGGCGTTTTTGGGCCGAGGGCACTCTTTCGAGTGATGAGGTTCTAGGCACTTAATGCACCTGGGTGGAGCTGAGCAGTTGGCTGCCGCGTGCCCATAGAGTTGGCAGTGGTGGCACTGCGATAGGTAACCGCGCCGGTGTGGGGCTTCGACCTTTATACGCGACAGGCCGCACACAGTGCGTACCTCGCGGAAGATGGCCTTCGCCTCCGGCACATTGGTGAGAACGAGGAGGGCGAGGTTAAATCTTTCGCCCCTGCTGCTGTGCATTTTGTGCACAGCCTCTATGGGGAAGCCTTGCGATTTAAGGTCTTCCAGAATGTCCTCCTTTGCGAGTTCATAAGGAACTCCGCGGAGGACTGTCTTAACCTTCCTTTCTTCGGCGAGGGCGTATGTGTGATAGGACACACGCTCGGCCGTGAAGAGACGGGTATATTCCGGAAGTCTTCTATAGACGCCGGCATGATTTTGATGGCCTCGCCGACATTGGTGGCTTGGTCATATTTGAAACCCTTATCGTAGAGGGTTTTGGATAACTGTGTGAATTTAGCCTTGTCTCTGAGAAAGACAGGGGGCGGGACTTGGTTTGTAGCCAATTTGGCAGCGCAGCGGGTTGCTGGCTTGGCGGTAGTGTCTTTCGACAGAGAGGCGGCAGCGTTTGGGGCTGCGGAAGTAGGAGTAACGGTGGGTGCTGCAGAGGTAGAGGCAGTGGCGGTGGGTGTGCGGGCAGCGGCGGCGGCCACCGGCGCGGGGGGAGTGCGGGAAGTCGCGGCGCGTTTCGGGCCGCGCTTAGTTTTCACTAGCGTGAATTGGGCTGAGTCGGTTATCGTTCCTTCGGAGTCGGATGAATCCGAGGAGCCGGTGGAGCTGAGGGTGGTCCTCTTTCGGGAAGAGGAGGTAACGGACGTGGTGTCCGAGTGCTCCATATCGGAGTCGGGGGACGCGGGCGAGTCGGTCTGCGGGGCAGCCGCTTGGGTCGCGGGGAAAGCCGCGACGGCGGGCGGGGGGACACATGCCTTAGGGGCAATGGGAGAAAAAGCATTGACGAGAGCGATCTCGTTGATTTGGATGGTTAGACCTGTGGCTTGGACGAATTGGGCGACCATGACCATAAGTTGGCTCTCGTATTGCTCATGTCTATGGCAGACATGATTTGGACAGGGGGGGTGATGATTTTAGTCTAAGAATCTAGGGGTCCCTGCTCTGAGAAGAACAGGACCTTGGGTGGCAGATGGGGAGGACTGACGCTCTATTCCCAGAAGCTGGGGTCCCTATGTTCTGACAAGAACAGGGGCTTGCTCTGAGAAGAGCAAGAACGATCTTCCAAGAACAGTAACAAACAACAAAGTAACAGTATAACAATAAACAATAACAGAACAAATAAAAGTAAAACAACAAACAAAAAAACAATAAAAGAAAAGCGCGCTCAAACCTCCCCGCCGGAGCGTGGGGGCAAGAACGATGCGAAAACAAAGGACCTCACCAACGGTGTCTGCCCGGCCGGTGTTAGCCGGAGTGAGCGGGGCGCGCGGGCGAGTGGTTGCACTCCGCACGAGGTCGGAGCACGAACTGTATGCACGACCGCTCGGGGGCGGTGCGCAGACGGAACTGCAGAGAAACTCCAAGCATAGCCCTCTTTATAGCTCGCTGAGCGACCTTGAGCGTCCCCATACGGCCAGCAGTGAAGGACCTATACATCTCAAATCCGTAAGTCATCACTGGCCACACGCACTGTTTTACAATCTGGTTTTCAGAGATTGAGGTATACCTGACGAGAAGATGTGTCGTAATTTCCCGAACGCTGCCCAGCCGAGTTGAATCCGTCGATTGACCTCTCGGTCGAAGTTGGACTTACCTAATCGCACTATTTATCCCAGGTAAACGTACTTGTCAACAGCTTCGAGCATAGTGCTCCCTCGCAACAACAGCACTAATGGTTCTGTTTGACTGAGGTAATACAACGTTCTCTTTGAATATCAGCGTATAGCACCTTAAAACCGAAATGTAGCAAACCAGATATCCTTTTACTTTGAACGAGACATTTTCTAGGGAGTGAATATGCATCAGCATTTTGACTCTTAGTTGAGGAAAAATATAGATATCTTTGGGTCACAGCACTTACTTACCATCAGGTGAACCATGTGCTCGTTTACATCGGTATTCTATAAAAATATGTCGGCCAGCCGCCTGATACGGTTGGATAAGGGGCTGACCGCTATAGCGGCCGACCACGGTGAAACTGCGATGAAACCGCGATAAGGCTTAGCACGCATTGCGATTAAACGCGAGCGGTTTAGGAATAGCTGAAAACGCAATACCGCATACGATCACGCACAGCGGCTGGAATTTGGCTTAATTTTATTTCAGTACCACCATGAACTTCGAGCAAGTAGCATGTGTAGTCGCTTTGGCTTTTAAATTAAAAAATAGAAAACGAACGAAAATTAAAAAATAGAAAATTCAATTTACTATGGATTTAGAGGCAAATAATTCCTTAGCTTTCCTAGATGTGTTAGTCATCCGAAATCCTAACTACACCATATGTCATACTGTGTATAGAAAAAAGACCCATACAAACCGATATTTAAATGGTGAATCTCAACATCATCCTTCACAGTTAGCTACCGTGGGCAAATCTTTGTCACAGAGAGCACGAGGGATCAGTGACAGCAAACACCTGGCTGCCGAGCTTCAGCACGTCAAGCAGGTTCTGCACTACAACAAGCTTCGGGTCCCGTGCCTACGTCACAGTGACCGAGTGAAGACGACCACAGTCGAGCGTGTGCTTGCTGTACTACCATATGTCAGAGGTGTCACAGATAAGATTGGCTACATCTTGAAGCGAGCTTCTATTAGAACATTCTACAAGCCGCCGAAGAAGATTAGTCAGTTCTTATTATCCGTCAAGTGTCATATTCCTCTACAAGATGCAGAAGTGTACAAGCTTGATTGCAATTGTAGTCTCTCATACATAGGGCAAACAAAGAGATAAATTAGAACCCGCATAATAGAACACATAGCTGACGTGAAGCATCAACGTTCCGGGAAGTCTGCAGTTTGCGATTATATCCTAGATGGCACCAACCATCAGATTTGATAGACCACAATTCTCGCGAAAGAACATCGATTTCTACCAAGGGTGATAAGTGAGGCTATTGAAATTAAAAAAAAAACATCCTAATTTCAATAGAGAAGGAGGCTGGGGACTACTACCTGCTTGGGGCCCTATAATTTATAAAATTAAAACTAAACCCAAGCATACCACTGTAAGATTTCAAAATACAATTATTCCATTCTGCGTAGATCGGACCAAAGACAATAATTAAAAAGCTGAAGGTACTCCGGGTGAACTTTGACATCGGCACGTCAGTCACCTCAGTCTCCCGTGACCACGGGTGCTGGAAAGCACCCGAAACGTCAGTTATTAAAAATAAAATAAATAAAACGCGATAAAATCCGTAAAAGTAGTTTTAATCAATATTTGCATGAATCATAAAAACTTATATGATTTTATTGGTAAAAACTTCGTGGTTGGTTTTTTCTTTTTAATAGATATTATTTTGTTAGTTGGGAAAGAGAACGCACGAATTTAAAAAAAAAAGCTTGAGTATGTAATAGCCCACATCCTGAACGCTATACGTCCCTGCAATACGCCACTTTTTGAGCAACTGTATTACAAATAGTTTTTAGTTAGTGAAAATAGAGTCTCTTTTGTGAAAATATGCGAACTAATATGTAAGATAATATGGAATTTTGAATTCTGAACATAAGAATTCCCCAAAAAAATGCCACAAATCACGGTCCTTAGCTATCTGCACCCAACGACTTCCTGTATTATGTTACCAGGTCGCATTATATTTTGTGGAGGGCCAAATATTATCAATAAACCACTTTTTGTTTTAAGGTGGAGTAAGTCTGTTAGAAAAAAAAAACAAATTAATATAATATCAACCTTCGCCTCTCAATACAATATTTATCAAAATATTATTTGTGTTCATGAATACAAAAGTACTTTAAAAAAAAGTTACCGTTACCGTAACAACTTATTAACGTCCACTGCTGTACATAGGCCTTCCACATAGATTGCCTAATAAGGGGGTATTTGCCATAGTTGCCACGCTTGGTAAGCGAGTTGGCAACCGCAGGTTTTTATTTTTAGTGGTTACTAGGAAGACGCTGCCATACACCTCCTAACACCCACGGGATGATATAGGGAAGTGGATATTTAGCGCTCCTACGTACTAGCGATTAACCGCGGGGGCGCCTAACCGCGCGGTTAACCACTTTTTTAATTTCATATTCAACCTCTTGTGATCGTACGCAATTAATCGCCACAAAATTTCAACCGCGGCCCGCTTCGCGTTTGGCCACAATTTTATACGCACTGGCGATTTAGTTTTCGGCGAGCCGCCGTTGTGTTTGTCCGCGTTTTGAGTTTAAGATGCGCAGTCAAGAACTTGGATACAGAGAAATTCATTGTAGAAATTCAACAACGAAAAGCTATTTGGAATTTTGAAGTAGCATAATTTAATAATAGACATTTAAAACGTGAATAATGTAAAGGGTTAATCCAGTATCTTTTTCACCTTTTTATCTTTCGTTGTTTTCGGGAGTAAAAATAGGTAACGCAAGCTACCTCGACGGCATTCATTTCGTTTATGGTCCAACAAGTCTATTGAGCGATATAACCGCTTAGACTTAGCACGCACTACGATTAAACGCACGCGTTTAACCGCACATCTGAAACCGCAAAAAAAAAACGTAATAACACATAGCTTTCTATACAAGTGCACGCATTAGCGACCTTATTCAGTGACTGATTTTAAAAACGTTGCTTGCTACATTTCGATCGCGGTTTGTAAACGCGCGATTTTTATTATACAATTCCTAAACAAATATATTTGAAAAGAACTTTTTAATGCTTATTCAACGAGCGTTTGCAATAATGGGTTATACACTTTCTCACTCCACCGCCCCTCCAGCTCATGCCGCCATGTAGCAGCCTCTTCCCGGGAGTCAAACAAGTCAACTTTTAGGTGTATAAAATACAGGCAAGGCGAACTGGAACACAAGATTTGCCCTCTATACGGTGTTCAACTCCATCTGCTTACCTAACTTCCTCTAGTGCAATACGTCTATAGATAAGGAACTGGAGAACCGAGTTCTTGGATGTATAATTGTGTGTGTGTTTTTTTTACAAACATATTTTACGGATTATGAACCACGATTTTAATGTTAATATACAAAATATATTATACACATAAATCAGGTCAAATGTGGTTACAGAATATGCATGACGGCTTATTTATGATAAATGATCGCAAATTCGCAGTAATCATCATACTGACCGAATTATAGCTCGGAACGAAAATTTTATTTTACGTAGTGACAGATCGATTTCATTTGATTTATTATTACCAACTATTTTCTTATAATATTATGACATATTGAATACTCGTGTTTATAGCTGGCTATACCCATATTTGGATATGGAAAGGTTAAAAACTGAAATAAAAATAAACATCTAATCGCAGGGTCATTCCGCTCGATACTTTTCTTTACCGGCAAGCACGTAGTAAACCAGCATATAAAATTGTAACATAGTAATAGTATGGTGGCGTACGCACAGCGGTTAACCGCGTTCGGTTTTTATTCAACTCTTCAGGTGATATCGTCATACGAATACATACATACATGTGTATATACTGTCTTCATGTTGTATATACTGGCGCACAGCCTGTAATAATTTATCAAAAGTAACCAATCGACATTTTGTGGTAATTAAAAAACTTGTCGGGATATTGTCGCAAGTCGTTGTACATTTTGCAAAAGTATCCCTTCAGATGTCTTTGATCTGTTAGTGGATGTACCCAGTACTTATGGCAGCGCCGTTGTTTGCGTTTTCTATCTTTAATTTAGAAGCCAAGGCGACTACACATGCCACTTGCTCGAAATTCATGGTGGTACTGAAATAAAATTAAGCCAAACTCCAGCCGCAGTGCGTGATCGTATGCGGTTGTGCGTTTTCAGCTATTCCTAAACCGCTCGCGTTTAATCGCAGTGCGTGCTAAGCTTTATCGCGGTTTCGTCGCAGTTTCACCGCGGTCGACCGCTATAGCGGTCAGCCCCTTATCCAACCGCATCAGGTGGCTGGCCGACATATTTTTATAGAATACCGATGTAAACGAGCACATAGTCCACTTGATGGTAAGTAAATGCTGTGGCCCAAAGATATCTATGTTTTTCCTCAACTAAGAGTCAAAATGCTGATGCATATTCACTCCCTAGGAAATGTCTCGTTCAAAGTAAAAGGATCTCTGGTTTGCTAAATTTCGGCTTTAAGATGCTATACGCTGAAGAGAACGTTGTATTACCTTAGTCAAACAGAACCATCGGTGCTCCAACCATAATATAGCTGCAACACGGCTCTACCACATATATAAAATTAAAACACAAATGACAATAGGAAATGTACATAAATATTAAATAGATCCTACAGAATTGTATCAAGTGGTATTTGCCGCGGTGTTCCATTTTTGATAAATCCTCAAAGCGTTTTACGACATCGTATCGGAAACTTAATACACTTATGAAACTTATTTTTACACCGCCACTACACGGTAATTTAAAATAGTGATATAAATTATTTTAATATTGGGAACACACACAAGCTAGTTACTTAACTCCAAAACGTCAGTAATTCCTTTAAGGGATTAACGGGTAGGTAAGTTTTTAGCATAAAATCGAAAAAAAAAATTTGGTCTATTGTTTGGTTCAAAAAAATCCAAAGATTTTATAATAAACATTACTGCAATTAGGACACATTAATAATAATAAGTCCTGAGAGTGAAGTGATCTTTACTCGATCGCTATTATGATTTTTATGATTTTTTGTGAGTACATAATTATATACTGTTCTCTTTTAAAAAGAAAAGTTATCGCTGGTTCTTCTCAGAACAGAAGTGTTCTAAGATTCATTGGTAAACTAGTCTTAATAATGACTGTCGATAAATAATATTTATAATCTTATTAAAAACTGTTTCTATTTCTGTGCTTTAAGCACATGATTTCTGTTTTTCGATACTAAGTACTAAGACTTTATTATATGCTTAAATGAATTGTGTGTTTATCTGCGTAGGATTGAACAGTTTAATTTTGAAGTTTATTCAAATAAATAAAAGAAAGTATAAAGACTTCGTTTAAAACTACGGTCAGAAATTTTGGTACAAATATATAAAAGGTTTTTTTACATAAAACAGCTTTCAGACATTTGATACACAAATTACGAAAAAAATGTGTGTGCACAAATATGTGAATTTGCGATAGATCCGATAAATAAAATCGTTTGATCTTTTTTATAGAATCATTTTTTTAGAGTTCACCTGATAGAACCACCTGAAAAGTGTGCACTGTGGCTAAATGTAGGATAAACGTAGGTAACATTTATTCTCGATTAAGAATAAAAATGCATTATCTCTCCTGAGGACAAATATATTTTTCTACATAATGAGTATTGAAACTATCTTAATCCTCAAAAGTGACGAAACACAGCAGCAATAACCTGCAATTTGACGCTGGTATTCTGTAAGAGCGTGATTCTTCCCCGGTCGAGTCGTACCATACGTGCGACAACCACAATATAGCTGCATCATGTCTCTCTTAGTTTTGAATCTACAATACTTTGTAAATAATTGTAGAATAAGACCTAATTATCTTTGTAAACAGTATGCTCTACATAGTAGTGCTAGCAATAAAAATGTTTAATCGTGAAAATATATATAACGTAAAAATAATTAAACGGTGAGAGCAGTCCGGGTTAACTATGATATGAGGATGCCAAACATCATCCCCTGCAATTATGGGTACTTATTGTAAAGCACTCGAAACGGTGAAAAAATAAAATTATTAAAAAAACATGTGCGCAGTTCACACGCGGTTAAAGTGAAACCTTCCAATTAAATTAAATATAAAATAAAATTATTCCACGGCCAATTATTTATTTATTATGATAACTTTCAACCACAAGTGTGGCATATAATATAAGATAAAGGTTTAATTTTATAACAAATAAATAATACAACCCCTAAAAGAATATTTTCTTTCAAGTAAAATTGCTTTGCAATAGCGCCATCTAATACACTTTATAGGTTAATTCATTTTATCGAACAAACATTTATTGACTTTTATGGTGATACGTAAAATAGGTGACATAAAGCGATTATTTAAATATAATATACTATTTCATTCACTCGCAGACTAAATCCTATAGATTTCACATCCATAGGATTTAGCCTATCATCTTAAGAGGTTGTCACTCCGTCTAGTGGGAAGCCTATCTACACTTCTCACACCAATTCAAGATTGCCACTCGAGAATCCTTCTTCCCCAACGGTTGTCGATTCTTTCAGCCATATGGTCAGCCTATTGCCAGTTTGTCTTACTAATATATTGGACTATGTCGATTACTCTGATTCTATTGTGGAAAAGCTAAGCACCCGAAATGTTGGGAATAGAAAATAAATATAATTAAATGCGATAAAATTTGTAAAAGCATTTTTTTTTTCAATGTGTAGAGTTTGCATTAATAGAAATCATTATCTGGTATTTCAAAATGTTTGCTATAAAAACATTAATTTTAATTTCGATAGTAGGGAATCCATAACAAAGACTTGTATTTATTTGACGTGTTTAATATACCTAGACACAAGATAGTGTAGGTTACACATCTATAGGATTTAGCCTGCAAGATTTTTATCACTAATTAGTATCGCTTTTTGTTTCAGTGAGATTCAAATCAAACGATTCTAAAGTTTTCATTTCAAAAACAAGATGATAAATAATATGATAGTTATATAGTGCTGCATGCTGATGGTTATCAAAATGAAACCTGTAAAAATATATGAAACATAATATGAACATTCACGACTGTCACTCAAGGCGTAGACATAGACTACAAACTTCTATTTGGCATGACCCTGATACGACTCTCCCTCCTCATATACATCCATATACCTAAACGTACATGCACATCGGCTAAGAGTTATTTTAATTAAGCCATGTATAATATAATGTCGCCAATTTGTTCTATAAAGTTACGCCTAGGACATAATTTGCAAGGTCTGTCACTCACTCACATCTGCTACGAAGTTATCTTTGTTGCTCTTTCATCAAACCACCAAAGCATTTCTTTCTTAACGCTGGTCATAGCATTTTCTTGCAAGCGACACTTTTCATTTATCACAATTTCTCCCCATGCTATTTACAGTCTACTCAAAAATACTCTCTCATCGTCTCTCGTTATTACCGCATTTATAAAGACTTAATTCCACTATCATGCTTCTTCTGCCACATTCAAAGTTCACTACCATACAATAAGCTAGAAATTAATATAACATTATGAATTTTTATACGTGCCTCTTTGACAACTTCTATTTGCCCACAATTACACAATTCGATAGTAATAGATATAAAAGAGTTTCTATTTCAAGAACTGAAGGATGAATTATACTAAAATGTTGCCATTTTATAATCTTAAAAACTTATAAATGGGTACTCTGCCTAAAATTATTTTCCATCAACGATCCATTTAAAATTCATTTTAAATCTATCAAAATCAGCCAAATTGCCTAACAAGAGAGTTAAAAAGCAATTTAAAACTATTAAACAAAGCTATCAAAGTTTCATAATAACTCTTTTGCTTTAGTATTCTTTGATTTAAGCTCGAAGCATTAATTATGAAAGCTCTTAAACAAACCCAAAATGAATTATTGGTAAAATAGAATCTAAAACAATGACATGCTTAATTTTTTGCATTTTCTAAGTCAATCATAACGATGAACTTTATTTCTGTGTAAGTTTACCCAGCTCTAAATAGTACAATAAGTTTTATGTGTGTATCTTCTGTATATAGACTACCCGCAAGTTTGCTTTGACTTGTCTTAAGTGGAGCCCAAATACGAATATCGCTCGTCCATACATATAAACATTTCGTTGAATTTCACAAATTAATTATCTCAATCAATTTGTCATAACATAACGTAATATGAGGGGGGGGGGTATCAAAAATAATGAGTAAATTCAGCTGCTTCTCAGAAAAACCGCTTTATGTCATTGACATAAAGCGGTTTTTCTGAGGTATTTTGCGTGGAAGATTTTTGAGGATTAGACTACTAGTACTGTCACAACACTAATTAGTTACTTTCTTCAGGTCATTCTTTAAGAGTGCTATGCACTCTACTGAATTTAATGGTTTGTAAAATTCTATATTATAAGCTAATAACGAATGATTTTTTTTATTTCTGTGGTGACGTCGTCAATGGAAACCAAGGTTAATAGATGTCTAAACAAGCATACCAAAGGGGTAAACTGTGTCGAGAAGCACCGACATGCATTTACCATCAGGTAGGTAAATGCATGTCGGTGCTTCTCCAGTTCTATAATAATTCCATTTAATTAAAATTAAATTTTATATAATAATTTATTCGACATAATAAAGGTACCAAAATTTCGAAATGAGTTTTCTCTGACCGGAGAATAAATTGTGAAAGAAACTCTACAGGTATTTTCTTTTTTACAATGTATTGTATCATTCTTCCATTTATCCATCAATTACCTTCAGCTATTTAATATTAATTTTGGATCTGACGCGGGTCAGAAATTAATACTCAAAAGCCAAAAGTAATGGATGGATTGATGAATATAATACATTGAAAAAAAAATTACCTGCTGATTTATATTCAAAAGCGGAACGTCAAACACCTCACACTCCTCCCGTGACCGTGAGTTCCTATAAAGCACTCGAAACTTTGTAAATTAAAAAAAGCAAAATTAAACGCGATAAAATCTGTAAAATTAGTTTTTTTCAATAAACGTGTAGTGGGAGTGTATGAATATCCACTACCATATATCAATAAGTCAGGAGATAGGCAACAGCGTGTTTCTAATTACAATTAAAAAAAAATGTTTATGCGAACCCACTTGCTAGGCGTGGCAACTATGGCAAATATCCCCCTAAAGGCAATCTTTTAGGGAGGCCTATATACAGAAATGGACTTTAATAGGATGTAACGGTAAAGTTTTCGAACCCGGACACTCTCGAATGCAAACTGCAAATCCATACCACTAGTACGTGTAATTCGTTATTCGTATAAATTATAAGAAATCATTATTCTTTCTTTCCAACTAAAGATCAGAAGGTTGACGATGCATCCGTATTTTTATTCTTAATCGAGGGTAGTTGTGCCATAGCCATCAACTTACATTTGGATGGACTGCGTGTCTGTTATACTTCATTCTATAAATTTTATTTCTTTCGCCAAATAGCACTGCTGAAATGCCTGCACTGCTGTGCTCCTAAGTGAAGGGGAAAGAGAGCCAGTAAAATAACAGGTTATGATTAATTCTTTTTAAGCCCTCAGAGGTGATAAAGCATCTTTAACCTTCTTTGCTCAAAGTTGGCCGCAGTCCTTGGACTGCAGGTATCCACTTACCATCGCTTGTACCGTAAGTTTGTTTGTCACACCAGTTGTACGAAACAAAAAACTGGAATATTATACCAACTATCCGTCTTTACTTTCTTTACGCACTATCTGTTGAAAGCCAAAACATTTTTTAGGAAATTTCTATAAAGGACTTTCACGTTAACGAGCAGAGATAATATAGGTATTCCCGTTTTTATTTTATTTTGCTGTCATTTACATTTGAAATCCAACTATGACTTGACATTAAAAATTTGATTAAATATATCATTTAAAATCTCCGCTAGCTTCACTAGAATCAGATTAAAGGTGTCATACACTTAAAATATAAAAGCTTCAGTGAAATAAATTACTGAAATTCATCCGTGCAATATAAAACCAGTTTAATACTCGCGAGACGTGCGGTGCTTTTACTGTTGGATTTATGTTACGTACATACATTTTTTGAATTTTTTGTAGTTCAAGCTTAAACATAACTTATACGTTGGTTAAAAATTTTCTTCTTTCATTGAATATAACTAATTTTTCTATTTTTAAATAATTGACGTTCAGATAAAATCCGTAAAATTATTACTCAACGTCAAGTATTCGTAAATATAAGAAATTATTTTCTTCCATGATTCATTGCAACTCATTAAACTCTACTGCTTGTCATAAGCCTATGGAGGAAAGTTGTCGATAATTATGTGCTTGACAGGTGGAAAGTTCACCAGCAGTAACAGTGGATGTTGTGGCCCATCTATCCTTGGTTAATCATCATCATCATTACAGTCCTTCGCAAGTCAAGGAACGCCATAAAGTACGGTTCTGTGTCAACTGCATCCATCGACTTCCTGCATGTCTTACCAGTTCGTTACTCCATCTAGTGAGGGGCCACCCTACACTTCGCTTGTCGATTGCAGGCTGCCACTCGAAAACTTTTCTTTACCATCACTTATCTGTTCCTTGAGCTATGGCCGGCCCGTTGCCACTTCTGCTTACTAATTAATTTTGTTATGTTGGTTACTCTAGTTCTACTGCGGATTTTCTCATACGGCCAGCAGTTTAGGACCACGTCTCAGATCTATATAAGTCGTCACTGGCAATTGATGAAGTAATGATACATCAGTTTGAGCGAAATTAGAATAGCTCTTCAGCTCCTTGAAAAGGGCAAGGCCCCAGGCGAGAATGAAATTACAGCGAACTTTCTGAAAGCGGATGTAAAACCAGTCCTGGAAGTCCTTTAGAAGCCCTTCGATTCTGTCTTCCATGGGGGCATTACTCCGGTGCGAAGCGGAATCGCAGTGGTCTTTTTCTACAAGAACATGACTTTCGCCTCTGCAACAATGTTTTCTTAAAGAACCACAGATCAATTTCCTTCTGAACACCGTCCACGTGCTGTTTTTGTGAGCCTTTATAAGCCGTCTTAAACGCAGACTCGACGTATTCCAGCCTCCCGAATAAGCCATTTCCTAAAAAGACTTAAGCACTATAGACCACACACATATCTTTCGACAAATTGAGTAGAAGACTCGAAGAGTACAAACTACCACTTTGCCTTGCGTATGAAGACTATAAGAAAGCCTTTAATTCCGTCTAATTTTGGGCGGTACTAAAATCTCTTCAGCGGTGCCAAGTTGACTATCGAAGTGTTGAAGTGTTTTCACAGTAGGGTTACGAGTAAAAAACCAGAGTAGGAAACCCATCCAACTGCAGAGTGGTGTAAAACTGAGTAACGTTTTATCGCCGAAACTCTTCGCCGTTGCATTGGAAGACTATTACAAGCTACTGAACTGGGAAGAATACGGTATTAACATTAAGGGTTTTCTAGCAATAAGTTCTCCGGTTCTCTACACTCAGCATGATCAACACAATAGCATTAAGCTGTTATTTTAACGTGGTATTCTGTGAAAGTTCTTACTCAGTAGAGCCGACCCAATCATGCCACAATCGTAATATAGCTCTGTCACGTTGAAAACTACATTTTCTTATCTATTATTATAAGTCAGTGCTTGACAACAATCCCATCTGATTATATGTAAGGGTGAAGCTCTAGATGCTATTTTTCGTTATTCTTGAGCTGATGTTCGGAATATGGTACTGATTACCCAGCATACCCTTAACTTTTAGCTTATATATAACGAAATATTTGCTAGCTAAATTATTTGCCATGTCGTGCCGGCGTATGAATATCCATCAGCCTTTTTCGTTTTGTACTTGATGTAAAAGGACGAATAGAGGGAATATAGAACAATTCTTCGCAAAATTTTTGTTCATGCAAGTTTCCTCAAGATGTTTTCTTTCACTGCCGAGCACGCAGTAAATCAGCGAATAATCATATAAGGTTTCAATTAAAAATTTCATTGGTGCCGACGGGTATCGCGCACAGAGGTTTACAGCGAGTACTAAGCGATGAGCTTGCACGGCTCAATGGTATATAATCTGTATATTTATAATCTTATATTTCACGTGGTAGAGCTATGCAGCAGCTATATTAGTAGTATAGTTGTAGCAGTGGTCGGTTCGATCGGGGAAGGACCACGCTCTCACAGAATACCAGCATAGAAATAGCAGTTTAGTGCCGCTGTGTTTCGTATAGTGAGTATAGAACTGGCGACCCCTTTTACTGGAAACGAGGCATTCCATCTTAATCCTCACGGATGAAAACGCATCTTCATTTTCATTCGTAATCGAGGACAGATGTAGATGTGTATGGGTCACAGCAACCACTTACCATCAGGTTGACTGTGTGCTCGTTTGTCACCCTTATGCTTTAAAAAATATCTTCAATCTCTTTAGGCTGTAAATTTTACCAAGACCGTATCCTATTATTTGCACATTCAAAGCAATATAAAAACTTGAAATTTAAAACGTTTATGTTACCGTTGCCGTAACAACTTATCAAGAGATAACTCCTGATGAAGCTACACCATATATAGGTTCATATTCGACATAGTTGTCACATTTGGCAGGCAGTATGGCATATTGTTTATTAGTTTACCAACGTGGCTTGTTTCTCTCTGTCGCCTCTTATAACGCCCATTGAATGATATGGAGTAGAGCCAAGTATAATTATGGAAACAAATCAGAATATGGGCAACAGCGTCTTCTAAAATCGTTTAAAGATTAAAAAACTACGGTTGACAACCAGCTTGCCAAACGTGGCAACTATGATAAATGTTCCCCCTAAGAGGATATCTGTGGGGGCTGACTATGTATAGCCGTCGGCTTTTGTATCCAGAGAATTAAAATCAAAAAAGCTTCACCAAATTTTTAGCCTACGAAAAACTTCTCTACTATGTTAGTTTTAGCGATTTGGCGTTTTTATTTAATCTCCTTCCTATTAGCCTAAAACGACTTATTTACTTCGTTAGGTCTTCCGAATTTGGGCATATTATTTCGAATCTACTTTTAACTTCAACATTATTTTTGTCGTTATAAATGTTACTTTTGACGAGTAACGAAATATTGCTAAAATAATTTCCAAAATAACTTTCAATTAGCATCACGCATCATACGTGACGTTATAAACAAAAAATGTTTACTTTTCTGAAAGCTATGCTGAAATACAAAAATTGAGCAGTGAAAAATAGCGCTTTGGCGATTTGTTTGTTACTGCTGAAAATGTAGATATATAAGTACTTACATTATATCCTGCTTACATTATAACTTCATCACTCTAGGAAGAAAGTTTTTAGTCCCACTTATAATTTCTTTAAACTGTACCAAAAGTATTTCGTCCACTTAGAAACTATTAATTTTCAAACATAAAATAATAAGGTATTATTTTCAAGAAAATGCCATTAATTACACGATCAAATAAAAAAATTGTCACCAAGCCGCGCAGAAAATTTAAATGGTTAAATTCAATGTTTATAATATTTATTTTAGGAATTAATTTCTAAATTAGGAATTCTATTTTGCAATAATTTCAAAAACCAACTCGGTCGTAATTCGATACAAGTTCAGAATCGTTTGGCGCAAATATCAACGTTCGCACATCCTAGCATCCGGCCGATGACTGCGCTCTACAGCTTTGTTGAGAGTTGAGATGGAATCGAATAGATCCATCTATATCACGACCAACGGCTCATATAACAGGGGATGGTCTCAGAACGTAATATATCTTTCACTTTTCCACATGTTGTAGGAAATGTCGGAAATTAAAAGTAAAAAAGAAAAAAAGGAAAATTAAATGTGATGAAATTCATAAAATTCAACAGATAAAAATTCGTAAATCAGCTCTTCACAAGTACACTGCTAAACATAGGCCCCTCTTACATTATACCACAATATTATCCTGAGGTACCTGCAACCATCAACTTCCTGAACGTCTTACTAGGAAGTTACTTCACCGAGAATAGAATAGAAAAGAAAATAATGAAATCATTTTTTATTCAATATATATTACATGTAATCCTTATTAAAAGTAATTTTTACCCTTACTACTTTTATTAATTTGAAAAAAAAACCTCTGTCCTGGGTAGAACCAGCAAGAAATATAATCAAAGTAAATTATACAATATGTAAGGTCGTAAAAAACGATTTACAATGTTTATTTATGAAACAGCTTGGAACCCACCACCTAATTCCCAGGGTTTATTAATTAACTGTTTATTAATTTATGTTATAGTTACTGTTTAAAAGGGCGGTCTAGTGGTAGGTCGCCCTGCACTTCGCACAACGGTACGTAGCTACCACTCGGAAACCTTTTTTCCCGTCGATCGTTGGTTTTTTGATTTATATGACCGGCTCGTCATCACTTTAGCTTAATAATCAGTTAGGTTATGTAGGTTACTCTGATTCAACTGCGCGAATATCTCCATTGCCAGAGCATACGTCACTGAATTTAAATACAGATATTCATGAAAATTTTCCAATACTACGTTATATTTCCCATTGCTACAAAAACCACAACTGATACCGTCGATAATTTTTTTAATCATAAAAGGTGAATTCCATGGAGTCATACCAATCGCGTCACTAACAATTATAGGACATAAAAATACTTTCTTCTTTTTAATAAGTTTAATATTAATCCTATTTTTATAGACAACCGGAATTCTAGCATCAGAATAAAAATTATGTTTCTTCTTTTGAATGATTTCTTGATCTCATGTATAAATGTTGCCATTTTAAAAATATCAAAAATGTGAAGAAATTTGAGGTTTATCGATTTTTTTATAAATTAAAAGTCCTTCAACGGTTTCGATTTTCATTATGTTGAACTTATATTATTTATTCCTACATTTTATTTTTCATATTTTTATTTGTAATACGTATTTGCATTCGTTGGACGATTAGAAAAAAATAATATAATTAATTATGATAAACATTTTGCTACCTTTTTTACAGTCAACACATTACAATTATTTTATTTTATTGGCTGCTGAGGTTTTCTTCCACAGACGAAAAAACAATGAAAACAATATCATTATATACCTTTCAAAGGCCATTTTTTTAACCCTCAGAAAAAAAATGTAATTTAAATTATATCCTGGCTGAATATAAAGTGAAACAATTAATGAACTATTTTTTTGATGTTCATAACACTGTAATTTTTAATTTGGTTAGGTTCTATTTAGTTTGTGTAGACGTGTTCATCATTCTCTAAACCATTTCCCATTATCTGGGGTCGGCGCAGTAAACCTTCTTGTTCCATTCCTCTCTATCAGCCGTCATTTCCATACTTACTCCTTTCATTCTCATATCACTCTTCACACAACCTATCCATCTTTTATTCGGCCTTCCTCTGCCCGTGTGTCCCTCCACATTCATATTCAACACTCGTTTTGTGACATGACTTTCATTCCTCCGCATCACATGCCCAAACCATGCCAATCTGCTTCCTCTCACCTTTTCTACCACTGGCGCTACTTTCAGGCTTCCTCTTATATACTCATTCCTTATCTTATCCATCCTTGTCACACCACACATCCATCGTAACATTCTCATTTCATTCGCATGCAGTCTATTTTCATCCTTCTTCTTGACGGCCCAGCATTCACTTCCATACATGACGACAGGTCGGATGATCGATTTGTAAATTTTCCCCTTCAGCCTTATTGGCATTCGGGGATCGCACGTTGTGGCTGTGACCTGTCGCCATTTCATCCACTCTGCGTTAATCCTATGCTGTACAGCTCTATCTATTCCGCCGTCGCCTTGAATGAGGGAACCGAGGTACTTGAAATCTGAGCAGGTAGGCAGTATAGCGCCATCCAACGACATGGGTACAGGACTGGAAAGACCACCGAAATCACAGCACAGATATTCGGTTTTGGATCTGCTGATCTTCAAGCCAACACTTTCCAGCCTCTGTTGCCACCCCGTCAGTCTGCTCTGTACCTCGATGCCTTCTTCCCCGACAAGCACGATGTCATCGGCAAAGAGCATGCACCAGGGTGCCTCATCCTGCAGGTCCGACGTCAAAGCGTCCATAATCAGTAGGAAGAGGTAAGGGCTCAATGCCGACCCTTGGTGCAGCCCTACCGCCACATCGATACTGCCCGTAGTTCCCGCGGCAGATCGTACACATGTACGGGATGCTCTGTACATAGCACGGACTAACCTCACATACTTCCCAGGCATACCTTTCATGTTTAACGCCCACCACAAAACCTCACGGGGAACCCGATCGTACGCCTTTTCAAGGTCGACAAAAACCATGTGCAGATTTTTATGCACGCGCTTGTACTTTTCGCACAATTGGCGTAATGCGAAAATGGCATCTGTCGTACCTCGACCGGGCATGAATCCGAACTGGTTTTGTGTTATCTCACACTCTTCTCATTCTTCTATCTATTATTCTTTCCTTTCTATTTGTGTAGACGTGTTGTGTATACTTAATAAATATTAAACATAATATGTGTAATTTTATTATAGTTTCAATACAAGTGTGAGATGCAGTAAAAATATGCAAAGCAACAGGAAAAGGCAGACAGTTCTCTAACGGGAAAAAACGCTGTGGTTACTCCTCTTCGGTCCGCCGGTGGCCCGTGTTGTTCTATGTGCCTCACAGGCTGTAATCATACCACTTTAATACTTCAAAGCGGAACATACGTATACCACTGTTAGTTTTGCAGCAGAAATCGACTTGAAGATAGTTTTTGCCTAGATGGGCTGATAGCCAAAATAGCAAATTACAACTTATAACACGTTCTTTGTCCCACGTTGTTCTGGATCTTATAAGTCCCTGCTGCGGCAGGCGCAGCCGAGGTGGATTCGCGGAGGAAGAGTACTGTTGGCAGGATGAGGCGTCACTCACCCTACCCTCCTCGATTAAAAGAGGAGAGATTCGAGGGGCTTGTCATGAGGTGGCAGGCACTGGGGCCGCAAATGTATGCACAAGAGTCCTCGTGGCCCTGACAATGCGCGGTGAAGGTGGAACAAGGTAGTGTGAGTCCCGTCCTTGCCCTCGAGGCAGATATACGTAGGTATTTACTGATGTAAAAAAGGATACTGAGAAATTAGGTATTTAAAATTCTTTTATTGACGCTTCACCGGTTCTGCTGCCGCAGCAGAGCTCTTTTATCTCGCTTATCTCTGCGTCTTACCTATTAGATATAACTTTGCCCTAGACTAGTCACTCAAAACACCTGGTGTTCATTTCACCTCAATACTTATATGTCTCTGTGTTGTACCTATTTATATAAAAAAATGTATTATTTGAACATTTAACCACATTAGTTGTATGAAGAAATCAATAAATTAGTTGGTCGACACATTAAAATGTTTGTATGGTTTCTCAATTTTCGATAAAATAAATTGAATTTATAATAGAATTTATATGCAAACGGTTTGTAATATTTCTCTACGAAGTGAACAATATTAAATTGAAAATATACAAAACGTATTTCGAACAAAGAAGACGACTTAAACGAGAACGGTTATAGCGCAATCTATCGAAAGCCATGAGAACTTTATGGAGTTTACTATAGTCGCCTCCTACGACATTCAAACCCAAGCATACAACTTCAAGACTTCAACATACTGTAAACTGCAGCCCATGAATATGTTCATGATCGTCCCCACTATTACATCCGTTTGGAAAGGCCACAAATCCTTGCAAACGAACGACCGATTACTCCCAAGGATGATTTGCAAGTCTATTGTAATGAAAAAGCATCCTTATGTCAATAAAGAAGATGGGTGGTTGCTGCCATCTGCTTAGTATCCTTTATTTATTAAAATAAAATCCAAACTCCTCAAGCATGCCAATGCAATACTTTAAGGCAGTGTAAGCTCGTTATGCGTAGATCGGACCAACAATTAATAGTCAAAAAAATGAAAGTCTCCCGTAAAGCAACTGAAACGTTGGGAATTAAAATGTAAAAATTACACGAGATAAAATCCGTAAAATTAGTTTAATTTGAAACCTATTTATTTATTCTATAAATAATTGAATTACATGTGATATTGTATCTATATAAACATGAAACAAATTTTAAATATACTCTAATTAAAAAAAAAAACATTTAATATACCTTTAAATTGTTACAACATATCACGCCACGTCTAAGTCTTATGAATATATGAAATGCACGCAAGCAAAACCACTGGCTGGAATAGTTATGCAAATACCGTTTAAATAATGAGATTCATGTGCAGGATATTAATATATGTCGAGTAAAGAAACATTCTGAGGCATAAATTTAGTGCACTATTTGATTTACACAGCAATATTTATTATATACAATTTTCACAATAATAAAACTATTATATAATAAAATCGTTCTTAGTTATGTACCTTGGGTGTTGTAAGACGCGAACATAGGATATGTCGATTTCATCCATCCATATTGCTAACGCTAAAATCATTTGTCAATGACGTGACACGTCTGATATTGCGATTGCCAATGCAAATACAAAGCGTGCCGATTAAGACAAATCCTATCAATTACAGGAAAGGACAATTTCTTTAGCAAGGGGCTTTAACAGGGTAATAAAGATGAAAAAAAGAAGATAATTTTTTTTGTTTACATTTATAATTGTTGTATCTTAGAACTCTATTGGTTTAATATTCATCGTCATTATTACAGCCCTTCACAAGTCCACTGCTGAATATGGGGCTACTCCAATAATGTCCACAAAACGTAGCCCTGAGACACCTACATCCATCGTTTTCCTGCATCTCTTAAAATGTCGCTACTCCATCTAGTGAGGGGCCGCCCTACACATCGCTTACCGGTACGAGGCTGTCACTCGATAACCTTTCTTCCTATCTGTTGTCCGTTACTCGAAGCTATATGACTCACCCATTACCATACAGTTTTTGCTGTAAGAAAAAACTTAAGGTCGCTCCAAAACATTTGTGTAATTGTATGGTTTGTGATAACTAAAACATGTATGTTTCTACATGGCGTAGACTCACATGAGTGAAGAAACCGCTTCTTTACTCAGTATAGATGTAGGTGTCTATGGGCCATAATATCTACTTACCATCAGGTGGACTGTGTTCTCGTTTGTTAACCTTATTCAATAAAAAATGCTTTGATTAAAACTACTTTTACGGATTTTATCGCGTTTATTTTACTTTTAATTACTTTTATTTTTAATTCCCGACGTTTCGGGCGCTTTTCAGCACCCATGGTCACGGGGGACTGAGATGACTGACGTCCCAATGTCATTGCTAAACCCGAAGTACCATCAGCTTTTTCAATTATTGTTTATGGTCCGATGTATGCAAAATGAACTGACTATGTACTGAGGTACAGTGGTATGCTTGGGTTTAGTTTTAATTTTATTGATTATAGGATCCCAAGCAGGTGGTAGTACCCAGCCTCCTTCTCTATTGAAATTAGGATGTTTTTTAATTTCAATAGCCTCACGTATCATCCTTGGTAGGAATCGGTGTTCTTTCGCGAGGATTTGTGGTCTATCAAATCTTCTTCGGCGGCTTGTAGAATGTTCTAATAGAAGCTCGCTTCAAGATGTAGCCATTCTTGTCTGTGACACCTCTGACATATGGTAGTACAGTAGGCACCGCTCGACTGAGGCTGGCTTCACTCGGTCACTGTGACGTAGGCGCGGGACCCGAAGCTTGTTGTCGTGCAGAACTTGCTTGACATGCTGAAGTTCGGCGGCCAGGTGTTTGCTGTCACACATCCCTCGCGCTCTCTGTAACAAAGATTTGCCCACGGTAGCTAACTGTGAAGGATGGTGGTGAGATTCACCGTTTGAATATCGGTTTTTATGGGTCTTTTTCCTATACACAGTTTAAACGGTGAATCTCTCTCGGATCTTTTCAATAACCAAAAAACACCTATTATACTTAACCTATCCGTATACTTATATTCACGGTAAAGTGCACACTCAATGATTTTCTACGCTGAAGGGCGGTGCTTATAGCTTTTGGGTGAGAAAAAAACCAGCCCTTTTAACGCGGATACTTAAGAGACTTCACTGCAAAGTTAAGAGCAAATTGTATAATATTATATATTTACGAAATATGACACGGGATATACTAAACTGATATTATCCTCTTCCTTTATACAACAGTTTACTCTGGCCAAATTGTTCAGATTTACATTTATTGGCTTAGTATATAATTCGTAATATATGACATATTGTCACCTATACTATACAGTTTAAAATCGGACCATTTTAATAGAATTTAGTACATGAATGAAATACTGAAAATGCTTCTGTGCCGTTGAAGCATAGGGATAAGCGCACGCTGTAAATTTCATAATTCGCAACATGGGTTCGATCCCCGCCGGAACATTGAAATTGTTAATTTGCAGTTTCGAGTGCATATAAAGAATTTTTTTTTCTCTGAAGTATATTATATATATAATATACCTCAGAAAAGAAAATATAATGTAGTTCGCATCCGTAGGCTTCGACCACCTAATCCTAGGACCAGCCTACACGTGTCCCCCGGATGGTAATAAATTAACGACAAGCCGATAGCACAGATTTGGCTTCTCGCAGTGGTAGCGACATAAAATATACCAGCCTGCTATTCCCACATGAGGCACCAAATAAAAGAAATGGCCCCGAGTTCCCAGCGCCCCTTTAATGTGGCAGGGTGCGAAGAATCTCCGGGAAGAAAACCGGCGGCTAGGTTTGCCACCCATCACGTTCTGTCTCCCGGAGGGGTAAAAAGTGGATTGCGGAAGCCCGTCTGGCTACGCTGAATATATGTGGAGCAATGAATGATAAGATGGATGAAGTATGCGATATGATATTTGATAGAGGATCAGACGATGATGTCACTACACATGGCATGAATACCACATACTGGTCTGGTATGGACGAATCCGAGTGGGCATGCCAGAGGGTAGGTGTCATCCTATCAGAAAGTATGGACCAACGTGTGAAAGAGTACGATTGTGTAAGCTCAAGACTGCTATGGATACGAATGAAAGTGGGCTTAAAGAAGTTGCTTGTGCTAGGGATCTACGCCCCAGACATGTCTAAGCCGAGTGGTGGCGCCGAGCCGAGAAGTGTATCCGAGAGCAGTTTTGGGAAATGGTAAGAATGGTGTTAATGAAATTGTAAGGGAAATGAAAATATTATTATGCTAGGAGATTTTAATGGAAGGGTAAGAGTGAAAAGGCTTGATTATGAAAGGATATTGGGAACGTTTGGTGATGAATGAGAATAGTGAAAGCTTCCTCACCGTATGTATGGAAAAGAATCTTTTTGTGACGAACACTTTCTTTCTCCACAAGAGGATTTACATGTATACTTGGGATAGATGTGATGATAGAAGAATTATAGATTTCATAATTGTAGATGACGGATCATTATTTGGTTTTATGCCGAATAAATGGTCTATACAGGATATCGAACCTTTGTAACTACCAATGCATTATAGCGTATCAGAACAGAAACGCTACAAGATGAAGGTAAAAAAGACAAGTAGAAATGTAGACTGAAAGAAAATATAAGTGGTTTGGAAGAATTGTGTATGAATGATTTAGACTTGGAGAATGTGTGGCATAATGTTAAGAAAGGTTTGGTTGATGCAGCCAACGAAATATGTAGTGTTAATAAGAGAAGAAATGGAACTTAAAAAACAAAGAAGAGAGAATGGCCAGATTTACTAGCAACCTGGATTGGTAATTATGGCGGTACCAATGATGATATTGAAAGAAAAAAAGTAGTCTTTAGACGTCGAAATAAGAGAGTAAAAGAAGTGGTTGAAAAGAAAAAGTAAGAAAAACGGATGAAAATGATAGAAGAATATCGGATAACTTCTAGGCAAATATTGTAATGTTCTAGAAACTCGTAAGAAATGCCAGGGAACATTCAAAATAGCCTATAATGAATACTATAAGAGATGAAAATAGCTTTATTCTGAATGATGAAGTTTTGAGTTAGAAGAGATAGAAGGAATATTTTAAAAGCATGTTTATGAGTTAGGAGACGACGTATGAACTAAATGAAATAGAAATTCCGAAAAAAGAGGAAAGAGGTTGTGAGATAAATATAGATGAATTACGAAGGCGGCACTCAAACTTTCGGGAATCAAGGAAGTGACACAACATTACTATTTAAAAATGTATTTATTGCTTTTCGAAGTACTCTCCGCGAAATTTGACACATTTTTCCATACGATGGAACCAATCATGAAAGCAACCATTCCATTCGGAAGTTGGGGTCTCCAGAATGGCCGTTTTGTAGGCGTCCACAGCTTCTTCAGGTGATGAAAATCTCTGTCCACGCAATTTATTCTATATTTTAGGGAAAGTATAGAAATTATTGGGGCTTAGGTCGGGGCTGTACGGCGGATGGTCTAATAATTCTATGTTGTCTTGCTCTAAAAACCTTTTTGTTTTGTGTGCGGTGTGAGAACTCGCATTGTCGTGATGGTGGATGATGCGGCGATTGCAGTTCTCTTTACAAAGTTCAGAAACGATGTGGCAAACAAATGCTAGCATACCATCCTGCATTAACCGTTCTTTGTCCTTCAAGAGGAATAGTCGTAGCATAGCCGGTTTTGGAAACAAACGTGGCCACCGTTTTTTTTGCAACACTCCGTGAACGAACAATTTTTGTTGGCTTTAACTCATTTTCGAACACCCAAACTCGTGACTGGTTTTTTGTTTCGGGTTCGTACGCGTATATCCAGGATTCGTCACCTGATAAGGTGTTGTATACAGCATTTGAGGATCCTGCGTGGAATCTTTCGAGACTTCTGATGCACCAAGTAACGCGAGCCGCTTTTTGCTCTTCACAGAGCGCATGTGGTATCCATCGGGGAAACAACGTTTTTACACCTAATTTTTATTTGTATTTGATACATGCCAATTTATAAAGTTGCCTGAATTTCGCGGTATGTCACATGTCGATCTTCTTCAATCAGCTTACGCACAGCATCAACGTTTTCTTGGGTGACTGCAGTTTTTGGACGACCTTGACGGGAATCATCACTGAGCTTGACACGTCCACGTTGAAATTCAGCAAACCAGCGATACATTATGGTTTTTGGTGAGGCTTCATCACCAAATGCAAAAATCATCCGGTCAACACACTGTTTTTGTGTTAAACCACTTCGAAAGTCATAATAAATCACCGCTCTTGAATTTTCTCGAGTCAATTCCATTTTCTCAACGACTAAACAAGTTTGACAAAACCTTGTGACAAGACCGAGAATCTTTTTTTAACCTCTTCGCTCTGACAGCGCGCAACATGTTATACTCCCGTTCACTCGGGACCTTTTTGGCGGGAAAATTTGTAAGTTAGAAAATTTTTTGCTATATTGCAAATTTTGCTATATTTTCACTTTGAGACAATATTTATGGATAAAACTTACAGGAATTCTTGTTGAATGTATAAACTATCGAATAAAATTATTTTTGGTTGCTAGAAATTGTAATAAAATACGTAAATTACCCTGTATAGCATAGTAGTAGTATATACTTTAATTTTAGTGACAAAATTACTACTAATTTGAATTCAACACTTTTGTTTTTGGAGAAATTTATATCAAATTGTTTGGAAATATGTATATTTTTATGTTTTATGTGTTTCCATTCGTTACTCATACCAAAATATTAAAATATAAAAAAATAAAAAAAAAAATAAAATAATATTTTATCTGTGACATTTCGAACAATATTTCTAAAATATGTTCGTGTGAATTTGAAATAAATACAACGTCATGTTATTTGAAATATATACGAAAACTATTTTTACTTACATTTTACACTAAAAATAAATGAGAATTTGATAAATAACACATTTATGAACCAACCTCCAAACTAGGCCTTCCGAAGTTTGAAGTACTTTTGGCAATTTACTTTTCACTTTTTATACCACAAATTATATATCGACGTGTTTACTATATTACAAGAAATGTAAAAAGTATAATACTTTCGTTTTTAGTCCAGACACAAATATAAAATTCTATAAAAAAGACGGAGCACCTTCATCAAAGTGACATGTGGAACGCCGGAAGTTCAGAGTGATTTCTTTTTTTTCTAAGAAACATTGCCAGGTTATGGTTTAAAATAAAAGAGCATATCTTTGTCTTTGATACTAATATCTACTGCATAGTGTCTTTGGTTTTGTTTAAAACGAAAAAATAGTTTTTTCATAGGTAGACATGTTTACATAACTCTGATCGAATAAGATCACGGTTTGGCGGACGGAAGGTTGGTATTGCGCGATCCAAAGTGAGCATGGCTTGGAGTAAATATATGGTATTCGATTTTTAAAAGCAAGGAGTTTTCAATTAAGAAGATTTTAATATGACAGGAACAGTGGAAATATTCCATTCCCGATAGTTTTAGTGCAGACTGTTTATGATGATGATAATGAAAGCAATGAAATGCATGAAAGCAGGTAAGGCAGCCGGATTTGATAGAGTTGCACTCGAAATTCTATGGGTTGGAGAGGAAGTGGTGACAATCCTGCTGTACACCTTGTTTAATTTATGCTGGGAACTGAAGCGCATATGGGTGACTGGGGCGAAGCCGTGATAATCCCAATATATAAGGAAGAAGGGTCGAAGCAGGACTGTAAAATCTACCGTGGCATCAGACTTCTTAACATTGTGGGAAAACTTTATGCTAAACTATTAATTAAAAGGGTCATAAAATAAACTGATGGAAAAATTTGGAATGTGCATGCTGGATTTAGAATGGGATGTAAATATCAAGTTTTTTCCATGCGCATGATCGCGAAGAAGTCTTTGTCCAAAAACCAAAGATTTTTTGCTCGTTCATGGACTTGGAAAAGGCCTATGACAAAGTGGACAGGGATGTGCTATGGCACACACTGAACTCATTTGGGTTAAACGCTGGGTTGATACAGGCATTAAAGTCTCTTTATAGGGACTCTAATCTTGTGATAGGATCAACGGGGTCTACTCGGACTGGTTTCGCCCCCATCAAAGTAACATACAGGGCTGTGTGGCTTCCCCGTGGCTGTTCAACCTATTTATGGACAGTTGTTTGGAAAATTCGTAAGTTGAAGAATGTGGATTAAGAATGAGTGAGTTAACCATCAAATGCCTTTTGTACGCCGATGATCAAATTATTCTTGCGTCGTCGGTGGACGAGTTGCCATGCGGTTACATTTATGAACACATCATTAAAAGAAAGGGGTATAAAAGTGAATGTCAGTAAGATGAAAGTTATAATTTTTGAAAGAGAAGAAAGTAAAACGATATGTGAAATAAGAATAGAAGAAGAGAGATATGATAATGATATAGAACGACGAGTGAACGCAGGAAATAGAGTAAATGGAGCCCTACACTCTATTGTGGAAAGTTAGAATTTATCAAAAAAGGTACGTATGGCTAATTGCCATTGCTGTGTTGGTCCCTACTTTAACATATGGTAGTGAAATTTGGATGTGGCAGAAGAAGCACGAGAGTAGAATAAACGCAGTAGAAATGCGGGCGTTAAGGAGTATGTTAGTACTGAATCTGAATGACAGAGTGCGACAGTGTGTGATAAGAGAAGAGTGTCGTTTGCAACATGTTATGTGACCAAGATTGGGAAAGGAATATTTGGGTGGTTTGTTCATGTGCAAAGAATGATTGAGGAAAAAGTGACAAAGCAAATTAATGTTGAAGAAGTGAACGGCAGAGTCGGAAAGCGACGGCCTAGGCGAAAGTTTATTGACCGACCAAATTAGCGCTGTATTTAAAACTGGCCAAATTAAGAGTACCCTTAACCGACGAGCATGTATGCGTAAATATATGGATGTGGGGGAGGCGAGAGAGGTGTGTCAGGATAGTTCAAATGGAAGTCAGTAATCTCTGCCTACCCCACTGGTTGACAGGCGTGATTGTTCATGGTTATGTTATGTATGTTTGTGTATATATATATATATATATATATATATATATATATATATATATATATATATATATATATATATATATATATATAAATAGAATCTAGGGATACCTTTATCCTAAATTATTTCCGTGAAAAGTTTATATAGAGAAGGAAACCTCTTTTATTTTACTTTAAAAGTTACGGCGGCAAAATTGTTAGTAATTCGTTATGTCAAGGAAAATTAATTGTCTTACTGATATTGATTAATGAAAAGGGAATAGATTGCTTTTATTTTTTAATTTAACGTGCCGTGTGAGCTTTAAGGGTCATGTTACGTCGTCATTAGGGTCGAGATGACATTTTACGAGTCGTGGGCATGTTAGAAAATAGTGCTATTCAACGCGTTGTTGCTGAGGCACTGAACACCAGCCAAAATGTGTTATCAAGGTTTTGGTCACGTTATCGCACTACTGGGAATATGGCTGAATAGAACACGGTTGGATATCGTGTTACGAAGAGACAAGATCGATTTCTCCAAATGATCACCAAAAGATAACCTAGTGGTACAGCGATGCAACTACAACAAAGGCTCCAGGAGGACCACCAGCTACTGGTAAGTGGTCAATTAAGCGGCAAATAAGGTTTTTATTTCAACGAAAAGCTTGAGAGATTTCCCGTCAAATTTGACGACAGACAACTTTACGCACACTTGAAAAAAACATGGGACCTCATACCGTATCAAGACGTTGACAATTTAATAAATTATATATGTAATGATCGTAATAGCTCAAGTGGATATAGAGCGGCCGCGAAGTCGTAATACCTAGGTTCGCGTCCTGTCTTCGGTCGGACTTTTTTTCTTTTTTTTTTCAAGTTCCCTTCTTTTGTAAGAAAATCTATTATTTCGAGACTTTTTTTTAGTATTTTTTAAAAATACGAAAATTTTAATTATATGATTTTTTATTCAAATAACCAGTTCAGTTTTTACTATTATGTCAATAAGATCAAAAAATATTATTCATCAGTATGTAATTTGTATCTAAATGTAATTTAAAAAAAAAAACAAGCAAAGCTCGGTCATCCGGGTACTATATATATATATATATATATATATATATATATATATATATATATATATATATATATATATATATATATATATATATATATATATATATATATATAAGTTCGATGTGTAATTAATGTAAGTAGTGGCGACATTGATTATTAGTAATTAGTTTTTATAAGATTTTTTAAATTTTTATTAATAGTTTTATAAGGAGAAATGAAGTTTTATTAGCATACCAATTTTCTACGGCGATTAAAAATACATTTAGTTTAAAACAATAAAAATACATTTTTTTTTATTAAAGACCATAATACAACATAATAATCTTCCATTCACTATATATATATATATATATATATATATATATATATATATATATATATATATATATATATATATATATATATATATATATATTCCCTATGGGTGTGGGTGGGTGTAATACAAATGATAATCAGCAATGAAAAATTGGCAATAATTGGTTTTGTTAGTGACTAAATTGTAAACACTTTATTTATTTTATTCATCCTAATTAAACAAAATTGATTGTACGGAGCTTACGACCGAAGCAGGAACGCACGAATTGTCGACAATTAAAACTAAATAAAAATTAAACACGATAAAATTCGTTAAGTTTAAAGTAGTAAGAAACTATAATCTTTACTCTTCGTTTAAATCATTCGTGTGTTTATCTGTGTGATGTCATCACATTGTTTCAAGTTTTACATTGTTTAATTTACAGGCTTAACTAGGTCGCAAGAAGCAAGAACTCCACTGAAACTGAAAGGCTATTGTATACCGTCAGACGTCTTTAAACTACATCTTGGCTTCATACCTAAATGCGCTGCGTGTATAATTTTAACGAAAATTCTTTTTGTAAATAGAACACAATATTTTTTAATCTATGTGGAATTATATACAATTTTTACTTTGACTACAATTTGGAAAAAAGCCTTTGTTCTGAGAAATACCAGTAAGAAACTAAGGGGGGACACTTTTTATCAAAATACACAATATTTTATTTTCTCTGCGCTGTATAAAATAGGTTGAACAATTATTTTCCGAAATTGTTTAATTTTTCATAAAATTAATTGAATATTAGGTTTCAGAAGTACGGGTTAGTCATTCTTAGTGGTTATTGCCAACCATGTCCTATTTTTTTAGGATAAAGTTAACAAACGAGCACACGTGGACTGTGTGCTCGTTTGTTAACTTTATCTGATTGTTAGTGGATGCTATGACCCATAGACATCTATCCTCAATTGAGAATCAAAATGCAGATGCGTTGCCACCCCTGAGGAATAAGATGAAATGCTTCGTTTTCATTAAAACGGTCTCCTATTCTCTACACTCACCTTATGAAATACAGTAACATTAAGATGTTATTTTTCTCTGGTTTTCTGTGAGATCGTGGTCCTTACTCGCTTAAAGGTACTAAATATATTATAGTAACACTTTTTATAAAGTACCCAACCACAAGTTTTGTTATTTTTATATTGCCCCATTAATGATTTACTTACTCTGTCGAGTCGAGTTACTCGTGATAACATTTAACATATAAACATTGTTTTATGTTAACATTGTTGATTTGAGCGCGAGCTATGAATAGCGTTGTTTACTACTTTACAGAATTTCGGGAGCAATGGAACCGTATCCGGGAACGCATTGCGTGCGCACAATTCATCGTAACAGTGATTACTTATATTGTTCTGAGAAGTACGCTTGCATTGTATGCAGGTGTGCACCAAGGACGATACTATTAGAAAATGGATACCGATGTTTAAAAGTATTTTTAAGAGGATTGAAGAGGAAAAAATTCCAATAACAACACGATTCGAATACATACATATTCGAAAAACGATTTGAATCCATACCTAAAAATTTGTAAACGAGTTCAAGATTTTAACGTCTAAGTATCGTCTTTCGGGTTGATTTTAAGAAAGACTTGTATTTCTAATCTGGTAAGCGATTAAATTATGTAAATATTATTTTAACAAAAAAATTTTAATTGGTCCCATTAAAATCAGAATTGCGCTACTGAGTAGAAGAGGCGAGAAACAAAAGCAAGCACTTCAAAGCCATTTTTTCATTTGTTAACAGTTTTCACAAGTTTATTATTTATATGGCTGCAATGTCCTATGACGGCATTACTGGTCATAATTTTTACGAAGACTAAGGGGGGTAGGCACTAACCGTATATAGTGTACATTATTGTAAAATGTTAAGCAAACCTTTGGCATCAGAGTTGCAAAACTTCGTAATAAAGACGTTGGTCCTGCACTTGATCTCTGTTCAGTCGTGTTAGATAACCGTCCTATCGGACTGAGGGAAGCTCTTTTGAGACCGAGCTTTGAGGACTCTGTTATTAAAATTCGGTCTGGAGCACAATATTTTTATAATCTATACATATAATAAAAATGTCAATTGCAGATGTTTGTACATTTTATATTTTTGTAACAAAATTGATTGAGCAAATAAAAGCAAGTAACTGAATACATTTCTATCATTTTTAGAATTTTGTGTCTGTCTGTCTGTTTGTTTGTTAACGTATCATATATAAAGTACTGATTTATAACAAAATATTCGTTAGAAAATTTGTGAAGCATAAATATTTTTTAGTTAAGTCTTTGTTTTATTAAAATCGGTTCATCCTATCAAAAGTTATGATTAATATTGTTAAGTATGGGTACGAAGTATAGGTACGAATTTATTCAATAGCGGCGTGGAGTGATCAAGGATATGTTTGTAATTAAATAGTGTAAAATAGTATTCTATAACGATATAATTGCATCTAAACGCAGTAAATAAAAATAATAAAGAATAACGTAACAAATATTTAAAATATATATCCTAATATCTTAGTTTAAAAAGTACAAAGTTAACCAATGTCATCCATAGATGGTGTTATGCAAATTATATAATAAATTTTAAGGTATGAGTGCATATATTTTTTTCTTAACCGACGAGTACCTACGACATGAAAAACCAAATTTTGAAAGAGCTTTTAACATTTTTTTTGGTTTCAGTAAGGATCATAATATTATCAATCATATAGAAACTTGGTAGTAAGCATAATACACTTCCCTTTTGCCCTTCCAAACGTTTTAAAATTTACATGGTCGTAAAATTGAAATATTACCTTACCTGATTTTGAGTTTTTATATTATTCCTACCCGTTCTTTTCTAAATATCATATAATTTTATTTTGCTGTAATAATAAATTAACTACTACAATTTTTTATAGATAGCGCTATAAGTATTTTCCACCATCATAAGGTTTCATTTATGGAGTGTAGAAGTAAGGAGTACCAACTCCTATAGTAGAATAGTTCAAAAAGTGGCCATCTGTAAGCAGTAAATAACAGTTCAAAAGCTCTCCACAACAGCGCTGGAGTAGCTACAGGGATGAAACGAACTTAGCAGTTGTTGACGGTTTAAGTGTGCCGCTAAACCGCTCAGTAGCTCGAAAATTTAAAATAATTTTATTTAGTAAATATAACCTCGAAAAAGTCGTCTATCCCACTAATATTTTTGGGTGCTTTCTTTAAAATTTACCCCGAAGTTATAGTGGTGTCACCCTTATTTAATTGTTTTATATGGACACTTTTTAATACACAGTCTGTAATCCTTACTTCTACACTCCATAGTTTCATTATTAACGATAAAAGATATAAAGGACGCATAATATGTAAATAAGTTTTTTGCTTGCTGCTTTCAACGGACCATTGGACCAGCAAATATGTCTCTTCCTTTTATCCAATAACCCTTACAGCATATCCCCATTGATTGCCTCATTTTACAATAACTCAATGTTTGGCATTGTTTCCACGATCTATTACGCACGCTTTACCGATTACGGAACTGAAGAAACAGAAACAGAAACAGAAACTTTTTTATTAAATGTAGATTATAACAATACTTATTGAAAGTCACTTTTTTCATTTACCACCGGTTCGCAAAAAAAACCCAGCAGGACTATTTTTTTTTTCAATAATAGCTTACAAGTTACAAGAAGAAGAAGTGGGTAATATATTAAAATATACAGCCAATTTAACATGGTCCACGGCTGAACATATGCATTCAATGAAATGTATATATAAAAAGGATATCATTGTAGGCATTCAATATACTCAATATCTCATACTTCTTGGAGCGGGGAAGAGTCCATAGTGCCGTCCTGACGCAGTTGTTATCTTTAGTTTAAAATTTGGAATTAGTAATAAAGTGCATATTATTAATTTATGTTTTTATTTTCTTAGTTAATAGGTACTTAAAATTAGACAAATTTCTTATTTATAACATTTAATTTATATTGGACATAGTTAAAACGAACAGAATAAAATTTAATTGGCCGTAAATTTAGTTTTGCCATTTAACGACAGATGTCACTGTTCACTGTGTATCTATTATAATATACTCTTTATATTCTGAGTCATAGATACTAAACCAAACTGAGTAACTACCTAAACCGCTTGAAGTACAAATCTAAAATTTGGACTGTAGATAGTAAAATAAGGTTTTAAGAATGTTTTTTACGAGGTGATTTAATATTGGTATAGGACAAAATTATAAAATAATTATTGTAACTTTAAAATTAGTACAAATATTTTCAGAAATTGTCAACAAGTTAGTAATCTGACAATAATATTCAGATACAGATAAAACATAGTTAATTAGTGTCTTTCTAAATCTTCGCGATAGTTTAATTTACAAATAAATCATCATCACATAGAATAACAAAAGTACTGATTCCACGCTAATGAAGTCGCGGGCACAGCTTGTACCAAATAAGGCTGTAAACAAATTATTCTCAAACAAAGGAAGTTCTCATTCATCGTTACGTACTGCCTAAAAAGTAAGGCCTACGTGAAAAAACAAATTAATCTCACGTAATTACCATCTCACCTACACAAAACTATCTATTCTAAAAATATTTGTATTTATGAATAAAAAATAAACAACGAATTTAATTATTAATGTTATTTATTTTTGATACAATTTTCAAATACACGATATCCTTTTTGGACATTCTGTATAAAATTACCTATCAGTTCATATACCACTAACGTTACCATTAGAGCCTATTTAAGTCTACTGCTGAACATAGGCCTCCTCCATAGATTGAGTCATAAGGAGATATTTGTCAAAGTTGCCACGCTTGAAAACCGTAGTATTTTTTTTTTATTATTACTCATTATTAGCAGAACGCTACTGCCCATCTCCAGATCTGGTTCTCTCTGTTGCCTCTTGCGACACTCACAGGACGATGTGGGGTAGTAGATATTCGTATAATATATGCTTTTTTCCCCACAACATTCGGTAAAAAGTAGCAATGAACATTTTGTTATATTTAAAAAGTTTTTTTTAATTTATATTTTTATAAAATGACTCAGTCTTTTGAGCCGTACATTTCTAAAATTAAGGATTCAATAAAATGACACCTGTGGCTTAAACTGTGATTCAGATTATTTCTATACTAGAGGCTTTCAGCATGGACATTTCTTTTGAAAACTTTTATGACAATTTTATATGTGCGTTGTATTAACTTTAGCTTACTAATATTACTGTTCTTTATTATTAATGTTCTTTATGCAGATGTATGTTATTTATCCTAAAGGAAATTATACAGCAACTTTGCTTTCAGCTTTACTTTCTCTTCATGTTGTATACTTCGTAATCACCTGCCTGGTTTGTGTATTAATTGTTCTTTAGTATCATCGAAAGCATTTTGAGACAACGTTATAAGGAAGTTTTAGAAATTTTAGTTTATGATAGTCACAATTTTTATAATAATTTGTGAATTTCTTATAAACTTTCATGATAAAAGTGATAAAATTGAGTTTAAGCTTTTAAAGCTATAAAAATTCAACAAATTGAACAGTAAAAATTTTATAGCAATACTTCATTTTCTTGTTTTAATGACTCATAAATTCAAGTATAGGGTTATGGATATGATGAATGAAAATAGACTTCGCAGCTTATAATTTTCAAAATTAATTTTCAAAGAAAAAGACTTCTGAGCTTATAAGCTTTTATAAGCTTATTAGCTCGGAAGTCTTATTATTTTTAAGTTTATAAACTAAAATGTAAAAAGACTTATGCTCAGAAGTTTTTTTCGTTTTAGATTACGCATCTATCATCAAACATTGAACATTTGAGTATTTAAAAAAATTATATTCCTTTCTTGTTGTAGAAGACACGTAGATATACTACTTTATACTTAAATAAATTGAATTTTTGGTAAGTCAAAATTATTTACCACAAAATCAACATAAGAGCCTATCACAGGTCATTGATGGAGCATAGGCCTACCCGTAGAATGCCTCATATGTGGATATTTGTCATGGTTGCCACGCTTGGCAAGTGGGTTGGCAGCCACAACTTTGTATTTTTTATTAGCAGTAAACTGCTGTATACATCTTGGTCTGCTTACCTCTGTCGCCTCTTACGACACCCATGGGACGATATGAGTAAGAATGATAATGGACGTGTTTATTTGTAACTGATTCAAGTTTTATTACAGTCCATAACAAGTCACAGCTGATGGCTGGACATAGATTTCCCTTTATCACTGCTTTATAAGAGTCCTTAAAATTGTTTCCGTTCTATGTTTTTATAGTGTGATATGATTAGTAACTAGCAAGTAATAGTAGAATCGGTAAGAGACACGCCGAACGGAAGTTTATTGAGCAAATTGGCGATTTATTGAAGATGGACCGAATTCAGAATTACCTTAACCGACGACAATGTATGCGTAGGTGTAAGGATGTGAAGGAGGCAAAAGGGGTGTGTCACCTCTCTGGGGGACACGTGTGTTTTTGTTTTTATGTTTATTATAAAATAATAAGTATGAATTGCAGAATTATAATTTATTATCTTTTCCGACATTCAGACTACATTATTTAATAACAAAACTTTTGATTGATGAAATATAAATACAAAAATAATGTTTAAATACAAAACTTGAAAATAATTACGCTTAAAACATGTTGTGATAGCTTAAAACGTTTTTTAACGTCTTATTGTCTAAGTATGTTTAATAAAAGCGACAAGACTTGGATTCGTCTAGGTGGGATCTATTAATTTGGCGTTATTACATTCTACAAATTCTTTGATTTATTAAAAAATATAACTTTTTTCGATAAAATGTATCCTACGTGACTCCTTCTCTCTTTTTTTTTAGTTAAGTTTCACTCAAATCGGTTCAAACCTTCAGAAGTTAAGCCCTGACAGACATATAGATAAATTTAAAAAAAAATGACACGTAGTACTCGTACTCATAACCTAAATAGTGTGCGAATTACGCCTTGATCTTCATAGAGGGTACTTTTTCAATTTTACAGACCAACACTTTATTTTTTTTTATATGTACAAATGATTAGCCCGGACAAACAGACACACAACATTTTTACAAAAGGCTACTCATGTCTTAATAGCATAATACCATGAAAATAAACCACAGAGCTTGATAAAAGGCAGTTTTTTGTTCAATATTACAGAGAGACACTTCAATTTTAATCCTTCAATTCCCATAAAAATCCCATATAGTCGCATGCCCCCGGCAAATCCCGAGCGGTCGCATGCGACGGCGCCCACCCGCAGCACTTAAAACCATTAAAACTTATATTTAGAGATTACTTTCTATTAATAAGTTTGGCATTATAAAATCTATACAAAATTTTCTATATAAAAGTCAGGTTTTACTTCATTACAAAAAGACTATTGTATTTTGATAACAACAAAAAACATACCAAGCGAATGTCGGCAGCGTGAAAATCACAATTATTTCAATTTATATTACTCGAAATTATTTACGTAAAAAGATAAATCATATTCACACAAAAACTTTCATTACAATTTTATAATAAAACCTTATACTAAAATACTAATAAAACAGTAGAAAAATCTAAAAATCATTTTCACATTCACGCGAAAACGGCGTACGTAATGAACGTAGATTATAAATAAATATCCATAAGATAACTTGACTTTTTATTGCACTAGACGATAGGAAATTCCATATTACTTTTATAATTCCAAACTTCTTAACAAAGAAGTAGTCACTAAATATAAGTTTTAAGGGTTTAAAGTGCTGTGGGTGTGTGCGGTCGAATTCGACTGCGGCGCTATTCCGTCAAAATTCAAGCGGGTGGATTCGACCGCACACACTAAAAGATTGAAGGGTTAATGTTATTTTATGACCCTTAACGGGAAATTGAATTAGGATATTTCACACAGCTGATTACAGCCAATTTAGAATATAATATTTCGGTTACAAAGAAGTCGTAATTTCAATAGTAAAAATGTTTAATAGCAAGGCAATAATTACCATACGCCGAGAATCAAATATAAGTCAAATAAATTCAATTAAACTCGATGAATTCCGTTAAATTAGTTTTATTCAATGCGAAGTATTCATGTAAATATAACAATTCTTTATCCGCTACTTTAAAGAAAATAGTAACTCGAATAATTCTAGTCTTAAAATGTTTTAGATCACATATTCCTATTTTCTCATTGAAAAATATAAGGGCATAAAAAATAACTCCAATAATATGTTATTTATTTCATTTGTATGTCTTTGACGATTTTAAGGAATAAAAACAATATAAATGACAAATTTCCTAAGATAATTTAAGTCGTGTTTGAAAGACATCGTAGGTAAAACAAAGCAGCCATTGAAACCAAAGCAAAAAAGAAACTTTTGAAGTTGTAAAGCTTTGAAAAATAAAAAAAATGTTTTTGTTATTTGAAGTGCCTTTGGGGAGAAGTGGTCCTTAAAATGAATTAGAACCTTAGAAATCGTATCATAATTCATGTAAATAGTATAAAATTCTCTTTTTATGTTACACATGTTTATCTATAAATACTTCTGTAATTTACCTCAAAGTAATTTACCCGAAAGAAATAAGAATAGAGGAGGAAGAAAGATTCGGACTGAAGAAAAATGTAGGGCGTCCTGTGCGTATATAGATGCCAGTGGCTAAGGACCGCGTTTTGTTGCATTCCTTAAGTTGAATTTTATACTAGCTTTAGCAGTAGGCATATGAATGGATGTAATATTGATGATTAATTAAATTTACAGTTGTAAACTGTTAAGCATGTGGCGGCATTCATATCCCAGATATTATATGAGTATTTGGGCGTGGTTGGTTGTTGGTTGATTTGTCATATCAATCTTATAAAGAAGCGCACCATGTGTTCTACAGTGTCACACCTTGTGTTTTTGCACATTCATTGCCTTAAAAATGACAGTGCGTAGTAATTTTATAACCCAATATCCTACGACACGAATAAGTCTGAATCAGTACAAATGGGTCTGCTTGACCGGGGGAGGAACACGCTCTCGTCTAAGACCAGCGTGAAGTAGCAGCTTAATACTGCTGTGTTTCGTAAGGTGAGTGTAGATAACCGGAGATGCTTTTTTACTGGAAACAAGGTGTTCCGTCTTAGTCTTCAGGGGTGACAACGCAATTTGATTATTTTTCAAGGATAGACGTAATGCTATATTATCTAATTACTATCAGGTGGACTATGTGCTCCTTTCACACCCCTATTCTATAAAAAAGACGACGAGAAACACCTGCTCCTAGTGATATTAGCAAGTTTACAGTTAACAAACTTGGAAAAGTTGTGTATATACCTTAGAGCTTCGAGCCTTATACAAATAAGATACGAACCCTTCAACCTTTAACGTAAAGAAACAGCCCACGTTCAAAAGAAGACGACATATTGGAAATTAAAATCCAATATTGTTATAGAAATCAAAATATATACCGATTGACATACGTAAGTAATTAATTTACTTTTCTTTTTGTAAGTTACTAACGCAAATGTTTCTAATTTCATAACGCTCTCAGAACTTTATTTAGGCTTCATAACTTTATTCACGTTTCTAGAACAAATTCCAAAGTTTTAAAAGACATTCCGAGTTACCTAAAATATTTTTGTTAAAACGAAAAAAGCAGAGATATAAGTGACTTCATAAAAAAGTTTTATAAAGTTTTATATACTTAATACTCAATTTTATTGACGAGAAGTTATTAAAACTATTGAGATTTGGGTTTTTTGTCCCTTTATAGTCGTTTATGAACAAGTTTATGTATAAATTTTGTTAAACCACGTTTTTAAAAGACACTAAAAGTATATAATTAAATTATAAAGTATATAAATTTCGTTTTGCTTTTTTTCATATTCTTCCATCATTGTCATCCGATTCAGAGCTAATATATTTTAAACCTCTAGTACATCGGGAAGTTAGTTTAAAATCAATTACTAAATCCGACTCCGAATACGATACACGAAAGCGAGTTAATAAAATTATTATTAAATATTATATGTCGAAGTCAAAACTATCTGGGTATATATCACTATTGCCAAATAGCAATACTTGAGGCGTTCCATCTCAGTCCACACAGATGATAACACGTCTACGGATTTTTTAAGCTGGTGTCAGATATGCAAGAATTTTCATCAAAAAAACTGTTTTTCACAATAAGGAGAATTCGACATAATCTACTCGCTAGGCGGGTAGAATAATAATATCCTCTTAAGCGAATTTCGGTCAAATCTCAACGGAGACTAGCCATCAGCACGAGACAGCTCGATTACAGTGCCCAAGTGTATGCGCAAGCACAGGTGCACTCCCTTAGCCCGATTCGTCAGTAGTCCGACACGTCCGGCGAGAGATCAGGGCCATGACCTACGGCTTTACGTATTTTCTGAGGGGTAAAACAACACTAACTTCAACTTCACTTGACTAACAGAAAACGCAATAACTAATTTTTGGCCCGACACGGGCTCCGAATTCGAGACCACATAATCAGTAATCGTGTTTACGATCACTAAAACAACTTCTTTTTCTTTTTTTTACTTCAAATATTTATTTCATTATATAGTAGTCAAAACATTATATTATATATATCATTCATTTAGTTACGAAGTTTATAAGTATGTATATAATTTATATATATACATATTGTTGACCTCACCACACATATATATATATATATATATATATATATATATATATATATATATATATATATATATATATATATATATATATATATATATATATATATATATATATATATATATATATATATGTGGTGAGGTGACATATATATATATATATGTATTATTGTTCGTATATTTATACTATATGTGTGTATGTATGTAATTTGTGTATATGTATATTTTAATGTACGTGCACTTATTTATGTATAATAGTCGCACCTGCCAACAATTATTGACTTTAACAGGGTTGACTGGCAGAGAATGCCACATGGCATTAAGTCCGCCCTATGTACCGTTTAGCTTAAGGTGTTACGTGTAAGTTTTTAAATAAATAAATAAAACAACGTGGTGAGCGGGTACATTTTTGACCTCACTACAAGTCATCTAGCCGTCGCATATTTAAATGACGTTACTTCCCGCCGTTATTATACCACCACCACCACCTACCAGCTGCGAAATCTTATGGGGATTTACATAAGTCGACATTTCAGTCGGTCAGATACATTAAAAATAATCATAATTGAACTCGCGCTAAACGTAATATACATATTACGTAATATAAAAAAAAAGAAAATAGACAGGTGTCAACTATGTTTATTTTGTCTAAATATTTTAATAAAAATAACTATACATTTTAATTGTAAAATTTTAGTGCACAAAGGAAATTTTTATTGTTGTCATAGATTTAAATAGTATAACAGTGGTTTATATAATATCTGAAATTAACTACGAGACATAAAAATTTTTCAAGATTGTGACATAATATGCCAAATGTAACAAAACAATTCGCAACAAAGGATTTCTTAAATATTATATATTTGATTGACTGATGAAGAGCTATCGTATCGCAAAGCCACATAAGAGTTTGTCGGGATATTTTTTCATATTTGCGCATGGGGATTTTGTTTTTGTTCCCACTACAGTACCTGTTCAGTATTTGAAAAGTTCTAGTCGGCGTATGATAACTTCAAGACACGGTTGCTAAGGCCGCCATCGTTTGTTCTAGCGACGCCATACGTCCGTGGATCTCTTACACTGCAGCTTCCAATTGCAGAACCGTCCTGTGACGCACCTACGTAACGACGCATGCGTCTTGTTACCAAGACAAGCAGCCTTCATATTTTGACTTTGACTTTTTTATATCTTCAGTGTAATTGTTAAGTTACTTTATTGTGTTTTTTTAATTTGTTTTAAGTTATTCTTTTTTGTTATTGTATTTAACTGTTGTGAATGCAGTCCGTAACCCAATGTAGTGATGACACGGCAAACGCAACACTTATATGTACACAGTGCAACAAGTCGTTCAAATCTTTAAAAGGCCTCAACATACACACTACAAAAACACACAGGAAATGTATTAGCCAAAACAGTTTACCTTTAGACATACACCCTTTTATTCCAAATACGCCTACTTTTGCAGCCAACTTTCCAACTCCTTTCCACACATATCTTAGCCATTTGAAAAATAGTATACAGACAGTTAAAAGAATCCCTCGAGGAGCTCGAATAACCGTTGCTACACATTTGTCACAATTAATCCAGAAATGTTACATAAGCAATTGTACTCAAGACTGGCAGAACCTATTTTTATTTTCATACAGCACACTACATATAACAAAAACTGATAAACCAAATTTATCCTTGACACAAAAGATTAAAAATAACTGTACTTTCAGCTCCTCACCTTCTCCCGCACCTCTAATCAAACATGATGCCCCTCGTAATCGCAACAAACTAATCGAAAACAAAATCTGTGACGGAGATCTCAAAGGTACCGCTCGCCTTTTGTTCTCAAACGAGGTACTTTCACCAGATACCCCTGACACCCTTCAGGCCTTACGGTCAAAACATCCTCTAGCTCCAGTAAACCCATATTTTTTCGACCGACCAACAGTAGGGCAAGCATGCCTTCGAATTCAAAACAAAGATGTAACGGATGCCATTTTATCTTTTAAACCAGGTTCGGCTGCAGGTATGGATGGAATCTCACCGCAACATTTGAAAGACTTAACTTCGCATTCTGTGGGTGATATAGGTGAGCAACTTGTAAATTCGATCACTAAATTAATTAACTTTATGTATTCCGGTAATGTCAATCCAGAAATTGTTCCAATTCTTTTCGGCGCGAACCTCATTGCTCTCACCAAAAAGGACGGAGGGGTGAGACCAATTGCTGTTGGATCAACACTACGACGCCTGGCCTCCAAAATTGCTGTTAGACATATTTTACAGAAATTAAATTCGGAATTTGAACCCGTACAGTTAGGCTTCGGTGTAAAAGGAGGGTGTGAGGCAGCCGTCCATGCCCTACGTTCTTTCCTAACATATGGACATCCTGACGTGATGCTCAAAATTGATGTCAAAAATGCTTTCAATTCGGTAAATAGGGGGACCCTACTGACTGAAATAAATCAACATATACCCGAAATATACAATTATCTTCTTCTCAGTTACGCTGACCCAACAAAATTGTTATATCGATCTAATGAATTATCCTCGGAAGTAGGTTGTCAACAAGGTGATCCCCTTGGACCAGCAATTTTTAGTTTGGCTATAAATCCCGTAATCAAAAGTTTAAATTCTAAATTCAATATTTGGTATCTGGATGACGGAACCTTAGGAGGTGATATGGAAACTGTATTTTCTGACCTTTTTTCAATCAAAAATAAATTTGAAGCCATTGGTTTGGAGCTTAACTTTAGCAAATGCGAACTTTTTATAAATAACTGCAACTTAAATTTAAATGACGTAAAACACACATTTAATACTTTGGCACCAAATATTAAAATAGTTAACAGTAATTCCCTTTACCTTTTAGGTTCTCCAATTTTTAAAGAATCTATTTCTGAATATATTAATAATTCAATTGCTAAATTTCAAAATTCTGCTGACCGTCTCCTTGAAATTAGTCCACATTATGTACTTTGCATTTTAAAATCTTGCCTTTTTGTCCCGAAATTTACGTATGTGCTCCGTTGCTGCTCCTTTTGGAATCACCCAGACCTTTTGACACAAGTGGACAACTTAATCAAAATAAGTTTAGAATCGATTCTTAATATACACATGAACGAGCAATCTTGGACCCAAGCATCCCTACCCATCCGTTATGGTGGTTTAGGAATTCGCAAAATTTCCAGTGTCTCTTTACCAGCCTTCCTATCTTCTGTCCACAGTTCAGCAAATCTCATAAGTAAAATTTTAAGGGCATCCCCTTCAAACTTTGAGATTGCTGGCCTGGAAGAAGCTATAAACGCTTTCTTAATTACATGCCCTGGTCAAAATTTTCAATTTCCTCTAAATTCACAGAGGAGCTGGGACGACATAAACTGCAAATTGACTTATGACAATCTTTTGAGCTTTAGTACAGGTTCGGCGCGTGCTAGGCTTTTGGCCGTGGGTACGCATGAGGCCGGCTACTGGCTTCACGCGTATCCTTCGTCAAATACAGGAACATTTCTTGAGCCTGACACGCTCCGAATCGCAACCTGTCTACGGCTTGGGGTTTCGGTCTGCGCTTCTCATAAATTTCCATGTGGCAGTGACGTCGACAAGCTAGGATATCACGGGCTATCATGCCAAAAAAGTGCAGGTCGCTTCTCGAGACATGCAGCACTTAACGATATCATACGCCGGTCTCTTGCCACCGTCAACGTGCCAAGTCTACTTGAGCCGTTTGGTATTGCAAGAGACGATGGCAAGAGACCGGACGGTATGAGTGTGATTCCATGGAGGATGGGCCGGGTGCTGGTATGGGATGCAACCTGTTCAGACACGCTGGCCCCTTCCCATCTACGTGGAACCAACAACAGAGCTGGTGCGGCTTGTGAAGCGGCAGAAAAGGCTAAAGTTTGCAAATACAGGGGTCTAGGCTCCGAATATATTTTTGTCCCTTTCGGTGTCGAGACCCTTGGTCCGTGGGGTCCTAGCGCTATAAGCCTTTTTAAGGAAATAGCAAAAAGGTTAATCGACGTCACAGGAGACCGAAGAGCTGGCAGTTACCTCGGACAAAGAATTAGTCTAGCTATTCAACGGGGAAACGCTGCCAGTATCTTCGGAACCTTGCCTAAAGGACCTCTTTTTTAATAATTTAATTTAGTTATTATAATATATATTTTTAAGGTTTTTAGTATTAGAAATAATGTTTATAAATTTATGGGTTAGATTTAATTTAAAGTATATTTAATTTAATTATATCATTTGTACATTAATTGACAATACATTTAAATATATATATTATATGTAATTCAAAGATCGACCATGTAGTGGCGGTGTAAGTATACCCACAACCCCGTAACGTCCCGTGGATATCGTGAGAGGCGATAGAGAGGAACAGAACAGGATATGGTCAGCAGCAACTTGATAATAAGAACTAGAAAATAAAGAAACTGAGGTTGGCAGCATGCCTACTAAGTTTACTCACTATGGCTAATAAGGGGAACTTATGAAGTAATCTACGAGAAGACCTATATTTAACAGCGAACTTTGATATGTAGAAATGACGATGATAACTAAGGTTTTAAAACGAATTATAAAAAAATGTTAAACACGCATATAAATTGTGTAATAAAAAATATAAATTGACAAACACGGTCAATTTTCAGATTCTGTTTTTCATTAAAATATTAATAAACATGAGGGTTAACTTTAAGAATATAGAATCTTCTTGGTAAATTATCTAGACTGTGAAACATTAAGTGCGCGCGTGACATAAACTAATTCTCATTACACTGTCTGGGCTTCCACAACACGCAAATTGAAACTTTCCAAGTCTTGACTATTTACTGGTTCTATTTTATTAATTATTTCTTTACTGTAATATTATTTCTTACATTACTTTTTCATGACATAAGGATGAAAAACGAGTATCAGTGTAATAGTTTACCTGATGGTAAGTGGAACTATTGCTGTAGACATCCACATTCAACATTTATTAAGGATCAAAATATTATAAGCTTTGTGACCTCTGGAATAAAAAACGAAATGCCTCGTATCGAGTGGAAAGTCTCTTCGGTTCTCTACACTCATCATACCAAAACACAGCAGCATTAGGCTCTTATTCAGTGAGAGCGTTGTCTCACCCCATTTGGACTGGCCTATTCGCGCTACAATCATAATATAGCTGCAAGATGGCTCCACCACGTATGAAAATACATGTATAACTTAAAGCTAAAATTGGAGGAAGTAAATTCTAAATTACTTTAGTCAGATTTCTCCATCCCCTTAAAGTAACATATTACGATACTGTGATAAAATTTATATTGAGACAGAACTTGTGGCCAAAAAGACACCGGCCAGAAGAAAAACATGTGGAGAAAAAGAGAAGAATTCCCAGCGGGTAAGGTGTTTTTACGGGGGAGCAGCCAATGCTCAGTGTATTATTTAGGTTTCGGTGCGTTTTCGCTTGTGGCGCGATGACAGCATCGTCACGAAATTATGTCCTTGATCTCTTAATATGTAAGTAAAATATTTCTTTTAAATTTGTGAAATATTAATATCAATAAACAGACAAAATACTTTTTTTTAATTTGACCTTTTATTTTGCATTTACAAGAAACTTCATTCTTTTATACTGTTACAATTAAAATATTTTTTCAAAATTTCCATATTCAACAAGATCAGGCTCGCCTTCTAGCTGTTTCGACTAAGGAATCTAGCCACTGGTTACATGCTCTACCATCAAGTAATCTCGGCACATTGCTTGATGGGGAAAGCTTGCGCATCGCCGTAGGAATCCGGCTAGGAGTGGCTATTTTTCAACCTCACCAGTGCCCCTGTGGTAGCAGCGTCGATGAGTTTGGGCTCCACGGACTTTCATGCAAAAAAAGTGCAGGTAGGTTTTCCCGTCACGGTTCTTTGAAGGAAATCATCCGAAGGGCTCTTGTCTCTATAAATATCCCCTCGGTTTTAGAGCCTTGCGGGATATTTAGAGACGATGGCAAGAGACCCGACGGTATGACTTTGGTCCCTTGGGAGAGAGGTAAAGCCCTAGTGTGGGATGCTACTTGCGTTGACACTTTGGCGGCCTCTCATCTCAAGGGTACCTGTTTTACAGCCGGGGCGGCATCAGAGGCAGCCGAATTTAGTAAATGGCGCAAATATGATTCATTGAGAAATGACTACATATTTGTGCCATTCGCTGTAGAGACTATCGGTCCATGGGGTCCACGTGCAATGAAGTTTCTAAAGGAACTGTATCCACGACTGGTCGTCGCTGCTGGTGATAAGAGGGCTGGTTCTTTCCTCGCTCAAAGGCTAAGTATAGCTATTCAGCGAGGAAACGCAGCCAGCGTTCTTGGCACTATACCACGGGGAGCAGGTCTTTTTGACGATTTAAACTTTTAGTTTTAGGTTTTCTATATTATAGTTTCTTCTTTTATATTGTATATATAATTAGTTTTAATCGTAAATATTATAATTTTAATTATTATTTTAGTTAAGTTCTTTATTATAATGTTAAATATTGAGAGTAATTTCAATCAATATAATATTTTTACCATAAACTAATATTCCAGTTTCTAACTTTATCAGATTTTCATTATATTAAAATAAAGTTGATTAAAAATAGCTTTAAGCTACATATCTGACGCTGGAATAGATAATTTTAAGCTAATTTATAAAAAATCGGGCGAAATTAGGCTACTTGGCGTCAAATTTTTGGATATTTGGACCAGTCTAGACTTGGCAACGCTGTCGGTGGCGAACGCCAGTTGTTTCCCGTCACTGCCCATGCTAGGCCGCTACCAAGTAGGAAATATTATTGTATCACCAATAGCAATATCCTTATTCGTAAAAGTGAAGTTCTGAATACAAACATCACTGACATTCGTGATTCTAATTGCTGAACCCGACATGCACCTTTGGTACCTTCTGTTAGTCATATTGCGGCACTATCAGGCATAAGTAACTAGTACATTATGGGGCATAACGCCCGCAAATTGGTGACCCCGACGTGATATTAATATGTAGGAACACAGTAGTTACAAACATTTAGCTGCATTGACACTAGTCCGGAATGCGCTCCACGGTAAACGCCAGTCATTTGCCGTCCTGCCCACGCTAAGCCGCTACCAAAGGGGAAATATTATTGTATCGACAATAGCAATATCCTAATCCATAAAAGTGAAATTCTAAATACAAACATCAGTGTAATTCGTGATTTTAATTACTCAACCGGATAGGCACCTTTGGTATCTTCTGTTAGTAATATTGTTGAGCTATCAGGCATAAGTAACTAGTAGTACATTATTAGGCATAACATCCGCACATTGGTGATGAATAGCGATTTCCCGAACTCAGCATAGCGATTTCCATTCCATGCTCCGTCTTCTCTTAAGCAAATCGTCTCTGATACAGTACGCCGACCTTTTCTTAGGCCTCCCTCTACTTTTATATCCGTACAATTTATAGCTTACAATCTTCTTGTTATGATTAACTTCCCTTCACATAATATGCACATATCACGCTAGACTATCACTTCTCAACTTATTCCTGATGCGACCACTTTCAAAAATTCAATTCATACAAAAATATTTTAACACTCTACTGGAATCGCTAAAATAGGTAACGTAGTTAGTATCGGGTGTGAAAATGACCCCTTTAATTAAATGATGCAAAAATATTACAAATAACCACATATTTTCAATTTTAAATTTTATTTATTAAACTACAACTTTGAATTTTTGATGAATACGATCAGGGAGGCCTAAATTGTATAGTTTGTAGATTAGGCCTTCATGCTAGCCTATATCAAATGCCTTAGCTATGTGGAAAAAGACCGCGATGGTCTTATGACGACGAAGATAACTAAGGACATATTCCAATATACGGTGAACTTGTTGGGGGCGTGAGTATTTCGCTCGAAAACCAAATTGGTGGGGGATGACAAGAGGGTCACCATCTGTGGGTAACAGATAGCACCTCATTGAAGTGAGGATGATGCGCTCGAAGAGTTTGCCAATGGCCTTGAAGAGGCTGATGGGACGTTGAATGGACAGGAGGTGGTGAGGCTTGCCTAGCTTGGAGATGCCAATGACAGTTGCCTCTTACCATGAGGTGGGAAAGTAGCTAAGATCGATTCAGGTGTTAAAGATGATAGACATTAGGGTGATCACCTATCCCGAAAAAGATTTAAGGGCTTGGTTGGAGATGCCATCCGTACCTGGTCCCTTTTTGGACTTCTTTCCTTTGATGATGTATGAATTATCATTTTTGGACACAGTGATAGGGTCCCACATCATCACATCACACACAGGGAGGGGTCAGTGGGATGGAGCTAGGAGAGTATTGCGTGACGACGCTGTCTGCAAAGCACTCCGTATTTTCACCGTCCTCGAAGGCAATAGATCCGTCGGGACGGGAGAGAGTGAGAGTGTGGGTGAATGCGTCTATGTGGAGGGCTCTCACCATCTGGTAGTACGCTGTACATGAGGGAGAGATATTCTCAATGAGTCTCTTTTCGAGATCTCTTTGTTCGGAAAGGAGTGAACAGACTGTTCGTTGCAGAGGATTGGCCGTACGGCTATAGGCAGGGGTGTGCTAGAGTGCAGCTCTTCGGAGAGCAGCTCCCTTGACTTTTATAAGGTTGCAAATATCTGGGAGCAGACTCTTATTTTTAGCAACCGGGACGACCCTTTCATTCTCTTTAAGGGAGGATTTTATGAATGTGTTGGGAGGATCGACCGCGGTGTCAATTTTTTTAGTGCTCTCGAGGATGTCTGAAGAGAGGGTGATGGGGTAGTCCTGAGAGTCCAAAGGCGAGGTTGAGGACTCCCTAAAACCCTTTAAGTTGGTGAAGGTTTCAGTGGTGGGAGTTGAAGAAAGTGGCTGATGGCTAAGGATGAGGGAGACAGGACGGTGTTTGAATCCTAGATCGTCAAGAGTCTCGATTGCTCTAAAGTTAGGAGAAACTCCTTTTGCTAACGCAAAAACTAGAACGTCAGGAGCATGGTTGGTATTGTCGGGATAGTGAGTATTAGCGAGGGGGTTGTAGACGATATGGTCGAGAGACTGAGTGATATCAAACAGTACCTTGCCACTACAAGCAGTAGTAAGACAGGTCCATTTAGTATTCCAGGGTATAACTGGGGGTGGTAATGCCTGAAAAAGGCCCAGTGGGGGCCATGTATATAACAACCATGCTAAAAGTATGAGTGCAAAATGGATATGATATCTATCTTGCACTCGTACTTTTAGCATGGTTGTTATTAACTCTAATCTAGCAAATTATTTTAAAATTTAAATACAAGAATTTCAATTGGATACCACACTAAATCACTCCATAAGGTATTCTTTAAATAAATTATGACCGGACAGAATATAAAAGTGATATAATTGACCTATTTTATTCCTACAATTGTGATTGTAAAATTTGCTTATGTTGTATTTTAAAATATGAATAACCTTTATTTTATGATTGCAAAATCAGCTTTAAATGGAATGCAGAAAATATTTCTCTATTTTCCCTTAAACCGACATAACGAAAAACGATTCCTTACATCGTAATAAATTCATTTATTTGATTGTTTTCGTATAATTTATCATCTATTTTATTACTTGAGAATATTAAATGAGGGTGGTGCCGGAAGCAGAGATTTAAAAGAGCTCACTGTGGATAAAACAGATCAATTATACGTCTTGATTTATTTTCAAAAACTGTGATTACTTTGTAGGAGTATATGTATGTATAGTGTTATGCTGTTACGTATCCCAATTTACTTTGAAGTTACATCAAAATATCTACTAGAACGTAACAAGAGGGCAATAATACCCAATAGCTTGTTTTCTTGAGTAAATTGTTTAATGCCAGAACCCTATTAATAAATATTGAATTTATGTAGTTGCGCGTGATCTCTATTCTACCTATGTAAAATATTTAAGTTAAAGAAAGGAGATCAAATAAAATTGTTATGAATTGTTATATGAATAATAATCATAGTACAAATAGATAAATTATTAATAAAAACCGTTTGAAAACGAACACCCTGACCTGACACAGTACCCTTAGAAAACATATGTACATTATGCTTGCAATACAATGAGGCAATGACGCAACGAAGTATAATTTTCCCGTTATTCGAATTAAAGAATACTTTTTTTATTGAACGTTCTTTTTTCCAAAAAAAATCTTACTTCTTGCGATTTTTAAACGATCTTTTTAAATGATTATTTTTTTAATCAATATTTACCTATACAGATGACTTTTATATCAAAATATACATACTAGCTTAATCGGCTTTATAAAAATTGTTTTTTTAGATGTCATAAATATTTGCCCATTAATTAAAAAGTATTTAATTCAAAAGTTTTTATTTAATTTAGGCCTTAGGCCTTTCTCATAAATGTAATCTCTCAAAGTCCTCAACGGTTTGCAAAAAAAAAAAACTTTTCAGAAAAGTACCGGCAAGATATTGAAAAGGTCTTGTTTTGGCGAATGCTTGATGAAAATACTTGGCGTTAATTATATCATTGCTTGTTTTTCCATCTTTTACCGTTTGTGTGAACGCTGTGCTTCCAGAACTATTTAAATTCTTTTTTTATGGCAAATGGTAGAAAGAAAGACAGTGATATTTGTTAAACACATCTTTATAAAACAGGCACATGTACAAATAAAAATATATAAAACTAAAGAACTATTACATATTTGATCTTTATCTATGAAATTGCCATTTTTTATGAAATAAGTTAATGTAAGTTTTTTTTTTTCTATATTTTTTCTATTAATCAAATTATTGATGCCCTTCTTGAATAAAATAGCCGGACTTGAGGTAAAAAATTCTTCAGGCAAGGCATTTTGTAAAAAATATTCAATACCCTAAAGATATTTTAGGGTATTGATTATTTTTTCCCGACAAAAAATTATCTAAATGCAAAAAAAAAGTCTGTAGGCGCAAGGTCTGGTGAGTACGGCGGATCACGGAGAGCTTCTAACCCCAACTCTTGTAACATGGATACCGTCTGTTGTGCAGTATGAGGTCGCGCATTGTCGTGCAGGTGCAGCGAGACGGACGATTGACCAAAGCTGACGAGCTTCTCCACTATTGTGTTCAGTTTTTCACAGTATACATCAGCAGTAATGATCTTTTTGTTTGATGACAAGCCGTGATGAGTCACACCACGGCTAGACCACCAAACAGTGACTAACAATTTTCTTGGGGTAAGCTTTCGTTTAGAGCAACTTTCAGGTACTGAACCAGGATCCAACCAACTTTCTGAGCACTTGAGATTGTCAATCAGAACCCATTTTCCATGTGTAAAGCACTCGAAACGTCGGGAATTGATAAAAATTTAATTAAACGCGATAAAATCCGTATAAATAATTTTATTCAGTTGGGGACCACCATACCCTTCATTATTAAGAAGACGCTGCTCATCTCCCGATTTGCTTCCCTCTGTTGCCTCTTACGACTCCCACGGGATGATATAGGGTAGTAGATATTCTTATATCGCCACTACATGGTAAATCATCTGGCATACGATATGTCCATCTATTCCCCGTAGTCAATTCTTAAGATTCTACGAAGTTAAAACGATGTAATTTTTATCTGTATCGATTTTCTCTAATTTATTAACTTGACAAATCGTTTTTAAATTATTTAGTATCTAGTCAAGTTGTGCAGAGGCCGGAGGACGTTTTAAAAATACTAATTTATTAGTGAAAAGATGTTTAATCTTACTAAAATTACATTCTTAAAACAAAGTGCATGAGAGCCCACACAGGAGCTCGCCAGTTTCCATTTGTCCACTCAGCATGACCTGTTGTCTGCAATCAGAATATTCTGCTGATGTGAACATCTTGGTGGGCCTCGCCACCCGTAACAATCTGGGCTAATACACAACTTGTTCAGAATATTTTGCTGATGTAAACATCTTGGTGGGCCTCGCCACCCGTAACAATCTGGGCTAATACACAACATGTTAACTCGTTTGTATGTTTATTTATGGTTATTTTAGTTTCAGATATCGGCTTTGAATATTTCATTAACAACAAAACAATATCAAGCAATGGTTCGTAAAATATCTGCTTAACGATATATACCCACCAACATTTATGCTATTATGGATTCCAATCTACTTTGAAGTCAAATCAAAGTATCTAATAGGACGTAACAAAAGGGCATTTACATCCAATACCTGTTTACTTGAGTGAATTGTTTAATGTCAGAACCCTAATAATAAATAATCAATATTTGTATTTGTGTTCTATAAGAAATACAGTAAATAGTATTAAGTATCTATTGTACTTTTTTGCAAAAAAGAACTTCAATTTTCGGCATGAAATTTTATAAAAAAATAATTTTGACAAAAGTTTGAGAGCCATTCGTGAAAAAAAAGTATGAAGACTAACTATTTTAAAAATGTGCGCAGTTAATACAATTTACAAAATGACACATTATTTTGGCGAACTTCACATGTCTTCGAAATATTTTTTCTTATTCCTCAGACATTCAGGTTTCCTCACGATGTTTTCCTTCACCGCTGAGCACATGGTAAATCAGCACTTAAAATTTCAATTAACAATTTCATTGGTGCCGGCGGGGATCGAACCCGGGTTACTCCCGTTCTGTTATATTTACAGCGAGCGTTAACCATCTGAGCTACCATGGCTTTACCACGCATCGGGGCAGCGCGGCGCACACTTCCTTGCCTAAAACCCTCTCAAGTTATTGGCTGTAACTTTACTTTACTTTACTTTTACATTATTTTAGCCAAAGGCAGAAATATTAAAAAAAAATCTTATTATTTTTTTAACGGTAAAAATGACAAGGGCGTTCTTGAGTCAGAGTCCTTTTTATTGAAGTAAAAATCGTATAATATTGGTATATACCACCTGAGTGTGGCTTACGCTACCCATCTTTTTTATTACGATTTACGAGACAGGGATAGGAAGGGTGTGAGTGAGCGAGAGAAGAGTATAATTTTAATATATTGTACCTTTTCTACAATAAAAACATATTTTTTTAAACCTCCACATTTTTGGCACTACTGCAATATTTTTTTTTGTATTTTTATTTAAGCGCCTGGTACCTGTACTATTAGGCGCTTCAGGATTATTCATTATTTCTGGGACACTCCATATATTTGACTTTTGTAAGACGAAAAATGTAAATGCAAGTTTTAACGAATATCATATCACCGTGTTATTCGCGTGATAATAGAACTCATTAACCCATTTAAGGTTTATGAGTTCTCTTATGTCTTATGTTAATGCCGTGGGTATCGTGTCATAAGAGCTGAGAGAATGAAACTGGAACGATGAAATGAGATGGGCAGCAGCTTTTTTCTTACAACAACTCAATAATAATGAAATTTTAGTTTTGAAACCATCTATATGCCAAGCGTAACAAGTATGGCAAATATCGCACCTAAAGGCAATCTATGTGTACGAGCAAGTACATGATATTTCAACAGTTTAGAAAATAATGCTGATATCGCGCCTGCGCGCGCGACACGTTCACTATAATTACATTTTTTATTCATAAGTATTTTTGAGTACAATAAACGCTCTCTACGGAAACGGACACAGTTTTAATTACCACATCCCGTAACGTAGAAGATACTACCTACATTAATATACTACATATCAATTATATGTAGAGGGTCACAACTCACAAAATACCCCCTACATTTTGGTCCTTCGAGCTTTCGACGTGAACTAAGACTTGCATATTACGTCTACAATAGTTCAACAGTAAAGTGTATTTGAAAAAAAAAAAAAAAAAAAGAGTAATTCGTGATTCTATCTGTAGTGTCACTTTGGTTGCTGGCCTCCCACAAGCGGGTCTCACCAGCTTGATTGAGGTGCATACTACGGTAAGAGTCGCAGTCACACGTATCTGAAACCAACTATTTACAACATCGTTCTTAAACCATGGAGAACCTACTTCAACAACAGAGAACAATCATTGAATCTATCCTTAAAATTGAGGCTAACTTCAAAAAGGATTCTGATTCACGTAAGTCAGGAACATACATACAGAAAAGGTTGGATGCTTTGAATGCTCAATGGGAGGTGTTCAACATGAATCATGGTGTTCTAAAAAAAACAGACAGTGACTTGGATGACGACTATTTCATCAATGATACCTACACCACCACAAAGAAGCGGTACGAAGCGATTCGTGACATGCTGGCGAACTACGAGGTGAAAACTGCGGAAACTGGAGTACCATCAAGGTCTGATGAGTTCATTAGCCAACAACGCACTAATTTCCGGGCGCTCTCTAGGGTGATTAAAAACATCAACACCAAAGAGTTGACAGAAAAGTGGGAAATTTGTGACAAACTGAATTCGCTGCAGTCTCGCTGGAAACTGATCGACGAACTCCACTGGCAAATCGATAACCTGACTTCTGGCGGTGATGTAGGCTACGAAGAAGAGTTTTCTGCATACGAAACCTTGTACGAAACTACAAAAAGGGATTTGAATCGTAAGCTTAACTCAGTATCTCAACAGCATCAGCAAGTGCCTACAATTGAGATTCCTTCTTTTTCTGGTAATTATACCCAGTGGCCTACATTCATGGACCTCTACTGTGAAGCCATCCACAACAATGTCATGTTGACAAAAACGCAAAAGATGCAGCACCTCAAGGGCAAACTTAAAGGCGAGGCGGAGCGCATCGTACAGCATCTTACAGTATCAGCTGATAATTACGACACCTGTTGGGAGATACTCACCCATAGGTACAACAACCGACAACTTTTGTTTACAAAACATATACAAACCCTTATGGGACAAACGGCGTTGCAAACACAGAATGCATACGAGCTGAAGAAGCTACATGACACAAGTGTCGAGACCATACATGCTATTCACAATCTGGGCATCGACACAACGACTTGGGATCCGATCCTGGTGCACATTCTCACTGGCAAATTGGACTCCGACACGTATGCAGCCTACATGGAGATCAGAAAGGCTCCGAGAGAGCTACCTTCCTTGGATGAGCTGATAAACTTCTTGGAAAACAAGTTTACTGCGCTTGAACCTGTTCAAAAGAAGAGACAGACACCTAACAAGTCAAACAATTCGACCAACAAGGAGGCAACAGCTCAATTTAAGAAGGACTTTAACAACACCAACAGGCGTAGTTTTCTTCGAGCATATCATACAAGCACAGACAAAAATTGCCCGCTGTGTAAAAACAATCATATTTTACTCTACTGCAAGTCGTTTCAAGACATGTCACCGGAAGACAAAATGAGGTCAATTTCGCAACTACATATTTGTCGCAATTGCCTGTACTTACACAACGACAATAAATGCAACTCCAACAAAAGATGCCGCGTGTGCAAAGAAGCACACCACACAACATTGCACGATATTTACCGCAAAGTTGAAATCGCGGTCTCAAATAACGTTATACCTAGCAACAAGCCACATACGTCACAGCAAAAGGCAAACCACGTGTCTGGAAATTATAACGAAGTCCTACTAGCGACCGTTCAATTAAAGGTGATGGCAGCTGATGGATCGACTGTTCAATTGCGATGCCTTCTCGACCAAGGATCACAGATAAATCTAATAACTGAAGATGCTGCGCAACGGCTGGGACTGCAAAGACAAAATCGAAACGCCACAGTCTCAGGCATAGGGACGTCAGCACATCATAGCAACGGAACCGTACGGTTAGACTGTGAGTCTTTGTACGGAGGCCATTCATTTACAATCGAAGCCATGGTAATGGCCAACATGCTCAGCAACCTGCCTAATTACACCTTCGAAAAACAAGACTGGCCACATATTCAGAACATACAACTGGCGGATCCCGACTTCAACATCTCGAGACCAGTGGACGTTCTGTTAGACGCTGGAGTGTATGCTGACATAGTAATGAGTGGTATGCTACGAGGACCCTCACACGCACCCATGGCTCAACAGACAAAAGTGGGCTGGGTACTGCTGGGCAATATCAAAACCTTCAACTGCCACGTGCTCATTAATCTTGACGATGTATCTCGATTTTGGGAGATGGAGGAGATAACCGAAACCAATCACAATCTAACATCAGAGGAAGAATACTGTGAATCTATTTATTCAACCACAACAACAAGAAAAGAAGACGGACGATATGCAGTCAGACTTCCAATGAAAATAAACTACGAACAAACCTTGGGCACTTCTAAGCCACAGGCAATCGCACAATTTCGGCAGTTAGAAAAACGATTGGCCAAACAGGAAACATTTTCTACGTCATACAAGAAGTTTATTGACGAATATCTACAACTCGGCCACATGAAGCTATGCACTGAACACCATAAACCAAGCTACTTCTTACCTCATCACGGCGTACAAAAGCTGGACTCAACAACTACAAAATTGCGCGTAGTCTTTAATGCCTCTGCCAAGACAAGTACAGGACAAAGCTTGAACGATCTCATGGAGTGCGGGCCTAACCTCCAACAAGACCTACAATCTATGATTCTACGTTGGCGAGCCTTTCAATACGTCTACACTGCAGACATTGAGAAGTTTTACCGTCAAGTACTGATACACGATGAAGATCAACACCTGCAAAAAATTGTATGGCGTGACTCTGCTACAGATCTCATCAAAGAATACCAACTGTGCACTGTAACATATGGTACCAAAGCTGCACCATTTTTGGCAATGCGCACCATAATACAACTCGTAATGGACGATGGACACCGCTATCCTCTCGCGGCAGAGATCCTTACTCACCAGCTGTATGTGGATGACCTACTTGGTTGCAGCAACGACATGTTAGAAGCACAAGACGCTCAAAACCAATTGATTGACCTGTTAAAAGGCGGTGGGTTCAATCTTCGCAAATGGGCTAGTAACCACCCCAGATTGCTTCAACCTTTACCTGAACATCTCATAAGCCAGAATATGTTTGATTTCAAGGACGCAGAGAGTAACAAACCACTCGGCTTAACCTGGAATCCGCACACTGATCAGTTTACATTCAAGGCGCCACTTAGTAACACACGTGACGTCACAACGAAGCGGACATTGCTCTCTGATCTATCAAAATTATATGACCCACTTGGTTGGCTGTCTCCGGTAACAATGAAGGCAAAACTCATATTTCAACAAGCTTGGCTTGCTTCAACAAATTGGGATGAACCTCTTCCGGAAGACATACAACAAGAGTGGACAACCTTTCAACAAGAATTGCCCACTATCAATACCATCGCTTTACAACGCTGGATTGGTAACACTAAACAACCCATCGAGTTACACGGATTCAGTGACGCCTCCGAGAAAGCCTACGGCTGCGTTATCTACTGTAAATCTATTAGTGAAGAAGGGCAACAATTTATCACGCTGGTGGCGGGAAAAACTAAGCTCGCACCATTAAGAAAACCCCCGTCTTTACCACGGCTTGAACTATGCGGTGCCCTACTACTGTCTCGACTTATGAAAAAGGTCATAGAGTCAATAAACTCACAGATTGTAACAATACATGGTTGGACAGATTCTATGATCGTGATGGGTTGGTTACAAGGGGGGCCTTCAAGATGGACTACATTTGTGGCTAATCGCGTAACACAGATCACTGTCATCATGCCATCGGGATGCTGGAGGCACGTCAAGTCTGAATATAACCCAGCAGATTGTGCCAGCAGAGGCCTAACTCCACTACAACTGGCGAATCATCATTTATGGTGGGGACCTATTTGGCTAAAGGACAACGATCTCCCACTTCAAGACCAATTCCACACAACTGTTGAAGAGAAAAAGGTCAAACAAGTTTGCGTGTCACAAAGGTCGATGCCATTAATCGGAGAACTTTTAAACAAACACAGCTGTATGGCACGCGTAACTCGAATCCTAAGTTGGATACTTCGGTTCATAAACAATGCACGTGACGTCAACAATGCCATGCGGTCATCGTACTTAGCAACGAGTGACCTGCAGAACGCACATAATGCAATTATCAAGGCTATACAAACTAATCATTTCGCCGACGACATTGCACAACTCAATAAACATCATAAAGTGCGAATAACAAGCAGTATTTTAAACTTAAATCCATTCCTGGACAAACACGAAATCTTACGTGTAGGAGGACGTCTGGAAAATGCCAACTTAAGTCAAGAACAAAAACATCCAATTATCGTACCTTACAATGACAGGTTAACGGAGTTACTGATCGACCAAGCGCACAAGAGGACCCTGCATGGTGGAGCCAGACTAACTCTATCATATCTACGCAACAGATATTGGATTATCAGCGGTTTGAGAGCAGTGAAAAAACGACTTATACGGTGCATCACGTGTCATCGCTTCAAAACTATCAACAACAACCAACTTATGGGTGATTTACCTCCTCCACGCGTCACACCATCAAGGCCTTTCACACACACCGGTGTAGATTTCACTGGGCATGTGGAGGTAAAGGCTAACAAGGGCAGAGGAATAAAGACAATGAAGGCCTACGTAGCTGTATTTGTGTGTCTGTGCACAAAAGCTCTTCACCTCGAACTTGTCCCCGATCTCAGCACAGTGGCTTTTCTGAACGCCTTGAAACGAATGTGTGCCCGCCGAGGAAAGCCTCGTCACATCTACAGCGACAACGGCACCAACTTCGTGGGCGCAGCAAGAGCATTGGAAAAACAACGAAAGGAGGCATTACAATGCTACATAAACAATGACGTCATAACTAACATATCAGAGTGGGGCATTGAATGGCATTTTAACGCTCCTTCCTGGCCTACTGCTGGTGGACTCTACGAAGCTGCAGTAAAAAGCCTGAAACATCACCTCAAACGAGTACTTGGGGATCAAAAACTTACGTTCGAGGAATTTTCTACACTGTTGGCGCAGATTGAAGGATGTCTCAACTCTCGCCCCTTGGTGGCGTTGTCAGAGAATATCGAAGACCTTGACTGCTTGACACCAGCTCACTTCCTAATCGGCGAGCCTTCTCTAGAATCACCACTATCCGCTGAGGGTAATGACATGACCTTCTCTACAAGATGGCAACTTACGGAGAAAATGTACAAGGACTTCTGGAGAAGGTGGTCTACTGACTATCTTCAAACTCTACAAACTCGAAGCAAATGGCACTTCCCTACTAAAAACTTAGAAGTTGGGGACGTCGTTATCGTCAGAGAAGACAACATTCCTCCTGCCAAATGGATCCTGGGACGGGTGTTGGAGACTCACCCAGGTGCGGACGGCCGGGTACGAGTCGTCACACTAAAAACTAAAACAAGTAATATGAAGCGACCGATTACAAAATTGTCACGCCTTCCGTTGGATCCGTCATCTTATACAACTGCATCTTCTGACGTTGACACTACGAAGCCTGCAATAAATACGCAAAGAAAACGAAGAAACAACAACGGCAAAAAACACTTCAACAACCTTTTTTGTACGTTACTACTTATATTTTCGATGTGTGTTGGACCTACTACGCAACAAATGATCAACATAACAAGGCTTAGCAGTTCAAGAGTCGTTTATTTTGACAAGGTGTCTGATGTGCAGATTATTCAAGATACGTGGAAAATGGTTGTATACTACAACATGACGACATATTGGCGGAGTTTGGACAACATACAAAACTATGTCAACCATTTGAACACATTATGCAAGAATGAAGCAGCCTATCTTACAATTTCATCCCAGTTTCAACACGAACTTAACGAAATTCAACACTATAACGATATCTTACGATCAGAACATGGACCGTCTCGAAGAAGAAGAGGACTAGTGAATGGAATAGGATACCTAGCAAACTCCCTTTTTGGTACTCTGGATGAGAGATTTGCCAATCAGTACGTGAAGGATATCAACATAATCCAGTCAAACGAAAATCATCTATTGAATCTCTACAAAAATCACACATCGATCATCGAAAGTGAATATAATCTTCTAAAAAGAAACGAGGAAGTAATGAACACACAATTTCGTATCATCGACAATCATCTCGCTGAAACGGAAAAACGCATACAACTCAGCCATGACAATGCTATGTACATAACAGCTACCGCTCTGGCTGTGAACTTGATCATTTCAAACATACGACAAATACAACAGCAACTCCTAGACCTAGTAACTGACGTGAAGGACGGGAGAGTTGACACCCATCTCATCAAGCCCAACCAATTTGAAGATCAGCTCAACATCATCTCCGGTCATTTACCAAGCGAGTTATCGCTACCCTGTGTGAACACACGCCATTGCACGCGAAGCCTATACAAGCTGGCGCGAGTGCACGTGCGCTTAACAAGTGCATACATAATATTCGAAGTGAAGCTACCGCTAATAAACAACGAACAATATGAACTTAACCACATCATTCCTATTCCGCAAATAACTGGACACACAGAGAAAACTATAGTACTCACATCTGAATACCTTGCTGTAAACCTAAAAGGGGACATGATAATACCCTTAGAAAACCGAGATGTATCATCATGCTTAAATCTGCAAGAAAACAAAATGTTATGTGCTATCAATCAACCTATTTACAACATTAAGGTAGCCGATACATTATGTGAAGCGCAAATATTAAACAATGGCGACTCATCAACATGCCGCACAAGAGTATTGGATTGCAACGACAGGTGGGTGCGATTACACAATCGTGGCGCGTGGCTGTTCTCCTGTTGCGAAGACTGCACGATGCGCATTTTCTGCCCAGCTGGAGTGACGTCACAGCACTTACACGGCACGGGGATTATGTTACTCGGACTTGGGTGTATGCTCAAGGGAGAAAGCTTCATCATTCATGCTCGCAACGACTATCACAGCGAGTTGAAACTAACAGGCAGTGAAGAAAGAATGTACATGCGTGAATCAAGCCTGAACCACATACTGACAGACTTTAATCATACATTTGGACCTGAAGATCATAAAGACGCCTTACAAGAGCTGAAAAACAACATTGATAAGGTCAAGGAACAGCAACAAACACTGAGTGTACAATCACTCACACATGACACACACAACTATGTGTTGTACACCGTAGTCGGATTTATTATTGTAGCCTTCATTGCATGGGGGACATTCCGGCTGAAAAGAAGACGTCAAGGCTGCAGCGTGAATCTTCGCGACAAGCCAGACCCCAACAATGTCGAGCAGCCAACCCAAGGACATTCATCGGAGCATGGGGTCTCGGACATCGATAGTGTGGATGCGGTGATCGCTACGGCTGCCCGTAAACTCAATAGGGGTTCATCGCCTTAAGCTTTCTTCTTGTTTATAAAATTGGCAAGATGTACGAGCAAGTACATGATATTTCAACAGTTTAGAAAATAATGCTGATATCGCGCCTGCGCGCGCGACACGTTCACTATAATTACATTTTTTATTCATAAGTATTTTTGAGTACAATAAACGCTCTCTACGGAAACGGACACAGTTTTAATTACCACATCCCGTAACGTAGAAGATACTACCTACATTAATATACTACATATCAATTATATGTAGAGGGTCACAATTCACAAAATACCCCCTACACTATGACCTTTTGATCACTGGCACTGCAGCAACTAAAGGTAAAACACCTTGGTTTTCAGTCACTGAGAATTCAGTACAACCCATCCAAGTACATCCACGCATTTGAGATTCCCCCCCCCCCAAAATAATTAGTATGGAATGCTTCACTTCTAAATATTTCCTTCTCGGTACGCTATGAAATCTACTCGTCATTGGAGAATTAAATAATACTGATCTCTTACCATGATATACGTGTATTAATATATGGGCCGTCCATATAGCTCTAGGAATTGACAACCCATAGGTAGAAAGTTGTTCGAGTGGCAGCCTCGTACCAGTAGATAAAATGTATGGCGGCCCACTAGATGAAGTGAGGACCTGGTAAGACATGCAGGAAGTTGATGTATGTATAAGACTCAGCACCTTGTTTAGTGGTATTACTTGGGAGGGGCCTATGATCGGCAGTTGATTTATAAAGGGCTGTAATGATGATAATTATGTTTTTTATCATATGCATGCAGATATGAATTAGAAACATTCTACTCGACTTCATACCACGAATTGAGTTGGCGTATGGAACAGACCAGCTCTAAGCAGTAGATAAAAGCGCATGTTATACTTACTTGCATATTCCTATCATATTTTCGTGTAGTGCTGGTGTAAAACCCGCAGTCTATCAGTGGACTTTTGAAATACCACAAATACTACCCGACTTACACCGTGACACCACGAATTAAATTGACGCAAGGAACGGACCAGTCCTGGTGGATACCTAGATAAAAGTTCTCGTAAAGCTTATTTGCATATTTCTATTATATCACAAACCCAAAATAATACATTCTGCATATTGTTCCATTAGTACAATATAAAAATATAATATTGTGAATATATTGTATCTACTAACGGAACGTCATGTCATGGAAATAGACCAGTCACTGTCGGCAAATATAGTCGATTCAGCTAACGACGCGCTATTGAAACCGTGTGTGATGTGAACCGTGCCTCATTATTGCCAATGTTTGCATAACACTCTACTATCAAGCGGGCGCTAGCAAACAGTATATAGGGCACATTCAATTCTTTTTAAGTAAAAGAGCCTAAGTAACCATTCTGCAAATGTTTTACATTATATTTTTCTTATTTTTTTTTTGATTTTCATAAAACCGTAGTAGCTTTAGGCGTGAATAGTGGTGTTGGGAGTAGTGGTGCTGGGATTAGTGGTGCTGGGATTAGTGGTGACGAGATTGGTGCACGCAATAGAGGGAGGGCGTGAGGTGCTCTTCAATCCAGGTAAGGCACATCATTGTATTTAGTTAGCGGATGGTTGCAAATTAATTAATATCTTTATTACACTTAATGATTTCTTATATTTACGCGAACACTACACATTGATTAAAACTACTTTTACGGATTTATCGCGTTTATTTTACTTTTAATTACTTTTATTTTTAATTCCCGACGTTTCGGGCGCTTTCTGTTCCAGGCACCACTACTCCCAACACCACTATTCCAGGAAAGACACACCATCGACGATAATACGACTCGTGTTTCGCCTCTACACGAGGCGTGTAGACATTTTCTCGTTAACTTTCTGTGGGGGTTTATGAAAGAAAGTGTTTTTAATTTTAAGTGTAATAGTAGTAGTAGTAGTAGTATATACTTTATTGTACACCACACATATACAACGAATAAATACATTACAGAGAAAACTTAATATATACGTATGTACAATAAGGTGGTCTTATCGCTAAAGAGCGATCTCTTCCAGACAACCTTTGGGCTATGGAGAAACTGGAATTAAGAACAGTAGGAGGTGGTGCGTTTTATGTTACACTTACATTATAATATCTAAATAAACTAAACTATATTTTGTTAAAATATCACAAAAATACATAAAAAATAATAATAAAATAAACATACATAATATTAATAAATAGGTATATATATACAAATATATACATAGATAATAAATAAATAAATACAAAACAAAGAGGAAAAGAAAAACACAGAATAACTATCTGTTGCTAGAATTGGTTATAAATGACCACAAAGTGTTAGGTAATGGTTCTTGACGTTACTTTTGAAACTTTTCAAAGTTTGCGCACGTCGAATTTGGAGTGGGAGTTCATTCCATAACCTTATGGCTTGGCTCGTAAAAGAATATTTCATAAATTTTGATCGAAATGAACATGGTTCCAGAATTAGTTCGCCGGCTGACCGAAGAACTCTATCAGGTCGATCATGACCAAGAAACTTAAAGTTTTCCTTCAAGTAGCTTGGAGTCAAAGGATTGAACAACACACAGTACAAAAGAGATACAGTTTTCAGATTCCGTCGAAAGCGAATGGGTAACCACTTGAGCTGTAAACGATATTCGGATACATGATCATATTTGCGCAAACCAAATATGAACCTAATTGCAATATTTTTAATTCGCTCAAGTTTGTTCAGTTGGTCTTCAGTTAAATCGAGATAACTTGCGTCCGCATAATCGAGAATAGAGAGAAGTAAGGATTGTGCTAACATAATCTTAGTGGGAATGGGGAGAAAAGAACGTAAACTACGAAGTAAACCCATAGTAGCAAACACCTTTTTACTCACTTGTTTTAACTGCTGCGACCACGACAAGGTAGAATCTAGATATATCCCCAGATTTTTTACAGATTTACTGTAGGGTATGACAACGTCATTTAATGTCACCGAGGGTAGGTTGTTCCAGTCAAATCTGGAGACCATCCCTCCACCACCAATAACTATAGCCTGGGACTTGAACGGATTAATTTTTAGACCATAACGCTGACTCCACTGGCTGACAAAATGCGCCAAAATATCGTGGATCTTTTCGACAAACTACTTGTGGACTGTGTCAAAGACCCCACGATGATGCTCCGCCCACACGAGGAGACGCAACACAGATTTTTAGATCGGTAAGCTGTTTTATAACTAACCTTTTGAAATAACTTAGTACTGTACTGATCTGAATAGGTACATAACTGAATACATCAGAATAATAAACATACCTACACGATGGATAAAAAAGCATGACTCCATCGTTGCTAAAATTTCATTTTAGCAAAATTTTAATAACCAGATATTTGGTTTATTTAACCTGTGAATTTGCACTAAAGTGGTTAGGTGGATGCTACCACAGTGAAAAAATAGTAGCTTAAGTAGACAAGTTGGGTATTTAGACAAGTGTTTTCAATTATTATCGTATATTCTTTATTTTTTTATTATTATATGTAATTCAGCGTTCGCCTGAATATTGACTCTTAACAGCCGATTTTAGCTATTTCAATTGCACTGCTGGTTTTATGTATAAATATTTTCATAATTTTTCTATATTTCATTTTTACAGTACTGAATATGAACTTAACAAGACTGAACAGTTGCCGTCTAGTCATCCTAATGAAGTTAATCTCATTTTTGTAGAATCGTCAGTGCTTGACCAAGTCTACTTTCTGTGGGGCCACTTCTGGAAGAGTCCCCCTTTGTCCATGAAGCCGGCCAGCTGCTAGCCCCGTGGACCCGCTGCCTTGTCCCTAATTTCTCGTGGGGAGTTTATTGCCAAAGTTGCCACGCTTGGCGAATGTGTTGGCAAACGCAGTATTTTTTGTACAATTTATGTTCAAATAAATAAAAAAAGTAAATCTTCTGCCTGTTTATCTCTGTCACCTTTTATGATACCCACGTACGGGGTAGTTGATATTCTTACCCGCTACTACATGGCATATTTAGGATATCCACAGTATTTATGATAGTAGTAGATTTGTAAGCTATAGTGGCAATAGGTCGGCCATATAGCTCAAGGAACCGACAACGGATGGGGAAAATGGTTCTCGAGTGGCAGCCTCGTACCGGTGGTCGAAGTGTAGAGCGTCCTCCCACTAGATAGAGTGACGATTTTGTGAGACATGCAGGAAGTCATTAGATGCAGGTGGCTTAGGACCTTGCATAGTGGTACCATAGGGTAGGCCTATATTCAGCAGTGGAACTGTAATGATGATGAATGATGACGTCGAAGAATTAAATATTTCATTTAATTTCCTTGTGACATTACGACGGTACATTTTACATCATTTAAAATAATAAAGAGAAAACATTTAATTTAAAATAATATAATTAAAAATAATTTTGTTAAATGTAAACACGTGAATTTGCTTTAAAAAGTTACCCTAAGTCCAGAATTGGATCGATTGGATCGGGGTGAGCAAATTTAGGCGCTATAATGAGAATTGGTTTTAGTCACGTGCGAAGCAAATGGTGCTCATTATGAAATATTTGTCATGGAGGGTCTTTTTCTATGGCTTCATTTAATAAAACTTAGGAAGGTTACTTTTGTTGTAATGTTTATCCATTGTAATGTAATTTTAAATATCTCTATTTTATAACAATGGAGTAATTTCTGCACACGTAATAATTACAGAAATAGAAGTAACAAACGAAATCACTGTTACTGTTACAGTTACAGCCTACTAAAATCCACTTCTGAACAAAGTCCTCCCAGATAGGTTTTCTTATAGAGGGCATATTTGCCATAGTTGTCACGCTTGGAAAGCGGGTTGGCAGTCGCAGTTTATTCTTTATTTTTAGTCGTTATTTTAACTCGTTAGTAGGAAGGCTGCTGCCCATATCCTGATTTGTTTCCCTCTGTCACCTCTTACGTCACTGCAGTCTTCGGCAGATTTGACAGGATACAGGTAACTGAACAGACAGATATCCAAATACATAGGGCGGTACTTACCCAACTTCAAGCTTTAGCTCATTTTGAAGAAGCGATTGAGCGAAACCAGGGCTCCAAAGCCTTTGCGAAAAATCTGTCTGCCATAAAGAGCCAACTGTCGAAGCTGAAGACCAAGTGCAGCAGTATCGTTTTTTTTATAGGAAAAGGATGACAAACGAGCACACAGCCCACCTGATGGTAAGTGGTTGCTGTGACCCATAGACATCTACATCTATCCTCGTTTGCGAATTAAAATGCAGATGCGTTGTCAGCCTTCAGGCTAAGATGGAATGCCTCTTTTCCAGTAAAAGGGGTCTCCGGATCTCTACACTCACCATATGAAACACAGCAGAATTAAGCTGCTTTTTGACGCTTGTATTCTGTGAGAGCATAGTCCTTCCCGGTCGAGCCGACCCATTCGTGCTAAAACTATACAGTTAATATAGCTGCAGCATTGTTCTACCACGTAGTAAATCGTTTCTGGGACAACATAGTTTTGATTTTGAGTAAGATTGAGAGATATCGTTAAAGCTACACGCAAGTAAGAGTAACGATTCGAGAGCGGTGCTGCAGTTCCTTCAGCGGTGCTAAGTTCACTGTCGATATCCAAGTACAGAACCATAGTGCGAAAGCTATCCATCTGTAGAGAAGTATAAGACAGTGTGACATTATATCCCTGAAACTCTTTATCGCTGCATTAGAAGACGTTTTCAAGCTTCTGATCTGGATCGGATACGGTGTTAACATCGAAGGCGAGTACATCACCCACCTTTGATTTGTCGACGATACTTATAGCAGCATTGCTGGAGACCTTAATACTATCCCAATTACCTCAATAGTGCTTCCCAACAATAGTTCTAAATATGAACATGGACAAAACAAAGATCATGTGTAACGTTCATTTTACATCTATGCCGGTAGTTATTAGGAGCACTAAGTTTGAAGTTGTTGACGAGTATGACTACCTTGGAAAAACAGTCAATCGACGGATTAAATTCGGCTGAGCAGCGTTCGGGAAGTTATTACACATCTTCTCGTCCTGTATACCACAAAACTTAAAAACGAGATTGTACAACCAGTGCGTGTTGATTTACAGATCTGAGACGTGGTCCTTTACTGCTGGCCATATTAGTAAGCTCAAAACCTCTCAGCAGGCTATGATGTGTGGTAAACTTAAAAATGAGTATATCAGAGCCAGAGCCAGAATGACTAACATAGCCAAACAGTTTATTAAGCTTAAGTAGCAATGAGCCGGCCATATAGTTTGGAGAACCGATAACCGATGGAGAAAAAACTTCCTCGTGTGGCAACCTCGTACCGATAGGCTAAGTGTGGGGAAACCCCCCACTAGATGGAGTTACGAACAGGTAAGACATACAGGAAGTCAATGGATGCAGGTGCCTGAGGATCGTTCTTTGTGGCATTCCTTGGTGGAGGCCTATGTGGACTTGTAAAGGGCTGTTATGATGATGATGAAACTAATGCACTTATTTCGATAAAGTATTAGTTACATTGTCAAAACTAATTGACTGCCGTGTGAGTTTGAAAATTAAAAAGGTATCATCAGCAAATAATACCGTATCGTGATTGTCCCCTAAATGATAAGGTAAGTTATGTAAGAAATGATGAATCAAAGATCGTTTCTTGAATACGAGCTGTATTGAAGTTACGTAAGTACCGCCGCCTGCATTTGGAGATCTGTCTGTATAGTTGCCTGTATACTGTCAAATCTGCTGAAGGCTGCAGCTTCTCTTCTCTTCTCTTCTGGTTGTTGTACCTTTATTTTATCTGGGACACAAATCTGTTCAATAGCCACAAAGATAAAAGGATGGTCGATGTTGATCGGTTTTGTGTCTTCAGCTAGGATTGTAACAAACGCGGTGTACATTTTACATCCTTGTTTAAGAGTGATGATACCCGCTCCAGAGATTTTGCTGTGAGTCGTTTTGCTTTCGCATTCTAAAACATACTGAGTCTTGCGTTGGAGTATATAGATTTTGTTTTAGTTTCTAAGTGCTTCGAAAGTGTTGATATGTGCAGAAAACGTAGTTATATTACGAACTTCTTCTCTCTTCTCTAAACATGAGAATTAGAGTAAGATCGATGAGAGAACATAGCATTGACAGTTTCCACGAGCTAGTCATTCATATCGTTCACGGCATTGCAGGCTTTTAGGCACTGATAGCGATTATGTAACTTGAGCTGAAAGTATTCGGGACTTTGGATTAGAGCACGGAAGGGACGGAGCGTTGACTTCTTTAGAAATGACCTCTACAACTTGTCATTTGGGTTCAGCGTGTCATACGGTGGTCGTTGCCAGTTTTCGCCCTTGCCTTTGTCAATCTCATTCTTTGTCGATTGTCGGGACTTAACCGGATCCGCTTTCTGTGGGGCCGCTTCTGGAAAAAAGAGTTTATCATAACGAGTTCTTTTTTCTCCATGAATTCGGCCAGCTGCTGGCCTCTTGGGTTCCATTTCCCTATCCAAATTCAGCTAAAAGATCTCTTTTGTACTTCGTTTTGCATTGAATTCTCCCGTTTCAAAGACCATCATTAACAAAGTATAGTGAGTTTTCTAGAAATGCATCGGTCTAGATATTTCCTCATACATTTCCTCCACCTCCTAATCGAGATGTGTAGAGGTTGGTGCGTAAAGCTATATGACCTTCAGCGAATACTTTTTGGTAATTGTGAGTGTAAGGTAACCCTCGTCGACACACTTCCAATCTTTACAACGTTGAACACGAAATACAAGTGGATGATAAATCCGACACCGCTTTGGGACAGATGGTCGCCCTCCCGGTAATAGAACAAGTTACCGGATCCGAGGATTACTGTGCACTCCACATCTCTTTAGACTTCGGTTCGGTTCGGATAAAGAATAAAGATGTTTATACTATTATACATATATAATAAGATGTTAATTTAAACATTAGGAACACACGCATAATCTTGTAACACCAGTTACTAGTTTTTACAACAATATCACAGAAAATGTACAAAATTTGTCGATAAACAATTTTGTTTAAAAATTTTATTAAAGAGAAATTGTGCAAAAAGTGTTACTATAATGTTAAATAATACATAAATGAATATAATTTTTAAATATATGTATTCGTGTAAGCCATGTGGCTTTTACAGCCTTACAAAAACGCGTGTGAAGGCCCACAAATAAAGATTAAAGCGAACACACCCCAGCCTTATTTAAATTCCACTCGAGATTTATACCACTTAATATAAAGTCCTTGGCAGATTTATGTCAGGTGAGTGTCAAACATACAACGGAGTCCTTCCGAGCGTAGCATTCTGTCGTATTTTTGGGAGTAACCCTCGTTTAACTGTCAACAGTGATTTCCTGTTATTGTTCTGCTTGTGTTTGTTCTGTACGCATTATTTTTGTGTGTTTACAGATCTTAATTATGAAACCCGTAATACAAAACAGTTTCTTTGTTTTATTTTTGACCATATTCAAAATTGAGAATTTTCGATCCGTATATTATATGGTTACACAATAGAGACAAGCTCACACAAGCTTAGCATTGAGTTGCGGGGCTGAGAACCCCGAAACATCAGAAAAATCAGAAATATGGGGTTGTTGATTCTTTCACGACGCTATTACACGGCTCATACTGGGAATGCTAGGCACGCTATCCAGGGGTGTTGGAATATTCATCCCAAAATTTTTCACCACATGTGATTAATAATCACTTAAAACTGCAATTAAATTCTAACTAGCGTTGGACGGGATTAAACTCTATTTGCTCGTTATCCGTAAATTTTATGGTAAGCGCTTATCTTCTGAGTGCACACAAATCTTTTTAACCGACTGTTAAAAAGAAGACGTTCCCAAACAGAATATTTTCAATTTTTCGTACATATATTACGCTATATCTTCACCAATTCTAAATCAATTTTAATGTTTTTTCGTATATCCTTGCAGTATAATCAAATTAATACCTCAGGGACGGTCTCATTTAAGTTCGACAATAAATTTCGTCCCCAGGAATGAAAAAATAGGGGGTGAAATTTTTAATGTCATTATTTAGAAGTGGACCTAACTTGCGGTTGTGATATTTTTTAGTCTACTAAAAGTGTCAAAGAATTGAACTATATAAAAGTTGAAACCGACATTAAAGAATAAAAAAGAAAGAAATATTTCTACATAATTTAATACAAAAGCTAATATATAATATATCAGCTAAGCTGAAAGCTCGAAGAACCTAAAACCGATGTGGAAGAAAGATTCTCGAGTGGCAGCCTCGTATCGTTAAGTTAAGTATAGGGTGCCACCCCAATAAATGGAAACGACTTGGTAAGAGATGCAGGAGTGCAATGAATGAATTTGGCTTAAAACTGTGCGTTGTGGCATTGCAAGGCCCTATATTCAGCAGCGGACTTATGTGGGCTGTAATAATGATAGATGTAAGTCTACTGGTACTAAGAATAATGTAACAATTAATAAAAACGTCACTTTTTTCAATTTAATTAATTAGTATTATAAGTAAAGATAACCGTACTTTTAACATACCTAAAATAATAAAATACTTCACCAAGTTAAAGAACCTGAAGAACTGATTTGAGACCATTACAAATGTTTATTTAGGTATCTTATTTACGGATGACGAAAGATCCTTCATTCGTTCGTGTGCAAGTACTGAAATGTGGTGTTAATTATATGTAAATTTTTACTCATTAAATTTATTGTATTCAGTTAATTTAAGTTACCTGACACTAAATTTTCACCACGCCATTTAATTCTGCCCTTTGTAAACTTTACGGTTAGTACTATAAAGTTTTTAAATAAATAAATAGGTCTTAAAATAAACATCAATCCAAAGTCATGTTTAACGTCCAATGTCACACAAATGCCGTTAATTGGCTGAATTTAATTTACCCAAACCGAAAACAATATGAGAATTTTAAAGCGATATTGTAAATAAGGTCAGCTTTAACATCGAAGATTTAGAAAACCATGTAAATTAATTGACGTCACTTTATCTGACAACAAGTTTCCTGGAATATTTGAGATTTGAGCTTCAAGAACAGTTAAGGCCTGGTGGCGCAGGCCTATGAGTGCAGTCATGGCCTGACTTTTATTCCAGCCGTTCACCTTCATGACAGATTCGAACTAGATTTTTTTAGCCGACCAGGAAGAAGTCCCGTCGAACGGCGGCACTACGAATCGACGTGACGATTGGTGTCAGAAAAGGGACATAATAATGCTGATTAAATAACCAAAATTGACACTTTGAGTAACGAACACCAATTAAAATTTAAAACACGCTAATAATTAATCACACTTAAAACTTTTGGTTACGCGGAAATAATTTTTGTATTTTTAATTTTGTTCGGGGATATATTGCTGCCAAGTGTTATCTTTCCTATAATTTCATATCCCCTCCATACACACTGAAGGGGGGGGGGGGTCTAAAAGGTGACGTGATTCTTTCGACCAATAAAACGCGCTCCCCACCGAGATGAATTGGTGGGAAAACCGAGCCATTAAAGGTTCGCGCGCTGCCCTCGAGCGCTCTCTTGCAGCGCACCGCTAGTTTCGACCGCACCACCTGGACCAGTCGCGCCCCAGAAGGAACCGCTTCACATAGTGTGAGAAGTCGTCGCGCACCGCTCTTGCTTCACACCGCACTTGCTTCGCACCGCTAGCCTGGATCGCATCTCTGAGGCGCACCAGAAGAAACCACCTCACGTTGCGCCAGCTCGTCTTTCAACGCACCACCGCAACAGAAGCGTCGTTTGCAGAATCAGAATCACATCCCGGTAAGTGGGTTTCCCGTAATTTTGCTACTTGAGCCTTTTGTTTGTCAGCTAACCCGCCCCATTTTTAGTTTCTCCTTATAGGCTCAAGTGGAAATCCCTCCTAACCTTGGCAAAACAATAGATTTGGAAGAGCGAGTGCATTGTCGAAGGATATCACGTGCCACGTCCGCCATCTTGTTGAGGCATAAGAAGCCAACCGCGTATACAGTCCACCTAGTATAACATCTCCCACAATAGGGTCAAGGCTCGACCTGGGAATCGAACTCGGGAACCCCTAGGCCCACTGCTCAACCAACTTTAGTTCACTTTATTTCGCTCCGAATTCTTCACTTGTATCGCCAATTCAATACTGCCTCGGTCGTGATCCGTAACGCCTTTATATAGGACCTTTTCTTCTGAAAACATCTAGAATGTTCGAGAAGATGGTCGAGAGTTCTAGCAAGCATTTTTCTAGAATGCTCTTCTTGTTCTGCTACTCCATACTAAATAGCGCTAGTGTATTTTCAAGAAAGATCTTGACGCTCCTATTTCTGCTACTTGATACTGGATGGCGCTAATAATAACCCGCCATGTACCAGGCATTAATTATAGCGCAACAATATTCTATGTATGTGTGTGTGTGTTCAAAATTAACGTCGACGACAGCACTAAAATCGTTAAAGACTTTACAAGCCTTGTGACTTGCGAATACGCACCTAGAACAGTTTTACGACGTGGTGGGTAAAGAAATGTCTAACGGTTTTTGAGGGGTTCTTATTTTAGTGCGTAATTTAAATTGGACGAGAAGCTGTGAACAATCTACCTCATCTCTAAGTATCTTATATAAAAATATAATATCTAACAATTTTAGACTTATCGATAAGGGTAGCATATTAAAATATTAAAATTTTATCTACATAGGAAGATATTTTTAGTGCTTTTCCAACAGAATATGCAAGAGGCCACATAAAACGTTTTTGAACTCTCTCCAATCACAACAACTATGTAGAATAATGTGGACAACAGACAATACTGCAATACTCCATTATACTACAAGGCTATTGTACGACATTTTTTTGTTTTAGGGTTTTTAAATGAGCTTTCATTTCTTATGACAAACTGTAACATTTTGGAAATTATATTTATAATACTATCAATACGATATAAAAAGTTAGTTTTTTGTTAAAATATATACCACTTCTATTTCTTGTATTTTATTATTCCCTATAAAGTATTGATTATTGATCAATTTGTAATTTCTTTTAAATTTAACATGTGAACATTTAAAATAATGATTAATGTCGTTAAAATTAAACCAATGTATAAGTCTATTTAAATCTGTCTGAAACAATACTGAGTGTTCAATAGATTCGATTATTCTTTCAAACTATCTTTCGGATTCTATCATTCGGATACATGTAGGGTAATTGAAAGCAACTGGAAATATCATTTATAAACAGATTAAATAATATTTGTCCTAAACTTGAGCCCTGTTAGTCGAATCATTTCTTCTGGTGTGCCACTAGAAGAAATGATACGATTAGCAGATTAAAATTCATTTATGACCACGTAAAAGGTATAAATTTTTTAAGTATGAATTTACCCATTCTAACAATGATCCGGCGATCACATGGCTGATTTGTAGTTTAGGACTTTATAGGAAACTCTATCAAAAGTTTATTAAGCATATCGTCTATGCATCTAGTGCTTTTACCAAATACTCTGTAAAAGTTACACGATTTATGCAAGTTGACCTTCATCGAACAAAACCTTGTTGATTATTACTGAGGTTAAATTTTAAGTGAGTCTATAGTTGTTGACTAACTAGATTCAAGTAATTTACCGAATATTGACAAAATTGAAATTGGCCTATAATAAGATATTTTGCTCTTATCTGCTGACTTGTAAATGGGAACTACCTTTGCAATTTTCCACTTCGATGAGAAAACTGCGGTTGATAATGATTTGTTGTATATAATCGATAGAGGTGTAACCAAAACCAAATCTCAAGACTCTGTGAAAATTGGAGAAATACCATGAGATTCAGCACCTTTATTGAAATCCACTCTTTCTAGGTTATTTAATAAAGTTTTGTAATCTGGGGTCAGTTTCAGTGGGGGAAGGGGAGTAAGTTTTGTAAATCTAAGTCGGACTTGCCAAACGTTGACTATTATTCTATAATAAATTCAAGTTATCGAAATCATGGGTACAAAAATCTCTATCTCCATCTACATTGTAAACAGAAGAGAAATAACTCGCAGAGTTCAAATATCTCAAATCCATCCGAAGAAGTTTCATTCGTTCATTCATTCATAACATTTCATCATTTGTCATAGCGATGGGGTATCAATCTAAATGTATGAGACGAAATAAGTTTGGATTATTTTGTATATGTTGTTCTGTTTTAAATTTCGATCCCCGCCGGCACCAATGAAATTGTTAATTGCAATTTTAAGTGCTGATTTATCACGTGCTCGGCGGTGAAGGAAAAGATCGTGAAGAAAACCTGCATGTCTGAGGAATTAGAGAGAAAAAAATATTTCAAAGACATGTGAAGTTCGCCAACACGCATTGGGGCGGACACTTCTTTGCCCTAAAACCCCCTCATAAATGACGGGAAGCCTGTGCCCAGCAGTGGGACGTATATACGCTGTAACTTTACTTTACTTTAATCACTCCGGGAGATAAGGATAATTATGTGCAAAAGGTTTGTTAATTTAAATTTGTTGATTGAATTTACTTTGATTAATATATTTTTGGAGTTCCGTGAATGACTCGTTAATATTCCAGAATATTACAACACTGCATTTTAAGATGCACACTGAAATAGATAGAAGAACAAAACGGAAACTAAAATTCAATCCAATGAATGATTGAAATAGATAGAAGAACAAAACGGAAACTAAAAACACACAACCAAACGTGAGGATTTTTTTTAATTTGATTTTAGTTTAGTTAGTAGATTAAAGTATAATTTAAGTATAACGAAATAATGAGATTACTGATTTGTGATTGATACTAACATGTTTACTACAAGAAAGAGACTTATTCAGAGAGCGCAATCATGTACTTTTCGGTTGTGGAAAGGAGGAACATGATTTAAAAATGAAAAATGTGATAAAAGCTCATAGTTTTATTATAGAGGAACACAATTTAAAAATCTAACAAATATTATTCGAAAAATAAAAACGTAGCTTCGTGTTGAAACACTTGAATTAGATATTTTATTCTTAAGATCAAATTTATTATTTTATTCTTTATTGCATCCTTAACAAAAGAATACAAAGGGCGGACTTAATGCCTTGAGGCATTCTCTACCAGTCAACCCATGAAGTGGTGAGAGTTTGACGTAGGTGTGGCAATATACAATAAGATAACACAATACAAATGATAATTAACTACATAATATATACAAACTACTAATAAATAAATCATACATATATGATCTATCCTTACATATATACAAATATATAAATAAATGGATATACATACAAGTAAACATATTTAAATACATACATAATTAGTATATACAAATGACTATGAATATATACGTCTGTTTGGCAATACATATTAAATAGATGAGTCATGTAGAATGCGTTGTCTTTAATAAATGATCACGAACCAACTTTTTAAAAGCGTACTTATTGGGAGCTTTTCTGATGTCATCGTGCAAGGAGTTCCAAAGGCGTGTAGCTTGAACTGTGAAGGAGTTACCATAGAACTCGGTGAAGTGAACTGGAGTACAGATTTTGTTGTTAGAAGAAGTGCGTAGGACCCTATCATGAGATGAGGAAAGATAATGAAATTTACTCTTAAGATAAGAAGGCGAAGATGGATCATTTAATATGGAAAAAAGTACAAGTAATATTCTAGAGTTGCGCCTCTGCCGGATTGTAAGCCAATTTAGCTTAGATCTGTATTGCGAAATATGATCATACTTACGAAGCCCAAAGATAAATCTTATACAGTTATTGAGGAGGCGTTCCAGCTTGTTCAGAAGATCTTGGAACAGGTCTGGGTAACACACATCTGCATAATCAATTATGGATAATATAAGTGAATGGACAAGCATGATCTTAGATTTTGTGGGGAGAAAATGCTTTAAACGATACAGAGAGCATAACGTGGCAGTGACTTTACAACTCACATCTGAAACCTGAGTTCTCCAATTCAGCGTGCTGTCGATGTGAAGGCCAAGATTTCTAACAGAATTACTGAATGGAATTGTAGTATTATCACAGTAAATAGGAGGCAAGTCTGTCAGATTAATCTTAGCCAGCATCCTTGAGCTACCCACCAGTATAGCTTGGCATTTCAAAGGATTGACCAAAATCCCATAACGAGTTGACCAATCCCTGATAGCTGCTAAGTTGCCGTTAAGGTTTTTGATCCCATTATGGATATCCCCAATCTCAGTTTGCACATAAAGCTGAAGGTCATCTGCATACAAATGGTACGAGCAGTCGATGATGGAGGTAATAAAGTTTATAAAAATTGAAAACATTATAGGAGAAAGAATACCGCCTTGCGGCACACCAGCATCCACATCAGCCCACGCTGAGGACAGTTGCCCCACACTGACTGACTGCTGTCGATCGCGAAGATAAGATGTAAACCAATCCAATTCAGTAGGGCCAAAATTCAGGTGAGACAGTATGGAAAGAAGGATTTCGTGATCAACTGTGTTGAAAGCATTTGAGAAATCAACTAGTACCTGTACTGTTATTTTTTTTTCTTCCATGCCTTGTTTAATATTATCAATAATATTAATTAATGCGGTAGTGTTACTATGACCAGGACGAAACCCAGACTGATATATACTCAGTAGGTTATGTTTCGAAACAAAAGTAGAAATTTGCTTGTAAACACAGGATTCTAAAATTTTGGAAAGAAAGGGTAGAATGGATATTGGACTAAAATGATTGGTAAGAATGGGAGTAGGAACTTTTGGGAGAGGCTTTACAAAAGCCCTCTTCCAAAGATTAGTATACTGACCTGAATCAAGGGAAAAATTGATTATATGGGAAATTGCCGGGAGAAGGTGCTTTAGTATAAATACTACCATATGTCTACTAATCTCGTCGTAACCCACGGCCTTGGACTGGATTGCTAAAATTGACTTTTTGATATCATCCTGAGAAACAGGAGCAAAATTAAAGGTGTTAATTAAAGTTAGCAAAATTAAAGGTGTAAAAATAAAATGTTAGGAATTTGCATAGAAGCAATGGAAGCCATAGTTTGGGAACGAATTGTAGGGTCCAGTGCTTTTACAGAAGCGAAATGTTGGTTGATTTTATCAAGTGACAGAGAAGGACCACAATCTAACTTAGCTGGTCTACAAAGACCGAAAGATTTTAGGAATTTCCACACTAAAACTGGAGAAGAGTTATTAATACAGTTATGGAAATATCGGCGTTTAGCTGCACGTACCATATGATTACACCTATTCCTGGCTGCTTTAAAAGATAACCAATTTTCTTCGGTTCGATCTCTCTTGAAACGAAGAAAAGCACGATTTCCTCTAGCCATTGCCATCCTTATGCCCTCTGTCATCCAAGGGGCAGTGGGACGCCTCAATATAACCTTGTGAACAGGAGCATGTGTATCATAAAGGCTAAGAATGTTGTGGTTAAGGATAGTGACTTTATCGTCAACAGTAGATGCTGCTATTAAAGAGGCTAGATCGAAATTAAGAGCGTCATTCCTAAGCTTGTCCAAAGTCTATTTTAGAAAAACTGCGAAGATGCATTACAGTAGGGGAATATTAAGGAGGTTTAAGCTTATACGATGCATAAATTAAGTCGTGGCGTGAGAAACCCAAAGCGGGTAACTGTCCATGCGTCATCACATGTTCAGGAGAAGCAGCAAGGATTAGATCAATCAATGAGTCATCGGTTCCGATATTATGATGAGTAGCCTTTAAAGGGAGAATAGAAAGATTAACCGACTCAATAATTGAAAGAAACCTTTTGGAACGAGGGCAGTTTTTCAACAGATCAGTATTGAAATCACCCATGATTATACAGTGAGTGTGCTCAGAACAAATATCAACAAGAGCCATATCTAAAGTGGCGAAGTAGTCGGTAGATGGGGGCAATACACTACCCCTAGACGCATCCTGATGCCCTTGACATCGAGTTCCACAAATAAAAACTCAGAAGAAGCGGAATAGCAGGAGGGAGATGCTAAGACAATTTTATAAGGAATTGATGCATACACCACCGTAGATTGCTACACCACCTCCACCTTTTCCAACACGATCATTCCTAACAAGTACAAAGCCGGGTAAGGGATATAAAGTTGATGGTAAAGAAGGTTTCAGCCAACTTTCCGACACTAATATAGCATGAATATACTCGGGGAAAAATGAAGCTTCAAGTTCGGAATAGTGGCTTGGATTACTTTGAGCGTTAATATGACATATGTTCACAGAGTTGTTAAAAGACGTAAAACTCCTTTGAGTAGTTCGTGTAAATTAAGCACGCTATCGTTGAGAGAATCATTACAAGAGTGAAATGACAAAGTAGAAGAATCATTTGCAGAGCTAAACGACTCAACATTAGACATATTACATATACTAAAATAATAAATAAATTAAATAAATATATAGAAAAATAATAATAAAAAATATAAAAGTAAGTTATGTAAACTATAACTATTAACTAACAATTACTAAACATGAACATCACCAACCCATCAGTTCACTGTTTACAGAGTAAACTTAATATAAATAAAATTTTATATGCAAACTTATGATCTAAAATATCTAAAGTGGCAAAAATACTCTTGACTAATAATAAAGTTCCTAAGTAGATGTCACACAAAATATTACAGGAGAATGTTTACCAAGAGAAAATCGATTAAAGCAAAGTATAAGATCGACGCTGGCTGTAGGATTCATGTGTTCTTTGTCTATAAAAGGCAAAAAAAAAGTAATACATAGTTGTCATTGTCAAATAAACAAATCAAAACCCAAAATTTAACAAAAAAATCAAATTAAAAATATGTGGTAGGTACATTTATAAAAAGATAAGTATTGTTACGTTATAAGTATTGTAAGAAACCTCAACCAAGAAAAGAAAGGAAACTAAACCCAAGCAAGTTATGTATTACAAGATAAAATCTCATTAAGTTTATATTTAGAGAAATAAAAATTCCAATGCAGACTATACTATTAGAAGAACTCTCTAACCTAAACGCCGTCCACTACCATCTCAAGACGGCAAGGCCGGCTCTGCTCTTTCTGACCGAGACGCAGGTGTCCTCTCCGGCTGATGTCTCGTATCTCTCCTACCCGGGGTACAAACTGGAACACTCCTTTGTGCCTCGGGCTGGAGTTTGCGTTTACGTCAGAGAGGACATCTGTTCTCGACGCCTCGCCAGACTTGAAGGTTCGGACCTGTCCATCCTTTGGCTACGCGTAGACAGCGACGACCATCCGCGCGTCTACGGGTGCCTCTATAGGTCCCATAGCGGTAATGCCGAAACAGACCGACTCTTCGACCACATCCAAATGGCTGCAGATTCGTTGCTAAAGCAGATCCCCTCCGCAGAGATCGTGATCCTCGGCGACTTTAACGCCCATCACGCCGATTGGCTTGGTTCACGTTTAACCGATCATGCGGGGAGATCTGTTCATGATTTTGCCTTGGCATATGGTCTGACACAACTGGTTACTTCGCCTACGCGGATTCCAAATGTGGACGATCATGCACCTTCCCTGTAGGACCTTCTGCTGACCTCTCACCCGGACGGATATCAGATTTCCGACGATGCCCCTTTAGGCTCCTCGGACCATTGTCTGGTCCGGAGTGTTGTGCCACTCACGCTAAAATCGCGGTTGCATTCTGCAGGCTGCCGCCGTGTTTGGCACTATAGGTCAGCCGATTGGGATGGGATGAGGTCTTTCTTTGCATCCTACCCTTGGGGGCGGGTTTGCTTCTCGCCGGATGATCCCAACGTTGTTGCGGATTCTGTTACTGATGTGGTACTTCAGGGTATGGAACTTTTTATTCCTTCCTCTGTGGTGCCCATTGGAGGCAAATCTCAGCCGTGGTTTGGTTGCTCCTGTAAAATAGCATCATGATATAAGCAGGAGTGCTACCAAGCCTGGGTTGATGCATCAGCGTCCCGGGATGTAAACACCAGCGCTCTAAAAAAGAAGTCAGAGCACATAGGCAGAATTGGCGAGAAACTAGTTCGCCTTCCTTCTGGAACCCGTGCATTCTGGTCTCTCGCCAAGGCTGTCCAGGGGAATTTCTGTCAGCCATCTCTTCCATCTCTGCACAGGGAAGACGACTCACTGGTCCATACTGCAAAGGAGAAAGCCGCTTCTAGGTTCTTTCTTTGCGTCTAACTCGACTCTCGATGACGGGGGGAGTACGCCGCCGACCATCCCGCGGTGTGAGTGCTCCATGCCGGAAGTGCAGTTCACACAGCGCTCGGTTCGCAAAGCACTCCTCTCCCTGGACATCCACAAGTCGAGTGGGCCTGACGGAATCCCCCCAATTGTGCTGAGGACGTGTGCTCCAGAGTTGGCACCGGCTTTAACGCGTCTTTTCCGGTACTCCTAAGCCCTAGGCGTAGTCCCAAAATCATGGAAGACGGCTTTCGTCCACCCGATCCCTAAAAAAGGCGACCGCTCAGACCCGTCCAACTACCGGCCAATCGCCATCACCTCCTTGTTCTCCAAAACAATGGAGTCCATTGTAAACTGCCAGCTCATGGGGTACCTTGAGGATCACCAGCTGATTAGTGACCGCCAATACGGTTTTCGCCGTGGTCGGTCAGCTGGTGATCTTCTGGTCTATCTCACTCACAGATGGGCGGAGGCAGTAAAGTTCAAGGGGGAGGCATTGGCCGTTAGTTTGGACATTGCGAAGGCCTTCGATCGGGTTTGGCACAAAGCGCTTCTTTCGAAGCTCCCTTCCTATGGGCTTCCCGAGAAATTGTGCGATTGGATCACCAGCTTTCTTGCAGATCGGAGAATCAAGGTCGTTGTAGACGGTGCAAGCTTCGATTGCAAGCCTATTAATGCCTATTAATGTGTTCCACAGGGCTGCGTGCTATCGCCAACGCTGTTTCTTCTGCATATCAATGATATGTTGCATACCCGTAACATTCATTGCTATGCGGATGACAGCACTGGTGATGCTCTTTACACCGGCCGAGCCAATATTTCTAGGGAAAACGTCTCCGAGTGCCGGGACAAACTTGTGTCTGAAGTCGAGTCTTTACTGAACAGAGTCTCGGATTGGGGACGACTAAATCTAGTCCAGTTTAACCCCCAGAAGACACAAGTTTGCGCGTTAACCGCTAAAAAGAACCCCTTTGTCGTATCCCCTCAGTTTCAAGGCACTCCCCTTGTTGCCTCAGCCAGTATCGGAATCCTTGGCGTCGACATATCGAAGGACGTGCAGTTTCGTGGTCACTTGGAAGGGAAGGCCAAATTGGCCTCTAAAAAGCTTGGCGTGCTCAGCAGAGCGGGACAGTATTTCATGCCGGCACACCGCCTGCAACTTTACAAGGCACAGGTTCGGCCGCACATGGAATACTGTTCCCATCTCTGGGCTGGGGCTCCCCAGTACCAGCTCCTTCCACTTGACCGCATCCAGCGCAGAGCGGCTCGAATCGTCGACGACCAAGTGCTTTCCGATCGGCTCGATTCACTGGCGCTGCGAAGAGATGTTGCATCTCTTTGCGTATTTTATCGCACCTATCACGGGGAGTGCTCTGAGGAATTGTTCGGATTAATCCCAGCCGCCAAATTTCGTGATCGCACTACACGGCAAACGTCCCGATACCATCCACACCATCTGGATGCTTGGCGGTCCACCACTGTACGTTTCACAAAGAGTTTTGTTCCACGTACAACCTCTCTGTGGAATAGTTTACCACCGGCGATTTTTCCGGACCGATACGACCTGGGGTCCCTCAAGAAAAGAGCTTACTCCTTTCTAAAGGGCCGGCAACGCACCCGCAATTCTCCTGGTGTTGCGGTTGATCATGGGCGGCGGTAGTCACTTAACATCAGGTGAGCCGCATGCTCGTTTGCCCCCTCTTCTATAAAAAACAAAAAAGAAAACAACTTAAAAAAATTGCAATTATACTGCTGTAAAAAGTGAACAACATGACTACAGTACAGACAATATTGTTCTGTGCTACAGTCATTACAACCAAGAAGATGCGGGAATATAAACACTTAACTAAATATATGTTAATCAATAATATAAAACAATTGATTACAAAAATAAAGGATACCTAGGAATACCATTATATGTAAATTAAGCAAGCTGTTTTTAGCAATTAAACGGCGGGACCTTTTAGAATCCTCTTTCGCATCACCACATCATCTTGATTGCGAGGAGAAGTCTCACACAGAATTTCAGAATTTTTGTGCTTGAAAAACTTTGCAGTACTTGTATGGGTTTCTTTACGCTATTGTTCATATTAGTGATACTGCTGTTAGGGGCCATGCTAAGACTTCCTGATGAAAAATCAACAGGAAACTGTTTAATGAGAGTATCAATCTCCTTTTCAGTGAAGATTTTTGCCCGTTCATTATTGGGAAGTTTGATAAAAATTGCTCCATCTAAGGTCCACACATTCTTCATTTCAAAATGCTTGCGGGATTTTTTAAGAACAGATTGCCTCATTTTAGTTAAAAACTCAGACACAGATATTTGAGATCCCTTTAACTTAGTTTTAGCTTTCCACACTTCAGACTTTGTGTTATGCTCATGAAATTGTACAAGAATTGGACGTGAACAACCATCCTTTTGAACACCAATTCGATGGCAACGTACTAAGGCCACATTTATAACATGTGGGATACCCATTTTCTTATGTATGATACCCAGTATTTCTTGTTCCTTATTAACTTCTGAGGAGTCAGAGATCCCATTAAATAGAAGGATATTCTATCTGTGCTGCATATCAATAGCATCAATTGACTTAGTGCAGGCTTGAATTTGTTGCCGAGGAGATTGAGCATGGAGCAAACGACGTCCTTGAATTCATAAAACTCCTCGCGGAGTTGATTAAGAGAGGGATTAGTAGGTGTGGAGGCAGCCTTTAATCTGTTTTCAAATTCAGCCATTTTGCGACTCCAGCTTCCTTCAAGTTCTCTTTGCATGACCTCCACATCAGTTACTCTGCCATTTCTTCCAATATTTGCTGTGATATTAGTGAACACAAAGTGAAGTGCTAATTAGTGATATAGTTTGCAAAAACAAAGTGACACTAATGGGTGGTGTGTGAATGTCACAAATACTTTATCTGGACATATACCAGGCGGTCCCATAATGAACTGGCCTGATATAGTTCAACGCGACATGTCGCTACATGTTGTGTTGCATTAAATAGTACGTTTATCGTGTACTTAATATAAGAAACATGCATCGACATGAAATGCTTAGTCTTAGTTTAACAGGCTATTTGAATAACGAGAGTCGCGTATTTTTTCAAAATGTCGAAAACTGAGTATCGAAGTGTCATAAAGTTTCTGTTTAAAGAAGGTTTATCCCCTGCCCAAATAAAAGAACGATTAGATGGCGTGTATAAGGAGTCTGCCCCCTCCTATAGCACAGTGAAAAATTGGGTGAAAGAGTTTCGCCTCGGGAGAGAAACCGTCGAAGACTTTGGCCACGACGGTCGACCTGTGGAAGTGCTCACTCCCGAAAAGATTGCTCTTATCGAAGAGGAGGTTCTGAATGACCGCCGTTTGAAGATTAGAAAAATTTCAGCAAGGCTTGGGCTCTCTAATAGTACCGTTCATCGCGCGATCCATGAACATCTTCACGTGGAAAAAGTGAGTGCAAGATGGGTACCGAAACTTCTTTCAGCGGTACAGAGACAGGAAAGAGTGCGCTGCGCTTCGGAGTTTTTGGATCTTTGTGGCGAAAATCCAAAGACTGTGATCGAGCGGCTAGTGACTGGTGATGAAACTATGATCTTGTATGGATCATAATACATACAAAGCAAGCACGAGTCAATGGAATGGCGTTATAAGGGTGAAAAGCCCCCTAGAATGGCAAAGGTGCAACAATCGACTAAAAAACTGATGTGCACAATATTTTGGGATTTTCAAGGCATTTTGATGGTGGATTTTAAAGAACGTAATACAGTCGTGAACGGCGAATATTATGCTTCTATAATATATAAATTACGAGACAAGATAAAGGAAAAACGAAGAGGCAAGCTGTCTAAAGGTGTCCTGTTGCTCCATGACAACGCCCCTGTTCATACCGCTGGTGTTTCGAAGGATGCAGTTCGTCAATGCGGGTTCACAGAAGTTCAACATCCACCTTACAGTCCAGACATGGCCCCGTCCGACTATTATTTGTTTCCAAATTTAAAGCGGGACTTAAGAGGAAGAAAATTTTCAAGCGATGAAGAGTTGCAGGCGGCCGTCTTCAGTCAATTCGAGGATAAATAATGTGATTATTTTTATAAAGGTTTAGAGATGTTGATTCACAGATGTCATGTGTGTTAGTATTCATGGTGATTATATTGAAAAATAAAATTGGTTTCGTTTCATTTCCTTCATTGGTTCATAGTTAGGCCAATTCATTATGGGACCGCCTACGTATTTCAATAGGACTTCAAAAGAAAAGGTAATAAAGATGTAATGTTGTACCTATACACAAGAAAGGGCTGAAGACAATAATTGAGAATTACCGGCCAATATCAATACTCAATGTATTAAGTAAGTTGCTAGAAAGAATCGTTCATATGCACATATACCCCATCATATTACCTTCAATACCCCCAGAACAACATGACTTTGTGAAAGGGCGCTCTACAGCAACTAACTTGGGTGCATTTATTGATTACACTACCTCAAATATGGATGGAGGGTCGCAAGTAGATGTCATTTACACTGACTTTGAGAAAGCCTTTGATCGCGTAGATCACATCATATTACTACGTAAGCTTTTTGAGCTGGGCATACGAGGTAACCTTTTCAGGTGGATGGAATCATATCTGTGGAAACGATCTCAGGCAGTAGTCTTAGGAGGGTTCCGTTCTGACTTCGTGGAAATAACATCCGGAGTTCCACAAGGTTCTATTTTGGTTCCTCTACTGTACGTGTGCTATCTATATGATGTGGGCAAGTGTTTTCATAATGCTAAGTTTCTGATGTACGCTGATGACACTAAAGTATATATGAAAATCACTGATTATGTAGACTGCATGAAACTTCAAGATGATCTTGTGCGACTTGGTAACTATTATGTAGTAAATCGTATAGGAGTTAATGTCAGCAAGTGTCTTTACGTTTCTTTCACAAGGAAAAGAGAACCTACAAATTTCAACTACCAAATAAATCACCTTAATATAACTAAGAAAGAATTAGTGAAGGATCTGGGGATATTACTGGATTGCAAGTTAAGCTTCTCAGAACATATTGATACAATAACGCACTCGGCCTACAAAAGCCTTGGCTTCATCCTACGCGTAAGCAGACCCTTTACTGATATTAACTGTATTAAATTACTTTACTTTTCATATGTTAGAAGCGTCCTTGAATATTGCAGTACTGTATGGAACCCGCATTACACTGTTCATATAAATAACTTAGAACAAATTCAGCACAAATTCCTGAGACATTTAAGGTATAGAAATTTTATTTACACTAATAACTATGAAGAGTCTTGTAGATATTTCAATATAATAAGCCTTGAGGATAGACGTACTCTAATGGACATGGCATTTTTGCATGGTTTATGTAATGGAAGTATTGACTGTGTAACTTTAGCTGATAGAGTTCTCTGCTTTTGTACTTCGAAACGTAGAACGAGACATACACCTTTGTTTGCGGTTGTTAAGACAAAGACAAACTATGCACAAAACTCTGTGGTGAATCGTTTACAAAAAGTTTATAATATAAGATTCCACTCAGTTGATATTTTCCAATCCAGTAAGGATAAGTTTAAGAAAGATGTCTTGAAACTTCTGATGTAGAGAGTTTAGGTAACTCATTAGCTCATACACACACACATACACACACACACACACACACACACACACACACACACGCACACACACACACACACACACGCACACACACACACACACACACACGCACGCACGCATGCACGCACGCACACACACACACACACACACACACATGCCCGCGTGCGAGGGAGGCGCATACGAGCATTATGTATGTTGAAAATCTTTTAATTTTTTTGTAATGTTTTCTAGATGTTTAAAAATATGTATTTTTAGTCCTAACTACTTTGTCTTCAACATGTCCGTTATAAATTGAAAATACTATTTAAATAATGTAAATCCGTTTTTGGCTATAATTTAAGATCATAAGATGTACGTACGATATAACAAAGAGCTGTGGATTTTGTTTGAAATAAAAATAAAATAAAAGTAATTGATATGTAAATATAGTCCAAACACTGGTTTAAAATAATTTTAAAGTATATAAAATATAGGAGCTAATAAGTCAGCTATTACTTGTTACACACCTACCCACGAAAAAAAAATTTGCCACAATAAAGCATTTTTGTAAGTAAAAGTGTGTTCCAATGAATAATCTCCTTGTTTCTTGACCAAATCGTCTATCGAAACCTTCCCTTAGCGTATGTTGGTCACCACTATCTTCAGATATGACTAGTTCAAGGAAATTAATGTTTTCATTCATTTCAATTTCAATATTGTGTAATATTGCAAGCGCAACAATATATAATTTTACATTTTCCAGTAAACCCAAGTAATGAATATCGGAACCTCTGTTTCCAAACTCGGAATCATCTTTCAATAGTATTTCATTTCAATATATGCGATTTATTTTAAGATTCCTCCTTAGCAATACGGGTATTCTGGACTAGTGTTAATAAATAATTTGTCAAACCGTAGCCAGAATCTCCTAATAAACGAGCATGAAATTGCTGATTTTCAAATCATTGTTGGATTCGGCTTTCTCTGAGTATTCTTGCATCATGTGTGCTGCCCTTCTAGTGTGCCACTATGTCCTCTATATCCTATACTATTAAACGAGCAATTCTTGTATATATGTATATATATATATAATCGGGATCTCGGAAACGGCTCCAACGATTTTCATAAAATTTAGTGTCCAGGGAGTTTCGGGGATAATAAATCGATCTAGCTAAGATTTATTTTTAGAAAATGTCTTTTTGTCCGTGTTTTTAGGCAATTAAAAACTGCTACAATATAGTTAGAATAAGAAGGTAAATTTTGACAGTTTGGTAATGATTATAAATAGCTTATTGGTATAATGGGCGGTCACAAAATCGTAAAACCCCGGTTCGAGCCCAGACCGACCGACCGACTTTTTTATTTTTTTTTTCAAGTTTCCTTCTTTTTTGAGAAAATATATTTTTTTCGAGCCCTTTTTTTAGTATTTTTTAAAAACACGAAAATTTAAATAAAAATAATTGCACTCATGATTTTTTATTCAAATAACCAGTTCAGTTTTTTCTGTTATGTCGCTAAGATCAAAAAATATTATTTATAATTCATCAGTATGTAATTTGTATCTAAATATAATTTCCAAAACACACGAATTAAAAAAAACGAGCGAAAAATACCGAGCAAAGCTCGGTCAACCGGGTACTATATCTATATAGAAGACATAGTGGCACATATAGTATCTCTAACCTCTCAAGCCCCGAATAGTCGGATCCGACCATGGCGCTATTCCGTCAAATCCCAAGTGGTCCAGTTCCAGTGGCCATTTTCATTTGGATGTTGTTATGTTGATTTTTTGATTTTTCAGTAGGGTCGTGGGTTTGAGTCCTATATATGAATGACTTATGAAAGTAAGGTCTATGATACAAAAGTAATACTATAGATCGTCTCTATGATGAATTAGCATTACAATAGTAGAATCGTAGGCTGAAGTCCTACATATTAATGACTTATGAAAGTAAGGTCTATGATACAAAAGCATTATTATAGAAGGTCTCCTTGATTCATAAGCATTATATGGGGTGGTCGGGTGACCGACTGCTCTTAGTGCTGTAGCAAAATGACTAGTCCCTATTAGGGACTTGAAAAAGGATTATTATGGTGGCGAGTATGCTGCTTCACGAGCAATTAGTCCGAGGTAAACTTGGGCTTGCTAACCGATGTGTCCTAGACATATCATCTTAGTGCCGGTGGTAAGCGGGTTTGTTGTAGCAATACGGCTTTCCCGTGGACATCGCACACCCATACCCTTTCTGGGCGACGTCGTAGCGCATAGCGATGCGTCGTCTATCTTTCGGATTGGGATGATGAGTGTGTTTGGTAGCAATTTTAAGTGTAACCATCATACTGAACTTCATGTTTTAGTGCATTAGCGCTATGATACGCGGAGTTTTGTTCATTGGTGTCTTAGTAGCGTGCTACTATGATACGTTGGTGATATTTTTTAGTCAACAACAATACAAATTTTGTAACCAAAGTCGATAGAGATCATGTGGGTGTGTTGTGAGGGGGTGCCACTCGTATGATAGTTGCATTGATACTTACTGCCGCTTGCGGTATTGCGTCCTGTGATGGATCTGCGGGTGTGCTGCACCTGATTCGACGCACTCTTGTGGTTCTGGTCGATGGAGGTATGCGGGTGGTGATGTCTGCTGTGATGTATGAGGGACTTTGGGATGGTGTAAGTCAGACTATAGTCGTATTGATGCTTGTTGCGTTCTGCAGCATTGCGTCTCTGCGATGGTTGTTTGGTGGGAAGCCATTCTCAATGGCGCTCTCTGCGTCTTGGTTTGGACTCACACCTAAGTAGCTTTGCCCAAGTCGGGTCCCTTCATTACGGGGCTGCAGACTGTTTACCCTCCACGATGTTTTATATAACAACATAATAATATATCTCAGTAACTTTCTCACCTTTGAATGATTGAAGGCAACTTGTTCGTGGGTGAGACAAACATGATCGAAAATGCATTTACTCAACGTCAGTGACACAAAACCTTTCTGATGGCAAATTATTACTAACATCTTATAACTGCCTTTTGGCTATATCTGCCGTTGTATGGGTTGGTGGAGCATATGTGTCGATCTCATGCGGGTGGTAGCTGGCGGGAGGATCTGAGGAGACTCTCAAGGCTGCGGCCGAAAGCTGCACAACGTGGGACCCCATTCCCTTGAGGTAAGCGGTAGACTCATGACACGCTCTGCGGCTAATAGCCGTGCTGATCATGCAATCGGTGGCGATACCATACACTTACATCACGTCTGCAGTAGCGGTGGTCTGGCAGGTGGTGTCGCTCACGGAGGGTTTACGGCCAGTGTGCCTATTAGCCTAAACCGTGTGACGTACATTCACTGTGGCTTGATTCGTTCGTATTCTGTTTGGCGTTTACACGCATTGACATGCGCGACTTCGGACGATGTTTGTGCTTACGCACTAACAAGGGGCCAAGTCTCTTTTACTGGTTCGCCAGTTATCTTGCTGTGGACTAAGGTCCGGTTCCCGAATTAGAGTTCCCTTCGGGGGGAGTGCAAATGGTTGGCGATCACCGCGCACGGCGTGTGTGGAGCCGTGTGTCTCCCCTACATTTTTTTTTAAATAAATGTTGGAGAGCGAAGCCCTTGTATCGGATATTTTGTATAAATATATTGTGAGCCTTTTCCAAGCGGGATGGGATAAATAATAATAAATTAATAATGTAAACCTGATACCAGTGGGAATAAGGACGTTTTGTGTTCTTAACCTTTCTCCAGCCTTGTCCACGTTGTGAACGGGGTCCACTTAGCTTGTAAGGCACTACCAACAGCTTTCAATTACTCAAGTGAATGTTCATTCTTCCAAAAGACACCGAAAAGAACTAAGTTACTAAACAAACACAACATAAATAAGGGTCCTAACTAAGACGATTACGCCAAAAATATTACGAACGGCCTATTATTAAACCTTAAAAGCTTAAAACTTTTATTAAACCTTAAAAGCCTATTATTAAACCTTAAAAGCTTTAAACCTTAAAAACATTTTTTAACATTTTTAGCTTTAAAACATTTTTTATTAATCCTGGCCACATATATATAATTTTATTGAAAAGGGTTAAATTAATTACATATTATATATTTAATATCATACATATTTATTTATGTAGAGGGGGGAGCGTTACAGTATCATAAATGTGAAACTCTAATTGGTTAATATATTTACGTAATTTTTCATTTAATGCCGTTTTTTGTCACTGTCGACAGTAACAAAAAAAATATAATTTCTTTATAGACTTCTTACCTGAGTGTTAAACTTTCATAAGCATATTTTTCGGATGTAAAAATAAATAACTGCTCTTTTTTCAATGTGAAATGAAAGAGGACTGCTTTTGTTTAAAAAGCTTCTACAGACTGCACTCACTTTTCTGTAAACAATGGTCTTGCTGAATCCAAAACTCAGTGGTCATGAGTTTCCCAGACGTTTGTGATTGACTAGTTTATGAGTTACTAGAGGAAGAGTTGAACACCTGCTACAAAAAATATTTCTTGCCACCACCCTTTGCCGCAATCTATTTACCTTTTCAATATTGAAGGTTTTTTTTAAAACGAACAGATGCTAATACGGAATCACAATATTATGGTTGTGATACGAAAGGGTCGGCTTGACCGAGGAAGGACCGTGTTTGCAGAGAATACCAGCGTGAAGTAGGAGTAGCTGTGATTCGTATGGTAAGTGTAGAGGACTGGATACACTTTTTACTGGAAACGAGGCATTTTATTTTAGTCCTCAATTGTGACAAATCAAATGCGTTTTACGTTGTTATTAGAAAAATGCTACTGCCTATCACCTGTTCCGTTTCCTAAATTCGCTTCTTATGACACCCACGGTACGATATTGGGTAGTCGATATTCTTACACCGCCACATAATTTAATAACATTATATCCAACTATAGCTCATTAGTGATAAAATAATTATATACATACGAGATACATAAGGTAACATTTCTCATTAACAAGGACAAGTCAGCCAATTAATTTGCTCTGTAAATCATAACGGAGGGCATTTTTCGCTACGTTGAGATCCTTTAGTTAGCAATTAACAAAAATAAGACAACTTGATTCTTTTCGTCTCCTATATTATACGCTTTTATGTCCCCTACAAATAATTATTTAGGAAATTAATTAGTATGGGTAAAATAATTAATCAATTTATAAATATACGAGTGCACGAAACGTAGGGCAAATCAATGCATGGAGTGACGACCGGGTAAAATAAGTAGGAAGGTGATGGATGCAGGTGGCTGAAAACCTTGATTTGTGGCATTCCTTGGCAAAGGTCCATGTTGTGCTGTAATGATGATGTCAAACAATGATAAAAAAGTTATACATAAACATACGCACCCATGCATACATATCGATATTATAATACATTTTGAAGTAATTATATTCCTAGGCGAATTTTCGCAATTCTAATTTCCATAATAATTCGTTATTCATATTAACTCAAAGTAAAAGTCCCAGCTTCAGTTGGTTATTGGCAGGTTGAGTATTACAGTACCAGACTTCATACCAGCCTTTTTGTGTTAGTTTGTAGTGTTTAGAATTTAAAAAAAAACTAGTCTTATGTGAAAACCTTAACTCAAATTCAAAAACTAGACTAAATATTTTCATAAAAGTTCCAAGAGTCTTGTGCAATATTTATTTGGGATAACACTTGCGTTAACAATTTGGCAGTCTCTCATCACAGGGGAACCTCGTTTAGTGCCGGAGCGACATCAGAGTCTGATACAAGAATAAGAGCGGACTTAAATTTAAAGCCACTTCTACTGCTCGGAAAACAAAGATCGTAGAAAGAATTTGTTCTATCTTTACCTTTCAAAAACATATTTAAATATGTATAAATGTTCCCAATGATTTTATTTTTTCCCGTATCACTTATATAAAGAAATTGTAATTTTTTGGTTCTCAAACTTTTCTATCATATAAGATAGAATTACTCAATATAAGGGAAAGATCGGATGTATTTGATTTTTTTTTACTTTGAACGGAAATTTTATTAAAAATAAATTAGATTTCGTAAATAAAATATAACAGTAAGGACTGGTGAAATGGCCTGGGACAACACTCCTGTGTTGAGTGATTAGAGGAAGATGGAAGTATAATGATTTCTTATAATTACGCGAATACTAAACATTCAAATGAAACTGGCTTTTACGGATTTCATCACGTTTATTAACTTATTTTATATGCCTGACGTTTCATCTTACACGTGACGTGACATCTTCATTAATTTTAAAAATCAGGTATCAATAGAGTTGGAGGCAAACATTTCTTTAGCTCTTCTAGATGTGTTAGTAATTCAGAATCTTGATAGCGTGAGTATAATATGAAAAAATCTCAAAATATCTTAGCAAAGTGGCATATAACAAAGCAGGTAGTTAGGTAAGTAGTAATTTGATAGCTTTTTCTGTGTGCAGATTCGCGCGCGCGCGCGCGCGCGCGCGCGCGCGTGTGTGTGTGTGTGTGTGTGTGTGTGTGTGTGTGTGTGTGTGTGTGTGTGTGTGTGTGTGTGTGTGTGTGTGTGTGTGTGCGTGTGTGTGTGTGTGTGCGTGTGTGTGTGTGTGTGCGTGTGTGTGTGTGTGTGTGTGTGTGTGTGTGTGTGTGTGTGTGTGTGTGTGTGTGTGTTTCGATGTGAAGATAAACGATGTAGAAGACTATGGTCCTTACTTTAAAATGTAAAATTCTTTGTATTTTTTTGAAATCAGTCTTTACTTTTTAATAAAGCCATCTTGTGAAGCACATACGACGTGAATGATCTTTATTAACGTCGTGTGTGCTTTACAAGATGACGTCGGAAGTCTGCAGTAAGCCTCTAATCAAAGGAACACTTTCGACTATAAATAGAAAAAGGTTCTGTTGCCCCGGTAACACCTGAATGCTTTTAAACTCTGCTTTTAAGTTATGACTCCACTTAAGGAATCTAAAGGGCGCCTATGGGTGATATTTTAGAGGTATATTATAAGATTCTTGTTGATTTAGAATTTTATTTAAACCTAAACATATGCACGTCTAACGAAAATGATGCTTTGTATCGAACTCCTGTGCTCCCCATTAATCCGATTAAGTGGCCTATGAATAATGTGTAATACTACAACGAGCACATCAATGGTAGTAGAAACTTTATTATTATGTATACATGTCTATCAATACATCGCAACTAATAGAAGTCGAATATATACCAACCAACATAGACCTCCTCTTAGATTTTTCATAGTTGCCACACGTTTCAGGCGGGTTGACAACAGCAGTTGTATGTTTTTTCTCTTCACTTTTTATTAGTGGCACGGGACGGTATGGGGTAGTGGATATTATTACACCGCTACTGCTTGGGGGTATTATGAATATAATTGTGTATATAAAAGTGAATATCAGTTTAACGTTTTCTGCTAATAAATATCGCATCTGGTCAGGCTGAACAAATATATAAAAGGATGTGATAAATACACCTTAGTATATTATATTAAATATACTAACATAAATAAATAATACATAAATAAATAATACATAAATAAATAAAATTCCAATCAAATGGAAGCCATCGGCAGGTGAGAGCCAACAGCCGAGGGTTAGGGGGAAAGAAAAAGTAACCGACGGACGATGCGTGCGGTATCAAGGAGCACCGCCTTCTACATTTGTGCCCAGAGCGGTCCTTCACGGAGTTCAAGTAATATTATTATTTAGGGGTGTTAATAGAGTATTCTCATCTGGTTGAGCTGAATAACTAGATAATAAGAAATGATATAATAATATATATAATATGATATAATTTTCACTAGCTTGCCAGGCAGACGTTGTTCTGTCCTTTTCGACGACCCTTTGTCATGTCCACAATATATATATATATATATATATATATATATATATATATATATATATATATATATATATATATATATATATATATATATATATATATATATATATATATATATATATATATATATATATATATCAATTTTAGGATTAAATTAAAATATAAAACGATATGGTAGCTGTGGCAACACTGTTACACCATCGTGCTGACTTGAATGCCTTTTCGTTACTGCAGCCCAACGTATTTGTATGTGTACTCGTACAGTGTATAGTATGTGTACTGTTTACTTGTAATTTTCTTTGTTTGTTGTATTAAATATTTTGTTCGTTCTGTTGTGACGAATAAATCATTAATTTATTCAAATATAATATGTATTCCACAAAGTTTATGCTCTGTTGTGTGTTGTGGAATATAATGCATATTACACAAATAATATGCATTATATTCAAAGGAATAAAATAAACAATGGAAATGTTGAAGATAAACAAGGTCTCAATCATCTAGGTTTTTTTTTTAATTTAGCTAATTTTTCTCCCTAATAATCTTCCATTGCTGGTTAAACAACTTAAAATTAAATTCAATTCGAGCGAGTTCGTGTTACAAACAACGAATTGCTGTGGTATTTTCTTACAATTTAATGTGCTTAGAATTACCTGAGATACCTCTAGATTGTATTACTGCTTAACGTTATTAGCCATTAATTAGACAAAAGATTTATGAATACTTAACGTAATTTACGAAGTATTCTTGAATTGTTTTAATTATAAATTGAGCATTTCGCATAAATAAATCAATACTATTCCGTACAATACGGGTTTGTAAGCTACGGTGGCGATGGTCCGCCCATAACTCGAAGAACCGTCAACCGACGGCGAAGAAAAGTTCTCGACTAGCAACCTCCTACCGGTAAACGTTGTGTAGGGCGGCCCTCCTCTAGAAGGATTGACGACCTGGTAAGATACGCAGAAAGTAGATGGATGTAGGTGGTTCAGGACCGTGCTCTGTGGCATTCCTTAGGATAGGCCCATGTTCAGCTGTGGACTTATAAAGAGCAGTAATAATGATGATGATTTTTTTTAAATATTAGTAATCCTATTAATTAACATTACTAATATTCCCTTTAACCACTCCTGGTAAGCTGAAAATGCTTGTGTTACAGTGGTACTGGTGGTAGTGGCACGACAGTAGTCGAATGGTGGATTCGAACCCGCGACCTTTTGAGTTCGCGGTACGCGCCCTGCCACTAGGCTACTGTCGCTTTTATATGTTGATAATATAATTCTGTAGTATCGTTTGTAATGGCGGTAAGTCTCGTTGCTGGAAAAATCGTTCACTTCGTGTTTTACTTTAAAAATAATAATAACTTACCATACGAACCATACGAAACACAACAACATTTATTTTGCTATTTTACGCTGGTATTCTATGAGAGCGTGGTCCCACCCCGGTCGAGCCGACTCACTCGTGCTACAACCGTATTATGACGTACGACATTAGTTGCGTTGTTTTGGTATGTTCTGTTTTGTTATATTCCTAGTATATATGGGGAATATACACTTCGTAATAACTATCACCCATGCAGCTAAAATAGCACAAGTCCCTTTTTCATTTCATATTTGGGCTAATATTAAAAACATATATCATATAAATACACATTTTCTAATATAACGGTGTACAATTGGAAGGAAAAAAAAACAAAATGAAATTTATTGGATTCTATTTCCTAGCATAGGATTCTCTTTCTAAGAAAAACCGTAGAAGAATTATTAATAAAATAATTATTTTTCTTTATAATATCATGATAATTAATGTAATAATTTCATGTATTATTAAATTAAACGTCATGAAATATTCACATAAACATAAAAATAGTTAACTTTATAAAATGAGTATTAAAATTAAGCGTCTCTAAAACTTTTTTATTGTATTCTTTTTAACACAATGGAATTTCTACAAAATATGATATCAACTTTAATGGAATATAACAGTTTTTATTTAGTGAAGATTACGTACAAAAATACTTATTGAATGAAAGTCATTAATACTTTTAACACTGAATTGGAAAAGTTTTCTGTCGTAAAAAGAACCAACATGGAACCCAGGGGGACTTTTTAATATTTATTCGCTATAAAAATGTTGTATACGATTAAATATGAAAATATTTAGAAACAATATGGTAGCGATGACCTCATTTCATGGGTTATCATCAAATGTCTATTTTCAATAGCGTACATCCGTAAAAAAAACTTTGATTATTAAAAAATTAAGCAAGTCGATAGATACCTCCTGCATATCTTTTATACTTGGAATGAGGATGACATACAAGTACACACCTCATCTGATGATATGTGCATGCTGTGGGCGACAGGCATCTTTACCTCCATATTCAAATAAGAGTCTAAATGTAGATACTCGTTGCCAGTGATAAGGGTCTTTGTTTCTCTACAATCAACATACGAAACCCAACAGCTTTAAGCTGCTAATTAATTCCCGTATTCCGAGAGAGTGTGATCCTTACCTGGTCAAGCTAACCCATTCGTTCTACAAACATAATATGTAACGGAGCCACGCTGCAGATTTTTATAGTGTGATATTTTCTGAAGCTACAAGTTATCCCATGAAGGAATTACTAAATCGTTAGAGTTGAGTAACCGATATTACTAGATGTGCTTGTTTCTATTGTTTACAGATTTTTTTTTATAGTACTGGGTGACAAACGAGCACACAGTCCACCTGATGGTAAGTGGTTGCTGTGGCCCATAGACATCTACATCTATCCTTGATCAAGAATCAAAATTCAGATGCGTCTACTTACTAAGATGGACTAAGATGGAATGCCTCGTTTCCCGTAAAAAGGGTATCCGGTTCTTTACACTCACCATACGAAACACAGCAGCATTAAGGTACTATTTTACGCTGGTATTCTGTGAGAGCGTGGTCCTTCCCCGGTCGAGCCGACCCATTCGTGCTACAACTATACTACTAATATAACTGCAGCATGGCTCTACCACATCAAAAAATACCATTCAAAATTTATATCAGTCTTCATTTAAAATATTGTTGAACGCCACTTTTTCCCAAATGAATTTCTGAGGACAATACGAAATTGTGTTGAATTAAAAAAAATGTATGCTCTGATGCGTTCATTATTTCGTTGCAAATAATATCCATGATAGATAACTTTTGTCATATGGTTGTTAATAAATTGCCTCCGAATATCCTAATAAGCCGTTTCCAGTTTTTCTCAGAAACTTGGGTGTGTTTCCCTTCCATGATTATGGGTTAGCTTATCATCATCATCATTACAGCCCTTCACAAGTCCACTGCTGAGCATAGGCCTCCCCCAAAGAATGCCATAAAGCAAGGTCCTGAGCCACCTGCATCCATCGACTTCTTGCATGTCTTACCAGGCCCTCACTCAATCTAGTGGGGGGTCACCCTACAATACGCCCACCGGTACGAGACTGCCACAGAACCTTTATCCCCATGGGTTGTCGGTTCTTTGAGCTATATGGGCGGCCCATTGCCACTTCAGCTTATTAATCCGTTGGGCTATGTCGGTCACTCTGGTTCTACTGCGAATATCTTAATTTCTAAGTTTATCATGGAACCCATAGCTCGCTGCGCAACCTTAAGCGTCTTCATACGGCTATCAGTCAAGGAACACGTCTCAGATCTGTAAGTCATCACTGGCAACACGCTCTGGTTGTACAATCTAGTTTTCAGGTATACCTGACGAGAAGATGTGTCGTGAAATCTGTTGAAGACTGCAGCTTCATTTCCCGTCTTACAGCCATAAAATTTAGTGTGATCGGAGAGTTTTTGTGTTCTTCTGCGGTGGGTCTTTCACAACTTAGCTCAGACCACATGGACAAATTCCACTAGCTTGTCATTCATATCGTCGACTGCGTTACAATCTTCTAGGCACTTAAAACTGTTTTGTAACTCAAGCTGAAAGTTTTTGGGACTTCGGATTAGAGCACGAGGGGGACGGAGCATTGAATTCATTAGACGATACCTCTCCACCCTTTAACGTTTTCACCCTTGCGATCACTGATATATCACTGAACAGCTGCCGTCTAGTCGCCATAATGAACTCAATCTAATTTTTTGTCGAACCGACGGGGCTTGACTAGGTCTACTTTCTGTGGGACCGCTTCTGGAAGAAAAAGTTCATAATAAAGAGTCCTTCTTTCTCCATGAAGTCGGACAGCGCTGCAAATTTACTTACTTTCAGCTCATCGTTCTTTCTTGTGTCTAGCTTTGCGTTGAAGTCTCTCATTAACACCGTATAGTGGGTTTTGGAGGAATGCATGGCTCTAAAAATAACCTCATACATTTCCTCAACCTCTTCGTAAATTCTTAGCACCCCCTGTCCTGCCGTTACCATAGTCACCACCGTATGGTAACGGTATCTGGGCCGTCGTAGACTGGGGGCCATTTTTTCGTGCTTATCATGGGGGGTATATTGACATAGTTGCTACGCTTGGCGAATAGGTTGGCTGTTATCAGAAAGAGGCTGCTGCCCATCTCCTGTCTTTTTCCCTCTGTCGCCTTTTACGATACCCACAGGAAGATATGGTGTAGTGGATATTCGTAGATGCTTCTGCACAGATTAGCTTTTATTTAGGGTTTTTTAATTTGCCAGCGGCTATGCCGGTCTAATAATAATAGTTTTTGTGATCACTGTTATGGCTACACTTACTTATTCATTACTAAGCCCAACATTTTTGGGGACATTAGTCGAACATCTTCACTAGGGGTCGACTATCAACAACGGGTAGCGGCGTACTAACGCTACGTGGCTGTGTGTGAATGTGATTATTTTGTGGCTGATTATCATTGAGCGGCTTAGAACACACACACAGGGGTAGAATTTTATGATCGTTGAATGACAAGTTCAACAGCAAATGTCTAGGTTAGGGTGGTATATCAGTCTCATTCCACTGCAAGCCTACACAGTAATGCAGTGGAATGAAAATTAAAGTGGATGAAACTAAACATATCAAATTTGATCATGCGCGCAAAATTCGAAAATCACCAACGAATTAAATACAAAAAAAAAATTAAAAAAAGGAAATTTTGCTGCCACATAATATTCTGAAAACTAGTACTAGTCTTTGCCAAGATTTAATATCACCATTAAAATTGGGATATCGATTGGTGGCAATCTAAGTCAGTCACGAGTGTACCTAAACCGCTGGCTTTACGTCGCTCTGAGCTGTAGATTAAAGCTACGTGGCTGCTCGCTTCGCGCGGCACAATAAACACTGCTCGAGGAAGTCTGTAGTCTGTAGTCTCTCCAACTGTACAGTCAATCTTGTACAGCTCGAAGACCTTGTTTAGCCATGTACGGGGCACCGAGTCGAATGCCTTTCTGTAGTCTGTCCAGGTGGCGGAGAAGTTCCCACGGTTGCGTTTCACCACTTTGCTAATGACTTCGTTAATGAGGAATGGTTCCTTGGTTACACGGCTATAGCTCCGACATCTATTTATAGCGCGTGGCATCACCTGATTTAGCTCCTGGTGACAAGTGATTTTCGCGCTCAAAATGTATGTCAATATCATATATGGTGGGTAGACACTAGGGTGGAGTGAAAATTTTTTTTACCTTATCGTAATGTAGTAGTGCGAAAGGGTGCCTTTAGGAATCAAATTAACTCATGAAAAATATTATTTGGATTGATTCAGAGGAACTGCCTCCTCGAGGTCATTGAAATTTTATAAAAAGATAATTTTCGACCCAGGATGGACGCTATGTAAATATGCTATTATTAAATAAATTGTTATATTTTGTTTTATTCATTAATTTAAAATATAGTATATTTTCATTGTATATCAACAAAAATAAAATTTTACTTAAATTTACTTCAAATCAAGGTCATGATGGCGGGCCGTAATTTTTGTCTTACGTACGGGGGGAGGTGATTTGTCGCGCATTTATCGTGTCACTGCCAGTATGCTATTACTTTTCAATGTGAAATGTCGCATTTTAATCTACTTCAAAATATTACTTGGTTGTTTGAAGCATGGAAAGATCATTTAGTGCATTCATATTCCCTTTATGATGATATCCAAGATATTAAAGAGATCACTGTACCTACGTATGAGGATGTGACGAAGTACTACGAGTAGACCAATATCAACTTAAATTGCAACTGGAAACTGTGAAAGTGCCAACATTTTCACAAGTGGGGGATATTGTGGCACCTAGAGTTGAAAATATCTGGCAAACTATAATTATAATAATATAATAATAACGTTTATTATTCACCACAAACAAAGTTACATTTAGAGTTATAAGTAACATATAAGTAGTACAAAACAAGTTTGCCCGTGGATCGCTGGTGCCTACGGTGGGTAAGTAACCCCTATTACAGATCACCAGGTCTCCACCTCTACGAGGAATGCTATTTATATCTAAAACATTTACACATAAAGATTAACTAAACTATTTCCTTATTTGTCATAACAAAAAACAAACTGTGTCTATTCCGACTGTAACTAGAACATGAGTTATACAAATGTTAAAAGCCTATCACTTAAAATGTAAAAATTTACTCAAGTCTATTAAGAAGTTCTCTTCAGAAAATTGAATAATTTTTGATAAAAGGTAATAAATATTACAGAACCATGAATGTTAAGAGCACATTTCCCTAATTCAGGATGCGGGTTCTATCTACATGGGTTATGTAGTACCCAGCACTGTTTCGGCGAAAGCAGTAGAATCAGCAATCACAGGGTTCTTAGCCAAGGAAAGTATTTCCCTAGAACATCTTGTAGCAAAAGGTTGTGGTGGCACTAATTTAAAATCTGAAAAGTACACTGGTATAATACAACTCCTTGAAAAAAGGCTATTAAGGCCCCTCCAAAGGATTATTTTGTTCACTGCATTTGAACGAGCTGCCATTAAGGCAGGTTTTTACATATTAACGGAGGTACTTTGGGACCCAAGTCTTACATTGATCAGTTGAGAAAGACACTGAAAACTTGTGAACAAATGCCGATTAAAAAACTCTAACCCATTGAAGCAGAATCACTCCCAAAAATGCCCCAGATTTGAGCACAGATCAATAGTACTTGCACGAGATCGTCTACTCGGTGCAATTAAGTTATTTTCAAGAAGATCTAACAAACGGGTCTCTATGTATGTACTTCATCATCAAATTCTTTTTTACTACCTACATTTTTATGTACTAACAGAGAAACAATCAGAGAATTTGACTGCTCTGGCTACATTTGTCGTAAAAGAGCTTGGTTCTCGATTAAGATTAAACCATCATGTAAAGATGGAGCTCGACATCTATTTAAAATTATATTAGCCTCCAGGTATCTTCCAGAACCCTTAAAAAAGTGATCAACCCAGTCATTCGACGCAATAGCTGCTTCTCAAATCCTGAAAATTTTGCTATTTGCAATGATTACAGATGATAAAAAATACATTCGTGAATTGGCAGCCTGTATTAAATATATATGTATTAAAGTAAATGTAGAGAGCCGTGTTAGCTCAGTCGTTAACGCTCGCTATATAACAGAACGCGAGTAACCCGGGTTCGAACTCCTCCGGCACCAATGAAATTGTCAATTGCAATTTTTCGTGCTGATTTACCACGTGCTCGGCGGTGAAGGAAAACATCGTGAGGAAACCTGCATGTCTGAGGAATAAGAAAAAAAAATATTTCAAAGACATGTGAAGTTCGTCAACATGCATTGGGGCAGCGCGGTGGACACTTCCTTGCCCTAAACCCTCTCAGAAATGAGGGGAGGCCTGAGCCCAGCAGTGGGACGTAGGCTGTAACTTTAAAGTAAATGTAATAAAATCACAGAGTATATAGCAATCCCCTGCATCAAGGCTATTCGAAATGCCTGATATTAATTTTAACGCAACAACCTAAATTGATATGATAAATTGGCAACTCATCATTACTGAATCGCCGATCTTGAAATATTTAAATGACCAATGAATTCAGAAAATAGTCCAATCTTGTGGTGAGGGTGAACTATTGGTTTTACGTCTCCCACGTCATACCCAGACTGTTGAGCGAGCTGTGAAGTTGACGACAGAAGCGGCTATTTCTCATCGTAAGGATTCATTACGATTAGGGGTCATAAAAGCCAAATTGGAATCCCGTAAGAAAATGCCAAAATTCAAGACGAAGAGATATTTTAAGACAAATTGACGATTTGATTTTTAAAACATATGATTGAATTTTGTTTCACTTTTTATTAAATAACATTCTAATTATATTATTGAATTTTATTTATAATCTCTAGTTAACTCTTATTCATTATTTATCTTAGCCAAACATACTAAACTTTTTCGATAAAACATTAAAATTTAAGGCCCCTGCGGAGACAGAAGATGTTATTCAGTTGATCTTAATGCACTAATCCCGTGCTATTACGATTTAAAAGAAGAAAAAAAATTATTCATGCAACGGCGCTCCACTCTAGTAGACACGTAATGGGGCGGTATTTGCTCGGGTTTGTGGTGTCCTGATCTTTAGGAACCAAGTGAGGGATCCCAGTAATGAAAAGGTTCGGGAGCGACTTCTGGTCGCTTCTGGTTGCTCGGGTTTGTGGTGTCCTGATCTTTAGGAACCAAGTGAGGGATCCCAGTAATGAAAAGGTTCGGGAGCGACTTCTGGTCGAGAGCCTCTTGAAATTGTCGAGCGAGTACAATGTGAATCACTACGAACTCCTTCAGCCAGTAACGATGCAGCCCGTCGCGCCCGGGACTTTTCCAGTTCCAACGGACCGCCTCAGCCACGTCTTCCGGCGTTATGGTGACGGGGTCTATTGGCGCAACACTCGCACCCTGGCTTGCCACAATTTTCATCCAAGGGTCCTCGATATGGTTTATGGGCTCTGACCACAGGCCACGCCAGAATGCGATAGTGTCGGCTCGATCCGGTCCTGGGCCCGCTCCACATAACTTTGGTTGATCTAAGGATTTATAGAGCCTTTTCTGATAACTCTACACGATTCTAGTTAAACCGCCTTGACCTCGATAAATCGTCGTATCCCCTTTCCCCAAGCAGCGATTTTTTTTTCTTCGGGTCATCTATGCGCTCCGTTAGTTTCTGCGTGATATCTGATTGGGATAGACAAATCTTGGTCTGTTATTACACGAACTGACGCTTGTCAGTCTGCCGATAAAGGTGCTTGCCTTTGCGATACGGTTGTCGATTCTTTTCCTCCTGGGTGAGATGGCGTTACTTTGTCTAGTAGCGCGTCCAGCCACAGGAAGTTTGGCGCCAACAATACGACAAACTGCCACTGCGGTGCCAAAAATAATTGAGTCCGTCTCGCAAAGGTCCCGGCTGGCTTCCAAATAGATCACCAGTATTGGGTTAAGAACCCTCATGACAGCCAACTTTCGCTTGATTACGGTCGATTTTTGAAGAGGCATGTTGCGCGTTTCTAAAATTACGTCATCCAATATGCTCCTCATTTGCTCTGGTTCGTGGGAGACTACTTCATCATCGTCTGAATTAACTACAACTGGAAGATCCATTGGCGGCTTACACGTGTGGATGCTGGTATGTTTCCTGAGGAGCCGCATCCCCAGCCATAGATAATTCATTCAATGAGGGAATAGCCTCACGTCGTAGTCATTCGAGTTCGGCATGATTAAATATTTTGCGAACTCATGATTTACCAAACTCGGTCTGCCAGATTTTGTTCATTGACGGGGATAGATGGCTCCAGCTCAGCAAAAAAGCAGTGAATCCGAGCCCTATACGCTATCTTTGCAGTTTCTTCCCCTTTCACTCTACAGTACTCCAAGCATTCCGTTTTGGTTCATAGTTTTTGTCCAACGCATGCAACGTACTCCACCAGTGCAGTTTGCCGAGTCCGAGAAGACCCAGCTGACACCAAGACTTCTGGTGGAGATGGTGGATGCGGGGGGCTGCTAGGTGATCGGGCAGCTCCTCACGCTCGGCTGGCGGCCCGCATGCTGCCGCGTCCAGCACCAGCTGCAGATGCGCCCCGGCGACCCCCAGGCAGTGGCCCTATGCGCGTTCCTATTTGTGCCATCATCCATTATATGGGTGTCAATTAACGGGAGACGCCCAAGCCCGGCACCGTTTCTTGGTTCGATCATATGCACAAACAGATATTTGCACTCACAATTTGGCCTAGGCACAGCGCTCACATCTCTTTACAGGGCGCTGACTGGCTGCGCCGACGTAACTTTTTGGTAACATAACTGTTACGTCGGAGGGCGATGGGGTTGTTACTTCCCTACGCCATGATATTATTATTATTAAGTGATATGTCTAGTATACATCGGTTAGCAAGTCCAAGTTTAACTCGGTCTTGAACACTGTGGTGCAGTCTACACGCCACTAAAATAATCCTTTTCAAGGCCCATTTCTATTGATATAATACTTTTACATATTTGAGACCTTCCACATATTTGCTATATAAGTCCCCAATATAAGGACTATACATTGTGCAACGGTATTAGTAATATATATAACAAGAACACACCGCTACTTTACGCGAACATGCTCAAAAACTTTGGCAATTTGTGTCTTATTTTTTCAGTTATTTTATAAATGTAATTTATCATTATAATATTTTCGACATGTATTTCTATTATTTAATATATTTCAAATATTTAACAAATTTTTAATAACTTTTTTGATTTTGAAAGGCAACATTAAGCCTTTAATTTAATTATTTATTTATAAGTACTTAGTGTCTGAAGTGTATTTATTTTAACTTTATGCTTGTAAGTGTGTTTTAATTGTTTAAAATATTACTTCTAACATATTCTTGATGGTTTTATATAAAAATTAATTATTGTTAGTAATAATGCATCGTCACAATAGGACAACTGACCTGAAAACTAAGTTGTACAACCAGTGCGTGTTGCCAGTGATGACATATGGAACTGAGACGTGGTCCTTCACTGCTGGCCGTATGAGGACGCTCAAAGTCGCTCAGCGAGCTATGGAGAGGGCTATGCTCGGAGTTTCTCTGCGTGATAAACGTAGAAATGAGGATATCCGCAGTAGAACCAGAGTGACCGACATAGCCCAACGGATTAGTAAGCTTAAGTGCCAATGGGCCGGCCATATAGCTTGAAGAACCGACAACCGTTGGGGAAAAAAGGTTCTCGAGTGGCAGCCTCGTACCGGTAGACGAAGTGTAGAGCGACCCCCCCACTAGATGGAGTGACGACCTGGTAAGACATGCAGGAAGTCGATGGATGCAGGTGGCTCAGGACCGTGCTTTGTGGCATACCTTGGGGGAGGCCTATGTTCAGCAGTGGACTTGTAAAGGGCTGTAATGATGATGATGATAAATAGGACAATTATGGTGCTAGATACAGATTGTATTGTTAAACATTCAAAAGAAAGAATACGTTTTATGCATTAAATATCGCTCAGATATTTTCATAAATATATATTTTAAAAGGATTTTCTTAGTTTACGCCAGGTGCGCACTGTTTTCATAGGCTCGCATTCATAGGCTTACATAAAACTTGATGGTCAAAAGTGTCTTTCTGTCCGTATACTATGCGTTGTAGCTCATAAATTGGCAAATTTTGACTGTTTTTTTTTTGTAGTTTATGACATTTCGTTATAATAGGTTTCAATAACAAGTTGGACTGAAATTATAGAACGCACGAAAATCCCATACCTATTGCAACGTAGTTTTATTACGGCCTTTAACGGCGGGTCTGTGTATAGATAGCGACAGTGTGCAAGCGATAGATAAATTGAGACGACACAATTTTCAATCCCATTCTTTAACCACACCTGCTGTATGTTTTTTGTACGAATAAATACGGAGAAAAAAATCCACCCATAAAGGTAGCAAAAAAGCCCTTTTGAAGCTTTTAATGGAACTGTTTAGATGACATTGAGATTTTTATATTAGGTTAGTCCACTCAAAAGGGTTAGGAGCTAAGGTTTCGAAGCTAAGATAAAGTGTATAGAAGAATTATGGTCCCGATTATAAAATGTGAAATACTTTGTTTTTATACGTGGTAGAGCCACGCTGCAGCTATATTATGGTTGTAGCATGTACACCGATCGGCTCGATCGGGGAAGGAGCACGCTCTCACAGAATACCAGCTTGAAATAGCAGCTTAATGCTGCTGTGTTTCGTATGGTGAGTATAGAGAACTGGTGACCCGTCTTTACTGGAATCCAGGCATTTCATGTTAGTCCTCAGGGGTGACAACGCATGCAGATGCGTTGTCACCCCTGATCATGATTTTAATTCTTAATCGGAGTTAAATGTAGATATCTATGGGCCACAGCATCCACTTACCATCAGGTTAACTGTGTGCTCGTTTATCACCCTTATTCTACAAAAAAATTCTTTGAAGACAGTAAAAGTCATTCTTTATTCACGTCGTGCATGCTTTATAAGATGGCGTCGGAAGTCTGCAGTAAGACTCTACTCAAAGGAACACTTTTGACTTAAGAGGGTAATATGTATATGCATAAATAGAAAACGGTTCTGTTGCCGCAGTAACACTTGAATGCTTTTAAACTCTGCTTTTATGTTATGACTCCACTTAGGCCATTGAAATAGCGCCTGTGATTTAAAGGTGATATGTTAGAGTACAAAAAAGAGCTTTTATAAACTTAATTTTAATTTTTTTATATAAACCAAGACGTATGTACGTTTAAAGAAAATGATGTTTTTTTATGGAACTACCGTGTTCCCCATTAATTCGCCTGTAAATAATGTCCATGTCCAAGAATCCTCCAGTGATTTGATTACAACGACCACATCACCGGTAATAATAACTTTATTATTATGTATATAAGTCCATCAATACATCACAACTAATAGAAGTCGAATATAGACCAACCAATATAGACTTCCTCTTAGATTTTCCATAGTTGCCACACTTTTCAGGCGGGTTGACAACCGCAGTTGTCTCTTCGCTTTTATAAATCCCAAGAGACGGTATGGGGTAGTGGATATTCTTACACCGCTACTACACGGGGCTATTATCATATATATATATATATATATATATATATATATATATATATATATATATATATATATATATATATATATATATATATATATATATAACGTGCCGATAATAGTACCTTTTATAGTGAATATCAATTTAAGGTTTTTCTGTCAGTAAACACAATAAACAAAACAAAAACTCCTAAACCTCGTCCATTACATTGAAGCTCTATGTAAAGTGCATAACTTTAATCTACGGTGTATTTTATGTCATAAAACACGTAAAAGAAACTCGGTAAGTCGTATTACCTACGTATATATTACACGAATAGTATTACTGTTACAAAATTTCTCTCACTCTAAATGTAGGAATCGACGAGTAAGGATTTTTTTTACTTTTCATGGACTTGTACAATTATACAATTGCTAGTGAGTCAAGTAATAAGAAATTATCCGAAATAATATTATTATGTTATCTTCTTTAAAATATGCAAATGAGTCACAGTGCGAAGTTTTTGGGAGATGGAGGACAATTCAACGTTTTAAAATATTATTAAAGTTATAGCTCGAACGTGAAAGGACCACGCTCTATCTGAATACCAGCGTAAAGTAGTAGCTCAAAGCGGCTGTGTCGTATGGTGAGCTTAACCTGTACGCCAAGCCATGCTCACTTTCGATCGCGCAATACCAACCTTACGCCCGCCAAGTAGTGATCGAATTAGATCAGAATTATGTAAACATGTCTACCTATGAAAAAACTATTTTTTCGTTTTAAACAAAACCAAAGACACTATGCAATAGCTTAATTGAATTAGAGACCTCTTTTATTGGTAACCAGGCGTTCCATCTTATTCCTCAGGGGTAACAAAACATCTGCATTTCTAATATTTTTTGAGGGTAGATGTAGATGTTTATGAGGCACAGCATCCACTTACCATCAGATGGACTGTGTGCTCATTTGTCACCTCTGTTCTATAACAAAAGTCAAGCATTTTACTGCAAGGAATTTAAGATGGTATAAGTTATTTCTTTGTTAATTGAGTCAAAAATTCTAAATTTTTAGTTGATGTCAGCTGTTGTAACATTGGGTTTTAAGCGCCTCAGTGCCTCCGTGGCCATGTGCGTTACACAAGACAATAAAAAGGGACAAAAGTAGTTAAAACTAGTTTTATTTAAAGTGTCATCTGGTTGATGTTAACGCGTAATGTATATATAAAATCCATCTAAAAAAGGAATGATTCACGTTTCAAACCATTTCTATTACAAAGATCTTTTTACGATATCCTACGCGGCGTGACGGTCAGTGTGATGAAAACTGATATGATCGGGGATTTTTTAGGTGTAATACTAAACTATGATTGACTTATTTGTGTAATACCATATAACGTAGACTGCATATTTTTGCATCATGCATGAAATCTTTATATATAAAAATTACGTGTCACGTCGTTTGTCCGCGATTAACTCCTAAACTATTGAACAACTGATTACAATAAAATTTTGCACACCGTGTGCAGGCTGATGTCTCGTATCTCTCCTACCCGGGGTACAAACTGGAACACTCCTTTGTGCCTCGGGCTGGAGTTCGCGTTTACGTCAGAGAGGGCATCTGTTCTCGACGCCTCGGCAGACTTGAAGGTTCGGACCTGTCCATCCTTTGGCTACGCGTAGACAGCGACGACCATCCACGCGTTTACGGGTGCCTCTATAGGTCCCATAGCGGTAATGCCGAAACAGACCGACTCTTCGACCACGTCCAAATGGCTGCAGATTCGTTGCTACAGCAGATCCCCTTCGCAGAGATCGTGATCCTCGGCGACTTTAACGCCCATCACGCCGAATGGCTTTGTTCACGTTTAACCGATCATGCGGGGAGATCTGTTCATGATTTTGCCTTGGCATATGGTCTGACACAACTGGTTACTTCGCCTACGCGGATTCCAGATGTGGAGTATCATGCACCTTCCCTGTTGGACCTTCTGCTGACCTCTCACCCGTACGGATATCAGATTTCCGTCGACGCCCCTTTAGGCTCCTCGGACCATTGTCTGGTCCGGAGTGTTGTGCCACTCACGCTGAAATCGCGGTTGCATTCTGCAGGCTGCCGCCGTGTTTGGCACTATAGGTCAGCCGATTGGGATGGGATGCGGTCTTTCTTTGCATCCTACCCTTGGGGGCGGGTTTGCTTCTCGCCGGATGATCCCAACGTTGTTGCGGATTCTGTTACTGATGTGGTACTTCAGGGTATGGAACTTTTTATTCCTTCCTCTGTGGTGCCCATTGGAGGCAAATCTCAGCCATGGTTTGGTCGCTCCTGTAAAATAGCATCATGCTATAAGCAGGAGTGCTACCAAGCCTGGGTTGATGCATTAGCGTCCCGGAATGTAAACACCAGCGCTCTAAAAAAGAAGTATAATTCCGCCTCTAGGTCCTTCAAAAGAGTTATTTCCAAGGCAAAGTCAGAGCACATAGGCAGAATTGGCGAGAAACTAGTTCGCCTTCCTTCTGGAACCCGTGCATTCTGGTCTCTCGCCAAGGCTGTCCAGGGGAATTTCTGTCAGCCATCTCTTCCATCTCTGCACAGGGAGGACGACTCACTGGCCCATACTGCAAAGGAGAAAGCCGATCTTCTAGGCTCTTTCTTTGCGTCTAACTCGACTCTCGATGACGGGGGGAGTACGTCGCTGACCATCCCGCGGTTTGAGTGCTCCATGCCGGAAGTGCAGTTCACACAGCGCTCGGTTCGCAAAGCACTCCTCTCCCTGGATATCCACAAGTCGAATGAGCCTGACGGAATCCCCCCCCCCCCCAATTGTGCTGAGGACGTTTGCTCCAAAGTTGGCACCGGTTTTAACGCGTCTTTTCCGGTACTCCTACTCCCTAGGCGTAGTCCCAAAATCATGGAAGACGGCTTTCGTCCACCCGATCCCTAAAATAGGCGACCGCTCAGACCCGTCCAACTACCGGCTAATCGCCATCACCTCCTTGTTCTCGAAAACAATGGAGTCCATTGTAAACTGCCAGCTCATGAGGTACCTTGAGGATCACCAGCTAATTAGTGACCGCCAATACGGTTTTCGCCGTGGTCGGTCAGCTGGTGATCTTCTGGTCTACCTCACTCACAGATGGGCGGAGGCAGTAGAGTTCAAGGGGGAGGCATTGGCCGTTAGTTTGGACATTGCGAAGGCCTTCGATCGGGTTTGGCACAAAGTGCTTCTTTCGAAGCTCCTTTCCTATGGGCTTCCCGAGAAATTGTGCGATTGGATCACCAGCTTTCTTGCAGATCGGAGCATCAAGGTCGTTGTAGACGGTGCAAGCTCCGATTGCAAGCCCATTAATGCTGGTGTTCCACAGGGCTGCGTGCTATCGCCAACGCTGTTTCTTCTGCATATCAATGATATGTTACATACCCGTAACATTCATTGCTATGCGGATGAAAGCACTGGTGATGCTCTTTACACCGGCCGAGCCAATATTTCTCGGCAAAACGTCTCCGAGTGCCGGGACAAACTTGTGTCTGAAGTCGAGTCTTTGCTGAACAGAGTTTCGGATTGGGGACGACTAAATCTAGTCCAGTTTAACCCCCAGAAGACACAAGTTTGCGCGTTAACCGCTAAAAAGAACCCCTTTGTCGTATCCCCTCAGTTTCAAGGCACTCCCCTTGTAGCCTCAGCCAGTATCGTGGTCACTTGGAAGGGAAGACCAAATTGGCCTCTAAAAAGCTTGGCGTGCTCAGCAGAGCGGGACAGTATTTCATGCCGGCACACCGCCTGCAACTTTACAAGACGCAGATTCGGCCGCACATGGAATACTGTTCCCATCTCTGGGCTGGGACTCCCCAGTACCAGCTCCTTCCACTTGACCGCATCCAGCGCAGAGCGGCTCGAATCGTCGACGACCGAGTGCTTTCCGATCGGCTCGATTCACTGGCGCTGCGAAGAGATGTTGCATCTCTTTGCGTATTTTATCACATCTATCACGGGGAGTGCTCTGAGGAATTGTTCGGATTAATCCCAGCCGCCAAATTTCGTGAACGCACTACACGGCAAACGTCCCGATACCATCCACACCATCTGGATGCTTGGCGGTCCACCACTGTACGTTTCACAAGGAGTTTTCTTCCACGTAAAACCTCTCTGTGGAATAGTTTACCACCGGCGATTTTTCCAGACCGATACGACCTGGGGACCTTCAAGAAAAGAGCTTACGCCTTTCTAAAGGGCCGGCAACGCACCCGCAATTCTCCTGGTGTTGCGGTTGATCATGGGCGGCGGTAGTCACTTAACATCAGGTGAGCCGCATGCTCGTTTGCCCCCTCTTCTATAAAAAAAAAATTACTTGTATTCAATGATTTAAGACTAACATGGGATTCAAATGTACAGCAGTCGCACTTACGAACACTGGACCAAAGTGCACTCAAAGAGAAATAAAACAAGGAAAAAAGAAAATGAGCGTTGAATACGACTCCGACAATTTATCTTGCATTCATGCACAAGCCTTTGATACAAAGAGAAAGGTACTTCATGCAAACACTATCTACGTTAAGGTTGCCTAGATGTTATGCGGGCTGAATCTTAGTGGAAATATGAATATGTACGAAGATGAGCAAAAACTTTTTAAATAAATCTTTAGTTCAACTAAAGACCCTCATTATTGGAAACGAGATATTCCATGGTGACAAAAATCTATATTTTGATTCATAATTGAGGATAAATATAGATGTCTATAAGCTACAGCATTCCCTTACGTGTGCTCGTTTATCACCTTTGTTCTGTAAAAAAAGTTAAGAACAAACCTCCAGCCCACTTGATAGTAGTAATGCACTCTAGAACAAATGTTGGTTCGGCGGCCAGTCCCAACAGAGATAAACCATCTGCACCAAACAGGATTATAGTGCCCAAGTGTATGCGGGAACAAATGTAATCTCTATTCCCACACTTTCATAGTCTGATGGGACGGTAATCGGACACGACCGTAGAGAGATCATGCACCTGATCAATGGCTTTATGTAGTTTCAAATGCACGGAGGCGAAAACCTGCCAAAGTTTGGACTCCGGGTCGCTATTGAGAATTTCTTGACAGAAAAATCCAATCACCGATATTGGCCCGACCCGGGATTCGAAGTCGTGACTTCCAGATCTGCAACAGCGTTTTCAACCTCTAGACCATCGAGGCAGTCAGCTACCACCTGATGGTAAAAAAACATGTAAAAAGTATGTAACAGCCTATAAACGTCTCACTTCTCATTTCTGAGAGTGCTAATGAGCAATCAGTAATCGTTAATTTACTTGCCATTTCGTCAAATTATTATATCCCTCGGATATGTAGGTTCCTTCATGATTTTTTAATCAAAGTCAAGCACTAAAGAGGGTCCTTGAACTGTACAAGATTGACTGGGGCAGTGGAGTACGATCCTCTTTCATCAAGGTGAGTGGATGACGGCCGCATAAGGATAAGAAGGGGTATATTCCAGGGCAACTGTCTGAGTCCAATCTGGTTCTGCCTCCCTTTGAACCTTCTCAGTACTTTACTAAAGGGCTCCGGGAGGGGATTTCAGCTTCGGAAGGGAGGTACAAAAGTGACCCACCTTTTCTATATGGATAACCTCAAATTATTCACCCCCAGTCACTCCCATCTTACGGAATTGCTAAACATTACTTGTGAATTTAGCAATTCTATTGGAATGGAGCTGGGGACGAATAAGTGTGCGGTCCCCCATGTTGAAAGGGAAAGGGTTGCTAACTCTGAGGGCATAGACTTATCTATGCCCGTCAACTTAAGGACCCTTTTCGAGGCTGAAACGTACCGATATCTGGGTATGTCACAGAAAATCGGTATCGATGAGGCTGGTATGAAACAGTCAGTTTGCGACGTGTTTTATGCACGCTTGACTAAACTTTGGATTCACATTGGATTTCAACATTCATCCAAAAACTCAAAATCATATATAATGCTCTCTGCCATTCCAGATTCCAGACAGTCCGACAGCTATCAGCACATTTACTCCAGAGAACGAACTACTTGTGGGAAACTTGAAAGATTTAGAAAGCATAATTTTAGCACAGCTCTTTAAGATTTTTTTTTATAGGAGAGGGGGCAAACGAGCATGCGGCTCACCTGATGTTAAGTGACTACCGCCGCCCATGAAAAACCACAACACCAGGAGAATTGCGGGTGCGTTGCCGGCCCTTTAGAAAGGAGTAAGCTCTTTTCTTGAAGGTCCCCAGGTCGTATCGGTCCGGAAAAATCGCCGGTGATAAACTATTCCACAGAGAGGTTGTACGTGGAAGAAAACTCCTTGTGAAACGTACAGTGGTGGACCGCCAAGCATCCAGATGGTGTGGATGGTATCGGGACGTTTTCCGTGTCGTGCGTTCACGAAATTTGGCGGCTGGGATTAATCCGAACAATTCCTCAGAGCACTCCCCTTGATAGATGCGATAAAATACGCAAAGAGATGCAACATCTCTTCGCAACGCCAGTGAATCGAGCCGATCGGAAAGCACTCGGTCGTCGACGATTCGAGCCGCTCTGCGCTGGATGCGGTCAAGTGGAAGGAGCTGGTACTGGGGAGCCCCAGCCCAGAGATGGGAACAGTATTCCATGTGCGGCCGAACCTGCGCCTTGTAAAGTTGCAGGCGGTGTGCCGGCATGAAATACTGTCCCGCTCTGCTGAGCACGCCAAGCTTTTTAGAGGCCAATTTGGCCTTCCCTTCCAAGTGACCACGAAACTGCACGTCACTCGATATGTCGACGCCGAGGATTCCGATACTGGCTGAGGCAACAAGGGGAGTGCCTTGAAACTGAGGGGATACGACAAAGGGGTTCTTTTTAGCGGTTAACGCGCAAACTTGTGTCTTCTGGGGGTTAAACTGGACTAGATTTAGTCGTCCCCAATCCGAGACTCTGTTCAGCAAAGACTCGACTTCAGACACAAGTTTGTCCCGGCACTCGGAGACGTTTTCCCGAGAAATATTGGCTCGGCCGGTGTAAAGAGCATCACCAGTGCTGTCATCTGCATAGCAATGAATGTTACGGGTATGCAACATATCATTGATATTGTGACGGCTCAATATTATTATTAATAATTAAATTCAATATAAAGGGGCGTCAAAAATAGTTTTAAAACATATATATTAAGCAATTAAGTTAAATTAATAAACATAAAGTTAATATATTTCAGACATTATCCCAATAACATAGCAAATTAAAGGCAAAATTATTGTTTCTCGTAATAAGTAAATTTATTATAAAAAACTTGTAAAAATATTTAAAATAAAATAAATAATAGAAATACAAGTCAAAAAATATTATAAAATTAAGTTAAATAACGTTTATAAGATAATTAGGAAATTTGTTAAAAATTGTTTAAGTCATGGGAGGTGTTCGTGTATAAAAGAAAATTTTTCTAAGTTGTGGAAGGAGTTCACGTATAGATGAAATTTTCTAAGTTGTTGAAGGAGTTCATGTATTAAAGAAAATTTTCCTAAGTTATGGAAGGTGTTCACGTATAGACGTCTTGTATGGATGAGGTGCCGGAGATACATACCTGCAGTTGTACATATAGATGGGGTGGTCGGGAGCCCGACTGCCTGAAGTACTGTAGCACAATGACTAGTCCTATATTAGGGACTTATGATATTAAACTCAATGATACAAAAGCAATACTATAGAAGGTCTCCATGATGAATTTGCATTACAATAGTAGGGTCGTGGGTTCGAATCCTATATATGAATGACTTATGAAAGTAAGGTCTATGATTCAAAAGCAATACTATAGAAGGTCTCTATGATTAATATGCATTACAATAGTAGGGTCATGGGTTCGAATCCTATATATACATGACTTATGAAAGTAAGGTCTATGATACAAAAGCAATATTATAGGAGGTCTCCTTGATGCATAAGCATTGTATGGGGTGGTCGGGTGACTGACTGCTCCTAGTACTGTAGCAAAATGACTAGTCCTTATTAGGGACTTGAAAAGGAATATTATGGTGGCGTGTGTGCTGCTTCACGAGCAATTGGTCCGAGGTAAACTTGGACTCGCTAACCGATGTGTCCTAGACATATCATCTTAGTGCCGGTGGTAAGCGGGTTTGTTGTAGCAATACGGCTTTCCTGTGGACATCGCACACCCATACCGTTTGTGGGCGGCGTAGTAGCGCATAGCGAAGCGTCGTCTATCTTTCGGATGGGGATGATGAGTGTGTTTGGTAGCACTTTTAAGTGTAACGGGCATACTCAACTTCATGTCTTAGTGCATTAGCGCTATGATACGTGGAGTTTTGTTCATTGACGTCTTAGTAGCGTGCTACTATGATACGTTAGTGATATTTTTTATATAACAACAATACTAACTTTGTTGCCAAAGTCGATAGGAGTCATGTGGGTGTGTTGTGAGGGTGCGCCGCCCGTATGATAGTTGCATTGATGCTTACTGCTACATGCGGTATTGCGTCTTGTGATGGATCTGCGGGTGTGCTGCGCCTGATTCGACGCATTCCTGTTGTTCTGGTCGATGGAGGTATACGGGTGGTGATATCTGCTGGGATGTATGGGGGACCTTGGAATGGTGTAAGCCCGACGATAGTCGTATTGATGCTTGTTGCGTTCTGCAGCATTACTTCTCTGCGATGGTTGTTTGGTGGGACGCTATTCTCAATGGCGCTCTCTGCGTCTTGGTTTGACTCACACCTAAGTAGCTTTGCCCAAGTCGGGTCCCTTCATTGCGGGGCTGCAGACTGTCTGCCCTCCACGATGTTTTATATAACAACATAATATTATCTCTCTGTAACTTTCCCACCTTTGAATGATTGAAGGCAACTTGTTGGTGGGTGAGACAAACATGATCGAAAATGCATTTACTCAACGTCAGTGACACAAACCCTTTCTGATGGCGAATTATTACTCTTATCTTATAACTGCCTTTTGGCTATATCTGCCGTTGTATTGGTTGGTGGAGCAAATGTGTCGACCTCATGCGGGTGGTAGCTGGCGGGAGGATCTGAGGAGACTCTCAAGGCTGCGGCCGAAAGCTGCACAACGTGGGACCCCATTCCCTTGAGGTGAGCAGTAGTCTCATGACACGCTCTGCGGCTAGTAGCCGTGCTGATCATGCAATTGGTGGTGATGCCATACACTTACATCACGTCTGCAGGAGCGGCGGTCTGGCAGGTGGTGGCGCTCACGGAGGGTTTACAGCCAGTGTGCCTATTTGCCTAAACCGTGTGACGTACATTCACTGTGGCTGGATTCGTTCGTATTCTGTATGGCGTTTACACGCATTGACATGCGCGACTTCGGTCGATGTTTGTGCTTACGCACTAACAAGGGGCCAAGCCTCTTTTACTGGTTCGCCAGTTATTTTGCTGTGGACTACGGTCCAGTTCCCGAATTAGCGTTCCCTTCGGGGGGAGTGCATCAAAATGGTTGGCGCTCACCGTGCACGGCGTGTGTGGGGCCGTGTACCTCCCCTACATTTTTTTAAATAAATGTAGGAGAGCGAAGCCCTTGTATCGGGTATTTTTGTATAAATATATTGTGAGCCTTTTCCAAGCGGGAAGGGATAAATAATAATAAATTAATAATGTAAACCTGATACAAGTGGAATAGGGACGTTTTATGTTCTTAACCTTTTTCGAGCCCTGTCTTCGTGAACGGGGTTCACTTAGCTTATTAGGCACTACCAACAGCTTTCAATTGCTCTAGTGAATATTCATTCTTCCAAAAGACACCTAAAAGAACTAAGTTACAAACAAACACAACGTAAATAAGGGTCCTAACTAAGACGATCACGCCAAAAGATTACAAACGGCCTATTATTAAACCTTTAGAGAGATCATTTTAGAAAGATCTAAACATAGTTTATTAATCCTGGTCACATATATATAATGTTATTGAAAAGGGGATATTTTTAATATTATAAAATTTTTATTTTTATCCAATAGAGGGGGGGGGATCGTTACAATATGCAGAAGAAACAGCGTTGGCGATAGCACGCAGCCCTGTGGAACACCAGCATTAATAGGTTTGCAATCGGAGCTTGCACCGTCTACAATGACCTTGATGCTCCGATCTGCAAGAAAGCTGGTGATCCAATCGCACAATTTCTCGGGAAGCCCATAGGAAGGGAGCTTCGAAAGAAGCGCTTTGTGCCAAACCCGATCGAAGGCCTTCGCAATGTCCAAACTAACGGCCAATGCCTCCCCCTTGAACTCTACTGCCTCCGCCCATCTGTGAGTGAGGTAGACCAGAAGATCACAGGCTGACCGACCATGGCGAAAACCGTATTGGCGGTCACTAATCAGCTGGTGATCCTCAAGGTACCTCATGAGCTGGCAGTTTACAATGGACTCCATTGTTTTGGAGAACAAGGAGGTGATGGCGATTGGCCGGTAGTTGGACGGGTCTGAGCGGTCGCCTTTTTTAGGGATCGGGTGGACGAAAGCCGTCTTCCATGATTTTGAGATCTTTCAATGCGCAAAATATAAGTTTTGTAAGTGCCTCCCCAAGCAGTAATACAGCATGACAATAGAGAATGGCAGAGAGCATTATATATGATTTTGAGTAGTTCAATTGAAATATGTCTTAAACGATTAAAAACTGGTGTGGTTTTCTAATGGTACTTTTTAATTTGTTAATATGCTCTTGCCAATTTAGAAGGTAATCAAAAGTAGTAGAAGTAAAGGTAAAGGTTGATATGAACGATATGAAGGTGGACGATAGATAGCAATAATTGTAGTTTCATTTCCAATCTTAATAATCAGACAGTTGCGTTCAAAACCGGGGGGCTCAAGTACAGTTGCCATAATATCACTTTTTATATAAGCAACAACTCCTTCATTTAATGACTTATTATTTTTAGTACAATATGCGGTATAATTATTTAGTGTCGGTAGATGATTAACTGCTCCTAGCCAACACTCCGTCAAAACAATAATATTAATATCAAGCTTTAAGCGAGCCAAGAGTATTTCAACTTGTGGTATATTGTGTCCGATGCAACGAATATTCTGCCACATAATTATTAGCCTCTTTCCAGAACTGTCTAAAAAATTGTGTGCATGACTCGCATCAGATTGATACACTTTTGACACATTATAACTGTGCAATTCGGTAGTAAGATTTTTAGTATTTATCATACTGTTATTATTTGTTACAACAAGAGCAAACTTTAAGACCTATATTTAAGAATAATGATATATTGACCACAAGCTCAAAGTAAAATAACACAAGGAGGAAATATCAGAAGACATCAAACATGAACGAATAAAAAAGATAATGCAATATGACTGAATTCCACGCGGACGAAAACGTATTCGTATACTTCTTTAAATTAGTATTTCTTTATTATTTGTTATCTTTGAAACGTGTTGGTCTGTTTATCTACGTTAGTTAACTTCTACAAATTGTAATAGGTTGATATAAATACAAAGCTAATTAAAACTAAAAGTTTGTCTATTAAGAAGTTACTTACTTTCTTTAATAAATAAAACTATAATATAAAGTTATTATATATATATATATATATATATATATATATATATATATATATATATATATATATATATATATATATATATATAGTGTGTATGTCTACTATGTATTCCTTAAATCAGGATCTCCAAGAGAACTGCAAAAATGGTTTATGGACATGAAAAATTTCAAAAAAGTACCAATAGTAGTATTTATATACTGTACTAGTATTGATAAGCCAACAAAATTCAAGCGCAAAATCAGATGAAACAGTATGAACAAATAATTTTTTTACTTCTAACAAAAAATGAGTCTACCCAACTCTTTGAGGGCAATGAGGCGCGAGATAAAAATATAGTATATAGTAATGATACGTAACCAGAAAAACTAATCTAAAAACTTTATTGAAAATCATTAATGTTATCCCATAGAGGGAATAAATTTACAATTAGATTTTTTTTAAATTGAGTTTATTTGTAGGTCATTAAATTAATATTTTTCATCGTATTTTATCGTATCTAAATAGCTTTTCATTAAGCCAAGTATTAATTTTAAAGCGACAATATTTCTGGCTTGTCGGTATCCGTAAAATTTTGTTACATCTCTAGTGCTTCTAATATTTGTTGTTTTTGACACATTAATAATTCTTGATTGGTAACGTCAAGAGATATGTGTTAACATTTATGCATGTGAATTGATATGTTAGTGACATATTAGTGGCTACATGGGTTTCGCCCGCTCCCCCGTTCTATTATATATGTATTATAGTATTCTGTGCTCGGAATAATTGTTATTTTTATGTCATACTTGTTCCGGGCGGGATTCGAACCCGCGGCCTCCAGCGCCTTAACTCATTACTAAGCCACTTCGTTACTGAGTCGTCAAACTATTTCATTAGTGCCGCGGAGGATCAAATCTGGTTTTTTTTACAACTAAAGTGACAAACTGACTGTAAGTCCATCTGACAGTAAGTGGCTGCTACAGTGCATGGACACATGCAGCCAATTAAAGACAAAGAAAGGCTACAGATTCGTTTTCACCTCTTAAGACTAAAATGTAACCTCACAACCTGTAATTTTACTACCTATCTATGCTCTTCAGAACAAAACAAAGCAGTGTAGACACTGCTATTTGGCGACAGAAATAGATAAGAGCGTGGTACTTACCCAGACATAATCTTAGCCAGAAAGAGTTCCACCACAAACAATATGAAGAGGTTTCAATCTAATGCTCTCGGCTCCCGTACTGCGTCCGAACGACTTGAGCCTACTGCAACTCTGATTATGCATAAAACATACATACATAAACACGCACGCCTATCACACAGAGACGTAGGCAGAGAGTACGGGCTTCCAATAAGCACGATCCCGTCACACCTCTCTTGCCTCCTTTACATCCGTAAACCTACGCAAACACGGCTAAGGGCACCCTTAATCTGGCCTATCTTCAATATATCGGAAACATTTGGATAAACTTTCGTTTAGAGTGTACCTTCCAGACTTGCTGTTCACTTCTGCAACATACTCGTATATTTGCTTTGTCACTCTTTCCTCGTTCATTCTTTCTACGTTACCAAACCATCGAAGTATTTTTTATACTTAATCCTAGTCGCAATATCATATTGCAAAAAATTATTTTATATATATATCTGAGCAGTGGTAGAGTCATGCGGTAGCTTTGCTCTTGCACGTATGAGCTGGCTCAAACAGGGGTGGTACCACGACCTCACAGAATACCGGCGTAAAGTGGAAGCTCTGCTTCCGCGTTTCATCTGGTGAGTGCAGGTAGCCGGAGGCCCAATTCCTCCCCTCTCCATCAACACGGTAGCGGAATTAAATGTTATACTACCCCAGAAGGGTACCATCAGCCCTGGGGAATCCCTCGCTGAGCATCCACGCTCAAGCTACTTCACTCCTGAGCTTGAGTGCTCAGGCTGCCCCACGTATTCTGGAGGGGGGGGGGGGGCGCGAAATTTCGCTCAAGACAATAACTGCTCGGGGCAAACTGAGCAACAAGACCAAGGCGACCTCTGCCACTCTATCCGTGAATTTCTGCAATATCAGAGGACTTCACTCAAACCTAAACGCCGTCCACCACCATCTGGAAACGGCGAAGCCGGCTTTGCTTTGCTTTGCCTTGACATATGGTCTGACACAACTAGTTGGTTTGCCTACGCGGATTCCAGATATGGAGGATTATGCACCTTCCCTGTTGAACCTTCTGCTGACCTCTCATACTCTCATGAAGAGATGTTGCATTTCTTTGTATTTATTTTTTTGGGAGTGCTCTGAGGAATTGTTAGGATTAATCACAGAAACGAAATTTCATTAACAACCTCCCGATACCATCCACACCATCTGGATGCTTGGCGGTCCACCACTGTACGTTTCACTAGGAGTTTTCTTCCGCATATGATCTCTCTGTGGAATGATTTACCACCGGCGATTTTTCAGGACCGATACGACCTAGAGACCTTCAAGAAAAGAGCTTACTCCTTCCTAAAAGGCTTGCGGCGCAACTGCCATTCTCTTGGTGTTCCAATTGTTCATGAGCGGCGGTAGTCACTTAACATCAGGTGAACCGTATGCTCGTTTGTCCCTCTCCAATAATTTTTTTTATTTTCTACTCCAAATATGGATTTCTTTTATTTTTATAGAATCAAGGTGACAAACGAGTACACACTGATGGTAAAGTGCCTAAGGCCTAGCAACGATAGTATACTGAGACAGTTTTAGTAATTTTTGAAGTTTTTTTTTTAAATTACTAATATTAAAAACATACAAAATAGTATTACCCCCTTCCCTCTTATATATTATTTCCCCTTTTATATATAACTATATCTTTATATGTGACTAGGATAAATTAATATTATATTTTGATATTTCCCAATGATCTTTCTAAAGATTTAGTCATAGGCCGTTTGTAATATTTACGGCGTGATCATCTTAGGACCCTTATTAACGTTGTGTTGGTTTATTAAATTAGTAGTTTTGGGTGTCTTTTGGAAGAATGAATATTCACTGGTGCAATTGAAAGCCGTTGGTAGTGCCTTATAAGCTAAGAAAACGTTGTTCGCGAAGACAGGGCTCGAGAAAGGTTAAAAATATTAAATCTTCCCTATTCCACTTGTATCAGATTTATATTATTATTATCATTACAGCCCTTCACAAGTCCACTGCTGAACATAGGCCTCCCCCAAGTAACGCCACAAAGCACGGTCCTGAGCCACTTACATCCATCGACTTCATGCATATCTTACCAGGTCGTCACTCCATCCAGTGGGGGGTCGACCTACACTACGCCTTCCGGTACGAGGCTGCCACTCGAGAACATTTCTTCCCTATCGGTTATCGGTTCTTCGAGCTATATGGCCGGCCCATTGCCACTTCAGCTTAGTAATCCGTTGGGCTATGTCGGTCACTCTGGTTTTACTGGGGTCATCCTCATTTCTGAGTCTATCACGCAGAGGAACTCCGAGCATAGCCCTCTTCACAGCTCGCTGAGCGACCTTGAGCGTCCTCATACGGCCAGCAGTGAAGGACCTTGTTTCTGATCCGTAAGTGATCACTGGCAACACGCACTGGTTGTACACTTTGGTTTTCAGAGATTGACGTATACCTGACGAGAAGGTGTGTCTTAATTTCCCGAACGCTGCCCAGCCGAAATGAATCCGTCGATTGACCTCTCGGTCGAAGTTGGACTTACCTAGTCGGACTATTTATCCCAGGTAAACGAACTCGTCAACAACTTCGAGCATAGTGTTCCCAACAACTACCGGCATAGGTGTGACATGGATATTAAACATGATCTTTGTTTTGTCCATGTTCATCTTAGACCTATCCGTTGGGAGAAATCATTGAGGTCATTGAGCATAGTGCTAAGGTCCTCCAGGGATTCTGCCATAAGGACTATATCGTCGGCAAATCGAAGGTGAGTTATGTAGTCGCCATTGATGTTAATACCGTATCCCTTCCAGTCCAGTAGCTTGAAAACGTCTTCCAACGCAGCGGTGAAGAGTTTCAGGGATATAATGTCACCCTGTCTTACACCTCTCTGCAGTTGGATAGGTTTCGAACTCTGGTTCTGTATTCGGATAGCCATCGTAGCCCTACTGTACAAAAACTTCAGCGCTTCGATATACCGACAGTCAACTTGGCACCGCTGAAGGGACTGTAGCACCGCCCAAATTTCGACGGAATCAAAGGCTTTCTCATAGTCCACATACGCCAGGCAAAGTGGCAGATTGTACTCTTCGGTCTTCTGTACAATCTGCCGCAGGGTATGTATGTGGTCTATGGTACTGAGGCCTTTTCGGAAACAAACTTGTTCGGGAGGCTGGAAGTCGTCGAGTCTGCGTGCGAGACGATTCGTAATGACTCTCCAAAACAGCACGTAGACGCGGCTCAGAAGGGAAATCGGTCTGTAGTTCTTCAAGAGAGCGTTGTCGCCTTTCTTAAAGATCAAGACCACCGAGCTTCTGCTCCACGCCTCCGGAGTAGTGCCACCATGGAGGACGGAATTGAAGAGCTTCTGAAGGACTTCAAGTACCGGTGTTCCACCCGCTTTCAAAAGCTCCGCTGTAATTCCATCCTCGCCTGAGGCCCTGCTGTTTTAAGGTGCTGGATAGCCATTCTAATCTCGCTCAGACTGACGTCCGGGATATCATCGGAATAGTGTCGGGTAAGACTTGCTCTTGGATCGCTACTCACACTTGCTTGTGGCTCCAACGATGATGTGTACAGCAGCCCATAGAACCTCTCAATCTCACCCGAAATCTCAGGTGTCCCGGAAACGATACTGTCACACTCAGTCTTCAGCTTTGAAAGTTTGCTCTTTCTGGCAGACAGATCTCTGGCAAAGACTTTGAAGCCCTGGTTCCGCTCGATCACTTCTTTAATACGAGCAGTATTAAAAATGCATAAGTCTCGCTGCACGCATTTGGAGATCTGTCTGTTCAGTTGCCTGTATGCTGTCAAATCTGTTGACGATTGCAGCCTCATCTCCCGTTTAACAGCCATGAGATTAAGAGTGTGATCGGAGAGTTTTTGTATTCTTCTGCGGCGGGTCTTGCAGAACTTAGCTCCGACCGCATGGACAGTTTCCACGAGCTTTTCATTCGTCCACTGCATTGCAATCTTCTAGGCACTGAAAGCGGTTACGTAACTCGAGCTGAAAAGTCTCGAGATTCCGGATTAGAGCAGGAGGGGGACGGAGCGTTGATTTCATTATTATTCTCTCCAACTTAACGTTTAGGTTCAATGTGCCTCTAACCATTCGGTGATCGCTGCCAGTTTTCACCCTTGCGATCACTGAGACATCACTGAACATTTAGCGTCTGGTCGTCATAATATCATGTTTTGTCAAACCGTTGGGGCTCGACCGGGTCCACTTCCTGTTGGGCCGCTTCTGGAATAAAGAGTTCATCATAAAGATTCCTTCTTTCTCCATAAAGTCGGACAGCTGCTGGCCCCTACGGTTCCGTTGCCCCACTCCGAATTTCCCTAACTTCAGCTCACCGCTTTCTCTTGTGACTAGTTTTGCGTTGAAGTCTCCCATCAACACTGTGTAGTGGGTTTTGGAGGAATGCATGGCTCTGGAAATATCCTCATACATTTCCTCAACCTCCTCATCGGGATGTGCCGAGGTTGGTGCGTAAACCTGTATGACCTTCAGCGAATACCGTTTGGTGATTCTTAATATCAGGTACGCGACCCTCGTCGACACACTCCCAATCTTTACAACGTTGTTGACGAGATACTTGTGGACGATAAATCCGACACCTCCTTGGGACAGATGGTCGCCCTCATGGTGATAGAACAAGTTGCCGGATTCGAGAATCACCATGTCCTCCCCCTCTCTTCGGACCTCAGATAATCCTATAATATTCCAGTGCAACTTGTCTATCTCTTCTTCCAGCTCCAGGATCTTCTCATCAGTCCTCAGGGTGCGTGCGTTAAATGTTGCCAGGTCGAGTCGTCTTAGGTGGCAACCGAACCTCCACCGGAGATTCTTAGCACCCCCTGCCCCGCCGTTACCATGGTCGCCACCGTAGCCAGGAATAGCGGGGCCGCCGGGGACTGAGGGCCATCTATTTGTGTAATTGTTCATGGGGGGTATATTGCCATAGTTGCCACGCTTGGCGAGAGGGTTGGCAACCGCAGTTTTTTATTATTTTATTGTTGTTATTAGGAAGATGCTGCTGCCCATCTCCTCATTATTAATATCCATATTATACATATATATATATATATATATATATATATATATATATATATATATATATATATATATATATATATATATATATATATATATATGATAAGGATATAGAACGACGAGTAAATGCAGGGAATAGAGTGAATGGGGCACTACACTCTATTATGAAGAACCAGAATGTGTCAAAACAGGCACGTATGGTAATTCATAATGTATGGTAAACTTTAATGTATGGTAGTAAAAGCTGGGTGTGGCAGAAGAAGCACGAAAGTAGAATAAATGCTGTAGAAATGCGGTCTTTAAGGAATATGCTAGGGTTGAATCTGAATGACAGGGTGAGAAATTGCGTGATAAGAGATAAATGTGGTTTGCAAGATGATGTTGTGACCAGGATTAAGAAAGGAATGCTTCGGTGGTTTGGTCACGTAGAAAGAATGAATGATGAAAGAGTGACAAAGCAAATTTATATGGCAGATGTGAACGGCCGAGTCGGGAAGGGACGCCCTATAAAAAAGTTTAAGATATTTTGAAAATGGGCCACGCTAGAAGTACCCTTAACCGACGAGCATGTATTCGTAGATATATGGATGTAAAGGAGGCGAAAGAGGTATGTCAAATGGAAGTCCGTGGTCTCTGCCTACCCCTCTGGCTGACAGGCGTGAGTTTTTATGTATGTATGTATGTATATATATATATATATATATATATATATATATATATATATATATATATATATATATATGTGTGTATATATATATGTAAGTGTATATATATAAATTCCCGATACAAAAGTTTTTCTCACCTAGATTTAAAAAAAACTGTGGAGGAGGCACATGGTGTGTGCGGTGAGCTCCAACCAACCAATGCGCTCCTCGTGAAGGAGACGTTAAGTTGGGAACTGGACCGTAGTCCATAGCAAAATAACTGGCGAACCAGTAAAAGATGGCGTGGCCCCTTGGTATTTCGTAAGCAAAAACATTGACCGAATTCGCACATGCTGATGCGTGTAAACGCCATACAGAATACGATCAAGTCCAGCCACAGTTAATGTACGTCTCATATTTTAGGCAAATTGGCACACTGGCGGTGAGTGCCAACATATAGACTGCAGTTCCTGCAGACGTGATGCGTACATCACGTCTGTAGGAACTGCAGTCTATGATTTCAAATACGTATATTTGAAATCACCACCCATTGCATTATTAGCACGGCTACTAGCCACAGAACGTGCCATGAGTCTACTGCTCACCTCAAAAGACAAAATCGTGTTTTTGCGACTTTTGGTCGTAGCCTTGAGTGACTCCTCAGATCTTTCCTCCAGCTACCACTCGCACGAGGTCGACACATATGCTCCATCAACTAATATCACGGCAGATATAGCCAAAAAGCATTTACAAGATAATAGTAATAATTTACTTCCACAGAGGGTTTGTGTCACTGACGTTGAGTGTATGCAGTTTTCGATCATTTTGGTCTCACCCACCAACAAGTTATTGAGACATATTATTATGATGTTGTATAAACATCATGGAGGTCAGACAGACTGCAACCCCATTATGAAAGGACTTGATTTCAGGACAGCTACTTATGTGTGAACCAAACCTAAACGTAGAGATCGCCATTGATATAAAGTAACCCGCCAAACAACAATTGCATAGACACAATGTTGCAAAACGCAACAAGCATCAATACGACTATTCTTGGACTTACACCATCTTAAGATACCCCATGTAATCCCAACAGACATCACCTGCATTCCTCAATCCATCAGAACCACAAGATGCGTCAAATCAGGTGCAGCACACCCCCAGATCCATCATAAGACAAAATACCGCAAATAGCAGTAAGCATGAAAATCAAAATCAAATAAAAAAAAAAGGAATCAAACAGATGGTGCCCCCTCACAAAAGACCCAGATGACCCCTATCGACTTTGCTAACATAATTGGTATTGTTGTTTAAAAAAATAACACCAACTTAGCGTAGTAGCACGCTACTAAGACGCCAGTAGTCCACGTAAAATCACGTATAGTAGCGCTAATGCACTAAACCGTGGAATTGAGTATGCTTTTTACATTTAAAAGTGCTACCAAACACACTCACCCCAATCCAAAAGATTTTGGATTGGGGTGAGCCACAGCCTTCTATATTGCTCTACAAGCCGTGCTGTGAGAGAGCTGGCAACGTCGCCCGTGAACCTATTTACGAAGTCTATTTTGTAACAGACGCCCTTATGGCTATACGACTAATTTAAAAATAAGCGAACGTAATGAACTTACACACTCACTGGTAACCATTATTTTAGGACACATAATATTACGCGACACATTAGCATTGGTGATGATGTTGTTAGATTTTGTACAAGTTGGCTGTAGATGTTAAGTTAGTTGGATAATACGTCATTTTTATTTGTGCCCGGAGATTTGTTACTATCATTTGTGGCTGGTATATCTAAGTGAAAATAAGACAATTTCATGGTATTTTCTTTAAAAAAGACTGCTGTGACTCTTTTAACTGTTTTTGCTATTAAAAGGTATGTATATAACATTACTATTGAAGTTTTAATAACAATTTGAAGTTACAATTATTACAAGCGTAATGTAACTCCTATATTATATAAGTTTAAATAATTTTATTATTTGTTTATAGATGCCTCGTCGTTGCTGTGTGCCCGGTTGTAAGTCGAATTACGATTCTACTCTTAAGAGAGGAAAAGGACCGATACAGGTCCTTTTCCTCTCTTAAGAGTTCTTTTCCCCGGGATGGCGGTTTACGTTTTCGTTGGGAAAATGCGATACCACGAGCTAACTGGGAGCCCTCGAAAGGTTCATTCGTCTGCAGTGAACATTTTAGTGATAGTGAAGTTATACGTTGTGAAAAAGTGCTAAATCCTAATGGATCTTATGAAGTTGTTCCTCTGAAAAATCCCAAATTAGTGACCGGTACAGTGCCCCATATATTCCCAAATCTGCCTAAGTATTTAAGTACAAAAAAAACATCTAGGATGGATCCCTCGAAAAGGAGACAGATGTGTGAACAGCGTCGTGAAGAAATAGATAGGCAAACCCAAGAAAAGGACATAATCAAAGATTTCTTCGAATTGAAATCAAAAGTTAGCCAGGATGATGCTATATATTCTGGTTGGAATTTAAAGATATGCGAAGAAAAAATGTTTTTTTATACCCTTAACATAGATTTTAATAATAAAGATTCACAAAATGTGAGAGTATTAAATAGTATCTGCATAGACTCTGATCTCAGTGTGAAACTATTTATAGGTGAAACACAGCTTCCCCCAAATGATTTAAAATGGACTCTTACCAATTCCTAGACCTTATTTAAGTGGTCACAACTTAAAAATTTGTTAGACAGGTATGAAGATAGCCCTTTTTCCTGTACTGAGAGTATGTTTGAATTTAATATTAAGAAAGCAGAAGAACAGCTAGAAACTGCTCTTCAATTCTCTGACGAGCAAGAATGTAAGCAATTGGATTTGATTAAGGACCAACTTAAGTTGTGTACTTTAAAACAGCCTCGCTACAGTATATCAACTGTTATATTTGCTTTCTTGATATTTTGCATATCGCAGTCATGCTATAACTTAGTAAGGCGATTTTTGTTTTTACCTCATAAAAGGTATTTACAATATCTTTCATCTTCCTTCAATGTTAACCCAAGTAATTTAGAAAACACAAATAATTTTTTAAAAGTTATGTATAACAAATTAGATTCACGAGAAAGGGTAGTCAATTTATGTATTGATGAGATTTATGTCAACAGCAAGCTAGAGTATAAATGTAAAAAAGTGACTGGATATGCTGATAACAACTCTAATGAGTTAGCCAAAACTGTTGTTTGCTTTATGGTTTCTTCTACATTTGGTCGATTTAAAGAAATTGTGCGTATAATACCAGTTAATTCACTCACTGGACATCAGCTTAAAGATTACACTTTAGAAGTTATAAATTTTATCCAGGTCATTGGTTTCCAAATATTATGCATAATTACAGATAACAGCTGCTGAGCTGGTACTGGGGAGCCCCAGCCCAGAGATGGGAACAGTATTCCATGTGCGGCCGAACCTGCGCCTTGTAAAGTTGCAGGCGGTGTGCCGGCATGAAATACTGTCCCGCTCTGCTGAGCACGCCAAGCTTTTTAGAGGCCAATTTGGCCTTCCCTTCCAAGTGACCACGAAACTGCACGTCACTCGATATGTCGACGCCGAGGATTCCGATACTGGCTGAGGCAACAAGGGGAGTGCCTTGAAACTGAGAGGTTACTTTTAGATGGTGGTTCATTTCTGTCGAAAGATACTTTCACAGCTCTTCGGCACAGCTTTGTAGCCTTAATAGAAGTTGTTAAAACTTCTTTCAGAGACTTCAATATTAAATATATTTTATTGGGGAAATTCCAATCTGACTGTATTGAAAAACGGTTTGGACAGTATCGCTTTTTATCTGGATGTAATTACAATGTATCATGTACACAAATTATAGAAGCAGAAAAAAAAATTCGTTTGCAACACTTAATGAAACTAGAAGATATAGGAAAAGACTTAAAAAATTATAAGGAAGTTACTGATTCTAGCACTGAACTTCTAACTGTGCCAAAAGAATTTAAATCAATTCTATCAAGTAATTATTTGGAAGCTGAGATCTGTGACATTGATGAACCATCACAAATATATGTATGTGGATATGCAGCACATTCTTTGTCAAAAAATTGAAATGTTTACACTGCATATCCACAGTCATAAAAAGCAAAGGTGATTGCATAGGTGATCCTTATTTTGACTATTTGCAAAGAGGAGGTCTGTCAGTGCCTACAGATTCTGTAAAATTTGTAAGCTATCACTTATATGCACTGTTTAATTTTATTATTAAGAATTCTGACTTAAAAACTGTTTTCTTTAAATTGAATGATACCCGAGGTATTTTAGCAGCACTAACGATTTTAAGCCTTCAGTCTGATTCATTTTTCATCGACATAGATGACTGTTGTGAAGCAGGCCACTGTCTGAAACTATTATTCTGTAAAATTTCAAAAATTTTAGCTAACATTATTTTAAATAATTTTACAAAAAATGTGAACAATTCACAGAATGAAAAGAAAAATAACAAAAGGAAGCTCAATGTTTTTTTAAATTATTAAAAAAGGTTATCTAGGTGGGTAAAATTCTAAAATATCTTTGCTAGTTGGATAAGTTGTACTTATTGATAATATAATTTTTAATATTAGTAATATAATTAAATAATTTTTAATCTATCATAATTATTGTTTTATTTTAGAGAAATAATAAAACCTACAAAGTTTGATACAAGTGATATTTATTTTATAAAAGTTAACCACATTCTTACGTCCGTAAGACGTATTCCACTGCCTTACCAAAATAAAATTATTGGGTAGGAGGTACTCAAGTACCATTCCTAATAAATGACGATTTTATGTTGTATTTCTTTTTTGCATTTTGCAAGATACAACCCATAATAAGGTTTGCACTAGTACACATTGTAGAAAACATGCTAACAAAAGTTAAAATAATCGGTTCACGCAGATCCTAATTGCGACGTTGCCAAACTTCATAGCATGGCTTGTAGAGTAAAGGAGGCTGTGGGTGAGCCGATGTATCATAACGCTGTGCGCTAAGACGCCGCCCACAAACGTTATGGGCGTGCGATGTTCACGGGTTGCTACAACAAACCCGCTTACCACCGGCACTAAGATGATATGTCTAGGACACATCAGTTAGCGAGTTCAAGTTTACCTCGGTCTTGGATGCTGTGATGCAGTGTAGACTACCACTATAATAATCCTTTTCAAGTCTTATTTCTATTAACAGAATGCTTTTACATATTTGAGACCTTCCAAATATTTGCTTTAATTCACAGACCTTACCATCATATATCTTTACCATATAGCTTCAGTCCCAAACGACACTATCATAATGTTTGTGTATCATAGTGACTTTCTACAGTAACGTTTTTGTATCATAGACCTTACTATTATATGTCTTTAATATATGGGACTTCAACCCACAACTCTACTATTGTAATGCGTATGCATTTTAAAGACCTTCTATAATAATACGTATCATTGACCTTACTATCACTAGTCCCTAATTTAGGACTATACATTGTGCAATAGTGCTATAATAGTCTCGTCACATGATCACTATATACATATATATATATATATATATATATATATATATATATATATATATATATATATATATATATATATATATATATATATATATATATATATATATCTTAGGTATGCGTCTCCGAGCTAGCTCCCTCATATAAGCAATCTTTACACGAACACCCTACTCTATACGAACATGCTCAATAACTTAGGCAATTTTTTACCAATTTTTCAATTATTTTATAAATGTTATTTATCTTTATTATTATAAGGATAAATAACATATCTTTATTATTATAATATTTTCGACTTTTATTTCTATTATTTAGTACATATTTGCAGTGGTAGATACAGATTATATTGTTATACATTCAGGGATAGGAATACGTATGTACGGATTAAACATCACTCAGATATTTTCAAAATTATGTATTTTAAAAGGATTTTCTTAGTTTATGCCAAGCGTGCTCTGTGTTTGCTCACATTCATAAGCTTACATAAAACTTGATGGTCATTCTTATCAAAGTGTCTTTCCGTCCGTACCGTGAGATGCATTTTGTTTATAATACACAGTATTTTATCTTCCTTCCTAAGTAATTTCCTTCATAGTAACTTTAATAATTAATTAATGGTGATGGTTTTGAAAAGTCTTTGAAAAACTAGAAATTATAAATATATACTTTCAAGCTACCTATTTTCGCGTATTAACAATATACCACGATGAACTTATGAAAGTAATATTTCAAAGAATGTAATTTACAGAGAGCTGAACTGAAATGAAATATATTAATCCTTTCGACGTCATCATCCGTTAAAGGGTTTGAAAGGCCACTGCCGAACATAGTCCCACCCAAAGATTGACATCTCAGACATCTGTGGCGTTACACCACCAAATCTTCTTTGGTCCGTCCGCTGCTGGCGTTGACTTCGGGTATGGACACCTTCCGTTTCCTCCTTAGGTAAAATTGGCATGATTTTATCCCACTTCTGACACCAATTGTTACGAGCTTGAGGTTCGTGACAGTAAAAACTGCCGATTTTATTACCAAAATTTACACTTTTACTACCGAATACCAATTAAAACTTAAAAGGCACTAATAATTAATCACACTGTTTCACTTTATTTCGCTCCGAAGCTTCGCTTGTCTCGTCAAATCCAATACTGCCCCGATCGCGGCATGCACCGGGTTAAAATACACTTTTACACCGAAACATCCAGAATATTCCCGTAGATACGGGCGCCGACCGACCAGTCGCAGAAAGTTCGAGTGTGGGGCTTCTAGAAAGCTTAAGCTTATTGAAATTTTCTAGGAAGCCCTCCTCGCTCTTTTCCCCGACACTAGATGGTGCTAGTGCCACGTACCTGACGTCAACTTAGGTGGCAACAATATTAAATATATTAAATTTTTTATTTATATTTTAAGTACATTCGATGTAATCTTGCGTCCTGCATGGGTAAAATTACTGATGATGTTACGTACGACCGACTTGTTGCGTTCAGTAGACGGCCGCAAGATTGGCTTACCCTGATAACCAGCCGATACTTTATATAATCCATAAACCATCTGGGAAAAAATTGGCATGGATGTTATTTCATCATTGCAATAAATTTCGGTGAATATTTTAGTTCCACGACTTGCCGCACAAAAGCGTGATGTATATTTGATTTTTTTCTACGTCTATTACTCCGCGTATCCTGTTACCATATATTGCAAAGATTTTTAAAGTTTTTGTCAACTCAAATCGATTATTTAATTACTTCCGCAAAGTGAGCTCTCAATATTGGCTGTTCGGGGAAGTAAAAACGATACGGGGCGGAAGACTCTTACGACTCGCGCTCGGGCATGTGGTTAATATTTGTTTATTAGTTAAAGATCGTGTGGTCGGTTATTTGGAGTCCGCTTGGAACGGACGCTGCAAAATCGTAAAAGTGAAGTACGAACTTTGAGACTAACTTTTTTTTCATTACATTTATTTCAACTGTAGATTTACTAATTGAATTGATTTTATTAAAAAAGTTAAACAACAATATAAATATTATATTTATTTTACTTTTTTCAAATTGCGTTGTCACACATGAGAAGTTTCCTTGAAGAACAAATATATATGAAAACATTTATCTCTCAGCTCCTCATGCCCCTCCTCAAATTCAAATTACTTCCAATCCTGGTGAAATAAAGAAATAGCTTGTATGTAACTAAGGTAGAAGGTTAGGTAATGAGATCGTAAATTTGGAGCGGCGAGACGTGCAGAGAGAAAAGCGTTTATAACAATGGCAAACAGAGCCACGCGGCAGCTTTTTTTGTCGCACGGATGGGCCGGCTTGAACCATGACCTCACAGAATACCATAGTGAAGTTGAGGTTAACTTCTGCGTTTCACCTGGTAAGTGCAAGTGTCTGGAGGCCCAAGCCCTCAACTCCATCGATATGGTAGCGGAGTTAAATAAAACACTACCCCTGGAGAGTACTAGCAAATCTAAATCCTATCGAGTATGCCTGAGACATGTTAAGATGAAAAACTTTGAGAGATTTCTCGCCAAATTTGACAACGGAACAACAACTTTACGAACACTTGCAAAAAAACATGGGACCTCATACCGCAGCAAGACATTGACAATTTAATTTTACGTATGAATAATCGATGTCGATGTGTAATTAATGTAAGAGGTGGAAATAATGACTATTAGTAATTAGATTTTTTATGATTTTTTCAATTTTAATTAAAATTAATAGTTTTATAAGAAGAAATTAAGTTTTTTATCGTACTAATTTTCTACGGCGATTAAAAAATGATATTTTTATTTAAAACAAAAAAAAATACGAAATGTTTTTGTTTTTTATTAAAGACCTTAAAATATGCCCTCATTCTTCCATTGTCCTACATCAGAAAATTCTTCATAGGTTTTTAAATATTTGATCAAATATACAATATCCCTTGATTCTGTGGAGCTCACTTCGCGGAAGTAATTAAATAATCGATTTGAGTTGACAAAAACTTTAAAAATCTTAGAATATAACACAGTACAATATTGTATTTATACTTATAGGCAAAATTTCCAAATATTAAAAAAAATACATTAAAACAATTCATCCAACTGCATTTTAATTAATAAACACACTAAACAAACTAAAAATACGTGATATTATTTTAAACGGCGCAGCGTAGGTTACAATCGCTAGTAAATGAAATTTGTAAGCGCTAGCGAGACGCATGCATATTTCTTTTATTAGGCGAATGCCTACCGATGCCTACGACGAATTTCGTCGTTATGTAGGCACCAGGCGGCTGAATGAGAGCTGGTGACATATCGTTGCAGCCAACATTTATAATAGAAAATATGACGTTACGATACGTTGACTAAAATGTCTATATCAATGTCTAGCCTGATTACTGAACAACTAGTTAGGTCCACTTTCTTAACGACATAATTTCTATATATGATAAAATTATTGTTTTATATTTTTATTAAGTAAAGTTTACTCCAAATTAGTATTATTTATTGATAGGTAAATTTCGTTATATATGTAAATGAATCATAAAAAATTAAATATCAGTGCCATAGGCTTCTTCTAGGTCTCCTCAGCAGATTACCTCAAAGAGGACTTTGTCATAGTTGCCACTCTTGGCAACTATTTTTTATAATTTTGGGTTGTTATCGGGGCGCTGATAGGCGACACTGACACTGACGCTACTGCCCATCTCCGGGTTTGGTTCCCTCTGACACTTCTTACGACACCCACGGGATGATCTTACACCGTAATCGGAATTTGTATACCGCCACTACACGGTCAGGGACGAGCTAAACGCCCGTCGTAAGTGTTTCCGTACGCGAGCAACCTGTGCTCGAAAATTCTGATTAACCACGTGCTCAGCGGTAAAAACACCCAGAGGAAATCTTCTTATCTGAAGAATAAAATATTTAGAAGACATGTGTAGTCTGCCAACAAGCACTGACAAAGCACGGCGGACTAAATGCTCAAAATGCTCTCAGAAATGAGAGTAAGCCTCCGTGAAGTTGGGTGTAACTTTAATACTTTTTTTGTAAAAGTAGCTATTGTAAAAAAACTTTATTAATACTTCTATTAAATTTGTACAACACGGCCCATTTCTGTATTGTGTGCTAAAAGCTAATCGGTAGGGTTTTTGTTACTCGTATAGGATTTGCACTTATTTTAAATCAGAATGAAGAAAACAGTACTTACTTGAAACATGTTTTAAATGTTACGATGTTTATTTACGAGTATGTCATAATAGCATGCAAATACCTCTTGAGTTTAATAGAAGCCGGTTATTTCGATATTACAGTCTAACATACACAATTTTATTTATATGTATAAATAGAGATTTAGCCTTACGGCATCACCAGGCAATTTCAGCAACAAGACCAAGGCGACCCCTGCCACGCTATGCATGGATTTTTGCAATACATTAGAGGGATTCACACGAACCTAAAAGCCGTCCACTACCATTTGGAGATGGTGAAGCCGGCCTTGTTCAATTTGATCAAAACTCACGTGTCCTCACCGGCTTATAGTTCGTATGTATCTTCGTTAAGGAGGTTCGCAAAGCTCTCTTCTCACTGAACGTCAACAAGTCGAGTGGGCCTCCTACCCGTAATTTCGTGGAAGACAGTTTTCGTGCACCCAATCTCAAAAAACCGAACCACTCTGATCTGACCACTTACTGGCCAATCACCATCACTTCCTTGTTCCCGAAAAAAATGAAGTCGATTAATAACTGCCAGCTCACGCGGTATCTTGAGGAGCATCAGCTGATTATTGACCGCTAGTAGGGTTTCCGTCGTAGTCGCTCAGCTGGTAATCTACTTGTTTACCTATCACACCGACGTGCGCAGGTGGTTGACCCAACGACGAGGATTTGACGGTTAGTTTGGACATAGCGGAAGATTTAGATCGGATATGGCACGAAGTACTTCTTTCGAAGCTTTCTTCTTATGGGCTCCCCAAAAAATTGTGCAATTGAATCACCAGCTTCCTTGAAGATCGAAGCGTCAAGGTCTTAGTAGACGGTTTATGCTTCAATTCTTTGGCTATTAAACTGGTCTTCCACAACGCTGCGTATTATTACCAACGCTGTTTCTTCTGCATATCAATGATATGTTGCAAAGCGGTAACATTAATTGCTATGCGGATGACAGCACTGGTGACTCTATACACCGGCTGTGCCAATATTTCTCGCCGAGTATTGAAACAAACTTGTATCTGAAGTTGACTCTTTGCTGAACAAAGTCTTGCGTCTTCTCTCATATCCATCGCGGGGAGTGCTTTGAGAAATTGTTCTGATTAATTCCAGCCGCCAAGTTTCACGAACACACGTCGCGAGAAAACTTGCAATACCATCCACACCATCTGGATGCTTGTTGGTCAACCACTGCACGTTTTACTAGGAGTTTTCTTCCTCGTACGACTGTGGAAACGCTTACCACAGGCAATTTTTCATGGGCGGTGTTAGTTACTTACCATGAGTTGAGCCGTATGCTCGTTTGCTTCCTTCTTTGTATTAAAAAAAAACTAACGTTAAATTTTTTAATAAATATCAATTTATTTTACAAGGGTTGCTGGAAAACCGACACAAAAGAAATAAGCACTTAACCTATTATTTCATACTTAAGTCACAGAAAGCAGAAAATTGTTATCAATAGATAAAGTCCTTCCTTAACTTTTACCTGGTTACATGTTACTACAGAGTATTTCTCTTTGCTCAACATTCAGCCTATTCCTATTTCTAGTCTACATTAAAAGTTACCATCCATATACCATTATATAGAGACGTATCGAGTATCGCGTTAGGATCTATTAATGTAGCGTTAATTACGTACGTTTATGATAATAATCATATAATTTTCAATGTTGTTTAGAAAATCTCCAAATATTTCATTAGTACTATCCATACTTTGCATTGCTATTTTTTAATTTATCAAGCTTTTTTACAATTGGTTTAGCCACTACAAAGATTGGACAAACGGACAGACTGACTGGCAGAAATTTAAAAAAACTGATTATACATATTTTAATGGAATGCAAATATCCCCAGCTAAATAAAACGCAGTATATATATATATATATATATATATATATATATATATATATATATATATATATATATATATATATGGCTCGCTTACCATCAAAGCGAGCAACTTGCTGATAGGTGTTGCAACGTAAGAGGCTTTATTTCACATCGGTTTTTGGTTTTTCGAGCTATATGGCCGGTCCAGTGCCGGTCAGGTGAGGTTCTACTGTGGATACATCTTTATTAAGTATTTATTAAACAAAATCTTCAAGTTTTCCTGCCTGCAGTTCCATCTTCGCCGCTTAAGCTTTCTTATACGGTCAACAATGAAGGACGACGTCTCAGATATCGATTTTGGTCGAGATTTTGTTGAAAAACAAGAAAAATAACGAATTGTCCTATTTTTCGTATAATAGCTGTAAAAATCAAGCACACAGTCCACTTGATTGTTTCATTTTTTAATAAAATAAGGCTGACACAACTAATATAGTCCACCTGATGGTTAGTGGATGCTGGGGCCTACAAATAACCACATCCCATTCTGGATTACAAATCAAAATCTCGATGCGTTGTAACCTATGGACTATGATGGAATTATACGTTGATATTCCGTGATAGCTTCGTCCTTCCCAGGTCGAGCAAAACTCCTAGTACTAAACCATAACTTTTGTTTTGAATTCATAATATAATGACGATGATTAATTAATAATAAAAATGTTTCTTACATGCACACCGGCTATAACGGCTTGAGTTTTTTGACTAAAACAAATCGTTAGAAAATCAAAATGTTTTTTCACTATAAACATCGGGAATATACGTTTACCCTTGTAGAATGTTTTGTAATACCATTTTTTTATTTTGCGTACGCATATTGTGAGGAGCATTATTTTTCGATCGACAGCTTTGTTGAATATGCATTCAAGCATAAATATTCATAAGTACAGACGATGTATTTCAAACGATAGGTATCAGGCATTGGACATAATTTAAAAAATACACTGAAAGCAATAATGTGACCGATTTTTTTTTTAATTATTTCTTAATGCTTAGTAAATAGTTACGTAACAGTTTTGATAAATGTGCAACATTATCATCAATCAGAGAATGAAAGATTCATGTAAGAAGGTAGAGATTGAAATTAATAGAATAATTATCTAATACTAAATAATTTCGTTCTGAGTTAATATATTTAAAAAAATAGGTGAAAATAGAATAATTTTCTTCTATAGTATCTATTTATCGTTTTAATAAATAATATATTATAATAATAATAGCATATTTAATTTATTTAATATACTTAACATACATACACGTTGGCCTGTGGTAGGTTAGGGATTAAGCACTCGGTGTAAATTTTGCAACAAGCGCGCCAACTTTGCAAATTTTACAACAAGCGATAAATTAAAATCGTTTTAATAAATTATATATTTAGGTAATACATTCATACATACACGTTGACCTGTGGTAGGTTAGGGATTAAGCATTCGCTGTAAATTTTACAACAAGCGAGCCAACTTTCGGCGTTATTACGTATCTTGCAGAAGGCTAGCGATAGTAAAAATAAAAACTTATAAATCCTGCATGTATACCCGTCTATCGAAGATGAATTCAATGTCAGAGGTCTAAAAACAACATGTCGAAAAGGTACAGATATTCCATAAATTCACACATACTCATCGAAGGTAACACACACACACACACACACACACACACACACACACACACACACACACACACACACACACACACACACACATTCATTTTAAATTTTATTCAAATGGGCACAACAATTTAAATACTGTAATAATACAGGGTTATTTTGTAATGGAGGCCCAAAGGAGGTGTATGAAATTGGGTGCTTGACATCGTTCGTATCAGTTGCTTATAGTTTATCGTTTCACTACCTACATAATATTTTGGTTTCTGTATTACATGGTTTTTATTTCTGTAATACATGGGACACTCATAAAAATATTTTTTAATGAGTGTTCCATGAAAAACGAAGGCTGCTTTTACTATACCAAAAACAATTTTTTTTAGTATTTTTCTGTATTTTATCTATTGTATATTGAATATATATATAATTATATATTGAATAGTTTGTGTTATCAAACTATAAAAAAAAACATTTGAATATTCTCTGACACGACTGAATAAGCGGTATGGTCATTGATCATTGCCTGTTCCGAAGGAGACTTCACTTGGCAACTTCGAGTTTCAACTTGTCACGTGTATTTGGCATTGTGACTGTGTTTGTGAACAGATTTTATGTTTTTTCTTACGTGGATTTATTAAACATGAACTTTGGCTTTTCTCTCGGATTATATGACAATAATTTTTTTTTGCTGACAAGATTTAGAATAAGTAATATAGCCGAATGGTGAAAAAAAAAGATAAACAAAAATAAATCTCTTACGATGAGTACTTTTATTTTTTTCATTCTTAATGCCTGGTAATACATTATTTTAACTCATTGTCATTCATAAATATCTAAAGGCTACTACGCACGTACAACTTCTTAATGCAACGTTTAGATACTCGGCGAGCACAGACTAATAAGCTCGTGCATAACACACGAACATGTAAATGGCTTGTTTGGGTACTCTCGTTTCTCGGCCGAAGTATTCTCATGTTCTTCACTCTATGTTGGTTTTATAGCGTGAGTCAAAGGAATGGTTGTGTATATTTGTATCGGTGTTTAAATACTCTTTGTTTTTCAGCTTTTTTTGCTTTTTTGTTTTGCTTAAACATAATTTTTGTTTTGTGTTCTTTACATTTTTGTGTTTGTTACTAGCGGTACTCCCGGCTTCGCATGATTTATATCTGAATTCTACAACAGTGCCACCTACGGGTTCCTAATACGTCCAAAATCTTGGAAGTGCCAACAATATGTTGAAAAAGTTTTACCGCAATCACGAATCAAATACGTCTAAATATAAACACTCCAAAGCCAATAAAGTTAGTAAAACTCAAAGACTCCACTATGTAATTAGTACTTGATGATTATCGTTAGCAAATTTATTGTTTTTGTTGAATTGTATGACCATAAATTATGCGAATATTTTGGTTTCGAAATAATCGTTGTTAATATTGGCAGTGATATATAAAAACGCGTGCAAGCTTGCATATTCCATGTAAGTATTTTCTATAAGATTATTTAAGAATTACACTTCAAATCAATTCTTTTAAGTTTTCGGCACTGTAGGTCAATTTCTAATAGATAGGATTTTTTGTATTTTATTTCCTTTGTATAAGACTTTTTGTTGCCAAAATAAATTAAAAAAAAACAAATACATTTTAAAAAAATATTTTAAATTTATCGTTCAACTGAAAGGCAAAAGAAATGAAAATAAAATATCTGGATTAAGTACTTTGTACAAAAATTATTTTATCATAGGTACATAATAAAAAGCTGATAAACGTTTTGTTTACTTAATATTAACTGTGTCAACCCTACCAAAACAGGTAAAAATTTTGAACGCTCATTTGAAGTTTTTTTTCTCTGGTTAGTTTCTTTTCTCGTGTGTTTCCGCGTATTTCCTTTCCGTTAACCGTTACATCGCCAGGTACCTATGTCCACCAGGGTATCGACACCCTTCCATATTGACAATGACCTCATTACGTACACTTGTGCTATTTTCAAATTTTCGTAGCTAGTGTCGCCTTTTTTTTCGCCCGAAGCAATTATGCGCAACAACTCCGGAAAGCGGGGGAGGCAGGTGGGGAATGCTCATAGCATACCACGCAGCCGGCTGCGTGGTTATGTGTAGACTTTTACCCACTAAATTCCACATTTATGGATTGGCTTACCAATCTGACAAGAGATCTCTAAGCCGTATACGGACGCGCAAGCGGCGTAAAAGCTGCTTAGAAGTGTGTCTAACTAAGGGATGTGTTAATTAGGCTCGGCTTGAGCCGCCAGGAGGCAGTTCAGGTCAGCCGAAAGCTTGTTGGGGGGGTCCGAGAGAGAGTTTCTCGGTCTGCGCACACTATAGCGAGTGTGGAGAGGGGCTGCATAGGCAGCTGTCTCATGAATGAGATGATTTGGGTGGAGACTCTGAGGCTTTGAAAAATATATCAGAGAGTGATTTAAGAACTGCTGGATTGTTGGGAGCTCTAAGTCCGGTGTAGTCGGTGTAGGTCGGCATTACGGACATAATAGGGCGAGTTAGTGGCCCTACGACAGAATAGATTTTGAACTATTTGAAGTTTATTTATAACCTTGGGTTTAGCATGTGCGAAAATGGGGGCCGCGTAGGTCATAACAGGTCATATATAGACCTTATATAGGGTTCGCTTGTTACGGGGGGACATTTTACTGTGTCTGCCCAACATGCTGTTGAGTCTACCCATGAAAAATCGGGCGGTGCGAGTTACCTTATATATATAGTTACCTTATATGGGGCTCGAAAGTGAGCCTTGCATCAAGGGTGACGCCTAAATATTTGGCTTTTATTTGCCATGGGACAGGGGTTCCTAACATCCTGATTGGCGAAGTGGCGGTGAGACGGCGCGGCGTCGTTTATATTCGAAGCAAACGGCGGAGCTCTTCTCCGGGTTTACGTCGATACGCCATTTTTGGAACCAAGCTCCTAAGTCATTAACTGACTTTTGGATCTTGTTCCGAATCTGTGGCAGTTAGTTGCCTTTAGAGTAAAGGGCTGTGTCATCTGCGAAGTGGTCTAGTTTAACACCATACGACGGGATAGGGATGTCGTTGGTGAATAGTATACATAGGAGGGGGGCAAGCACAGAGCCTTGAGGGACACCGGCTTTGATTTGACGAGTAGAGGATAGCGTGCCTTCGTGTCCAAAACGAAAGGTACGATCCTTCAAATAGGAGGCTACAAGGCGGACGAGACAGTCAGGGAGGCCTAAGTCGTACAATTTGTAGATAAGGCTCTCTTGCCAGACTCTGTCGAATGCCTTGGCGATGTCGAAAAAGACCGCGATGGTCTTTTGACGGCGAGATAAAAACCGCTGAGGATATATTCCACTATGCGGTGAACTTGTTGGGGGCACGAGTGTTTGGCTCGAAACCCGAATTGTTGAGGTATGACAAGAGGGTCGCCGTCTGTGGAGAACAAATGGCGCCTCATGCGCACGAGAATAACTCGTTCGAAAAGTTTGCCCATGGCCTTGAGGAAGCTGATGGGACGGTGATTAGAGGGGAGGTGGTGAATTTTGCCTGGCTTAGAAATGCCAATGACAGTTGCCTCTTTCCAAGAGGTGGGAAAGTAGCTGAATTCGAAGCAGGCGTTGAAGATTATGGCCAATAAGGCGATCACCTGCTCCGGAAAGTGTTTGAGAGCTTGGTTGGAGATGCCATCCGCGCCCGGTGCTTTTTTGGGCTTTAGTCCTTTGATGGTAGATGAAATCTCATCTTTGGATACAGTAATAGGGTCAGAGGCCGTGGGGGGCGAGTTCCGGCGACGGACCTCGTCCTCCACTAGTTTTATATGTAGGGGGTCAGTGGGTTGTAAGCTGGGAGAGCATTGAGCGGCAACGCTGTCGGCAGAGCACTCAGCCTTTTCTTCGTCCTCGAAGGCAATAGAGCCGTTGGAACGAGACAGAGGAGAAGTATGCTTGATAACGTCTATCCGGAGGACTCTCGCCACCTGGTAGTACGCTGTGTGAGAAGTGGATATTTTCTCCATGAGTTTGCTCCTTACGAGGTCTCTGAAATCTTTGAGGCGGTAACGGAGCTTGCGTTGGAGGCGGTGGGCCGCGAGTCTATACTCGGGAGTGGGATAGCGTGCGGCTCTACGGAGGGCAGCTTTTTTGGCTTTGAGCAGGTTGCTAATATCTAGGAGAAGACTAGTTTTAGCAACCGGGACATCCTTTTCATTCTCCTTAAGAGAGGATGTTATAAGAGAGGTGAGATTTTCGACCAAGGTGTCTATTTTCCCCGTACTATGACGTCGGAAGAGAGGGTTATGGGAGGGTCCGAAGAGTCTATAGCCGAGGCTAGAGACTTCTTGAAGCCCTTCCAGTTGGTGTAGGTTTTGGAAGTGGGAGTTGGAGGTAGCTGATGGCCAAAAAGGCGGGATACAGGACGGTGGTCGGATCCAAGGTCATCGAAAGACTCGATTGCTCTAAGGTTAAGGGAGACTCCTTTAACTAAAGCAAAGTTTAGCATGTCAGGAGCGTGGTTAACGTTGTCGGGATAATGGGTGACAGCAAGGGGGCTGTAGACAGTCTGATCGAGAGACTGAGTGATATTGAGCAGTACCTTGCCACTACTAGTAGTAGTGCGGCAGGTCCATTCAGTATGCTTGGAGTTAAAATCTCCAAACATAATGACTGAGTCGCCTAATGCAAGGATGGCTTCGAAATCACTCTTAACGGGGAGGGTTCCGCTAGGGATTTAGCAAGAGGCTATAATGATAGCCTCCTGCTAAATCCCTAGCGGAGTGTGTCCAGTCATGGCTAATTTAGTAATAGTGTCTTCCATACTGGTAAGAGTCGGAGTGGGGATGTGGGAGCAATGAAGGGACTTTTTGTAGTAAATGGCAGTACCGCCGCCTTTGCGGTTGGGTCTGTCATTACGAAGAAGTGAATAACTTTTGATAGAGAGGCCTTTAGAGACCTTAGGGCTGAGGTGGGTCTCCTGAAGGAGGAGGAGGTCGGCTTCGCGATCTCGAAGAAAGAGCCTAATCTCTGGGAGGTTATTTCGCGAACCGCGGATATTGAACGAAACAAGCGACAAACCCTTTGGTTTAATACGACCGTGCGATATTGCGGGAGTAGAGGGCTCCGGCATAGTGTTTTTACAACGACCTTATTAGATCGATGTGCTTAGCAAGAGCAAGGAGACGGTCCTAAGGGGACTGAGCAGCGCGCAGTTTACGCGCAAGGATAGAGATTTCCCCTATATTGACTTTACTAATAGTGTTAGACACTAGGTTTAGGTCATCTGCTATAGGGTCTGCCTGTTTTTGTGGGGCGGCGGAGGGCCGCGGGATGTTTGTTGCCTTTGGGCCCCAAGGGTTAATTGGGAGCGGCGCAGGCTGGGAGAGCGGAAGGCTCATAAGGGGCCGAGGAGGGCCCTGAGGTCCTTGAGGTGGCCGATAGAAGCCCTGTGTGGGCTGAGATGAGCCCTGAGGGGGCTGTGGTAGGGGCAGGCCTTGGCGGGGCATGCGGCTTGCAAGAGCCGGGAAAGTTCGGTCATTGGCCTGAGATGGAGCTTTGTAGCTCAGAAGTGGGCGAGGAGCACGAGGGCTGCCTCTAAAGTTTGCCGGGTGGCCTGTTTGTCCGCATAGGGCACATGCAGGTGGGGATTCGGCATTTTTGGGCCGCGGGCACTCTTTGTACGGAGTGATGGGGTTCTAGGCTCTAAACACTAGTGTCGCTTCGTTACCAATGACAGAACAACATTCGAACTGTGAATTTTTGTGCGGTGTAACATTTTATGTAATGAAAGTGTACAGGGTGCACAAATATTATACAAAAATGAGTCTTTACCGCGGCAATTAAATAACAAACGTGTACCCACCAATCGATAAATATTTAACAGATGATCAAACTATTTAAATACAGTGGGCGATAATTTTAATAGCGAATATGAATATAGGTGAATAGCGCATGGAGGCTCTATACTAAAAATAAATCACCTGCAAACTCTGCCTGCAAACTCGCCGAACCTTTTATCATTAGTCTTTGATTCCTTACTCCTAAGGACTTAAATAATGATATGGTAATACCTCATTTCCAGTAAAAAAGGTCCCCGGTACTCTACACTCACCACACGAAACACAGCAGCAATAAGCTGCTATTTTACACTGGTATTCTGCGAGAGCTGGTCCTATCCCGGTCAAACCGACCCATTTACGATACAACAATAATATAGCTGTAGCGTGGCTCTACCACGTATACGTATTTTCACCTCAAAGAGGCCCAAAGTTACGAAGACCCTGGCAGGAAATCAAAAGTGCTCGAGCATTATCTGTACTTGAGCATTTTTAACCTTCGTTACATAAAAGAGTAAAAATAATTCAAGAAAACTTGCGTCTATGCATGAAAAGAAAAGGATTCCTTTTTAGAGTACAAATGTTAGTTAATACTTTATGCGTAATTTAGTTATAAATAGTTAATTTCAGTTTTTGAATATGCCGTAAGAATGACAGCCATTTATTACATTGTTCATAAGCTACTTTTATTTATTTTTATTATGAAGATCCTAAGAATGAAGGGAAAATCGGAAACATAATTCGCTTGATGTGTTATTAACTTAAGAGTTAGTAGAGCACGTGTCACTAAGAAAGTAAACAGTTAACAAAAACTTAATAAATTAAATCACACACACGCAGAAGTATGCGTAGGGGTTATTCTTGCTCATAAATCACATTCAATTTGGATTATTTCATATAAAGGCAGAAGACTTATTTTCTCGTATTTTCAAAAACTGCAATAATGGCTTATCATTATTTATGTATTAGAACTTAACAGGCATAGACTGCCTCGTTGGTCTAGTGGTTGTAGTAGTGCGACTGCTGATGTTGTGTTGGGTTCAAATCCCGGGTCGGGCCAATAAATAAATTATTGAGTTTTTCTATCAAGAAATTCTCAGTAATTGCCCCGGAGTTAGGAAGTCGGCGGTGTCTCACCCCCGTGCTTCGGAAAGCACGTAAAGCCGTTGGTCCTGCGCCTGTTCTCTCTCCGGTCGTGTCGGTTTACCGTCACATCGGGTTATGAGAGTGAGGAAATAGAGAGTGAACCTGTGCTTGCGTATATACTTGGCCACTATAATCCTGTCCTGCACCGATGGCTAGCCTCCGTTGAGGTAGGCCGCCGTGGCCGAAATTCGGTTTGGAGGACATTATTATTAGAACTTAAATATACAACTTGGATACTCGTTGAAAAATAACCCCTTGTATTTTACAAACACGTTTTTTATTATTTATTTTACCATATAATATACAGCTTTTCCAATTGCTAATTTTTTCTATGTTAAATTTTTGTTTAAGTTTAATTGTACTCCTACTACTAAAACCCCCACCAGTTACCAAAGAATTTTACCACCATTTTTGCAACTCTGAACTTGTTTATACATTTGATATCAGCCAAGTATTATAAATGCAAAAGTATTCACTTTAAGCTACAAATATTATGGTATTTTAATGTCACGCAATTACACAGCAGATAAAAACTATCCCGACCAAGCAACACAATCGTACACATATTACATCTCACCTTTTTCCACCGTTCACCGGATTTCCATGATCTAGATTCACGAACATTCAGCTTTGTAGTAAGATCATTCCACTGTTTATAAACATTTTCGTTAGATCTTGCTCCTAGTCCAATTATTTTTGCTAAAGCGGGATGTTTGCCAGGAAACTCTAATACTTCTTCTTCGAACTGATTGGTCGACTCTGTATTTGTCATTTTATATCGAAAAAATCGATATTAATTATATTTAAATGAATGTGTATGCTGCTTTTCGTAGCCGATCTGGATATTTTATCTCCAATGTAAACGATATGAAAGTACCGCCATCTATCGAAAGCCCTAAGATTTTTCTGGCATTTCCTACAGTCGCCTTTTACGATATTCACGGGACTAAACGGGATGTTGGAATTCTTTTACGTTGCTAGCACGTAACAAAATATATATGTTGAATGGTTTTGGGTCACCTATTTCAATTTTAAACACATTTTTTTTTATAGAATAGGGTGACAAACGAGCACATAGTCCACCTGATGGTAAGTGGTTGCTGCGGCCCATAGACATCTACATCTATCTTCCACTACAAATCAAAATGCAGATGCGTTGTCACCCGTGAGGACTGAGATGGAATGCCTCATTTCCAGTAAAAAGGGTCTCCGGTTCTCTACACTCACCATACGAAATACAGCAGCATTAAGCTACTATTTCACGCTGGTGTTCTGTGAGAGCGTGGTCCTTCCCCGGTCGAGCCGACCCATTCGTGCTACAACTATACTACTAATGTAACTGCAGCATGGCTCTACCACGTAAAACATTTATACTAACGTAACAAGAATTTTAAAAAAATAAATTTTTCTTACATTTACCTATATATAAATAAAATTTAAATGTCTTTCTGTAATATTGAAATAACTGACCGGGGGTATTTGCATGCTATATGGACATGAAAATATAATTATAATTTTTACTTGGTTGCCTGTCTATCTCTCGAAGCTTATTTGGGGTGACTGAATCGCTTGTGATGATACTTTACCAACAGGTAGAGAGATATGCCAGTAGGGATTTAGGCTATATTTTATCCAAAAAAAATGAAGATTTTTTTTGAGATACTCCTTTCGTTTTTGTCACATCCAAGTCTACGCATATCAACAATTTGGTCGTTAAACTTTCTCCTAGGGCGTTTTTTGCTGGCTCTGCACTCACTTCTGCAGGATAAATTTGCCTTGTCACTCTTTCTATATTCATTATTTCTATATAACCATTAACAGCGGCGGAGCCACGTGGCAGCTTTTGCTGTTGCACGTATAGGCCGACTCGAACCGAGGTGGTACTACGACCTCACAGAAGACCAACGTGAAGTAAAAGCTCTGCTTCTGCATTTCGTCTTCTTAGTGCAGATGGTCGGAAACCTAATTCCTGCCCACCCCATTAACATGGTAGCGGAGTCAATTAAAACACTACCCCAGGAATGTACCAGCATCTCTGATGACGGAGAATCCCACGCTGAACATCCACGCCCAAGCTACCCTACTCTTCCTAGGCGTGGGTGCTCAGGCTACCTCACGTATTCTGGGGGGAGCGAAATTCCGCTTGAGACTAAACTTGCTTTGCGAAAACGGAACAGTAAGGCAAAGGCGCCCCCTGCAACGCTATCCATGAATTTCTGCAACATCAGCTTAACCCGTCTACTACCTTCTGGAAAAGACGAAGCCGGCTTTGCTCTTTCTAACCGAGATACAGGTGTCCTATCTGAAAGTAGATAAAGCATTTCATGAGTTACATAGACTGTTTAGTTTAGTACATGCAAATGACCTCGACACACTATTCAGACTTTTACATTTAGAAAATTCATTCGAATTTACTTTGCAAATATCATTAGGCCAAAAAACATCTTCTCTCTCTCTCTTTCTCTCTCTCTTTCTCTCTCTCTCTCTCTCTCTCTGTATGTGTGTGTGTGTGTGTGTGTGTGTGTGTTAGTGTGTGTGCTCTGTGTCTCGAGTAGGAGAAATTCCTACCCGGGGTACAAACTAGAACACTCCTTTGTGCCTCAGACTCGAGTTTGTGTGACGTTAGACAGGACATCTGTTTTCGAAGCCTCGGCAGACTTGTAAGTACGGATCTGTCTATCCTGTGACTGCGCGTAGACAGCGATGACCATCCCCGCATCTACGGGTGTCCCATAGCAGTAATGCCGATTGGGACCGACTCGTCGACCACGTGCAAATGGCTACAGACTCCGTGCTACAACAGGTCCTATCCGCAGAGATCGTAATGCTTAGTGATTTTAATGCCCAACACGCTGAATGGCCTGGTTTATATTTAACCGATCATGCGGATAGATCTGTTTATGAATTTTCTTTGGCATATTATGATCTGAAACAACTGGTTACCTTGCCTACGCGCATCTCAGATGTGGGACATTATGTACCTTCCCTGTTGGACTTTCTGCTGACCTCTCACCCGGACGGATATCAGGTATCTGTAGATGACCCTCTTGGCTCCTCAGACCATTATCTGATTCGAAATATTTTGTCACTCACGCTCCCTTCGTGGTTGCGCTCTGCAGGTTGTCGCCGTGTTTGGCGTTATAAATCAGCTAATTGGGATGGGATGCGATCTTTTTTTGCATCTTATCCTTGGGGCGGGTTTGCTTCCCGCCGGACGATCCTAGCGTTATTGCCGATTCTATCACTGATGTTGTGCTATAGGGAATGGAATTTTTGTACCCTCATTTGTGGTATCTATCGGAGGACCCATACATCGCTCCTCCCAAATTGCATTACGCCATTAGCGGGAGTACTACCGGGCCTGGGCTGACGCATCTTCATCTCGAGATGCAAACACTAACGCACTTAAAAATAGGTATAACTCCGCCTCCAGGTCCTTCAAAAGTATCACTGCGAAGGCAAAGACAGAGCACTTGGCAGAATTGGCGAGAAACTAGTTCAACTTCCATCAGGAACACGCGTATTCTGGTCTCTGCCAAGGCTGTTCAAGGTAACTTCTGTCAAGCATCTCTTCCATCTCTGCACAGGAAGGATGACTCACTGGCTCATAACGCAAAGAATAAAGCCGATCTTCTGGGCTCTATTTTTCTGTCTAACACGACTTTTTATGACGGGGAGAACACATCGCCGAACATCCTGCGGTGTGAGTGCTCGATGCACGATTTGCTGTTTACCCAACGCTCGTTGGGTTTTCAATTATTTGTTAGCAATTCTGTCCCTCAACGTCAAGAAGTCGAGTGGGTCTGATGGTGTCTTTACTATTATGCTGAAGACGTGTGCTCCGGAGTTAGCACCGGTTTTAATCCGCCTTTTCCGATACTACTACTCCCTGAGCATAGTCCCGAAATCATGTAAGTTAGCTCTCGTGCATCGCATCTCTAAAAAAGGTAACGGCTCTAATCAGACCTTTAGGCCTGTGTCTATCACCTCCTTGTTCTCTTAAATTATGGGGTCTATTATTAACAGTCAGCTTGCTCAGCTGGTGATCTTTTGGGTTACCTAACTCATAAATGAGTGGAGGCAGTAGAGTCCAAGGGGGAGGCGTTAGCTGTTAGTTTGGACATTGCAATGGCCTTCGATCGGGTTTGGCACAAAGCGCTTATTTCGAAATTTTCTTCCTATGGGCTCCCCTAAAATTTTTGCAATTGCATCACCAGTTTTTTGCAGATCGGAGCATCAAGGTCGTAGTAGAATGTGCATGCTCTGATTACAAGGCCATTAACACTGGTGTTCCACAAGGCTGTATACTATTACCAACGCTGTTTCTTCTGCATATCAATGATATGTTGCAAACCAGTAACATTCATTGCTATGCGGTTCAGTTCCAATATTGCGCAGCAAAACGTCGCCGAGTATCGGGACAGTTGTGTCTGAAGTCTAGACTCTATTGAACAACGTTTTTGACTGAGGGCGACTATTCCAGTTCAATCCCCAGAAGATATAAGTTTGTGCGTTTCCGCTAAAATTAATCCCTTTGTCGCATCTCCTCAGTTTTAAGGTATTCCCCTTGTTGCCTCAGCTAGTACCGGAATCCTCGGTGTCAACATATCGAGTGACTTGCAGTTTCGTGGTCACTTGAAATAGAAGGCCAAATTAGCCTCTAAAAAGCTTGGTGTCCTCAGCAGGGTGGGATAGTATATCATGCCGGCACACCAACTGCATCTTTATAAGGCACTGGTTTGACCGCATATGAAATTTTGTTCTCATCTCTGCGCTGATGCTCCTCAGTGCCAGCTTCTTCCATTTGATCGCATCCAGTGCAGAGTTGTTCGAATCGTCGGCGACTGAACTGTTTCGATTGGAAATTTGGCTTTACTCACCGGTACTGCGAAGAGATGTTGCATCTCTTTGCGTATTTTATCGCATTTACCACGGGGAGTACTCTGAGGTGTTGTTCGTACTTATTCCAGCCATCATACCATAGAATTTCACCATCGCACATCGCAACAAAACTTGCGATACCATCCATGTCGTCTGGATGACTGGCAGTCCGCCACTGTGTTATTTAACCCTTCAATCGTAATAAAAATCCCATGCAGTGTCATGCACCCGAAAAATCCCGAGTTGTTTCATGCGACCGCACCCACCCACACAACACTTAAAACCATTAAAACTTATATTTAAAGACTACTTTTCTATGAAGAAGTTTGGCATTATAAAATCTATACAAAATTTTCTGTCCTATAGATATAGGTATATCCTATGGTCTTAACAAAAGTCAGGTTTTACTGCATTACAAAAAGATTTTATTGTATTTTGCTAACAAAAAAATGCATACTAAGCGAATGTCGGCAGCGTAAAAATCACAATTATTTATTTATATATATATATATATATATATATATATATATATATATATATATATATATATATATATATATATATATATATATATATATATATATATATATATATATATATATATATATATATATATATGTATGTATATATTACTCGAAATTATTTACGTAAAAAGATGAATTATATTCATTCAAAAACTTTCATTACAATTTTATAATAAAACACTACTAAACCACTACACTAGAAAAATCCAAAAATTAATACTACTGTGTTTGATTTTTGGATTTCATTCGCGCAAAAATGGCGTACGAATTCATAGGATAACTGTTTTTTAATAAAAAGATAGCACTAGAGGATAGGAAATTTCGTATTGATTATGATGTGTATGTATTGACACAGAAAGCACTAGAGGATAGGAAATTTCGTATTGATTATATAATTAAAAACTTATGATGAAAAAGTAGTCTCTATATATCGGTTTTTAGGGGTTAAAGTGCTGTGGGCAAGTGCAGTCTCATGAGACCGCTAGGGGATTGAAAAGTTAAAAGAAGTTTATCTTCCTCGCAGAACTTCCTTGTAGAATCAACTACCACCAGAGATTTTTCCGGACCAATAGGACTTAGGGACCTTCCAGAAAAGAGCCCACTCTTTTTTTGAAAGGCCGGCAACACATCTGTTATTCCTCTTACCATCAGGTGAACCGAATGCTCGTTTGCCCCCTCTCCTATAAAAAAACCAAACCACCGAAAAATTCCTTTCAATGTGGCGTTATTTTAATTTTAAATAATCAAAGGCCATTGATTTTATAAAATACGAGAAGCTCGTAAGCGTTCCATTTAAAGTTATAATGTTTAGTTTAAGCAATGTTAGGTATATTGAAATGTTAAAAATATATACATTTAAATTTGGAGTATTCTTTTTTTCTTGTGAAATCGAAAAACAAAACCATCTAAATGACGCCATATTAACAGACGGAGTGAATTGCTATTCTTCAATGAATATATAAATCTGATCCACCTCAAACCATAACAATAACACTTGATTAAGTCAATATGTACCTGATTAGTGGAGTTTAGGTGCGGTAAACAAAACTATTTTCTCGGGGCGTGAGATAAAGTTTAATAAGTAAGCAGGTGTACAGCTTGATAAACCGCTTGGATAAGAACTTAATTGTAATATTGTTTGAAATGTAAGAAAGCTATTATTCTTTAGAATATAAGTGTGGAGAGTGACAGAAGGAAATGGATACAATATTAAATATACATATAACTGGTACTATTAGTGTAGAACCAATTTTCTATACATTATTGTACAACCTTTTTTATATTGTAGAATGTTATTGTGAAAAGAGTCCTTCTGACTTTTTTTGCTAGTTTTTCTCAAGACAGAGGAATTGAAAAATATTTCAATAAGAATTATTTAAAGCATATATTAAATAAAAATTATTCCATTTTACTCAAGATGGGCAGCAGCACCATATAAATAACAATTTAAAAGGTGCCACCCACATGCCAGACGTTGTAACTATAGTAAATATATGTTCCCTCGGTTGCCTCTTACGACACCCACAGCGTGATATGGGGTAGGAGATATTCTCACACCGCCACTACACAGCCAGGGTATCCTGAGGAGTACTCGTATGTAATAATATTTCATTTAATGAGTAACACGCTTTTATTTAGAAAGATGCAGTTATGTAATAAAAAGACTTTTGAGTGCTCTAGAGATCTGTTTAAATTTTTGATGAATATCGTCGCTTCAGTATATTCACAGCCAAATTTAATGCCATTGCAAAAGTATTTTAGCACAGCCTACCGTAGACATTCATATCTCTTTTAGTAATATATCTAATGAACATTTTATCACTTTTTTCAGAACAAATGTACCAGTGGTTAACATAATTCCCAGAGGTATGCAGATTGCTAAAGCATTTCATGCACTATCTAAAAATTATATCAAAAGAGTTGGCAATTTTTTTAACTTTCGCGTATTCCCATTTTCATATTAATAAAATATAAATAAATCAATAACGTCTTAACGAAAAGAGCCATGTTCATTCGTCCTAAATTTTATTTGAAAAAGTAGTAGTCGAAAGTAATAGATTGCGACTTAAAAAATGAATTCCATATAATATTCTCAGACGACATCTTGGCTCCTCGTAATGTCCTCAAAAGCATATTCCGTCACTCCTACCCAGAATTTACCGCTGACTCCTAATACTTCTATGCAACCTTTACGAATTTCTTATAAGGACATTTTGCAAGCAATGATTTATATTTTTTTAACAATACCACAGTTTTTTGAAAAATGACATGCAAAGAACTGTTGTCTCTACAAATTTTTCCTCAGTTTTGGAGCTTTGTGCAATATTTAGAGACGCAAGAGACCCGTTGGTATAACATTGGTCCCTTGGCAGAGGCGTAAAGCGCTAGTGTGGAGTACTACTTTCGTAGACACTTTGGCAGCTCGTTTGTTACTCTTATCCTTTAATGGTGTAACTAACGAGCTCACATTCCACCTGATAGTAAGTGGTTGCTGAGGTCCATAGACATCTACATCTATCCACGATTACGAATCAAAATGCAGATGTACTGTCACCCGTGAGGACTAAGATGGAATGCCTTGTTTCCAGTAAAAAGGGTCTCGGGTTCTCTACAATCACCATGCAAAACACAGCACCAGTAAGCTGCTATTTTACGCTGGTATTATGTGAGATTATTTTGAGAATAAATAGGAGAGTATGTTTCTTACCGGATCTAGGCCACCCAATCGTGGTACAACTATACAAGCAATATTAGCTTGGCTTACCACGACATCCATATACCTACGCATATATGCTCGTTTATTAAGGGTACTCTTAATTTGGCCCGTCTTCATTTCTAGTTAAAATATCGTTTATCAAACTTGGACAAGTAGGTTTCCATTGCAATTGTTTTGACGTCGAAATCAGTCTTAAGTACGGACGGGTACAAGACGTATATTGTTTTTTTTTTCATTCATTATTTCATTAAATCCTATTAAAAGTTCACTGCTAAACTTAGGATTCACCTGTGTATTTCTTCACAGGGGGATTTTTTCCATTGTTGCCACTCTTGACAGGTGGGTTTGTAGCCGTAGTTTTTAAAATACTTTTCCCTACGACCCCACTTACAAAAGCCACGGGATGATATGAGGTAGTAAATTCATTATCTTACGTCGCCAATACACAGAGATTGTTTTCATTAGTTGACTTAAAAATCTTTTGTAATGCACTGAGATACCCTCACTCAATCCATTACTAAACTTAAGCATTTCGACCTTAGAGTACACATAAGCAAGCCTACGTACACTCTAAGATTCTGACATACGTTGCACTGCCCTTATAATGCGCACTGTAATTGAATTGTAAGCTGAATTGTAGCTTTGATTTCTTTTTTCTTTTCTTTTTTTTCCAACCTACTACATAAACAGAGGGCTGTTATATGTTTAACGTGCATAAATACAAAGTGTATCTGTGTCCGTCTGTGGCATCGCAGAAATTAAAAGACCCCCAGAGTTTCTTGCTGGGTCTTCTCTAAAAAGGTTTTTTATGCTGAACTGGTGTAGATTATAACGTCCATGAGAGTTTTAGACAAGATTAAATTAAATGGAAAATAAGATTTTTCCCGAACCAGTGGTAAAAAACTACTTACAGTAAGAATTAAATGCAATTTAAATTGAATAAAAATAAGCAGAATGAAGACGTAAAAGCCAAAAGGCTACCATCATTAACACAATCAGAAACCAGTCATTGAATAAAATATTCTATTCAACACTGCTTCGGACCTTAGAACTTCAGCACGCACGTAAAGTCTTTAGTTCTGTGCCTGATCTCTTTCTGATCATTTGGACTAGTGTCCCTTCGGACAATGAGAATTAGGAATCATAAAGTGCATTTGTGTTTGCTCATACTCCGCCTTCTGTCCTACATAGATGGCTGCGGGACTTATTATTATGTAGTTAAGGCAAGAGTGAGTTAACATGAACTCACTCTTCTTAGAGTCAGTGCCATTTATTAAGTTACATGACCACTTTTTACCACATATGATGATAAGTGGTAATGAAGCCCTAAATGGTAATATGCAGTCTTAGCGTAAAAAAATCCTATAAAAAACTTAAAGACGCCTAGATTTTTATTGGACGGAAAAACTGCCGTGAATTATTCCACATCTTTGTCTTTAATTATTTTTCTGATAAGCTGTGTCCTGATAACCTATTTCCTCTGTCGCTTTTTACGATATTCGGCTCATTTTTACGCCGCCACTACACGATGCATTTTCGCACCTGTTATAATTATTCTTGTAAATTGTTCCATAACCAATATTAGTCAAGTAAAGGCAAAGTGAAAAAAAGTAACAGCCTATGTACGTCCCACTACTGGGCACAGACTTCCTTTTATTTCTGAGAGGGTTGTAGGCCAAGGAAATGTCCGCCGCACTGCCACAATGCGTGTCGTCGAACTTCACATGTCTTCAAAATATTAATTTTTCCTATTTCTCAGACATGCAAGTTTCCGAGTTTGCAGTTAAACTAGCTTTGCTGATTTTGTTTTCTATGTGTTTGTTCCAGTTAAGTTTACTGTCCAAGGTAAGACCTAGGTATTTTACTTATTAATTTTTAGGGTTGTCAAACAATGTCTTGAGGAGCAATGCTTCTACTCTGTTGAGGAATATTTAAATTTTATGATAACGATTAGGGATCGATATTAAAATGAATTATGTAACTACTATCATATTATTTTAATTAAATTAAATGTAATAAAATTATTACGATAATTTTGAAAACATGTTATTAATTTATTAGTTGTGAAAATGTAATTAATGTATTAGATAAATATTTGTATGTCAACATTATGACAAAACATGCTGGACTTAAATAATCTTCCAACCTGTATTGTACCATGTTTTCTGCAAATAAATTATGATTATGATTATGATTATGATTACCTTGGAAGAAAGTTGGAGTTTTGTGCTGAAAAGACTTGGAAGATGAAAGTTATTCAGCATTCGTTTTTGTGTGAACATTACTATAACCGTTTTATTTGGATTAACGGTTAGGTCATATTCCCTGCACCATCTCTCCACAATACGGAGAGCCACTTGGGTCAGGTCGCACACAATGCTTGTTGTCTTGCCAGAGACCAGTATTGCTAGATCATCTGCATAACCAACTGTGTAGAAATGATTTGCGTTTAATTTGCTGATGAGCTCAATAATGACCATATTCCACAGGAGAGGTGAAAGAACCCCACCCTGCGAGCCTTCTCATGATCTGAATTATCTGAGATTCACCAGCAATCTTTATTGTTCGTGTACTGAGCATGTTTACTATCCAGTCAATCAGCGCCGGTTCAACATTATGTCTACTTAGGGGACCTTTTATGCTGGAGCCTAGACAAATTGCTTTGTTTTGGATGGCCTCTTCAATCTCTGTTATTACCTGGTGAAGTACCGATTCTGTTGATTTACCTAAGCTATAGGCGTGTTGTTTTTGGTTTAGCGGTAAGTTAATTAGCGCCGACCCTCTCAACTCCCGTTCACACATCCTCTCCATCGTCTTTAGGAGAAAGGATGTGAGGCTAATAGGCCTATAGGATTTAGGGTCTGTATAGTCGTTCTTACCTGGTTTGGGTATGAACGTGACTTTCACTTCCCTCCATCCCCTAGGAACAGATTTAAGAGCCAGACGACATGCTCTCATTATGGCAACAAGTCTGACTATTAGGACTTTACCCCCCCCCACTGAAGAAGTGCCGGGAATAAGCCGTCAGGTCCTGCTGCCTTATAGGGTTGAAAACTATGAATGGCCCAATGGATTTTGTCCATCGTCACCACTCTTTGTGCTAATTCCCAGTATTCTTTTGTTGGTGTCAGTGCATCTTCATGCCGGTTCACCCTTTCAATTACACAGCAACCTGGGAAGTGAGTATCAATTAGGATGCGTTGGGTTTCATTCGGCGATGTTGAGTAGCTTCCGTCGGGTTTCTTTAAAGAGATAGATCCCGGCGTGTTCTGTTTAGCTAGGATTTTCCTTATCCGATTTGCTTGTTCACAGATTTCTGTGCTACCACAGAATTTGCGTCACCCTGTTGAGCGTCGATACCTGATACATTTTTTGTATTCAGACTTAGCTTTCTTATATAGAAGCCAGTCTTCATCCTTTGAGGTATTCATTGCTCTATTTAGGGCTTTTCTTACCTTCTTACGTTTCCTGTCTAGTTCTTTACCCCACCACTGTTGCTTTTGCTCAGCATGTTTTGGTGGAGTGATTACTGGACATGATTCATGGTAGCTATCGATCATGGCCTTAGTGACAGCTGCTATCTGTTCTTCCAGGAGCGATTGATCTGCTATGGTATTAGTTCCCCCAACACCCGCGAGCGAAGACGTCAACCTATTGAAGTATTTTGTTTTATCCGTCTTGCGGGGATTTCTCCATGGTGGTATAGCGGGGATATCGACCTGTAGTACGCAGCAGATCCATCTGTGGTCTGAGCATGAGGCCTCTTTCGACACATGCCATCCCGTTATTAGCTTAGCTGCTCCTTCTATTGCAAGTGTGAGGTCGATTATTGTGCGACAGCGTTTATTTATAAAGGTTGGTTCAGAACTAGTATTTAATATGGTTAGGTTAGTGCTAAATAAATATTCAACTAAAACCTTACCTCGTTCATTAGGTTTTTCCATTCCCCAAAGGGGATGATGCGCGTTGGAGTCTGTCCCGATCACAACCTCTAGTCCGGCCCTCTCACAGAAATTCACCAGCCTTACGAGGTCGTGAGGGTGAGGGGTGTCTTCCTCAGACATGTAGATCGAGGCCACGACTAACCTTTCCTCCTGTGTGTTTTGTAATGCTACGGCATACATGTCTCTGAAACAGAAATCTGTTAGTGGTTTTGCACAGACATCTTTAGTAGTATAAATACACGCTCTAGGCTTGTCGTGCTCAGAGTTGTAGAATAACTCACCTCTTAGGTTGTTTAGGCCTTTAATTTTACCAGCCCCAACCCATGGCTCTTGGATTAGGGCTATGGCCGTCCTTTGTGCCTCCAACCACTTGCGTAATTGAGCCGACGCTGTCTAACTGTGGTGGAGGTTAGCCTGCGCTAGGCTAGTTTTGGACCAAGGGCACGCCATCATCGATCGCGTCATCCCCGTCCCCGCCTAAAAATAAGCCTGCCAGCAGATCTCGGGTTTCATCGTCAGCCACCGAGTCAGAATTGGACGGCAAGATGCAGTCCTCTTCGTCGCTCAGTGAGCTGCCGCTGAGCCCAGTTTCCACTGGGGTTTCGGCTCGGTTGTGCAGGCAGTTTTTTCACTGGACTTGACATCCAGTGATTTCGATGTTCCGGCAACCATGGCCTCGGTATCCATGACTTCCGGGTTCTTTTCTGCCTCTTTGCTAGGTGGGGAATCAACGAATTTTCCTCCACGACCCTGGAATTTAACGTATACCGCCCCACATACACATGCGAGACAGCGCTCGGCTTTCATCAGGGTCGGGATATGATCCTCCGGCACCGAAACAACGAGGAACCACCCGCCCGTCTGTTTGTCTGCTTTGAGTAGAAGCCAGTCCTTATTTACCCAGCGGTTCTGGTACGCAAGCACACGCATGTCGCGTAAGTCCTTCCAGGCACCTTGGGCATCGGGGATAAGGATACCACATTTAATTCTTTGTGGTATCTCTGACTGTTTCTTAATAGTCAACGAGGTGTTGGATTTGAGGCCGAGGGTATTAATATTCCCCTTTTACCAGTCCAGAGCCTTCTGGTCATCGCACCACAGCTTTAAGACACCCTCCGTGTAAACGGGTTTTCCTCCAAAAACCGGGCCCGACGCATCAGGATCCTGGTTACTCCAGGCCTCACTGATTATCTTCCTCTGTATGGCCACGAGGATGTCATCAGCTATCTCCTTTGTTATGTGACCTGAACGCGCACACGTTAAGGCCACACCTAAATCTGCTTTAGCAGCAGAAGCATATACATTTAAAATATCTTTAGTTTTATATACATTTAAAATATCTTTAGTTTTTTTTTTGCATTAAATCTGTCTGACAGCTGCTCGCATGTTTTAGATTAGTGGTCCCGACAGAATAACAGCGCTGCGGCTCTTTGCTGTAGCATAATGCTGAGTCGGGTCCTTTTCGTTGCTGCAATCCAACATAAATTTAAATACTTTTTATAAATACTTTTTACTATTAATTGTTTATTTTTATGTTGAGTTAATTGTTTGTTTTTATGTGTTTGTATTAGCGTAGCTACGAATAAAGTTATTTTCTTTCTTTCTTTCTTTCTTTCTTTCTTAGAAGCGTAGCTTGTTCTTGCAGCCTTTGTTTGCTGTTCAAGTTGCACTTTTTTGTTTTCTCCTTTCGGCGAGGTGGACTCTTCCAGCAATCTTTTGGCTGCTCTTTCCTTCTTTCTAGGACGCTTGGCTGCTCCCTGGTTCCTGGTGGATTTCTTAGAGCTGGTTCCGGCGGCCGTGCCAACTGCTCGGGCTGGATTTTCATCCTGCCCAGTTTCAGCACGACTACTGGTTCCAGCCCCAAGCACCGCAGTAGCAGTAGCTTGCCCAGCTCCCTGAGTCTTGCTCTTGGAAGCAGCGAGCGCGGTTATTTCTCTGCGGCCTTTTTCTCGCTGCTTCTTATTCTTCTTTTTGACCTTTGCGCTACTACCTGCTGGGACAGACCCACCTGATGGTGCGTCGGGTCGGCAAGTCACCATGGGTGCCTTGAGCTTCCCCTTACGGCTTACCACTTGCCGGGCAGCGAAGAAGAGGTCTTCGGTCCTTTGGGGCTCCGCAGGAGTTTTGCTACTCGCGGCCCCTTGCTCATTTTTCTCGTCCAGCTCCATAGATTTGGAACTGGTTTTAGAGACATCCAGCGCGGAAATTGCCCCCTTGGTGGGGCCACCTACGCAGGGTGGTACAGTCAGTGGAACGGCCGGTTTAACGGCGGTTCCTTCTGGTTTATCAGTGTCTAAGGTAAACACCTCTGACGCTTCTCCTTCTCTACTAATGGGCCTTGTGTTGTCCATAGTTTTGACATGTGTAATAATTCGTCCACCCGGCTTCCCACCCTTCATGGAGCCCGCACCTTTGGGAACGCCCTACTTTATTAAAAGAATTTCAGGCACTAGGATTACCGGGGGAATATAGGGACGCAGAGTTGGCTCACAGCGCGACATCGGGGGCTCGATCCAGCTGGCAGATAGGGCTGAAAAAGGCCCATCCCTCGCCTGCGACCCTCTGACGGGACGCTTGGCCATTTCCTTATCTGGGGCTAGCAGATAAGGCCACCGTTTAGCTTGAAATCCGGACCAAAGAGGGCGTGTTGCCTCTCGACACTATATACCCCAGTGACGATCGGCTCAACCCTCCAGGACTCCTTCATCTCCGCATACGGCGCTCAACTGCGCAGGTCCAAGCGCAGGTGAGTGTGCTAGTCCACCGGTTACACCCACTCTCTCCGGCGGAACCGTTCCCTCCTCTTTTCCGGGCTTCTTCCGACCGGCAGCAACAAAAAGCATTGACAAAGTTAGTTACCCGTGCTTCCTGTTGCAGGCAGAGTTGAATTTATGGGAGACTTCAACGCAAAACTAGGCACAAGAGAAAGCGGTGAGCTGAAGTTAGGGAAATTCGGAGTAGGGCAACGGAACCGTTGGGGCCAGCAGCTGTCTGACTTTATGGAGAAAGAAGGACTTTTTATGATGAACTCTTTATTCCAGAAGCGGCCCAACAGGAAGTGGACCTGGTCGAGCCCCAAAGGTTTGACAAAACATGATATTGACCTCATTACGACGACCAGACGCCGACTGTTCAGTGATGTCTCAGTGATCGCAAGGGTGAAAACTGGCAGCGATCACCGAATGGTTGGAGGCACACTGAACCTAAACGTTAAGTTCAAGAGGTCTTGTGTAATGAAGTCAACGCTCCGTCCCCCTCGTGCCCTAATCCAGAATCCCGAAACCTTTCAGCTCGAGTTACGTAACCGCTATCAGTGCCTAGAATATTGCAATGCAGTGGACGATATGAATGACAAGCTCGTGGAAACTGTCCATGTGGTCGGAGCTAAGTTCTACAAAATCCGCCGCAAAAGAATACGAAAACTCTCCGATCACACTCTTAATCTCATGGCTATTAGACGGGAGATGAGGCTGTAATCGTCAACAGATTTGACAGCATACAGGCAATTGAACAGGCAGCATCTCCAAATGCATGCGGCGAGACTTACGCAACTTTAATACTGCTCGTACTGAAGAAGCAATCGAGCGGAACCAGGGCTGCAAAGTCTTTGCCATCTGTCTGCCAGTAAGAGCCAACTGTGCCAAAGCTAAATACTGAGTGTGGCAGCATCGTTTCCGAGACACCTGAGATTCTGAGTGAGATTGAGAGTTTCTATGGGCAGCTGTACACATCATCGTTGGAGTCACATGCAAGTGTGAGTAACAATCAAAGTGCAAGTCTTATCCGACACCATTCCGATGATATCCCGAACGTCAGTCTGAGCGAGATTAGAATAGCTCTCCAGCACCTTAAAAACGGCAAGTCCCCGGGCGAGGATGGAATTACAGCGGAGCTTCTGAAAGCGAGTGAAAAACCGGTACTGTATGGTGGCACCACTCCGGAGGCGTGGAGCAGAAGTGCGGTGGTCTTTTTCTTCAAGAAAGGTTACAACGCCCTCTTGAAGAACTACAGACAGATATCCCTTCTGAGCTGCGTCTACGTGCTGTTATTACCAATCATCTCGCACGCTGACTCGACGACTTCCAGCCTCCCGAACAAGCCGGTTTCCGAAAGGGCTTTAGTATCATGGACCATATACATACCCTTCGGCAAATTGTACAGAAGTCCGAAGAGTACAATCTGCCACTTTGCCTTGCGTAAGTTTACTATGAGAAAGCCTTTGATTCCGTCAATATTTGGGTGGTGCTACAGTCTTTTCAGCAGTGCCAAGTTGACTGTCTGTATATCGAAGTGCTGAAGTGTTTGTACAGTAGGGCTACGATGACTATCAGAGTACAGAACCAGAGTACGAAACCTATCCAACTGCAGAGAGGTGTAAGACAGGGTGACGTTATTTCCCCTAAACTCTTTATCGCTGCATTGGAAGACGTATTCAAGCTATTGGACTGAAAAGGGTACGGTATTAACATCAATGGCGAGTAAATCACTCACCTTCGATTTGCCGACGATATAGTAGCAGAATCACTGGAGGACTTAAGCACCATGCTCAATGACCTCAATAGCGCCTCTCAACGGATAGGTCTTAAGATGAATATGGACAAAACAAAAATCATGTTTAATGTCCATGTCACACCTATGCCGGTAGTTGTTGGGAGCACTAAGCTCGAAGTTGTTGATGAGTGAGTTTACCTGGGACAAATAGCCCGACTAGGTAAGTCCAACTTAATCGAAGGATTCAACTCAGCTGCGCAGCATTCGGGAAATTACGACATATCTTCTCGTTAGACAGTTCTAAACTAAGTTGTACAACCAGTGCGTTTTGCCAGTGACGTGTGAGACGTGTTCCTTCACTGCTGGCCGTATAAGGACGCTTAAAGTCGCTCAGAAAGCTGTGGAGAAGGCTGTACTCGGAGTTTCATTGATGTTATAAACTTAGAAATGAGGATATCCGCAGTAGATCCAGAGTGACCGACATAGCCCAACGGATTAGTAAGCTAAAGTGACAATGGGCCATTGAATAAAACTAAATTTACGGATTTTATCGCGTTTATTTCACTACTTTTACTTATTTTTAATTCCCGACGTTTCGGGTGCTTTACAGCAACCATGGTCACGGGAGGGACTGAGATGTTTGACGTCCCAATGTCATAGTTAGTCCGGCTACCTTCAGTTTTTGAATATTAATTTTTGGTCCGATTTACGCAAAACGAGCTTATAGTATCATGAAGTCTTGCAGTGGTATGCTTAGGTTTGGGTGTAATTTTGTTAATTATAGGATCCCAAGCAGGTGGCAGCACCCATCCATCTTCTCTATTGAAATTTGGATGTTTTTTAATTTCAATAGCCTCGCGTATCATCCTTGGTAGGAATCGGTGTTCTTTTGCGAGAATTTGTGGTTTATCAAATCGAATGTAATGGTGGGGACGATCTTGAACATGTTCGCAGACTGCAGACTTCCCGGAGCGTCGGTGCTTCACGTCAGCTATATGTTCTTTCACGCGGGTTTTTATGGATCGTTTTGTTTGACCTATGTAAGAGAGACCACATTCACAATCTAACTTGTACACTCCTGCATCTTGTAGAGGGATATTACACTTGACGGATGGTAAAAATTGACTAATCTTCTTCGGCGGCTTGTAGTATGTTTTAATGGAAGCTCGCTTCAAGATGTAGCCAACCTTGTCTGTGACTCCTCTGACATATGGTAGTACAGCAGGTACACGCTCGACTGTGGCCGGCTTCACTCGGTCACTGTGACGTAGGCGCGGGACCCGAAGCTTGTTGTCTTGCAATACTTGCTTGACGTGCTGAAGTTCGGCGGCCAGATGCTTTCTGTCACAGATCCCTCGTGCTCTCTGAAACAAAGATTTACCCACGGTAGCTAACTGTGAAGGATGATGGTGAGATTCACCATTTAAATATCGGTTGGTATGGGTCTTTTTTCTATACACAGTGTGACCAATTGTGTTATTAGGATTTCGAATGACTAAAACATCTAAGAAAGCTAAAGAATTATTTGCCTCTAACTCCATTGTGAATTGTATTTTAGAGTTTATAGAGTTAAGGTGGTTTAAAAATGCAGTTACTTTGTCAGATGGTAAAATTGTGAAAGTGTCGTCTACGTACCGCTTGTAGAATCTTGGATTTACAGGAGCAGTAAGAAGGGAATGCAAAAATGCAAAAATAACCAAAAATGCAAAAATAAACAAATAGAAAAATACCAAAAATTAACAATCAAATCAAATGCCAACCATCTAAGTCAACGTCAGAACGAAACACAACCGTTGCCCACAGACGCAAACAATAAACAGCGCACGGTCTATAATCTGTCAAAACATACACTGGACGAACCAACTATAAAGGTGTTAGCGAAGGGAATGAATTTCGCATTAACACCGCGAAAAATCCCGTACGAAGAAATTATCTGCAGCGTTGAGGATTGTCTGTTTAAAAATAATATCGGTAAGGAAGATTTGGAGGCTATACGTCAAGATATTTCGTCCTTGTTACGTCGTAGTTCAGTGCCGAAACCAAACCTTCCTAAAGACGAACTTACAGCGTTGATTAACTTACGGAACAGACCAGAGCTAACGATTCTCCGCGCGGATAAAGGAAATGCTACGGTAATAATGGACACGTCAGAGTATAATTTTAAAATACTACAGCTTTTATCGGACGAAAGTACATACAAAAAGGTCAAAACAGACCCCACAACTAACACGCTTAAAGCAACTAGCGATTTAATAAAGAAATACTCCGAAAAATTAAATCTCGACGTGAATTCGCTAATACCATCATGTACCAAACCACCGAGGTTGTATGGGTTACCAAAGATACACAAACCAAACGCTCCACTACGTCCTATAGTGAGCCAGATCGATTCACCAACTTATAAGCTGGCACAACACTTGGCAAAAGTACTGTCACCACTGAGAGGACATACCAGAGCGCACACAAAGGATTCATACCATTTTGTTAGTGAGATAAAAGACCTACATCTCGCTGACAATGAAACTATGGTCAGTTTTGATGTTCAGTCACTATTCACATGCCTACCTATTGAAGACTGCATATCAATTGTAACTAGGAAGCTAGAATATAATAACATGCCTGCTGAATATGCAGTATTACTCAAACACTGCCTCACATCTGGCTATCTATTGTGGAAGGAAGAGTTCTACAAGCAAGTAGATGGTGTGGCGATGGGCTCACCTGTATCTCCCATTGTCGCTGACATATTCATGGAGGACTTCGAGGAGAAAGCCCTTCTTACTGCTCCTGTAAATCCAAGATTCTACAAGCGGTACGTAGACGACACTTTCACAATTTTACCATCTGACAAAGTAACTGCATTTTTAAACCACCTTAACTCTATAAACTCTAAAATACAATTCACAATGGAGTTGGAGGCAAATAATTCTTTAGCTTTCTTAGATGTTTTAGTCATTCGAAATCCTAATAACACAATTGGTCACACTGTGTATAGAAAAAAGACCCATACCAACCGATATTTAAATGGTGAATCTCACCATCATCCTTCACAGTTAGCTACCGTGGGTAAATCTTTGTTTCAGAGAGCACGAGGGATCTGTGACAGAAAGCATCTGGCCGCCGAACTTCAGCACGTCAAGCAAGTATTGCAAGACAACAAGCTTCGGGTCCCGCGCCTACGTCACAGTGACCGAGTGAAGCCGGCCACAGTCGAGCGTGTACCTGCTGTACTACCATATGTCAGAGGAGTCACAGACAAGGTTGGCTACATCTTGAAGCAAGCTTCCATTAAAACATACTACAAGCCGCCGAAGAAGATTAGTCAATTTTTACCATCCGTCAAGTGTAATATCCCTCTACAAGATGCAGGAGTGTACAAGTTAGATTGTGAATGTGGTCTCTCTTACATAGGTCAAACAAAACGATCCATAAAAACCCGCGTGAAAGAACATATAGCTGACGTGAAGCACCGACGCTCCGGGAAGTCTGCAGTCTGCGAACATGTTCAAGATCGTCCCCACCATTACATTCGATTTGATAAACCACAAATTCTCGCAAAAGAACACCGATTCCTACCAAGGATGATACGCGAGGCTATTGAAATTAAAAAACATCCAAATTTCAATAGAGAAGATGGATGGGTGCTGCCACCTGCTTGGGATCCTATAATTAACAAAATTACACCCAAACCTAAGCATACCACTGCAAGACTTCATGATACTATAAGCTCGTTTTGCGTAAATCGGACCAAAAATTAATATTCAAAAACTGAAGGTAGCCGGACTAACTATGACATTGGGACGTCAAACATCTCAGTCCCTCCCGTGACCATGGTTGCTGTAAAGCACCCGAAACGTCGGGAATTAAAAATAAGTAAAAGTAGTGAAATAAACGCGATAAAATCCGTAAATTTAGTTTTATTCAATGTGTAGTGTTCGCGTAAATTTAAGAAATCATTATGACAATGGGCCAGCCATATAGCTCGAAGAACCGACAACCGTTGGGGAAGAAAGGTTGTCAAGTGGCAGCCTCGTACCGGTAGACGTAGTGTAGGGCGACACCCCACTAGATGGAGTGACGACCTGGTAAGACATGCAGGAAGTCGATGGGTGCAGGTGACTCAGGACCGTGCTTTGTGGCATACCTTTGGGGAGGCCTATGTTCAGCAGTGGACTTGTGAAGGGTTGAATGAGTGGGCTGATGATGATGATGATGATAACTCATACTAAATACTACAATATCAAGTTAGTTTACGACTTACTTTTTTGCGCACATACGAGTATATTCTATCAAGTGATTAATGTAAATATTTTCATAAGTATAATACTTGCTTGTTATTGATAGTAATTTAAACCAATAATATTTATTAAGTTATATCACCATCAATATCAAGAACAAGACAATAACATTTTATCACACGTAAGAGCCTGTAGTATATCAGATTTAATAATAAAAAGAGAGTCAAATATTTACAAAAATTTCCTACAATATACCTTTTCATCGTAAAAAAAAATTATCAGAACATATTACTTGGAATTATATATAATAATAATGATAATTTTTTTTTCGTATTCGTTATCTGACTCATATCATTGTACGCAATATTATATTTTATAAATATGATATTATATTAATATAATTATACGTATTGTTCAAACGGTGCAATGTGCTACGAAGTGCCACGTCTGTACAAACAAACTGATACCCCCTGAGTATAATATGGAGCGACAATTTACGCAAGGTGACTGGTTGGAACAGCATTTTGTAAACTTGCACTGGAGCAGCTTGAAGAACATTGTCTTGCGCTCAAACTCTCTCAGAAAATGAAAGGGTGCCTATTACCAACATCAGGACATAAAAACATAAGGGTGACTAACGAGCACACAGTCCACCTGATGTTATTAGGCGGATGTTTTGGCCCAAAGACTATATCCTCGATTAAGAATCAAAATGCAGATGCGTTGACACAACTGAGGAATAAAATAGAATGATTTCTTATATTTACGCGAACACTACACATTGAAATAATACTCGTTTTTACGGAATTTATCGCGTATATTTAACTTTTTAATACCCGACGTTTCGAGAGCTTTACAGCACCCATGGTCACGGGAAGGACTGAGATGTTTAACGTCCAGATGTCATAGTTAACCGCGGTTACCATAGATTAAAATTTACTGTGTAGATCGGAACAAAAGTTAAATTTTAATCTATGGTAACCGCGGTTAACTATGACATCTGGACGTTAAACATCTCAGTCCTTCCCGTGACCATGGGTGCTGTAAAGCTCTCGAAACGTCGGGTATTAAAAAGTTAAATATACGCGATAAATTCCGTAAAAACGAGTATTATTTCAATAAAATAGAATGTCTTGTTTACAGTAAATAGGGCTCCGAGTCTCTACACTTACCATATATACACAGCAGCATTGAGCTGATATTTTGCGCTGGTATTCTATGAGAGCGTGGTCCTACCCTGGTCGAGCCGACCTATTCGTGCTACTAACATAATATAGCTGCAGCATATTCTGCCACGTAAAAAGTGATCTCTAGAAGGAAGACAACACTATAGAAGGTCTTTAAGATGAATTTGCATTACAATAGTGGGGTCGTGGGTTCGAGTCCTATATATGAATGATTTATGAAAATAAGGTCTATGATACAAAAGCATTACTACAGAAGGTCTCTATGATGAAATAGCATTACAATAGTGGAATCGTAGGGCGAAGTCCTACATATTAATGACTTATGAAAGTAAGATCTATGATACAAAAGCATTATTATAGAAGGTCTCCTTGATGCATAAGCATTATATGGGGTGGCCGGGTGACCGACTGCTCTTAGTACTGTAAAAAAATGACTAATCCTTATTAGGGACTTGAAAAATGATTATTATGGTGACGTGTATGCTGCTTCACGAGCAATTGGTCGAAGGTAAACTTGGGCTCGATAACCGATGTGTCCTAGACATATCATCTTAGTGCCGGTGGTAAGCGGGTTTGTTGTAGCATTTGCTTTTAGCAGTGGCTTTCCCGTGGACATCGCAAACCCATACCGTTTGTGAGCGACGTCGTAGCGCATAGTTATGCATCGTTTATCTTTCGGATTGGGGTGATGAGTGTGTTTGGTAGCACTTTTAAGTGTAACCATCATACTTAACTTCATGTCTTAGTGCATAAGCGCTATGATACGTGGAGTTTCGTTCATTGGCTTCTTAGTAGCATGCTACTATGATACGTTGATGATATTTTTAGTTAACAACAATACAAATTTTGTTACCAAAGTCGGTAGGGACCATGTAGGTGTGTTGTGAGGGGGCGCCATCCGTATGATAGTTGCATTGATGCTTACTGCTTCTTGTGATATTGCGTCTTGTGATGGATCTGCGGGTGTCCTGCGCCTGATTCGTCGCATTCTTGTGGTTCTGTTCGATGGAGGTATGCGAGTGGTGATGTCTGCTGGGATGTATGGGGGACCTTGGGATGGTGTAAGCCCGACGATAGTCGTATTGATGCTTGTTGCGTTCTGCAGCATTGCGGCTCTGCGATGGTTGTTTGGTGGGACGCTATTCTCAACGGCGCTCTCTGCGTCTTGGTTTGACTTACACCAGAGTAGCTTTGCCCAAGTCGGGTCCCTTCATTACGGGGCTGCAGAATGTCTGCCCTTCACGATGTTTTATATAACAACATAATGATATATCTCTGTAACTTTCCCACCTTTGAATGATTGAAGGCAACTTGTTGGTGGATGAGACAAACATGATCGAAAATGCATTTACTCAACGTCAGTGACACAAAACCCTTCTGATGGCAAATTATTACTAACAACTTATAACTGCCTTTTGGCTATATCTGCCGTTGTATTAGTTGGTGGAGCATATGTGTCGACCTCATGCGGGTGGTAGCTGGCGGGAGGGTCTGAGGAGACTCTCAAGGCTGCGGCCGAAAGCCGCACAACGTGGGACCCCATTCCCTTGAGGTGAGCGGTAGACACATGACACGCTCTGCGGCTAGTAGCCGTGCTGATAATGCAACTGGTGGTGATGCCATACACTTCCATCACGTCTGCAGGAGCGGCGGTCTGGCGGGTGGTGGCGCTCACGGAGGGTTTATGGCCAGAGTGCCTATTTGCCTAAACCGTGTGACGTACATTCACTGTAGCTGGATTCGTTCGTATTCTGTATGGCGTTTACACGCATTGACATGCGCGACTTCGGTCGATGTTTGTGCTTAGGCACTTACAAGGGGCCAAGCCTCTTTTACTGGTTCGCCAGTTATTTTGCTGTGGACTACGGTCCAGTTCCCGAATTAACGTTCCCTTCGGGGGGAGTGCATCAAAATGGTTGGCGCTTACCGCGCACGGCGTGTGTGGAGCCGTGTGCCTCCCTACATTTTTTTTTAAATAAATGTAGGAGAGCGAAGCCCTTGTATCGGGTATTTTGTATAAATATTTTGTGAAACTTTTCCAAGCGGGAAGGGATAATTAATAATGTAAACCTGATACAAGTGGAATAGAACATTTTATATTCTTAACATTTCTCGAGCCCTGTCCTCGTGAACGGGGTTCACTTAGCTTATAAGGGTAGGAAGCTCTACGTCATTGGCCGTACTGACCAGACCTTGCACCTGAAGAACGGAATTCTTCACCCGTCTAGTTGATTTCTTCAAGAACGGCATCAATAAACTGCCACTGCGCTGGCAAAGATGCATCGATTCTATGGGTGATTAATTAGATTAATCAAAATAAAACATATGAAAAAAATTACGTTACCTTATTTCTTAAAAAACGGCATTTTCATAGGTAAATATCTAAACTTAAAATTACATTTTATGATCAGTGATCGCAGTAAACTAGTAAGCAGTGTTACACTTATAACGAAAACAATTAGGATAATAAAAACACGACTACCAACAGCTTTTATTTACTCTAGTAAATAAAACCCATACCGTTTGTGGGCGACGTCGTAGCGCATAGCGATGCATCGTCTATCTTTCGGATTGGGGTGATGAGTGTGTTTGGTAGCACTTTTAAGTGTAACCATCATACTGAACTTCATGTCTTAGTGCATAAGCGCTATGATACGTGGAGTTTCGTTCATTGGCGTCTTAGTAGCGTGCTACTATGATACGTTGATGATATTTTTAGTTAACAACAATACAAATTTTGTTACCAAAGTCGATAGGGACCATGTAGGTGTGTTGTGAGGGGGCGCCATCCGTATGATAGTTGCATTGATGCTTACTGCTTCTTGTGATATTGCGTCTTGTGATGGATCTGCGGGTGTCCTGCGCCTGATTCGTCGCATTCTTGTGGTTCTGTTCGATGGAGGTGTGCGAGTGGTGATGTCTGCTGGGATGTATGGGGGACCTTGGGATGGTGTAAGCCCGACGTTAGTCATATTGATGCTTGTTGCGTTCTGCAGCATTGCGGCTCTGCGATGGTTGTTTGGTGGGTCGCTATTCTCAGTGGCGCTCTTTGCGTCTTGGTTTGACTTACACCTGAGTAGCTTTGCCCAAGTCGGGTCCCTTCATTACGGGGCTGCAGAATGTCTGCCCTCCACGATGTTTTATATAACAACATAATGATATATCTCTGTAACTTTCCACCTTTGAATGATTGAAGGCAACTTGTTGGTGGGTGAGACAAACATGATCGAAAATGCATTTACTCAACGTCAGTGACACAAAACCCTTCTGATGGCAAATTATTACTAACAACTTATAACTGCCTTTTGGCTATATCTGCCGTTGTATTAGTTGGTGGAGCATATGTGTCGACCTCATGCGGGTGGTAGCTGGCGGGAGGGTCTGAGGAGACTCTCAAGGCTGCGGCCGAAAGCCCCACAACGTGGGACCCCATTCCCTTGAGGTGAGCGGTAGACACATGACACGCTCTGCGGCTAGTAGCCGTGCTGATAATGCAACTGGTGGTGATGCCATACACTCCCATCACGTCTGCAGGAGCGGCGGTCTGGCGGGTGGTGGCGCTCACGGAGGGTTTATTGGGTTACCAAAGTCGGTAGGGACCATGTAGGTGTGTTGTGAGGGGGCGCCATCCGTATGATAGTTGCATTGATGCTTACTGCTTCTTGTGATATTGCGTCTTGTGATGGATCTGCGGGTGTCCTGCGCCTGATTCGTCGCATTCTTGTGGTTCTGTTCGATGGAGGTATGCGAGTGGTGATGTCTGCTGGGATGTATGGGGGACCTTGGGATGGTGTAAGCCCGACGATAGTCGTATTGATGCTTGTTGCGTTCTGCAGCATTGCGGCTCTGCGATGGTTGTTTGGTGGGACGCTATTCTCAACGGCGCTCTCTGCGTCTTGGTTTGACTTACACCAGAGTAGCTTTGCCCAAGTCGGGTCCCTTCATTACGGGGCTGCAGAATGTCTGCCCTTCACGATGTTTTATATAACAACATAATGATATATCTCTGTAACTTTCCCACCTTTGAATGATTGAAGGCAACTTGTTGGTGGATGAGACAAACATGATTGAAAATGCATTTACTCAACGTCAGTGACAGAAAACCCTTCTGATGGCAAATTATTACTAACAACTTATAACTGCCTTTTGGCTATATCTGCCGTTGTATTAGTTGGTGGAGCATATGTGTCGACCTCATGCGGGTGGTAGCTGGCGGGAGGGTCTGTGGAGACTCTCAAGGCTGCGGCCGAAAGCCGCACAACGTGGGACCCCATTCCCTTGAGGTGAGCGGTAGACACATGACACGCTCTGCGGCTAGTAGCCGTGCTGATAATGCAACTGATGGTGATGCCATACACTTCCATCACGTCTGCAGGAGCGGCGGTCTGGCGGGTGGTGGCGCTCACGGAGGGTTTATGGCCAGAGTGCCTATTTGCCTAAACCGTGTGACGTACATTCACTGTGGCTGGATTCGTTCGTATTCTGTATGGCGTTTACACGCATTGACATGCGCGACTTCGGTCGATGTTTGTGCTTAGGCACTTACAAGGGGCCAAGCCTCTTTTACTGGTTCGCCAGTTATTTTGCTGTGGACTACGGTCCAGTTCCCGAATTAACGTTCCCTTCGGGGGGAGTGCATCAAAATGGTTGGCGCTTACCGCGCACGGCGTGTGTGGAGCCGTGTGCCTCCCTACATTTTTTTTAAATTAATGTAGGAGAGCGAAGCCCTTGTATCGGGTATTTTGTATAAATATTTTGTGAACCTTTTCCAAGTGGGAAGGGATAATTAATAATGTAAACCTGATACAAGTGGAATAGAACATTTTATATTCTTAACATTTCTCGAGCCCTGTCCTCGTGAACGGGGTTCACTTAGCTTATAAGGGTAGGAAGCTCTACGTCATTGGCCGTACTGACCAGACCTTGCACCTGAAGAACGGAATTCTTCACCCGTCTATTTGATTTCTTCAAGAACGGCATCAATAAACTGCCACTGCGCTGGCAAAGATGCATCGATTCTATGGGTGATTAATTAGATTAATCAAAATAAAACATATGAAAAAAATTACGTTACCTTATTTCATAAAAAACGGCATTTTCATAGGTAAATATCTAAACTTAAAATTACATTTTATGATCAGTGATCGCAGTAAACTAGTAAGCAGTGTTACACTTATAACGAAAACAATTAGGATAATAAAAACACGACTACCAACAGCTTTTATTTACTCTAGTAAATAAAACCCATACCGTTTGTGGGCGACGTCGTAGCGCATAGCGATGCATCGTCTATCTTTCGGATTGGGGTGATGAGTGTGTTTGGTAGCACTTTTAAGTGTAACCATCATACTGAACTTCATGTCTTAGTGCATAAGCGCTATGATACGTGGAGTTTCGTTCATTGGCGTCTTAGTAGCGTGCTACTATGATACGTTGATGATATTTTTAGTTAACAACAATACAAATTTTGTTACCAAAGTCGATAGGGACCATGTAGGTGTGTTGTGAAGGGGCGCCATCCGTATGATAGTTGCATTGATGCTTACTACTGCTTCTTGTGATATTGCGTCTTGTGATGGATCTGCGGGTGTCCTGCGCCTGATTCGTCGCATTCTTGTGGTTCTGTTCGATGGAGGTGTGCGAGTGGTGATGTCTGCTGGGATGTATGGGGGACCTTGGGATGGTGTAAGCCCGACGTTAGTCATATTGATGCTTGTTGCGTTCTGCAGCATTGCGGCTCTGCGATGGTTGTTTGGTGGGTCGCTATTCTCAGTGGCGCTCTCTGCGTCTTGGTTTGACTTACACCTGAGTAGCTTTGCCCAAGTCGGGTCCCTTCATTACGGGGCTGCAGAATGGTTGCCCTCCACGATGTTTTATATAACAACATAATGATATATCTCTGTAACTTTCCCACCTTTGAATGATTGAAGGCAACTTGTTGGTGGGTGAGACAAACATGATCGAAAATGCATTTACTCAACGTCAGTGACACAAAACCCTTCTGATGGCAAATTATTACTAAGAACTTATAACTGCCTTTTGGCTATATCTGCCGTTGTATTAGTTGGTGGAGCATATGTGTCGACCTCATGCGGGTGGTAGCTGGCGGGAGGGTCTGAGGAGACTCTCAAGGCTGCGGCCGAAAGCCGCACAACGTGGGACCCCATTCCCTTGAGGTGAGCGGTAGACACATGACACGCTCTGCGGCTAGTAGCCGTGCTGGTAATGCAACTGGTGGTGATGCCATACACTTCCATCACGTCTGCAGGAGCGGCGGTCTGGCGGGTGGTGGCGCTCACGGAGGGTTTATGGCCAGAGTGCCTATTTGCCTAAACCGTGTGACGTACATTCAATGTGGCTGGATTCGTTCGTATTCTGTATGGCGTTTACACGCATTGACATGCGCGACTTCGGTCGATGTTTGTGCTTAGGCACTTACAAGGGGCCAAGCCTCTTTTACTGGTTCGCCAGTTGTTTTGCTGTGGACTACGGTCCAGTTCCCGAATTAACGTTCCCTTCGGGGGGAGTGCATCAAAATGGTTGGCGCTTACCGTGCACGGCGTGTGTGGAGCCGTGTGCCTCCCTACATTTTTTTTAAATAAATGTAGGAGAGCGAAGCCCTTGTATCGGGTATTTTGTATAAATATTTTGTGAACCTTTTCCAAGCGGGAAGGGATAATTAATAATAAATTAATAATGTAAACCTGATACAAGTGGAATAGAACATTTTATGTTCCTAACATTTCTCGAGCCCTGTCCTCGTGAACGGGGTTCACTTAGCTTATAAGGCACTACCAACAGCTTTTATTTACTCTAGTAAATATTCATTCTTTCAAAATACACTTAAAAGAACTAAGTTGCTAAACAAACACAACGTAAATAAGGGTCCTAACTAAGACGATCACGCCAAAAATATTACAAACGGCATATTATCAAACCTTTTGAAAGATCATTTAGAAAGATCAAAACATATCTTATTTTTCTTGGTCACAAATATATAATGTAACGGAAAAAAGGTAAATTTATTATAAATAATATATTTAATATTTAATATATTTATTATTATGAGAGGGTATGTATATCACAATATGTTATGTGATATTGACTAGTACTCGTACTTCTGTTTTCAGTGTGTATTTGGTGTATAAATAAGAATAAATCTATATAAAGCAGCGCTAGTGATTGTTATCGCTGCTTAAAATTAGTCAGCTCGGTAATGCAGAGGCGTTTTACCGCGACTCAGTGGAGACACCAATTTTCAAATCTTGCATGGAATAAGTTTTTGTTTATATGTGTAGTCAAAATTTCTCATGACAATAAAATCACTTGCTCTCTATGGACAATTTATGCATTCAAAACGTTTCCAGATGACGGAGTAAGTTATTAGAAAAAAATAATAACTTCAAATCGATAAATTCATCATAATTTACAGTACTTTATTGTAATTTCAAAATAAGCTTGATAATTACAAATGCGGATGTTTCGCACATTTGAGGTCTGGAATTCATCTAATAAAAATAAAATAAAGTATAATAATTACTTCGACGTAAGTCATTCAAGTCAAGTCTCAAATGTCTTTTATTTTCTAAAAAAAAACTACTACCATTTCGAAAATGATCTTCCTCTGATCGGAGAAGAAACTATGCACTTATTCTTATTTATTTATTTACACTTCATAGTACACCTGAATAAAAAGGACTCAAAAGGGCGGATTTAATGCTTTTTGGCATTTTTCCTTAGTGAACCCACACTGCCCTAGTGTGGAAATAATGTGATAAATGCCAAAAATAAAACTTAATTGCTGAACATATGCCTCCTCAAGAAATACTAAAAAGCACGGTCCTGAACCACCTGCATCCATCGACTTCATGCGTGTCTTACCAGGTCACCACTACATTTATAGTATGTGCCAAATCTCTTGAGGAAAACGGACAACGACCTCAGATACAAGCTGACTGTGAAAAAGCGTAACTTACAAAATCACAATTTAGATGTGATGACAATATTTAATATTGATATTATTCACACTGCTAGGTCAGCATATGTTTTTTTTTGTTTCTTAAATAATATTGTCTGTGGTTCCTATAAACATCGTAAAATCTTACGGTACATCGCAAAAATGTGTTATATTGTATATTTCAATTTATGGTTAGTAACGCAGCAATTCATTTTAAAAAATATTTGAAGCAATATAATCACCATATTGAGCTCTTGTAAATTTATCCCTTTAAAATAAACAAAACGCGCATTACGTCGTTCTAAAGAAACGTGATAATGGCAGTCAGAGATGCGTCACCTTTTTTGGGCCGATGATTGCACCGAATAAAAATATAGTTCTTATATAATATTGAAAATAAAGTTTTATCTTTTGAATATGTACGTACTTATTCGGTGTCGATATCACTCGAATCTTTATATGTGTTATAAATTAATGATTGTTGTTGTTAAATGAATAAAGTTCTTTATAAAAATAGATGATTTTTCTTCTACAGCGATCTTTTACATAACTTTTAAATAATAGTTAGTAAATATATATTATGTCAGTCATTATAAAAAAAATTTAAAAATCGTTATAAATAAAGAAAGTACTACATATAAAATGTGCCTATATATTGAAGGTTTGTTTGTTAAACGACCGAAAGGTCATTGTTCATTTTCTCAATCGCTTTGGCACATACTATATACTATAAGGAGTAGCCTTACACTTTGTATACTTGTACGAAGCTTCCACTCGAGAACCTTTACTCCATCTACTGTCGGTATTTCGAACTATTTGGCTGGCCCATTGCTACTTCAGCTTGCTGATCGGTTTGACTATATCGGTCATTCTGGTTCTACTGCGGATATCCACGTCTCAGATCTACAAGTCTTCACTGGCAACTGCGCACTGGCTGTGTACAATCTCGTTTTCAAGTTTTGAGGTATACCTGACGAGAAGATGTGCCGTAATTTCCTGAACGCTGCTCAGCTGAGTTGAATTCATCGATCGACCAACGGTCGGAGTTGGACTTACCTAGTCGGACTATTTGTCCCAGGTAAGCATACTCTTTAACAACTTCGAGCTTAGTGCTCCCAGCAACTACGAATGTAACATAGGATCTTTGTTTTGTCCATGTTCATCTTACCTACCTAGACCTATCCGTTTAGAGGTACAATTGAGGTCATTGAGCATAATGTTTATATAGTCGGCAAATCGAAGCTGAGTGCTGTGCTCGCTATTGATTTCTGAAAAAGGCACTTAATTCTATAGTATTTGTTAGTTACGTGATAGAGCCACGCTAATGCTATGTTATGGTTGTAAAACGAATGAGTCGACTCAATCGTAGAAGGAATATGCTTCACACAATACCAGTGTAAAATAGTTTTACTGCTGCTGTGTTTCGTTTGGTGAGCTTAGAGAACCAGAGACCCATTTTTCTGGCAACCAGGCATTTTATATCAGTCCTCCGGGGTAACCATATAAATTTACATTTACCATATACGTTTATCATCTTAATCAAGGATAAATGTAGTATTGTTTGTAGATCGTAACATTCATTTACCATGAGTAAAAATAGTAAAAGATTTGGAGTACGAGTATTGTCGCCACTATATATTTATTATATTAAAATAAAAGATAGAGGTATGAATGTGACATGCTCAGGCCCCGGAGCCCCAATGGGTGTTTGTAGAGTTCACATGCTATCGAAAATATTTTTTTTCTTAGAAATGTAGGTTACCTCGAGATGTTTTCCTTCACGGTTGATCAGCACTTGAAATTGCAAATAACAATTTCATTAGAACCGTGTGATGGACAGATTCAGATGGTAAGCCCAGGAGATGGGCAGCAGAGTCTCCCTTATAACATACAAAAATAAAAAAAAATCTTCGGTTGCCGACCTCGTAACCAAGCGTAGCAACTATGGCAAATATCCCCATATTATATCTCCGTAATATATGGGGGAGGCCTATGTTACAGAACTTAGCTCTGGAACTACTTCGGCTTCATATATAAATGTCATCAAACTAATAGAATCTTATTCTTCATACTCCATAATACATCAAAATAATAATATTCTTGTTTTCTGACCCACTTTTAAATTATATACGGATTTAATTTTGAGACATACGAAGTGCATGCTCGCACAATGCTAAGTGAATTCCTTGAAACCGAGCGGGGTACAATGAACGTCATATTTCGAGAATTCCGACATTCTGTTATGCATAACAAAAGAGCGCTATTGCCTACTTTAGTAGAACGTGTAGAAATTTAAGAAAAGACATATTTTCTTTCTTTAAATTGTAAGTAAATCAAATAAGGGGGGATAAGTCGCTCGCGTCCGTAGGCTTCGACCACCTAATCCTAGGCCCACCCTACACGTTTCCCCCGGGTGGTGCTAAAAGAGCGACAAAGCCGAAAGAACAGACTCGGCTACTCGCCGTGTGGTAGCGGCGTAAAATATGCCACGCCCTAGTTTTCGCACCATGAGGCAAAAAGTAAAAGAAATGGCCCCGAGTTCCCGGCGCCCCTTTAATGGGGCAGGGGTGCGAAGAATCTCCGGGAGGAAAACCGGCGACGAGGTTCGCCACCCGTCACGTTCTGTCTCCCAGAGAGGTGAAAAGTGGATTGCAGAGGCCCGTCTGGCTACGTTGAATGTATGTGGGGCAATGAATGATAAAATGGATGAAGTATGCGATATGATGTATGATAGAGGAATAGATGTATTATGTGTAAATGAGACGAAAAGGAAGGGGAAGGATGTCACTGCACTTGGCATGTATACCGCATACTGGTCTGGTGTAGACGAGATCGAGCGGGCATGCCAGGGAGTAGGAATCATCCTTTCAGAACGAATGGGCCAATGTGTGAAAGAATATGAATGTGTAAGCCCAAGACTGCTATGGATACGAATGAAAGTGGGCTTAAAGAAGTTGTTTGTGTTAGGGGTCTACGCCCCAGACATGTCTAAGCCCACTCATATCCGGGAGCAGTTTTGGGAAATGGTAAGGATGGTGCTAATGAAGTGTAAGGGAAATGAAAATATTATTATGCTAGGAGATTTTAATGGAAGGGTTGGGGTGAGGAGGCTTGGTTATGAAAGGATATTGGGAACGTTTGGTGATGAAAGTATAAATGAGAATGGTGAAAACCTCCTCATCGTATGTGTGGAAAGGAATCTTTTTGTGACGAACACTTTCTTTCGTCATAAGAAGATTCACATGTATACTTGGGAAAGAGGTGATGATAGAAGCATGATAGATTTCATAACTGTGGATGAAAGAATGAGGAGCGCAGTGGTGGATACAAGGGTTTACCGGGGGTCCAACGTAGGGACGGACCACTACCTGGTCTTATGCCGAATTAGGGGTTTATTCAGACGTTGGCGGCATAGGACATCTGTGTCTACCACTGCGTTACAGCGTATAAGAATTGAGAGGTTACAAGATGAAGATGTGAAAGACAAGTACAAATGCAGACTGAGAGAAAATATAAGTAATTTGGATGAGTTGTGTGTGAATGAGTTAGACTTGGAGAATGTGTGGCATAATGTTAAGAAAGGTTTAGTGGATGCAGCTACCGAAGTATGTGGTGTTAGTAAGAGAATGAATGAAAGGAAAGACAATACGTTATGGTGGGATGACGAGGTACGTATGGAAGTTGAAGCAAAGAAGAGAGCATGGCTAGATTTAATAGCGACCAAAGCTGGTAACTCTGGCGGTAAGAATGATGAGAATGATAGAAAAAAGGCAGAGTTTAAACGTTTAAATAAGAGAGTAAAAGAATTAGTCGAAAGGAAAAAGCAAGAAAGAACGGATAGGAATGATAGAAGAATATCGGATAACTTCCAGGCAAATATTAAAATGTTCTGGAAACTCGTAAGAAATACCAGGGGACTTTCAAAACAGCCTAGATTGAATGCGATACGAGACGAGAATGGCTGTATCCTGAATGATGAAGTGTTGAGTCTAAAGAGATGGAAGGAATATTTTGAAAGCGAATTTATGAGTGAAGAGAAGTGTAAACTAAATGAAATAGAAATTCCGAAAGAAGATGAAAGAGATAGGGAGATAAGTATGGATGAAATAATGAAAGCAATGAAAAGCATGAAAGTAGGTAAGGCAGCCGGATATGATAGAGTTTCACTCGAAATGCTAAGGGCTGGAGAGGACGTGGTGGCAGGCCTGCTGTACACCTTGTTTAATTTATGTTGGGAACTAAAGCGGGTACCGGGAGACTGGTGCAAAGCCGTGATAGTCCCAATATATAAGGGAAAAGGGTCACAGCAGGACTGTAAAAACTACCGTGGTATCAGCCTTCTTAGCATTGTGGGAAAACTGTATGCTAAGGTACTAATTGAAAGAGTTATGAAAGAAACTGATGAAAAAATTTGGGATGTGCAAGCGGGATTTAGAAAGGGAATGGGGTGTACAGATCAAGTCTTTTCCATGCGCATGATCGCGGAGAAGTTTTTGGCGAAAAACCAGAGAGTTTTTTGTGCATTCATGGACTTGGAAAAGGCTTATGACAGAGTGGACCGGGATGTGTTATGGCAAACGCTGAACGCATTTAGGCTGAGCGCTGGTTTGATACAGGCATTAAAGTCTCTGTATAGGGACTCGAGTGCTTGTGTTAGAATCAACGGGGTCTACTCGGACTGGTTTGGCATCCATAAAGGTGTCAGACAGGGCTGTGTAGCTTCCCCGTGGCTGTTCAACCTATTTATGGACAGCTGTTTGGAAAATTTGAAAGTTGAAGAATGCGGGGTAAGAATGGGTGAGTTAACCATCAAATGCCTTTTGTACGCCGATGATCAAGTTATACTTGCGTCGTCGGCGGCCGAGTTGCAAATGATGGTTACATTAATGAACAGGTCATTAAAAGAAAGGGGAATGAAAGTGAACGCAAGTAAGACGAAAGTGATGGTTTTTGAAAGAGATGAAAGCAAAACGGTATGTGAAATAAGAATAGAAGGAGAGTTAATTGAGCAAGTGGATGAGTTCGTATATTTGGGATGCGTATTCAGCAGGGATGGGAGATATGATAAGGACATTGAACGACGAGTGAATGCAGGAAATAAAGTAAATGGGGCTCTACACTCTATTGTGAAAAGTCAGAATGTGTCAAAAAAGGCACGTATGGCAATTCACAGTGCTGTATTAGTCCCTACTTTAACGTATGGTAGTGAAAGTTGGGTGTGGCAGAAGAAGCACGAGAGTAGAATAAATGCGGTAGAAATGCGGTCGCTAAGGAGTATGTTAGGGCTGAATCTGAGTGACAGGGTGAGAAACTGTGTGATAAAAGAAGAGTGTGGTTTGCAAGATGATGCGGTGACCAGGATTAAGAAAGGAATGCTTCGGTGGTTTGGTCATGTAGAAAGAATGAATGCGGAAAGACTGACAAAGCAAATATATGTTGCAGAAGTGAATGGAAGAGTCGGAAAGGGACGTCCTAGGCGGAAGTTTGTCGACCAAATTGGCGATATACTAAAAATGGGCCAAATTAAGTGTACCCTTAACCGACGAGCATGTATGCGTAGGTATATGAATGTGGAAGAGGCGAGAAAGGTATGTCAGGATCGTGCTAAATGGAAGTCTGTAGTCTCTGCCTACCCCTCTGGGTGACAGGCGTGAGTGTTTATGTTATATTATGTTATGTTAAATCAAATAATGTACTGTAGCGCCGTGCAGTGGAAGCTTGAGAGAATCTCTTCCCCCACATCATGTCACGACACAAAACAATGAAACAGGAGATGGGCAGCAGTATCACAGTTTAAAGACCTAACAGTTGTGAAGCGACGTTTACGCTAGGGATTGTCACGAACATGTGAATGTAAAAAATTTGAATCTTATAATATTCATTATTATTTATAAACATTACGAGTATGTTCATACTTATAAGTTGAAAACATTTATTTAATAAGATCTTTTCTATTACTACAAGAAAAATAGATTCACATGTCTTGCACTGCCAAATATTTTAGTGGCACTTTCTTTTTGTAGATGTTATCAATTTTCGATAGTTACATTTAATTATCTAAAGTATTTGCATTCAGATAAACAATTTTATCAAAAAAACACGAGGGGTAACATAAGCATGACCGTCATTTTTATTCAATTTTATTTATTTATTTATTTCCCACTATACAATTATCTTTACAGGTTTATCACCTAATGCGATAATGTAGACAAATATTTTTACCAACTCCAACTACACCGTTACAAGCTAATAACTTTCGATTATAAATATGTACTTATTACTATTTCAAACACCCTATCTATGTCACAGTAGGACCATAGCTAATTTGAGATAGAGCTCTTACTATGGACCCACCCAGAGTACAACAAAATAGATCTATGTCTTCTGCTATACGGTTGAGGATACGGAGGTCGCGCGTAAACGGCGCTTCAGTCACCACTTTACTTAGTAACTCATATTACGATTACGGTAATCCACTGTCGTAGATATTATACTTCTTAAGAACGGCACTTAAAATGAGTTAAATAAATAATATAATACACGCTCGCACTGATGCATAGTACAGCAATTAAAATAAATATAAAAAATTATTAATTAAAAAAAATATGGAAGTGCGCTGGCACAAGTTCGCGCCACCCCCTTCCCCGCAAGGCGTCCACCGTTGCTCTGCACAATTACATTCATTTCCCAACCGTTAGACCATGACAGCATCTTTCTGATACCAATTAAAGTACTACAAAAATTTGTCTGTTAGTGAACACTAGTGTAGACGTGAATTATAAGCAGAGGGACTCGAATAAGTCCGCTTTTAGGCGTAGGCCCTCGGCATATGTTCAGTGATGGATTTTTGATAGACTGTAACGGTGCTGTTGTTTCGTACAATATACTATGTATTATTTCATCAGTCTTATTATATTACGAACTCCTCTACCGTGAAGCAGAGAGCTTGGGGCTTTATCGTCGATTTATTATGGTGACGCTTCCCGCTCGCGTTTTTTTTAATTTGTATGAAGTGCTCCATATTATATTGGTATAATAGGTACGTGAAACGCTTTTACGGTTCATGCGAAAATACTAACTTTCGTATTTAACAAAATGAGTCTGCTTCAGCATGAATTTTCTTATTGAGGCTTACTACGTTCTCTTAAAAAACACTGTAGTTAACGTGAATAATAAAATAAGTAAATAATAAACCGTTCGTCTTATTCGAATTTTTTATATTATTTGTTAAATTGAATCAAACTATGTGGCTAAACAATTCATTTCAAAACGTAAACTATTAATCTTAAGATACATTTAATTTAATACTATTTCATGTAAATTGAAGTATTAAATTGTGTTTACAAAATTATAAGTTCTCCTTAACCTATAATTTTGTATATTTTTATGCAAAATTGACTCGAACATTTTTTTTATAGAATAACAAGCAAACGAGCACACAATCCACCCGATGGTAAGAAAATGCTGTGGCCCATGGACATTTACATTTATCACCAATTAAAAATCAGCTCTGAGGATATAGCACCTCGTTTCCAGTAAAAGGGTCTCTGGTTCTCTTCGCGAAACACAGCAGCATAAAGCATTTATTTTATGCTGACATCCTGGGAGAGTGTGGTATTTCCCCGGCCAGCCGACCCATCTGTGCTACAACCATAATATGTCCGCGGCATGGTTCTACCACGTAAAAAAAGTAAAAGCTGTTCTGTTCTGTAAAAGCGTTAAGGAATTTAAACTGTTCGCTTAAGGTTCGATTTGTCAAATTTCACATATACTATATACATAGGATGAGACATAACATAAACAAATTATAAATTATAGTTTATTTAATAAAATAGTCCAGTTGTTTCATTTATAAATTCAGTCGGGTTGTAATTACTTTCATGGATAACTTTTATCTGAAGATTGGAAAATGGAACACTAAGATTTCTATCGAATTAACTCGAGTATTTCTGGAAAACCGTTGACCTAAATATCTAGAAACTGAACTGACTGTAACTCGTTGTTAAGCAAATGAGGCGAGGTCGGTATTCAAATAGGAGTCAAATTATGCTTGCAAGTAATGCAATATCACAGTCAACTGAAACTGGAACATTCGTCGTGATTTGAAAGAAGTGGACTGTTTCGAGTTACTTATTTTTTAATAAAAACGTTACTTCCACGTTAGGATCTCTCCTGTATCGTGGATGTTTAGCTTACAAAAATAAATTTCACAAGGACAAACATCCAGACCCGGAACATTTACTTTTAACCATAAAAATACTTGATTAGTGCAGGATTAGAACCCGGGGCCCCTAGCGCTGTCACTCATTGCTAAACCACTGCGCCTCAGAGCCGTCAAAACATAAAGCGAATATATAGCGACTTAATCTAATTTTAACTTGTAAACTTATTTTTAACATTTTAGACGTGGTAGTGGATGAGTATATGACATTATTTATTCGTTTTAAGCAAATAATTTTGTTACAAAACCTAATAAAATCCACGGCAAGTCAATTACGTGTTTAGAGATACGATTTTATAATATACATAATTAGATCGCCCAATCGTATGTTATAATAGGTCAAGGAAAATAACTTAAATACCAATTAAGAAACTGTGATAGACTTAGTAATAATTATATTCACAGAAGTACCAGTGTAGCCGCCAAAGCCAAAGCGTTAGTAAGCTAAAGTGACAATGGATCGCCATATTGCTCGGAGAACCGACAAACGATGAGGAAGAAAGGTTCTCAAAAGGCAGCGTTGTACCGATAAGTGAAGCATAGGCTGGCCTCCCACTGACGTATTTTTATAGAATGTGATTGACAAATGAGCACACAGTCTATATGATGGTAAGTGGATGCTGCGACCCAGTTCTCTGCACTCATCATACGAATCAAAGCAGCATTAAGCTGTTTTTTTACGTAGTAGTTTTAGTAGTAGCTACGTTTTAGCGTAGTCCTACCTCGTTTAAGCCACCCATTTGTGCTACAACTACAATATAACTGCGGTATGTATTCCACGTAAAAGATGCAACAAGTCGACGGAAGACAAGAAGTCGAATTAAATTGTTTCGAAGCTATCATCATTCATTAACGAGATACGCATAAGGATAAGTCATTATTATACGAATGTAAATATGCAGACATCCTCAAAAACCACATACCTAATCTATTACCAATTTCAAATTATACATTTAACAAAAAATGTACAAAAAGGGTTTTTTATAATATACTGAATACATGTTTGATAATTAGTTGAGGCAAACAACCCAGGAGTTGGGCAGCGGCGTCTTCCTAATACAAACGGAATCAGAAACATTCTCATTCAATATATACTATAAATAATACAAATTGAAAGTAATTATTAATTATTCAGTAACAGTAGCCCAATGGCAGGGTACCGATCACGAACTCAAAAGGTCGTAGGTTATAGTCCACTATTCGCCTACTGTCCTGAACCACCTCCAAAACAAACATTTTAAGCCTGTCAGATGTGGTTAAAGTAAATGTTAGTAATTTTAAAAGCATTGCTAGTAAAAAACATATAAATTAATTTTCAACCTTCCGCTAACTAAATACAATGATGTGTCTTACATGGATTGAAGAGCACCTCCCGCCCTCCCTCATTGCGTGCACTAACTCCGTCACCACTAGTCCCAGCACCACTACTCCCAACACCACCACTCCCGGCACCACTACTTCCAACACCACTATTCCAGGTAAGACACACCATCGACGATAATACGACACGTGTTTCGCCTCTACACGAGGCATCCCCTCAGGTGATGTAGACTATACGGCGGCTGACCGCTAAGTCGCTTGTTATTGCATTTCTAGTATTTTTAATCGAAAAAAGTCACTCTTTTCTTTAATAACCATTGATTCGGAAAAAATCTCTATCATGGGATCACTTTTTTTAAATAACAGCTTACAATCATGTTTGTTACACAACTAATCAACACAAAAGAAAATTAAAAATAACTTGGTTAAGCTATTATCTCATCTATACCCAAAAAATAAAAATGAAATAATAACAAAAAACAGAAAATTGCGGTTGCTAATCCGCCTGCCAAGTTTGACAATTGTTGCAATATTCTCCTATGAGCCAATCTATGGAGGAGGCCCGTTTTCAGCAGCAAACATTTAACTGACAGTTTCGGTAATAACCTATGAATGAAGTGATCGCTTCCAAGCTGTTTCTTAAATAATCTTTATAAGTATTTGTATCTGCGTTTTTATTGTATAATTTTACCGTGGAAAAAAAATCTGCTGGTTTTTTGCTGACAAACCACACGTAAAAAAAAATAATTACTATTTTTTATACGTGGTATAGCCCTGCTACGGTTATATTAGTGGTATTGTTGTAGCACGAATGGGTCGGCTCAACCGGGGAAGGACCACGCTCTCACAGAATATCAGCGTAAAATAGTAGCTTAATGTTGCTATGTTTCGTATGGTGAGTGTTGCGAACTGGAGACCCTTTTTACTGGAAACGAGGCACTTCATCTTAGTTCTTACGGGTGACAACGCATTTGCATTTTGATTAGCAATCGAAGATAGATGTAGATGTATATGGGCCGCAGTAACCACTTACCATCAGGTGGACTGTGTGCTCGTTTTCACCCTATCCTATAAAAAATACTCGAGTTAATTTATTTTGTAAATTAAAAAAAAATTGAAATCTTGATTGACTAAGTAAATTATTCTATTCTATTTTATTCCAAACATAGAAATAGTATTATCTAATTTCGATATTCAAATATCAGCCCACTGTAAATTTCGAATGAGAAGTTATGATTAAATAAAATGATTAATCAAACAAAACATAAACAACCGAAAAGTTTAAACGTAAATAAAACAAAATATAAATAATCCAAAAAATATAAACTTTTGTATTTCTTTCATAAATTTCGCTTAATTTTCATTCTAGAGGAAACATCGTATTTTTTTAAATTTGTTTTAAATTTATTCAATTTGTTACATATCTCTTATTTCGTATTGTAAGCTTGATTTGCATTAGTTTGTTTTCTCTCTATTGATTACAATAAGAGTTTTTAAGAGTGGTTTTTATTAATATCATGAATAGGTTGGCTCGACTTCTCCACTCTCTCCCATTTTACATTACCAGCATAAAATAGCAACTTAGTGCCGCTGTATTTCTTATAATGAGTGTAGAGAACCGGGGTACCTTTTTAATGGCAATGAGGTATTCTTTCCTAGTCCTCAGGGAAAACAAAGCAATTCAACTCGTAATAGAGGATATTTGTAGTATCTATGGGCCATAGCAATATCTTCTTACTATGCTGTGTACTATGTGCTAATTTGTCATCCTCATTCTAAAAATGGGAAAAGAAGACACGATAGACGGCGGAGTATTTCTTTGACAATAGATGTAAAATACCCAGATAGGTAAATGCCACCTGGCACTGGTTCTGGCACTGCGATCAATAGTCTCAACCCAAGTATTAGCACTACCCCATTGTGTATTCTCTTACAGCACTACACGACGTATGAGCTTGCATAATTGCTATAAATAATTTTATTGATGCTAAGACTGATCAACGGATTAGCAATTTATCACCACACTTTGCAATCGCAATGCCAGATCCAGTGCCAGGTGCCAGTCACCGATATGTGTATTACTCTGGAGCGTATAATATGGTTTGTAACTTTAATCTTATTAAATACCTTATTTATTACTCGGTTTATGAGGATACACTTTGGTATTCACAGTTTAATGGGTAATCATCCAGTTAATTTAATGGTTGTTGAATCTGACATGACACTTAATGCCTAACCATCTAAGAATTATATGATTTACTAAAAAAAAATGGGAGCTGACAACATGCTGTCCTGTTTATAATTAAGCCAAAAGCAACCAAGCCTCAAGATTATACCGATTGCGGATTTAAGGTTGCACTATGGTACTCGACTGTCAAGCGATTGACCAAAATTTATAATGTCATATTAGACTTTCCGTACCATAACTTTTCAAGTGTATAATTTTGTTGCTCTAAATATATATTTTTATGTGAAAGTGGATTTTAGCTAATAAATTTTAATATCTAGAATAAAAATACTTTGTAAAAATATGGTTCAAAACCAAAGAAATTAACAATACAATTCACCTGGTAGGACTTATGGACCGAAAGAAATAGTTATGCAAAGAGGCGATGTTCAATGAAGCAAATATATCCGATATTTTCCATCTAATTTCGTGTTGCTGGTTTAGAATATCATCTGAGGCGAAAATTGGACCAACAGATTTACTTACAAATGGTAAAAGTCCTATTTTAAGAATACAGATGGAATAATTTTTTTACCGTCGTATATTAACTCGATTATATATAAAGAATATATAAAAATAAATATATTTCATTCAACATAGGTAACAAGCAATACTTTATCATACGTTTGGAAAAAAAATAAAAAAATAAGTTTGGAAAAAACGTCTGCCCTGGAAACCAGCAAGAAACCCAGCGAGATAGGCTATTTATGAAATAATAATTCACAATTTACCTAGAACAATTGAATTAACCTAATGTAAAGTACAATAAATAAAAGTGATCACCTTATTCTCAGGGGTTATAATCAGTAATTTATCTATATTTGTACTATAATAAAACTCTAACACGCCTATTTCTGTAGAACGAGTATTTATTTGAAATTTCAATTTGAGTATACAAACTTAAATTTCAAAAAATATTCGTTGTTAGTGTTCGAACGATACACATGCCAAAACGAAATTTTTTGGAAATATGTACACGACAATCTGTACACGCATCACACAATAACCAGAGAATTGGATTTGGATGAGACTTTCACTATTGTGTTACGTAGGATTTGGACCGTTAGAATAAATATACATCATTACGCTATCTGTCATAGGAATTCGGCAGTGTGGGTTATCTTCTCTTTTGTAGCTACAAAAAGGCTTAAATATTGCATTGTCGTGAGATCGAAAAATCCCAATATCAGATTTTGTGTTGCTTATATTATTCCTGCTAGTTATTTTCTAAATATTATTGTTTTTAGTAATTTTTAAACAAATTATTTCTTATGTTTACGCGAACATAAATAAAACTAGTTTATACGGATTATATCGCGTATATTTACTTATTTTTAATTTCCCTACGTTTCGAGCTCTTTACAGCAACCATGGTTACGGGGGCACTGATATGTTCGACGTACATATTAAAACTATTAATTTTTGTTCCGATCTATGCAATATGAACTTATAGTATCTTAAAGTTTAGCAGTTGTGTGGTTGGGTTGGGATTTAATTTTGTTAATTATAGGATCCCAGGCAGACGGTAACACCCAGCCATCTCCTCTATTGAAATTAGAACGTTTTTTGATTTCAATAGACTCCCAAATCATCCTTGGAAGGAAGCGGTGTTCTGTAGCGAGGATTTGTGGTTTATCAAATCTGATGTAGTGACGGGGGCCATCTTGTAAGTGTTCATAGACTGCAGACTTCCCGGGGCGTAGATTCCTCACGTTAGCTATGTGTTCTGCTGCAAAGTGCTAGAAACGTCGGTTATATAAAAATAAGCTATACGCGATTAATCCGTAAAAACCAGTTTTATTTAAATGTAGACTAATTACTTTTATTTTACCTAGATGGCGATATAAGTTTTTTAAGTCACTGTATGGGTTAATGAAAGGCGAGTATCTATATAGATATATATAGATATTAGACACATCCAAGTCATATAAGTTTATAGATGGAGCCTACACGTGTTTTATTTAAAATCTATAGTCAGAAGTACCTATACAACTTTATGCCACCAAAAATAATATGAGCTTTATTTTAGATATATTTCCTTAATATGTTTACTGTAAAACATTGCGATATAGAGTTTATTTTATAGTGCCTATCTGTTAAGTTAGTGAATAAAGACGTAATATTGTATATATCAAGATTTTCTTCAAGCTGGGAAGAGTCCATCGTTCTGCCTTACCGCGCGTTGTCGACGCTCTTCTATTCGCGTTCTTCTATTTACTTTAATTTTTAAAATTTGGATTTAGTAATAAAATGCATGTTATTAATGTTTAAAAATATAATCATTTTCTAAGAATTTTTTTAAAGTTGAACGAAAACCTTATTTATTTTACTAAATTCATAGTTTAATTCGTGTACAAATAGTATTATACGTCACAGAAGTTGTCCTAAGTTACTGACACATTTATAAACGTACATCCTAAATGTAAAACCTGAGAAAAAAACAAAAAACGGACTGAGATGTTCAACGTCCAGAGGTCATAGTTAACCGCGGTTACCATAGATTAAAATTTAACTTTTGTTCCGATCTACACAGTATGAACTTATGGTATATTGAAGTCTTGCAGTTGTATGCTTGGGTCGGGATTTAATTTTATTTATTATAGGATCCCAAGCAAATGGTAGCACTCAGACGTCTTTTCTATTGAAATTAGGATGTTTTTTGATTTCAATAGCCTCGCGAAATATCCTTGGAAGGAATCGGTGTTCTTTAGTGAGGATTTGTGGTCTATCAAATCTGATGTAGTGACGGGGTCGATCCTGTACGTGTTCACAGACTGCACACTTTCAGGACCGTTGATTCTTCACATCACCTATATGTTCCTTAACGCGGGTTTTAATTGATCTTTTAGTTTGTCTTATGTAGGAGAGACTACATTCGCAATCAAGCTTGTACACTCCTGCATCTTGCAGAGGGACGTTACACTTGACTGATGGTAAAAACTGACCAATCTTCTTCGGCGGCTTAAAGTGTGTTTTGATGGAAGCGCGCTTCAAGATGTAGCCAATCTTGTCAGTGACTCCTCTAACATATGGCAGTACATCAGGTACTCGTTCGACTGTGGCCAGCTTCACTCGTTCACTGTGACGTAGGCGCGGGACCCGAAGCTTGTAGTCATGCAAAACTTGCTTGACATGGTGGAGCTCGGCAGCCAGGTGCTTATTGTCACAGATCCCTCGTGCTCTCTGAAACAAAGATTTACCCACGGTAGCTAACTGTGGATACTGGTGAGAATCACCGTTTAAATATCTATCTGTATGGGTCTTTTTTCCATACACAGTATGGCTCAAGGTGTTATTAGGATTCCGAATTACTAACACATCTAGCAAAGCTAAAGAATTAATTGGCTCTAACTCAATTGTGAACTGAATTTTAGAATGTATAGAGTTAAGATGGTCTAAAAATTCAGTTACTTTATCTAAAGCTAGAATTGTGAAAGTGTCGTCTACGTACCGCTTGTAGAATCTTGGATTTATGGGAGAAGTAAGCAAGGCTTTCTCCTCAAAGTCTTCCATGAATATGTCGGCGACAATGGGAGATACAGATGAGCCCATCGCCACACCATCTACTTGCTTGTAGAACTGCTCCTTCCACAATAGGTAGCCAGATGTAAGGCAGTGTCTGAGTAATACTGCATATTCTACGGGCATGTTGTTTTCTTCTAGCCTTCTAGTTACAATTGAGATGCAGTCTTCAAGAGGTAAGTATGTAAACAATGACTGCACATCAAAACTGACCATGGTTTCATTGTCTGCCAGACGTGGGTCTTTAATCTCGCCGACAAAATGATAGGAATCCTTTATGTGTGCTCTTGTGTGTCCCCTGAGCGGCGAGAGTATTTTTGCTAAGTGTTGAGCCAATCTGTAAGTTGGTGAACCGATTTGGCTCACTATGGGACGTAATGGAGCATTTTGCTTGTGTATTTTTGGTAATCCATACAACTTTGGTGATTTGGCGAAGGTAGGTATTATCCATTTTACGTCCAAATTTAATGATTTAATTTAAGAATGTGGTCTCTCCTACATAGGACAAACTAAAAGATCAGTTAAAACCCGCGTTAAAGAACATATAGCTGATGTAAAGAATCGACGCTCCGGGAAGTCTGCAGTCTGTGAACACGTGCAGGATCGCCCCCGTCACTACATCAGATTTGATAGACCACAAATCCTCGCTAAAGAACACCGATTCCTTCCAAGGATGATTCGCGAGGCTTTTGAAATCAAAAAACATCCTAATTTCGATAGAGAAGATAGCTTGGTGCTACCATCTGCTTGGGATCCTATAATAAATAAAATTAAATCCCAACCGCTTGGGTTGGGATTTAATTTTATTTATTATACAACTGCAAGACTTCAAGATACCATAAGACCACGTGACCGTTGGTGCTGTAAAGCTCTCGAAACGTTGGGTATTTAAAAATTTAAATATACGCGATAAATTCCGTGAAAACTAGTACTATTTCAATGTGTAGTGTTTGCGTAAATATAAGAAATCATTATCAGAAACTTCGACCATAATTTATGACCTAGCTATATAATAAGAAAGGGATTCGGGAAATTCCACTCTTATGAGCGTGAAAGTAAAAGGATAGAAACTTAATTTTACGAGGCGACTGATGCGGTACATACTGAAAGAACTATGTGAATAAATTTTATGAACCCGTATTTTGCTATTTCTCAAAACAACCCCTTTACTGCCAGAGGATGTTCAACTATTAATGGAAAAAAATATTTAAGTAATGATTTTTTAATTTTAAAAATGCTGCTACTCTTGACTTAAAACAACATATTTTTAAATAATTCATTTTTAAAGATTAACAAAGTTGTATATTTTGTCTTAAAATATTTTGTTTGAACGCATAATATAACAAAACAAACCGCTGCTGCATGCAGAAGCGAAATTACAACAAAGAAAGAATTTTTGAAAATTCGAACCCAGAGGGTAAAATATGGTGTTCCAGCTTCTACCAAACTTTTTTCACGACGAGATTTCATGTTTGATAAAAATTATTTAATGATTTTTGTAACTTGAAAATTAGTACTTATTCTTTTGGATTTAAATAATTCTCGTTTTGTAATAAAATTGTGCAATGTTTTTTTTTTTAATTTTGGATACCTCCCATATATACTGGTATAGTAGGTATATCTGGTACAGTATATTCAATCGTTTGGGGTGTCGCTGGATATGTCTTTCAAAAATATTGAGGATATGTAACACACGCACTCAACTTATAAAATGCATTTAGATTAGTAACTTCTTTTTTGTATTGTAAACTTTAAGCAATCTTTTTCTTTAAATAAAACAACTTACGCCTTACTACTTTAGCTTCACAGCTTTACGTTTTCCTTTGTGAGGTAGGCAGAGAGGATCGATCGTCAAATATTCGACCTTGCGTACCATTTACCTTTATTTTTTACAAAGTAGTTATTGTAGGCCTTTTTTACACGGGGAAATGCATGCGCACACTTGCCTCGCGGGAGTAAATGCGGGTTATTTCAGACTGGCACTGATGAAACCCCACAGTGTTCCACTTTCATCGCATTTTGACAGGGCCACGGGACCATTTTCACATACATCTACGTCCTCATCGGTACCAATTGCCCATGGCAGCCCCTTCTCGGGGAGGAGTTCTCCTCCACCTTTTATTTCCCAGGTGCCTCTAACTTTACCAGCGTAAAGAACCTCCCAAGTCCGGTAACCGGAGGCCTTGGGCTAGAAAATACGAGCAATTGGAAGCACTAGCATTCCCGACCCCAGTGGCGGATCTGGTCTCTGGCACCGCCACCTGCTGAGTTTCGGCCGCAAACGGTAGATAGATATCGCAATATCGACACTCCTGTTTCCCCGCGGCCCCACCACCACCGCATCAACAATTCGGCTCCGCCAGAGTCATGGAGAATAGGGCGAATGGTGCCTCGCGATTTATACCAACATTCCTCATCCCTCGTTACTTCATCTCGGTTGCAGCGTTAGGAGGTGAAGGCCAGTCGAAGTGGTCACCTTGGGCCAGCCTAAGCCAGAACGGGCGACCAAGCTAAGGCTACTACGCCCCCATACCACGACAAGGAGGGAACAAGTTGGAGGGGGGATGGAGTTACTGTGGGCCTACACTTTCATTCGTGGTACTTTTGGTTTACGCGGGCGACTTTCTGGATAGTTTAGAGCAGTGGTTTTAGTGGGTTTAGTGAAACTAATAGAAGGATAGGGGGAGCTATGACCATTTTTGTACGGACTTGGCAGTGAATGATTCTATGTAGATTGTATTATTTTCAAAATCAAAAATTCTTTTAATCGTTTTTGAATATCACATTCCTGATAGGTAAGTCTGCTTGGAAAATAAGTATTTGAGTAGCCTATGTCCTATTTGGGGCCATTTTAAGTCGTTATGTCAGTCAAAGCTCGAAATCACTTAAAATGTTCATAAGGGCAACAAAACAAATACGGAACTCAAAATTATACGTGGCACCGTTTGACCGATTTTTTATGTTAATGGCAAATAAGATGGCGCATACCGCGCTTGCTTATTTATTTCAATATCTTATCTGTTGTATGGGAACCAAATGTTGCATCGATAAATTCAAGAGCAAATTGTGGGTTATGTTATTGTAGTTTTTTGGTTTTTTATTTACAACATGATGATATGTAATATAATTAAGTAATTTGTCCAATTAATTTCTTGGTTCGTTTGTGCGTCGGTCCGTTTTATTGTTCGTAGGCCCGTCTATTTTTACGTCTGTCACTTTGTCTGACTGAGAGACTAACTAAATTTATCTAGATTAATACCTTTTTAGGTCTTCGCAACAGATAAAAGTACAAATATATCATCACTTATTGTATCAAAAGTAGGTACTAATTTCACGTGAACAAAGTCGTGGACACAGCTAGTTATATTTATTTAAAAATTTTGTTAATTTTTTAACGTTGTTGTTTTTAGTTTGCGTAATTTACTCGTATATTAACAAAAACCAACCATCTTTGAATCACCCCGACAGATAATAGGAAATACTGCATTTTTTTTCTTTTTCAAAACTACCAGTACGAGTAATGCTATAATTTTTTTAATACTCCGTTTAACCACTACCGATAAGCTGAAAATACTTTTGTTAGGAGTGGTTAACTAGTCGAATGACAAATTCGAACACACAATCTTTTGAGTCAATGGTCCGCAACCTGCCCTTAGGCTGTCGCTTACGACACATAGCTGAATTTCAATCTCTCGAAGGCTTAATCTAATGGATGTATTATATTATTGTCTCTCTTTAGGGTCGCTATTTCGTTTCATCGAATTTCAAATTACAAGGATTCTAAAGAAGTTTTCACTTCAAAAAGGAACTCATAATTACACTATATTCAACTACAGTCTTACAGATAATCTTATATGCATAGATAAGTGAATGTGAAGCTATAAACAGCAATCAATATGTGGAATACACTCTAATAGGTTTGCGGCGGGCATAGCATTCCAAGACGCGGCAAATTGCACGGAAGGAAATGTAATATCGAGGTTTCTGAAATGTTCACTTCTCTGGATTTTAAATAAGTGGAGTTGAACAGTAGTAAATTAAATTAAATCAGTTAATTTTTGAAGATTGTGCAGAAGAGTGCCATGGTAGCATCCCGGGTTTAATCCCCACGGGAACCTATGACATAATTAGTTGCAATTATAAATGCGTATTTACTATACGTGATAAGAAGTTGGTCGAGCAACAGATGCGATTGTATATCTAAGATGTATATTCAGCAGGGATGGGAGATACGATAAGGACAAAGAACGATGAGTGAATGCAAGAAATAAAGTAAATAGGGCTCTACACTCTATTGTGGAAAGTCAGAATGTGTCAAAAAGGCACGTATAGTAATTCACAATGCTGTATTAGTCCCTTCTTTAACGTATGGTAGTGAAATTTGGGTGTGGCAGAAGAAGCGCGAGAGTAGAATAAACGCAGTAAAAATGCGATCGTTAAGGAGTATGTTAGAGCAGAATCTTAGTGACAGGGTGAGAAATTGTGTAATTATAGAAGAGTGTAGTTTACATGATGATGTTGTGACCAGGATTAAGAAAGGAATGCTCCGATGGTTTGGTCACATAGAAAAAATGATGATGAAAGAGAGAAAAAGTAAATTTATGTCGCTGAAGTGTATGGCAGAGTCGGAATGGGACGTAATAGGCGAAAACTTATCGATCAAGTTGGCGATATATTGAAACACCAATACGTATGCTAGGGACCCCTGTCCCCTGGCATACGTATGCCAAATATTTAGGTGTCACTCTAGATACAAGGCTCACTTTCAGGCCCCACGTCAAAAGAGTAACCCGTCACGCACGTTTTTACCTGAGTAGGCTCAACAGTATGTTGGGCCGACACAGTAAAATGTCCCTCAGAAACAAGCGTACTCTTTATAAGGTCTGTATACGACCAGTCATGTCCTACGCGGGTCCCATTTTTGCCCACGCCGACCCTAAAATTGTTAACGAACTCCATAGTGATGTCAGTGGGAGCTCATATAGGTTTTTATTAAAAATCTTATTTTTCCCCCTGAAGGTTAAAACTCGTGTGATTCTGTCCGTCAATTCATGGCGACATAGTATACAAACACAGAGGAGGCGTCACCTTCATATAATTTTGATCGGCGAACACTTACAGATAAGTAACTTTGATGAAATAATTATATAATATTACGAGTATTATAAATGTGAAAATGTCGTTTGCCCTCTTTCACGCAGCAAAGAGCAACGGATCGACGTGATTTTTTGGGTGGAGATAGTTTTATCACAACTTTTTATTCCGCAAAAATTTACAGTTCCTGTGAGATAGACCCGGATCGTGCTTCTGCTTCTAAGATCTTGCAATAATATATTGGTTGTTTATATTTCGAAACGATGTTTTACGATCTACACGTGGAAGGCTGCGGGCAAAAGCTAGTACTTAATATTATGAAAAGCCTTGTTATTAGATTTTGTATTAAGTATGAATACTCGCATTTGTCGTGAATGCCTTGGGCTTATAATTCAATTTGCTATGAGACATTTTGTCATAATATTGCCAATTTTTGATAATATAAAGCATGTTTTCTGTAGTTATAGGTATCAATACTTACCTGCTTTATTGTAACTTTATGAAGGTAAATATTTAAAATCGTTTTGGCAGGTGCGGGGAAGAAGAGTGGGGAGAGAGGGAGAGGGGATTGTCCCCAAAGCATTTCCATAAAAAGGTGATAGACCGTTCTTGAGAAATATTAAAAAGAAAATGCCAAAGACTTAACCTCAAAACGATATCGTTTTCCTTTCTCCGAAGGGGGAGCAGGTGAGTCTCCCATCGCAACTGGAAGGATTTCTGTGTCATTCTCTATTTTTGGGCGGTAAATAACTACAAATTCTATGGCGGGAACGAAATGCATTTCATCTGCCGTCACAGCCTTCTAACCTAACTCAACTAAAAGGATTTCTGGGTGTAAAGTATATAATAATCATTTCATTATAATACTTTATTTTTCTCTAAATCAACGCATTATCTTGTAATGAGAGTGATTTTATTCTAATTGTGTAGCAAACCTCTACCAAATACAACACCTTACACAAACTCCTGTAAAATGAACCTCTATGATGACAATAAAAGCACTAAAGCGATTAAAATTTAAGAAAAAACAAAGTAAACAAAGTTTGAAGATATCTTCACGTATATTATCTGCGTAATTAGTTCTGCAAGCGATTTTTTTAGTCAACCTAATACATAAAAACTGAAGTAACCTAAACTGAATAGGGGATTATATATTATGGTCTTGAGAACATTTAGGTAGTGGTTATAAAACTAGTGGTACAGTCGTTAAAACATTCAGCATCCGGTACTACAACATTCACAGTTACGTGCACGTATAGTTTTCACGGGCATTCAACTGATTAATTTAAAGACTTTATTTAGTTTACATAAACATTTTTTATATATTTTTATAGGATAGGGAGACAAACGAGCACACAGTCCACCCGATGGCAAGTGGTTGCTCTGATCCATAGACACCTACATGTATCCTCGATTACGAATCAAAATGCAGATGATGAATGAAGATGGAATGCCTCGTTTCCAGTAAAAAGAGTCTCCGGTTCTCTACACTCACCACAAGAAACACAACAGCATTAAGCTACTACATATTTTATGCTGGTATTTTGTGAGAGCGTGATCCTTCCCCAGTCGAGCCGGGTCGGCTTCGTGCTACAACTATACCACAAATATAACTGCAGCATTTACTAGGCTTTACCACGTATAAATTTATAATACACAAATACAACACGTTGAATAAAAACAATGCTACAAGAGAAATGCTAAAAGAGAGTGAAATAAGAATAGAAGGGGAGTTGATCGAGCAAGTAGATGAGTTTGTATATTTGGGTTGCGTATTTAGCAGGGATGGGAGATGTGATAAGGATATAGAACGACGAGTGAACGCAGGAAACAGAGTAAATGGGGCCCTGCACTCTATTGTGAAGAGTCAAAATGTGTCAAAAAAGGCACGTATGGCAATTCACAATGCTGTGTTGGTCCCTACTTTAACGTATGGTAGTGAAAGTTGGGTATGGCAGAAGAAGCACGAGAGTAGAATAAATGCAGTAGAAATGCGGTCGTTAAGGAGTATGTTAGGGCTGAATCTGAATGACAGGGTGAAAAATTGTGTGATAAGAGAAGAGTGTGGTTTGCAAGATGATGTTGTGACCAGGATTAAGAAAGGAATGCTTCGGTGGTTTGGTCATGTGGAAAGAATGGATGAGGAAAGAGTGACAAAGAAAATTTATGTTGCAGAAGTGAATGGCAGAGTCGGAAAGGGACGTCCTAGGCGAAAATTTATCGACCAAATTGGCGATTTATTGAAAACGGGCCAAATTAGGAGTACCCTTAACCGACGAGCATGCATGCGTAGGTGTATGGATGTGAAGGAGGCGAGAGAGGTGTGTCAGGATCGTGCCAAATGGAAGTCTGTAGTCTCTGCCTACCCCTCTGGGTGACAGGCGTGAGTGTTTATGTTATGTTTATGTTATGTTATTTTTAATACCCGATATTTCGGGTGCTTTACGGCACCGATGATCACAGGTGACAGAGGTGATTGACCGGAAAGAAGTACCTTCAGCTTTTTAATTATTACTTTTAGTACGATATACGCAGAATGAATTTACTGTGTCTTGAAGTCGTGCATTGATATGCTTTGGCTTAGTTTCGATTTTATGAATTTCAGGAATCCGAGCTTCTCTATTGAAATTAGGATGTTTTTTTTTAAACTTTGGATTCTAATCAATGTTCTTTCGCGAGGATTTGTGGTCTATAAATTTGTTTAAATTTCGGGAGCCGTTTAGGATATAATTACAAACTGCAGACTTCTCTGAGCGTTGGTGTTTTATGTCAGTCTATAGTTCTTTCACGCTATTTTTACAGATCAAAAAATGTTGCCAGCATCATTGTATTTATTTTTGGTAGATTAGTTTTTTTCTTCCTTTACGAATCTATCTTCCATTAAGCCATTTCAATAAAATACGGAATAAAAGTCACAGTCAGTCACGATGGTGACTTGAATAAATAAAATGAAATGAAACATAGCACATCAGAATGTTTACTATAAAAATGATATCACTGCGGAATCTAATATGGCGAACAGCGTTTGCAGAATCCACGGATTTAAGGAACAGAATCAAAACATTATTTTTAAAATTGAATTATAAAATTTTTATGGAAGAGGAGGCAAACGAGCATGCGGCTCACCTGATGGTACGTGACTACCACCGCCTATGAACAACTGCAACACCAGGGGGATTGCAGGTTCTTTGCCAGCATTTTAAAAAGGAAAAAGCTCTTTTGTTGAAGGTCCGTAAGTCGTATCGGTGTCCAGAAAAATCGCCGGTAGTAAACAATGCAGCAGAGAAGTTGTACGAGGAAGAAAACTCCTAGTAACACGCACAGTGTTGGACGCCAAGCATCCAGATGGTCAGATGATCTTGAATTTTGACGTGATATGCGTTAATGAAATTTGGTGACTGGGATTAATCTGAACAATTCCTGAGAGCACTCCCTGTGGTAGATGCGATAGAAAATGCAAATAGATGTAACACGCGAAATCAGTGATTCGAGCCGATCAGAAAGAACTCGTCGACTATTCGAACCGCTCTGCTCTGGATGCGGTCAAGTGGAAGGAGCTAGCGCTGGGGTGCCTCGACCCAGAGATGAGAACATCATTCGATGTGAGGCCGAACTTGCGCTATTTATCATTAGAATTATTATTTATGAATAGAAATCAACATTTCTCGTTTACTTTTTACAAAACCTATTATAAATACGTATTTTTAATTTTTATATGGTTTAAAATACTTCTATACCTACAACTTTAAGTGCAAATTTACTCGATGGTGATGTAAATGTGGGATCCTGCATTTTTGAGAACATTTTAATTTGCAACTGAAGTCTGGAACAGTGTAGTAGACTAATATATACATCTTAAAAATAAGAGGATATTCTAAGGCTGTACCAAGCATTAATTCAGTTATAGAATTTAACTTTGTTTTGTACGCACATACAATATCCTCATTTTGGTCTTCACTGCAGTGAAGGTGATAGGACGTAGATATGATTATCAAATAATTATGAGAGACACTCTTCTAGTTATCCATTTTCTATCAACATTTATTGCTAATCGCTATATAAGAAATTAGCTAACTTAGAAAATTTTCATTGAATAAAAGAACGCCCGCCGACAATATATTTCCCTGGAGCAATCTTTCGTTAAACAGATTTTTATTGTAGTTCAAAACGACCACGGACGAATATTTCCCTGGCGCGTTCTTTTATGAAACAGATTCTAGTTAAACACTGAGACTAATCATAAACTACTTATTTATTTATGGAATGTACAAACAAATATCTCCTTTTTATTTCAAATAAGTTAAAGATTTTCCCGTTATTAATTCCTAAAAACACTTCAATTTCCACTGCAATAAAAATGAGACATGAAACGGACATGTGGTCGCGCAGTTTTATTACTTTTTTACGGCTTCAGATAACAACTCTTGAAGTATAGAAAGTAAAGGAAAACCTTATTTATGTTAATGCATCTGAATAAAATTCCGAAATAATTTACAAGCTAGATAAACTAGAGTTTGGATAAGATGACAATGATATACTCTTATGAACCAATATAACAAACATATTATATGCAAACAAAATGTATTATTTAACATTTAATACATCGGTAGGCTGGCAGCTGGAAAATAATTCGTCATCATAACTACAACCTTTACAATCACAAGTTCACTGCTAACCATTGAACCTACCAAAGTAATCCTTCATTATTACTTTGGTAGGTTCTTACTTACACTTTTAATAATAAAAAATTAACTCATACTTTTAATAATAGCCTGTATATTTGAAATATATAATTCTGAATACTTTACAAATATTATTTATTACAAAATTATATGGTTAGTTACTTCTAACTATAATAAGATATTTTCGTAAATCCCTTATTTCAGAGTACCTGTTGCCAAAAGCCTCCTCTAGTTCCATCACATGTATTTAGTCTTACGCGGCTCCTTTCCAGTAAGATTCATCTTTTATCCAAATTTCATCCTCCAACATTTTAACTTCCCTTACGTTTCGTGTATCTGTGATACCAATTTGTAAGTTAGTTGTTTTATCTCATTTTCATACTTGCTGCGAATCGCATTGTAACGCTCTTATACCCCCCCCCCCTATTTTTAAATATATGTTATTAACATAATTAATAAAATTAATTAATTGTCCCATTTAAAATAAAATTTTATATATATGTGACCAGGATAAATAAAATATGTTTTAATTTTTTTTAAATGATCTTTGTAAGGGTTTAATAATAGGCCGTTTGTAATATTTTTGGCGTGATCATTTTAGTTAGGATCCTAATATACGTTGTGTTTGTTAAGTAACTTAAGTCTTTTAGGCGTCTTTTGGAAGAATGAATATTCACTAGAGCAATTGAAAGCTGTTGGTAGTGCCTTATAAGCTAAGTGAACCCTTTTCACGTCCCTATTCCACTTGTATCAGGCTTAAATCATTAATTTATTATTAATTATCCCTTCCCGCTTGAAAGAGGCTCACAATATATTTATATGTATGATAGTACCATCACACGGCTCCAAACTCGCCATGCGCGGTGAGCACCTACCATTTTATTGCGCCCACCCCAAGGAGAACGCTAAATCGGGAACTGGACCATAGTCCACAGCAAAATAACTGGTGAACCAGTAAAAAAGGGCTTGGCCCCTTGGTAATACGTAAGTACAAACATCGACCGAAGTTGCGCATATAAATGAGTGTAAGCGCCATACAGAATACGAAAGAATCCAGCCAGAGTGAATGTACGTCACACGCTTTAGGTAAATATACACTGGCCGTAAACCCTCCGTGAGCACCACCACCTGCCAGACTGCCGCTCCTGCAATGTAAGTATTTGGCACCACCACCGATTGCGTGATCAGCACGACTACTAGCCGCAGAGCGCGTCATGAGTCTTCCACTCACCTCAACGGAATGGTGTCCCTCAGATCCTCAGATCCTCCCTCCAGCTACCACCCGCACGAGGTCGTCACATATGCTCTACCGACCAATACAACAGCAGATATAGCCAAAAGGCAGTTATAAGAGTTATAATTCGCCATCAGAAAGAGTTTGTGTCACTGACGTTGAGTTAATACATATTTTATCATGTTTGTCTAACCCACCAACAAGTTCCCCTCAATCATTAAAAAGTCGGAAAGTTACAGAGATATATTTTATGTTGTTTTATAAAACTTCATGGAAGTCAGAAAGTCTGCAGCTCCGTAATAGAGGCACCCGACTTGGGCTAAGCTACTTACATGTGAGTCAAACCAAGATGCAGACAGCGCCATTGAGAATAGCGCCCCACCAAAGAACCAGCGCACAGACGCAATACTGCATAACGCAACAAGCATCAATACGACTATCGTCGGGCTTACACCATCCCAAGGTCCCCTATACATCCCATCAGACATCACCACCCGCATACGTCCATCGACCAGAACCACAAGATGCGTCGAATCAGGCGCAGCATATCCACAGTTTTATCACCAGACGCAATACCGCAAGTAGCAGTGAGCATCAATGCAACTACACACACGGATGGCGTCCCCTCACAACACACCCACATGATCCCTATCGACTTTGGTAACAAAATTTGTATTGTTGTTAACTAAAAACTACACCAACCTATCACAGTAGCACGCTACTAAGACGCCAGTGAACAAAACTCCACGTATCATAGCGCTAATGCACTAATACATGAAATTGAGTATGCATGTTACACTTAAAAGTGCTACCAAACACACTCATCCCAATCCGGAACAAACCCGCTTACCACCGGTACTAAGATGATATGTGTAGGACACATTGGTTAGCGAGTCCAAGTTTACCTCGGTCTCAGTTGCTCGTGAAGCAGCATACACGCCACTACAATAAACCTTTTCAGGTCCATTTCTATAAATATTATGATTTTACTTATTTGAAACCTTCCACATATTTGCTTCATTTCATAGACCTTACTATTATATGTTTTTAATATATAGGACTTCAACCCATAACTCTACTATCATCATGCTTATGCATCAAAGATACCTTTGTTTGTAAAATATACATAACGTAATTAACGCTCACACTCAGACACCCCAATTAGTATATTATGTTATAATCATAATACATATACTGAATTTTTAGTTAAAAATTTTTATGCACTGATTGTTTATCAAATTAGTTATACTAATTCCGAAAGAATGTTGTGGTCACAGTACAAATCCACGAACGCAAATACTTTAACGTGCTTGAAATAAAGTTCATTTTTCTTTATTTTTATTGAATGATGGAATTAGTAATAAAACCAATAAAACCGCACTCTTAAAAGTCTTATTGCCTTAAGTTACAGTCCATTTCAGTGTGTTTTGACTGTACAGATTTAGTGTGACTGTAATTTACGTAGTATTAATTATTTTTGGGATAAAAAATTACCTATATTAAAAATGATAGGAATCGATTCAATAAACGATTCTGAACAAACTAGTTCAAGTCGTTAATTATGTTACGTGTTTTTTTTATTTATTCTTATAAAAAGTGTACATTATTTATATTTTAAATTTTGCCAAACTGTAATCCAGTTTGTCGGCAACATATGTTGTATATATGTTTTGTGATTGTGTATGATAAACTCAACTGTATAATGAGTTATTTATATACATATGTAAATGGCTATTTAAATGTGTGTGTAAATAAATAGATACACCACACCTTATATAATAACGCTTTTGTTTCATAGACCTTACTACTATATGTCTTTAATATATAGGACTTCAACCTACAACTCTACTACTGTAATGCTAATTCAGCATAGAGAACTACTGCTTTAGTATCATAGACCTTACCTATACGTCTTAATTATACAGGACTTCAACCCACAACTCTAGTATTGTAATACTAATTCATCATAGAGACCTTCTATAGTATTGTTCTTCTAAAGTTTTGTATCATAGACCTTATTATTATATGTCTTTAATATATGGGACTTCAATTCACAACTCTAGTTTTATAATGTCCATAAGTTAAGAAAATTTTCTTTTATACACGAACTCTGGTGGAGCCACGTGTCTAAGGCTGCCGAAGTGTAGTTCCCCGGTCGAACCTTAAACCTATTACGCGAGATATTAACTAAAGTGGACTGTATATGCGGTTGCTTCCACGCTTACGTAAAGGCAACTACTATAGCATGCGGTATAATGCACTCGCTCTTCCCTAAAACTAAACTATTATTGTGCCAAATCGCTGAAAAGGAATCCTGCCTTATTAGGAGAACAACAAAATTGGAGCGGGTTAAACTATATAAGGCAGGAACTAATTAAAGGAGTGTTGACTCACCGGGGTTTCTTCTATTTGTGTAGAGCACTATAGCTGCAACTTCTGGAACTTCCTCTAGACAGACGCTCTGGGGCCCCAGGGGTGCGTCGGGAGAGAAGCGTTGTAGTTTCAACGACGACTGCGGTGGAAAGGGCTGTTGTTCCAATGACCGGCGCGGTTGGAAGAGGACGCGCAACGGTCGCGCGTGTCTTATATGTCCTCGGCTCCGATGATTACGTGACATTCTAGAATCATCTTCTTGCCCCTCCCACCCCACCACCCCGATGTGTCGATAGGAGGGTACGAATGATATCGTTTTTCGGAAAGGAACAAGCGGCTTGGCACCCCTACCGTCAAATATAATAATACGAATGGTTTTCCGCGCAACCGTCTCCCCCGCCCTTGAAGGATTTCCTTCAAAATTAACTAATACAACTAGAGCTAAGATCAACTAACAAAATAACTAACTAACGCTAAGATTACCTAAATTCAACTACAATTTAATCTAGAAAGCTAATTTAAATTATGGAAGAGGCAGGGGGCACAAACGGACAACCGGACGCAAGTAAGACCCAACCGTGGTCTTAACGCGAGCTATCCTAACTACTCCGTCGGAACCGGGAAAGACCTCTTCGACAATTCCTAACGGGCAGTGGAGAGGCGGCGTATTCTCTTTGGTGAGCACAACTACAGTTCCTACAGCTAAAGGCTCAGTTGCTGTGTTCCATTTTTGTCGAGACTGCAAAGTATGCAAGTATTCCATCCTCCATCGTTTCCAAAACGATTGCACTAACCGATCTAATAATTTGTGGCGTGCGGAAATGCTAAGTCTGTTCTCATCCATATCTGCGGCTGGCAAATACTTTAAAGGCGTTAAATTCAAAAAATGTGCTGGAGTTAGAGCCAGCGGTTCCGAGGGGTCACTAGACAACGTACGACAAAGTGGGCGACTATTCATTACGCATTCAATTTGAGCGAGCACCGTACTTAGCTCTTCGAAGGACAAAATTTGATCTCCTATTACTCGGTATAAATGACTCTTTAGACTCTTGCTATTAGTCTCCCAATTGCCCCCAAAATGACTCGCGGCTGGGACGTTCAGAGACCACTCAATGCGGTTCTCGACTAGAATGTGAGCAAACTCCGAATTATAATACTTGCTAGCTAAGAGCTCATGTAGTTCCGATAGAATACGTTTTGCACCGACGTAGTTCGTACCGTTATCCGAATACAATCTACTTACAGGGCCACGGCGGGAAAGAAATCTTTTAAATGCACCCATAAAGCCTGCTGTGCTTAGATCACCAACGAGTTCTATATGCACCGCTCGAGTAGTTAGACATACGAAAATGCAGACGTAAGCCTTTGTGGATCTTATACCACGCCCGCGAGTGAGCGTGACCTTAAACGGACCAGCGAAATCAGACCCGGTGTGCGTGAAGGGCTTTACTGACTAGACTCTACAAGATCTAAGTTCCGCCATTTCCGGAAATGACGACTTGGGGCGTGCCCGAAAGCAAGCTATACATCTGTGCACCCGATTGCGTATTAAACTACGTGCAGAAAGAATCCAATAATTCTGACGCAAAATCGACATCAACAAGTCGGGGCCAGCGTGCGAGTTCAATTTATGATGGTAATCGACTAATAAGTTCATGATATGGTCTTTACGCGGTAAAACAATAGGGTGCCGTTGGTCGAAACTCAATTGCGAGTTGGACAAGCATCCACCTACCCTTACAATCCCATCCTGTAAAAATGGCTTAAGGCGTTGAAAGGCGCTCAAGCCCTATTCGATTGTAATCTTCTAATTTCTTCAGAGAAGTGCGCACGCTGAAGTTCACGTAATACTAGCGACTCGGCATAGTTGTAATCGGATGCTAAGACATACGAACGTCGCGGTAACAGCTTCGCGAATCGACAAACGTAAATTACGCTACGCAATAATTTCGACCAAGAGGACAAGCGGTTCGCCAAAGCAATGATTGGAGAAACCTCGCTCGAAACGTTCGCCACTAGAGCGTGTCTCTTCTCTTCCGGCGGTTGTGACACTGACGAAGGTTCGAAATCGGTTATCGGCCATTGCGAGGGATCCAAGTGAACCCAAGCAGGTCCGTGGAACCAAAGCGGGTGGTCCATTATTTGCATCGGAGTGAGTCCACGGGATAGACAATCGGCGGGGTTTTCCGTACCGGACACGTGATAAAAGTTCCGCGTTTCTAACTCGTCTTGTATCTTGGCCACTAGGTTCGCGACAAACGTATCCCAACGGTGGGGTGAAGAATGAACCCAGCATAAGGCGACGGTGGAGTCGGAAAAGGCAAATATCCTTTCTATGTGAACTCTATCCCTACACGCGCTGATAACTGCGGTAATAAGCTTGGTGAGTACTAATATTGCGCAAAGCTCTAAGCGTGCCAGAGAGACAACCTTACGGGGGGAGACTCTCAACTTAGAACTAATGAGGCTAATCGAATTTCTACCATTATTCTGGACGTGGAAATATACAACGCCCCCGTAAGCCTTCTCGCTGGCGTCTGCAAACCCAACGACCGTTATGGCGCTATTCCTATCTACGTTTATATGACGCGGTATTTTAATTTCTCTTAATAAAGGAAGTTCCTCTCTAAAGCGCTGCCACAACCGAACAATGCTGTCAGGCGGCGAGTCATCCCAGTCGCATTCCAATAACCAAAGTTGTTTAATTAAAAGCTTAGCGTATAATACCACTGGAGCTACGAAACCCATGACGTCCCATAATCTAGCAACGCATGACAGTATTGTGCGCTTTGTGCATTTCTCTACGGGCGGATTTACCTTAAGGCTAAACACGTCGGACTCTGGTGACCAATACAGACCGAGCACCTTGTGTGTATCAGAATCGTCGAATTCCTTTATCGCCGAAAGACGGTGTGATAGTGGTATTGTATCCAAAACCGGACGCGAATTACTAGTCCACTTCACAAGATCGAATTGACCCGATTTCATGAGCCTTATAACCTCGGCGGTGGTTAGGGTTGCCTCCTCCACGCTATCGACCGAGTACACAAAATCATCCATATATAATCCGCTCTCAATTGCCCTCTTAGCTTTAGGATAAGAGGGACCTTCATCGTGAGCGAGCTGTCTCACCGTGCGTAACGCATTAATTGGCTCGACTTTAAACCAAAACAAACGCGGTTAAATTCAAACATCATTAGAGGTTCCTTTGGGTTGAAACGATATAAAATGCGTTGGAATCTACGGTCGCAATCACGGACCCCTATGCAAAGAAACATTTGGCGAATATCGGCGGATAGTGCTATACTAAACAAACTAAAATTGACTATTATATTAAATAAACTGCCCTGTAAATTTTGCCCACTATAGAGGATATCGTTAAGCGACAGGTGAGTGCTAGTTTTAGCACTAGCGTCGAGCACTACACGTAACTTAGATGTAAGTTTGTCCTCTCTAATGACTCCGTGGTGTGGTATGAAATACGACGGTGTGTCTTCGTAGTTATCTAATTTCGAAGCCACAAGTGATATGTAACCTTCTCTTATATATTCGTTAACGACGCCGTCGTAAGCTTCCTTTAACTGGGGTGAAGCGAGCATCCTACGCTCCAAGCTGTAGAAACGTTTTTCCGCCATTTGACGCGAATCGCCGAGAGATAAAACATCTCCTTTAAAGGGTAGCGCTACACTATACATATATACCGTCGCGATCACGAACGGTCGTGCGGACGTAAATTTCCTCACATAACCTATCATCTGAGCTAGCTATGGGTGGGGCGTTCACCTCCTCCATCTCCAAAAATTTGCGGACTAACGACTCGAGCGGTTCGACAGCCATACCACAATAAGAGGTTTCCGAAATACTATCTATGATGGGGGCGGAGCCAAGGATCACATAGCCCAATACGGTTTCCGGTGCGTAAGGCGCGGTATGCGAGGAGTTGCCCCCGACCTTATTGTTTAACAAAAGATGAGGGAAAAGTGATGCTCCAATGAGCATGTCTATGTTTCCAGGAACGGCGTAAGTGTCGTCCGCCAGAGTCAAATTCTTAAATTCAATCATTGCCGAGGTGTCAACCGAAACGGTTGGCAACCGTTCAGTGACCCTATCTACCACTAGTTCATTTATATCAAAGTTAACATTACGATCTATCCGAGAATAAATTTTTAAATTTATATATCCCTGGGTCGTCTTACTGGTACCTCCGATGCCTTTAATTACAGGACATGAAAGTGACCTATTTATTACTAAGCCTAAGCGCTGACAACATTGTCGCGTTATAAAGCTATTTTGGGCTCCGCTGTCCAGCAGTGCACGGACGCTTTGTTCGTTTCCACGCGAATCCCTAACCAAAATACGTGCCGTACCCAGTAACACGGTTGAAGGAGGTTGTGCTCCCATATTTGCCAATGAGCACAGAGCGACATCACCAGGTCGACCGCTAGAATCGTTGACCTTAGTAGGGGCGAATTCCTTGTCCGCTTTACTTGACGCCGCTATGTTGCTATTTTCAAAATGTAATAGCGTGTGATGTTTCCTGGCGCACTTGCTACATACGGAACTCGAATTGCATTTTGCAACTAAATGCTTATCGCTTAAGCAGTTCAAACATAGGTTGTTTGTCTTTACTAATTTATAACGCTCGCTTGGTGAATATTTACGAAAAGTCGCACAATTATATAAATTACCGTGTTTATCTTTACATACTATACAAGTATGCTGGAGTGATGTTGGCGTAGCGGTTACGTAAGTTAACGACCCTGCTATTTTAGATGGTTGAGTCTGTCTACGGTCGACGCACCTTTTAATCTCCTGTTTAACGTTCGGAGAGCGCTGCATCACCTTTATTTGATCTCGCACGAACGATGCTAATGAATGAAAGGAAGGCATCTCCGAGCTACGATGCTCCATTTCAAACTCACGCACGGGGTCGGGGTCTAATTTCTTTAATGCAACATGGAAAAACACCACGTCCATAAGATCATTAAATTTCAAATTCTTAAGTGCAGCCACCGATGCCACAAATTTATCTAGAAACTGCTCTAAGCCGTTGATGTTCGCGGATGATATAGATTTAAGATCGAATATCTGGTTCAAATATTCGGAAGCTAACATTCTCCTATCTTCATATTTAGTTTTAAGCGTTTCGAATATTAATAGGTAATTGTTTGCTGTAGGTGTAAAACCAGAGCAGATCGACTGTGCCCTGCCACTAAGTTTACTAATTAAGTAATATAATTTTTCGGCGTCCGATAACGATGGGTTATTGTGTATATTGTTTTTAAAACTACTGAAGAAGAAGGGCCACGTCTTAATATCACCATTGAATACCGGAATATCTATTGGCGGCAACCTAATCGAGTCACTTGGACGTACCTGTTTTTCCGGCTTTACTTCGTTTTGAGATTGTAGGGACCTCGCAGTTCTTTTCACGCGACACAACATATCTTCGAATGCCAGCAGCGGTTGGTAGTTCACTATGTATTTCGGGTCGATTTGTAATTCCAAATGATTAATTTGGTCTAATATTTTTTCGTAATCTATTCGTAAAGAATCTATCGTTTCGATTTCATTCAAAAAGGTTTCCCGCACTGCTTCTATATGAATGTTGTTTATATAATCACTTATATTCTGCATACGCGAAAAGAGTATGTCCCTCTTGGCATAAAGCGTTTTAATTTTGATTTCACTTCCACTAACTGCCATTTTAAACTATTATAATAAAGTTATATCAATCACAATTAATCTCACAACGCACAAACAATGAAGGATGGACACTCGGTATGCCGTATTACGTAATTAAATCGAACACCTGCGCAGCGAGTCGAGGTGACGCGTCATTTGCACTCAATAATTCTATCAAGATTGTGGGTAAGCGTATCAAACGGTTCCTATTACACTGTTTCAATTATTTAATAGGCTTTAAATTTAATCAAATACGAGCGCTATAAAACGAATAATTCTGTTTGCGAGTACCTAATCAAAATTTAAATTTAAACGAACACTATTTAAGTCTATTCCATAAATTAGAGTGCATTATCTAATTAATTAATTCAACAATTCGACCAAAATCCTGCCGAAGTGACCATAAAATGGTGGAGCCACGTGTCTAAGGCTGCCGAAGTCTAGTTCCCCGGTCGAACCTTAAACCTATTACGCGAGATATTAACTAAAGTGGACTGTATATGCGGTTGCTTCTACGCTTACGTAAAGGCGACTACTATAGCATGCGGTATAATGCACTCGCTCTTCCCTAAAACTAAACTATTATTGTGCCAAATCGCTGAAAAGGAATCCTGCCTTATTAGGAGAACAACAAAATTGGAGCGGGTTAAACTATATAAGGCAGGAACTAATTAAAGGAGTGTTGACTCACCGGGGTTTCTTCTATTTGTGTAGAGCACTATAGCTGCAACTTCTGGAACTTCTTCTAGACAGACGCTCTGGGGCCCCAGGGGTGCGTCGGGAGAGAAGCGTTGTAGTTTCAACGACGACTGCGGTGGAAAGGGCTGTTGTTCCAATGACTGGCGCGGTGGGAAGAGGACGCGCAACGGTCGCGCGTGTCTTATATGTCCTCGGCTCCGATGATTACGTGACATTCTAGAATCATCTTCTTGCCCCTCCCACCCCACCACCCCGATGTGTCGATAGGAGGGTACGAATGATATCGTTTTTCGGAAAGGAACAAGCGGCTTGGCACTCCTACCGTCAAATATAATAATACGAATGGTTTTCCGCGCAACCAAACTCCTTCCATGACTTCTTATGAATTTTCCAATTATTTTATAAATGTTGTTTATCTTTATTTTTTATAATATTTTCGACTTCTATTTCTATTGTTTATCACATTTTGAATATTTTTCGAAGTTTTTTGTTATATATTTATTTTGTAAAACAATATTTTGCCTTTAATTTTAGTATTAAAATATTAAAACTTAATTAATATTAATTTTTATTAATATTAATTAAGTATTTACTTTCACTTTATGCTTATTAATGTAATTTTATTGTTTAATTTATCTTTTAAGATTATTTTTGAGGCCCATTACATAGAAATTAATTATTAATTATTAATAATAGTGATGATCACAATATGTTGTACCTAACGTCATTTCAATAGCAATATGTATAAAAGCATTGTTTTTTTTGTAATGTATTATTTTTTAACATTTTTGTTTACGTGGTAGAGCCACGCTGCAGTTTTATTATGGTTTTAGCACGAAAAGATCGACTCGACCGGGGAAGGACCATGCTCTCACCGAATACCAGCGTAAAATAGGAGCTTGATGTTGCTGTGTTTCGTATGGTGAGTGTAGAGAACCGGAGCAGAGACCCGTTTTACTGGAATCGAGGCATTCTATCTTGATTCTTAGGGGTGGAAACTCATCTGCTTTTTGTTTTTTAATCGGGATTAGGTAAGGCCACGGCATCCACTTGCCCTCGGGTGAACTGTAGGCTCGTTTGTCACCCTAATTCTATCACAAAACCATTTAGTAATCTCTTTTTCATTGCTTTTTGACACCTTTGTAGTCTATCTCTATGAACTTTCTTCAATACCCATATATCTTACCTATTTTGGAGGCATGAAAGAATACAAGTGATGACTTTTTTTTCTTTTGGCTCAGAGGACTTTACTTATCACTATTTCTTTCAATTGACTTGTTTTGTTACTAATTATCTTGGGCTACGATTGAGGAAAACGGACAATGACCTCAGATTTGAGCCGAGTGTCAAAAGGCATAACTTACAAAATGTCAATTCAGATGTGATTACAATATTTAAATATTGATATTATTCGCACTTCTAGGTCAGCAAATATGTTTTGTTTTTTTTTTTCTTAAATAATATTGTCTGTGGTTCCTATAAAAATCATAAAATCTTACGGTACATCGCGAAAAATGTGTTATATTTTATATTTCAATTTATGGTAATTAACGCAGCAATTCATTTAATAACAGTTTCATACTAAAAAAAAGTATTTTAAGTAATACAATCACCATATTGAGCTTTTGCAAAATCTTCCCTTTAAAATAAACAAAATTGACGTTTTTGTATCTTATGTATCCTTAGTTTTTTTTACTAGCCATGCATACCGTTAACTTGATTTTATCTCCTTGATTGCCTTACTTAGATCTCTTGTCTTTGTAGTTACCTTTTCAAATGTTTGAAGTCGTTAACTTTTTTTTTGGTTGCGACGGAAGTCTACCTTAAATTTTGCTTTATTCTATTATTGGTTTAAGTATTGTTTGTTATATAGTCTAATTGAAATGAGTTAATATATCTCGGCTTACAGCTCTATTACTTCTTTGTTGAATTTTGAAGATAAACATTTTGAATATTTATTAAACCTTTGATGAGTTATACTAGGTCTCAGCTGATTCATTATCTGGTTGTGAACTGATTTTGCAAAAGATTTCCTGCTTCACTTAGGTTGGTAAGGAATAGGGGGTTGAGATTTACCTTGTTGCGTATGATACGATGAAAAGTATTTAAATTTATCATTGACTTACATTTAATTAAAGTAAAACACGTAGGAATCTTTACTTTTCTTGACATGTGGGTATAAATGAAATAGAAATAATAAGAAGAGGACTGAGTTTAACAAAATTATATTTACGTTTGGTATATTTTGAAACGAATTCAACAATTTTTTGTATTTTTTTAGAAGTAAGGAACATACATTTTACCTGATGTCAAGTATATTTTGGGCCATTTTTTTCGTAAAATAAGGGTGACGAACGAGCACACAGTCCACCTGATGATAAGTGTATACTGTAGCCTATAGACATCTACATTAATCCTCGATTAAGAACCAAAACTCATAGGTGTAGTCACCCCTGAGGACTAAGATGGAATTCCCTGTTTCCATAAAAGAGTATCCAGTTCTCTACACTCACCATATAAAGCACATCAGCGTCAAACTGCTATTTTACGTTGGTATTTTCTGAAAGCGTGGTCCTACCCGGTCGAGTTGACCAATTCTTGTTATAGCCATAATATATCTGTAGCGTGGCTACCACGTATAAAAACCATAGAAACCTGTATAAAAATATACAAAATGCGTTAGCACTGTCAAACCTAAGGATTAATATGACATGGACAGTTGAAATTGTTACCGTTAATTAAAATAATAAGGTTATACATATTATATTATTCTAATTTATTAATCCTTTAGCTCGCAACGATAAGCCGGCTCAACGTTCTCTTTAAAAAAATATTAAAAGTTAGTTATTTTTTATGAGATTTTATTTAATGCCTACAACGAATAACTAAACGCAACTTTTTAAAAAAAAGTTTGATGTTTCCGAACGCATTTTACGTCAAAGTTGTGCAAAATGGCGTCACGATCGCAGCGACTCCTTGGATTGGAAAGGTAATTTTATTCTATAAAAAATATTTTTAAGAGTTTTCCTGATAGTGGACACTGGCATTTTATTTTTAAAAAGCCATTTTACTATTATTATTACAAATAATTTCATCGTTACCAGGTCGTCATTTCATCAAGTGGGGAACGCGCTACACTTCACCTGCCGGTACGAGGCTGCCACTCGAAAATCTTATTACTGAATCCAAACTTGAACTTTATTACTGAATGTAAATTTAAGAAATTAATTGTGTCAGGATAGCGCGTCAAGAGCAGCACAAAGGACCCTTCCCTTGCTTCAAAAAAACTGCATCATTGCTTTTGCTTCAAAGAAATTGCATATATCCGTTTATGTTACTGTTATTTTTAATTGAAGGGATATTTTATGTTTCTTTTTTGCCTTTTAACAGAAAGATGTTATTAAGCAAACTCTAAGTCACAACATATTTACTGTAAATTTATTGTAATAAATACGTCTATGTCATTAAGTTAACATTGGTATATGAGCTATTTCGCCTAGTTAGTATTATAACTCTGAGCAGCAATCATGAAAATACATTAAAAGATTAGGAAAACAATCCGCTTCCTTAAATCGCCGTACACGGACAATATTAAGAAAATTATGTTTTGATTACCTGATAATTAAACATTTAGTTAAAAGCTCCATCTTGACTTATTGGATATATCTTACATCATAACTCGTGAGTAATGAAACCATACCTGTTCTAAAATAAATATAGCGCCATATAGGTAGTAGTAGTAAAAACATCCGGTAATTACTAAAATGAAAACAACGAATTTTATTCATTTTATAGTTAAAAATTATAATAATTAAAAATTAATTATAACTTTTAATTAGAAAATAACGAATAGGAGTAATAAAAAAACAACTCAAAATCAGAATAAGTAATTTTTAAATCCCACTCAATGCAAATTTTAACTCTTTGCAGCTGCATAATGGAACGTTATGCCTACTGCGAAGCTGTAAAGATATATAGCGTGAATATATTCATTCTAACGGCTAAACTTTAACGTAACACTCTAGTGAAAGTACCATCGAAATCAGTTCACAGGTTAATGACTAATGCTTGTGCAGTCAAAAAGACAGACACACAATGTTTCCCAAAAATTTTGTTTTGGCATCCGTTTCGATAATATAGTATGCCGCAATTTAAATTTCAAAAAAAATATTCGAATTACAAAAATTGTCGTGATAGTCTTATTATATTATAGAAGATAAAATGAGGTGTGTTTATCACTGAACTGACTGAGGGGAGCGTTGCAGTTTATGACATCACAAATCTTTCGACCGACAGCGCCACCCGAAGAACATATATACTCGAACTCTCGGTACCTTGCGCGTGTTTACTTGAACATTCCGGATATTTTGCTAATTTAAATAAATAGGTGGCGCAAGATGCGATCGAGGCAGAGTTGAACTCAGCGACACAAGCGAAGCTTCGGAGCGGAATTAAGTGAATTAGTGTGTGTAATTATTGGTGTTTTAACTTTAATTTGTGTAAAGTAAATTAAAGTGTTAATTTAGGTAATTTTATCGGCAATTTTTATTGTCACGAACCTCAAGTTCGTAACAATTGGTGTCAGAAGTGGGATAAAATAATGCCGATTTTACCTAAGGAGGAAACGGAGGGTGTCCGTACCCGAAGTCAACGCCAGCAGGAGACGGAACAGAGGAGATTTGGTGGTGCAACGCCACAGATATCTGAGGGCCAGCCGCCGGCCACGGAAGCCGGTCCGTCAGCAGCTTCTACGTCTGTGGCACCTGACTTAGGTGCTCTGATGGTGATGCTGCAGGAGCAGGCTCGCCGACAGGAGGAGCAGGCTCGCCGACAGGAGGAACAGGTCCGTCGGTTGGAAGAACAGCTGCGGGGCGGACAGGACGAACAGAGCCGCCGACAGGAGGAACAGGCCCATCGGTCGGAAGAGCAGATGCTCCTCATTAAGGACCTTCATGCTACCTTTAGGAAAGAGATAAAGGAGGTGAAGGATAGGGTTGCTCAACATGACAACCGCCTGTCGGAAGCTGAAACCCAAATCAAGGAAGCTAAAACCCAAATCGACCAAGTGAACAATCGGGTTGATTACGTGGTGGCTGACGTGAAGAAAACGCTGGACGACCTCAAACTGGGTGATGGAACTACAGCTCCCGTAGTAGCTACTACACCTTCGCTACGTGGGTTCAAAGTGCCACCGTTCGACGGGACTTCTTCCTGGTCAGCCTACAAAATCCAGTTCGAGGCTGTTATGAAGGCGAACGGCTGGAATAAAAGTCAGGCCATGACTGCTCTCACACTAGGCCTGCGTGACCAGGCCTTAACAGTTCTGGAAGCTCTCGGTGAGGAAGCGACTTATGAGCAACTCCTTGAAGCATTGGAGGCGAGATATGGCGACGCTCACGTGGAACACGTCTTTCGTGCACAGCTTAAAGATCGTGTGCAGCGCATCAACGAAAACCTGCAGCAGTGGGCTCTAGAGGTGGAGAAGCTGGTGCGAAAAGCATACCGGTCTGTACCTGCGCTCATTGAAGGGAACCTGGTGCAGACATTCATCGACGGCATCCGCGACCTGGAAGTCAGAGCTGCTGTGAGGCTCGGGCACCACGAGACGCTTAAGGACGCCTTGGCCCATGCACTGGAAGTGGAAGCTGTGCGGCGGGATCATCGTTCCCATCGCGTCACGGAGGTTGCAGCAGCTACAGTTCGCGACCGCAACAAAGGATACAGCCCAAGGTGCTATGGCTGTGGGGAAAAGGGCCATCTTCGATCCAGCTGCCCTAAGCGAACCCTAGAAAGGGAAGGTGAACGATCTCAGGAGGGTAGTGAGGCCAACAGCACCGCCCGGCAGCAGCAGGGAAACGAGTAAAAGCCAGAACTGCGGGGCGGGTGCTGGCTGATGTTAAAAGAGCCCCAAGGATCTCGATCTCACAAACTCATTATGGGAACAGTCTAATCATCAAGGGTGAGGTCAACGGAATGCCGTGTAAACTGACCATAGACACTGGAGCCTCTCGTACGGTTGTTAGTTCCCAACTTATAAGTCAGTTCCTTGGGGACTCCGCATACAACCGAAAACGCATTAATTTGGTAACAGCCACCGGTCAGCGTATACCCGTCCGTGTAGAGAAGGAGATGGAGTTGAAGCTAGGCAACGTGATCTACCTGCATAATGTCATCGTGGCTGATATAATGGACGACTGCATCCTAGGCCTAGACTTTATGAGGAATAATTGTTGTGAGATCGACGTTAAGCAAGGTGTTTTGAAATGTGGACAGGAGGAACTTTTTATGGAAGGTGCGTTACCAGGGAACGTGTACAGCATTAAGAAGATTGTTCTTCCGCCGAGATCGGAAACGATTGTTCCGGTTAGTCTTCCCCGAAACGCTGGGCAAGCTCACCGTTGTGTACTTGTGGAAAGGGTAAACAATGACCTTCCATGGAAAGTAGCTCGAACCTTGGTCAGGACCACTGACATCTCAGGAGTACGTGTGCTGAACCTTTGCGACCGGGACCAGATTATTGAAAAAGGCACATTAATTGGTACTTGTGAGGAAGTGGATTGGTTACGTCGGTGCCAATATATATCGAGTGGGACCCCCAGCAAGGATGCAGAAACGAGAGTGACCACACTTTTGGAAGACTGTCGCAGTGTTCTGTCCCCGAACGAATTGGTCAAGGCGAAGAAGTTGTTACTCGAGTACGCCGATGTATTCTCATCAAACGGGGCTGACATAGGAAAGACTGGTTTAGTTCAACACAAAATAAACACAGGTGAAGAGTTGCCTATCCGTCAGCGGCCAAGACGATTGCCGGTAGCACGTGAAAAGGAAGTGGAAACCATGATTGAAGGAATGGTGAAGGATGGTGTTATTGAACCTTCCTCTAGTCCATGGTGTTCGCCAGTGGTGCTGGTGAAAAAGAAGGATGGCAGCATGCGGTTCTGTGTTGATTACCGCCGTCTGAACGACGTTACAAAGAAGGACAGCTTTCCCTTGCCAAGAATTGATGACACGCTGGACATGCTTACAGGAGTAAAATGGTTTAGCACGCTGGATCAAGTTGAAATTGACCCTACGGACAAGGAGAAAACTGCGTTCTCGACGGGAAAGGGTCTGTGGCAATTCAAAGTAATGCCGTTTGGGTTGTGCAATGCTCCAGCAACGTTTGAAAGGCTGATGGAACTTGTAATTACCGGGCTAATTGGCGATGCCTGTCTGGTCTACTTGGATGACATCATCATCGTGGGCCGTACGTTTGAGGAACACCTTCAAAACCTGGAACGCGTGCTTATGAAGATTCAGAGTGCCAACCTCAAGTTGAGCCCGCAGAAATGTTCACTATTCCAACGGCAAGTTAACTTTTTGGGGTTTGTAGTATCGGAAGAAGGTATCCGCACAGATCCAGAGAAAATCGCCGCTGTCAAGGATTGGCCGGTTCCAAAAGACAAGACGCAGGTTAGAGCATTTTTGGGTTTGTGCTCCTATTACCGGCGATTCGTGAAGAACTTTGCAGATATAGCCAAACCTCTGCACAAGCTAAACGAGGAGAAGCGACATTTCTGCTGGGATGAAAGTTGCAATATCGCATTCCAGGAGCTCAAGGACCGTCTGTGCAAAACACCTATTTTGGGATACCCTGATGCAAGCAAAGAATTTATAGTTGACACAGACGCAAGTGATATAGGACTTGGCGGTGTGCTGTCTCAACGAAATGGTGACCAAGAGGTCGTGATAGCGTACTTCAGCAAGTCGTTGTCAAAACCGGAAAGGAACTATTGTGTCACAAGACGCGAATTGCTCGCTGTGGTAAAGTCGTTGCAGCATTTTAGCAAAATATCTTCTGGGACGAAAGTTTCACTTACGAACTGACCATGCTGCACTAAAATGGCTATTGCAGTTTAAAACCCCAGAAGGAAAAGTTGCGAGGTGGATTGAACTACTGCAGGAATACGACTTTGAGATCGAACATCGCAGCGGGAAATCTCATGGCAACGCAGATGCATTGTCAAGAAGACCTTGTCCTGAAGATTGCAAACATTGTACTAGGCAAGAGAGTAAGGAAGTGGTATCCGTGAGGATGTTCAGGGCAGACCACCTCAGCAACGAGTGGAAGGACAGCTTACTACATGCACAGCAGGAAGATCCGGACATCAAGCCGATTCTGGAATGGATAAAGGCCAGTGCTCCCAAGCCCAAGTGGAGTGACGTCTCAGCGATGAGTTCGACCACTAAAAGCTATTGGGCCCAGTGGGACAGCTTGCTGCTTCAGGATGGAGTTCTGTGTCGTAAATGGGAAAACGTTCGGGGAGACAGCTGTCATTTGCAAATGGTTGTCCCTAAAGCTAAAGTACCGGATGTTCTACAGCTGTACCATAATGATTGTTCAGGAGGCCATCTGGGAGTTAAACGAACTCTACTGAAGATCCGAGAACGGTTTTACTGGGTCCACTGTCGAAACGATGTCGAGGACTGGTGTCGCAAATGTACAAGTTGTGCGGCTGTAAAGGGACCTCAGACTCGTAGTAGAGGTGCATTGAAGTTGTACAATGTGGGTGCACCATGGGAGAGAATAGCCATTGACGTGGCGGGGCCGTTTCCGGAGAGTGAAAGCGGTAACAAGTATTTCATGTTGAATAAGACTATTATTTACGGATTTTATCGCGTTTAATTACTTATTTTATTTTTATTATTATCCCGACGTTTCGGGTGCTTTACAGCGCCCATGGTCACGGGGGGGACAGTATAACCGATTATGCAAATGACTTGCGGAACAAAATGAATGACATTTATGAGCACGTCAGACAATCGGGCCAGCAAATGTCTGAGAAAATGAAAACCCGGTACGACCGCAAAATGAACAATAAAGGGTTCAACGAAGGTTCATTAGTGTGGTTGCACAATCCAGTCCGCAGCAAAGGGAAATCTCCTAAGCTTCAAGCTAAATGGGACGGCCCGTACCGGATTGTAACCAGGATCAACGGTGTGACCTACCGGATACAGAAAGGCGCAAGAGGGACTCCTAAGATCGTCCATGTGGATCGCTTGGCGCGTTATTATGGGACCGATAATGCTCGGGACGAGCATGTCTTAGGAGGGGGCAGTGTTACGCGCTCCAGTCGACGACACAACTAGCGCCATCTAGTGTCAGGAACGAGAACGAGGGGAGCGTTGCAGTTTACGACATCACAAATCTTTCGACCAACAGCGCCACCCGAAGAACTAGAAAATCTATACTCGAACTCTCGGTACCTTGCGCGTGTTTACTTGAACATTCCGGATATTTTGCTAATTTAAATAAATAGGTGGCGCAAGATGCGATCGAGGCAGAGTCGAACTCAGCGACACAAGCGAAGCTTCGGAGCGGAATTAAGTGAATTAGTGTGTTTAATTATTAGTGTTTTAACTTTAATTTGTGTAAAGTAAATTAAAGTGTTAATTTAGGTAATTTTATCGGCAATTTTTACTGTCACGAACCTCAAGCTTGTAACATTATTACCCACCTTTAAACTCATAAGTGGGAACACCTATTGTGACGGACGGGAAACTACGGAACCCTACACTGAGGGTGGCCTGACACGCTCTTGGCCGGTTTTATTTTTAATTTGAAGAGACTGAGCTAGCATTATGTCTTTCATATTGCAAAAAAATGTGATTTTAAAACACGTAAAAACGTCCATTGTCTGACTGCAATCCTATATTCTGATCGAGGACACTTAACTATTCAAACCCTAACGACCATCCATGGAACACGGTAAGCTTAAATTAATGAAAGGTTGGCACGTTTAATCAATAAACGCAAATAGGAATACGTGACTATAAAGGAGTTGGCGGTAAATAAATATTTTATCTTACATTTTATCATAATATTATACAGGTCTTATATTATCTACATAATGCGGTATATTATTCGAATAACGTACAGGTTTTTTACCGTGTAATGGCGATGTAATAATATCCACTTCCTTATATAATTCCTTGGATGCCTTATAAGAGGCGACAGGTAAAAACAAATAAGGCGATCAGGCCATTCAGCCAGTCTTCCTAATAACAACGCTGTTTTTTTAGTCGTTATTAGGAAGATGCTGCTGCTCATCCTCAGATATGTTTCCTTCCATCACCTCCTATGACACACACGGCATAACACGAGGGTAGTGGATATTCTTACACTGCCACTAGATGGCAAGAATACGTAGTAACAATTTATTTTATGCCAACCTGTTATTTTAACCCGGCAACTCATGATCATCAGTCGTGTTTACAACCACTTGACTAACGTTTACTTACTTACTCTTTTAGAAAGTAGTAGTAGTACTTTTAGAAGTAGAAAGTTTCACTTTATTCTGGTTTTGGTATCATTTAAAAAATCAATAATGAATGTTATATTTAGGTTATATATATATATAGGTTATATTATAAAATTATTTATAAAGGAAACTAGAGCATCGCAAAAGCATCTATCAGTCTCTGACAAACTCACTGCTGTACTTTCGTAAACAGAACTTCGATATGACAACAAAAACGGTTGTATGTGCTTGTCCCAATCTCGTTGCCGATTGTCTACAACTTTTGCTAGGTACCTCTCCAATGTCTGATTAAATCGTTCTACCATTCCATCAGATTGCCGGTGATAAGAAGTCGTTCTTGTTTTATGAGTACCCATAACTCGGCAAGTTTCCTGGAATATTTGAGACTCAAAATTCCTTCCTTGATCGCTGTGAATCTCTAAAGGTACTCCAAAACGACAGAAGACTTCATGAACTAGTTTATCTGCAACTGTTGAAGCTTCTTGATTTGGAATGGCAAAACTTCTGGCCACTTTGTGAAGTAATCCATCACAACCATGAAATACTTGTTACCGCTTTCACTCTCCGGAAACGGCCCCGCCACGTCAATGGCTATTCTCTCCCATGGTGCACCAACATTGTACAACTTCAATGCAACTCTACTACGAGTCTGAGGTCCCTTTACAGCCGCACAACTTGTACATTTGCGACACCAGTCCTCGACATCGTTTCGACAGTGGACCCAATAAAACCGTTCTCGGATCTTCAGTAGAGTTCGTTTAACTCCCAGATGGCCTCCGGAACAATCATTATGGTACAGCTGTAGAACATCCGGTACTTTAGCTTTAGGGACAACCATTTGCAAATGACAGCTGTCGCCCCTAACATTTTCCCATTTACGGCACAGAACTCCATCCTGAAGCAGCAAGCTGTCCCACTGGGCCCAGTAGCTTTTAGTGGTCACTTAGGCTTGGGAGCACTGGCCTTTATCCATTCCAGAATCGGCTTGATGTCCGGATCTTCCTGCTGTGCATGTTGTAAGCTGTCCTTCCATTCATTACTGAGGTAGTCCGTTCTGAGCATCCTCACGGATACCTCTTCCTTACTTTCTTGCCTAGTACAATGGTTGCAATCCTCAGGACAAGTTCTTCTTGACAATGCATCTGCGTTGCCGTGAGATTTTCCGCTGCGATGTTCGATCTCAAAGTCGTATTCCTGCAGTAGTTCAATCCACCTCGCAACTTGTCCTTCTGGATTTTTAAACTGCAATAGCCATGTTAGTGCAGCATGGTCAGTTCGTAAGTGAAATTTTCGCCCCAGAAGATATTTGCTAAAATGCTGCAATGACTTTACAATTCGCGTCTTGTGACACAATAGTTTCTTTCCGGTTTTGACAACGATTTGCTGAAGTACGCTATCACGACCTCTTGGTCACCATCTCGTTGAGACAACACACCGCCAAGTCCTATATCACTTGCGTCTGTGTCAACTATAAATTCTTTGCTTGCATCAGGGTATTCCAAAATAGGTGTTTTGCACAGACGGTCCTTGAGCTCCTGGAATGCGATATTGCAACTTTCATCCCAGCAGAAATGTCACTTCTCCTCGGTTAGCCTGTGCAGAGGTTTGGCTATATCTGCAAAGTTCTTCACAAATCGCCGGTAATAGGAGCACAGACCCAAAAATGCTCTAACCTGCGTCTTGTCTTTTGGAACCGGCCAATCCTTGACAGCGGCGATTTTCTCTGGATCTGAGCGGATACCTTCTTCCGATACTACAAACCCCAAAAAGTTAACTTGCCGTTGGAATAGTGAACATTTCTTCGGGCTCAACTTGAGGTTGGCACTCTGAATCTTCATGAGCACGCGTTCCAGGTTTTGAAGGCATTCCTCAAACGTACGGCCTACGATGATGATGTCATCCAAGTAGACCAGACAGGCATCGCCAATTAGCCCGGTAAGTACAAGTTCCATCAGCCTTTCAAACGTTGCTGGAGCATTGCACAACCCAAACGGCATTACTTTAAATTGCCACAGACCCTTTCCCGTCGAGAACGCAGTTTTCTCCTTGTCCTTAGGGTCAATTTCAACTTGCCAGTAGCCACTTTTTAGATCCAGCGTGCTAAATCACTTTACTCCTGTAAGCATGTCCAGCGTGTCATCAATTCTTGGCAAGAGATAGCTGTCCTTCTTCGTAAAGTCGTTCAGACGGCGGTAGTCAACACAAAACCGCATGCTGCCATCCTTCTTCTTCACCAGCACCACTGGTGAACACCATGGACTAGAGGAAGGTTCAATAACACCATCCTTCACCATTCCTCCAATCATGGTTTCCACCTCCTTTTCACGTGCTATCGGCAATCTTCTTGGCCGCTGACGGATAGGCAATTCTTCTCCTGTGTTTAGTTTGTGTTGAACTAAGCCAGTCTTTCCTATGTCAGCATCGTTTGATGAGAATATATCGGCGTACTTGAGTAACAACTTCTTCGCCTTGACCAATTCCTTCGGGGAGAGAACACTGCGACAGTCTTCCAAAAGTGTGGTCACTCTCGTTTCTGAATCCTTGCTGGGGGTCCCACTCGATATATATTGGCACTGACGTAACCAATCCACTTCCTCACAAGTGCAACCAGTGTGCATTTTTCTATAATCTGTTCCCGGTCGCAAAGGTTCAGCACACGCATTCTTGAGATGTCAGTGGTTCTGACCAAGGTAATCGAGCTAATTTCCATGGAAGGTCATTGTTTACCCTTTCCACACGTACACAACGGTGAGCTTGCCCAGCGTTTCGGGGAAGACTAACCGGAACAATCGTTTCCGATCTCGGCGGAAGAACAATCTTCTTAATGCTGTACACGTTCCCTGGTAACGCAACTTCCATAAAAAGTTCCTCCTGTCCACATTTCAAAACACCTTGCTTAACGTCGATCTCACAACAATTATTCCTCATAAAGTCTAGGCCTAGGATGCAGTCGTCCATTATATCAGCCACGATGACATTATGCAGGTAGATCACGTTGCCAAGCTTCAACTCCATCAACTTCTCTCCACGGACGGGTATACGCTGACCGGTGGCTGTTACCAAATTAATGCGTTCTCGGTTGTATGCGGAGTCCTTAAGGAACTGACTTAAAAGTTGGGAACTAACAACCGTACGAGAGGCTTCAGTGTCTATGGTCAGTTTACACGGCATTCCGTTGACCTCGCCCTTGATGATTAGACTATTCCCATCATGGGTTTGTGAGATCGAGATCCTTGGGGCTCTTTTAACATCAGCCAGCACCCGCCCCGCAGTTCTGGCTTTTACTCGTTTCCCTGCTGCTGCTGGGCATTGCTGTTGGCCGCACTACTCTCCTGAGATCGTTCACCTTCCCTTTCTAGGGTTCGCTTAGGGCAGCTGGATCGAAGATGGCCCTTTTCCCCACAGCCATAGCACCTTGGGCTGTATCCTTTGCTGCGGTCGCGAACTGTAGCTGCTGCAACCTCCCTGACTCGATGGGAACGATGATCCTGCCGCACGGCTTCCACTTCCAGTGCATGGGCCAAGGCGTCCTTAAGCGTCTCGTGGTGCCCGAGCCTCACAGCAGCTCTGACTTCCAGGTCGCGGATGCCGTTGATGAATGTCTGCACCAGGTTCCCTTCAATGAGCGCAGGTACAGACCGGTATGCTTTTCGCACCAGCTTCTCCACTTCTAGAGCCCACTGCTGCAGGTTTTCGTTGATGCGCTGCGCACGATCTTTAAGCTGCGCACGAAAGACGTGTTCCAGGTGAGCGTCGCCATATCTCGCCTCCAATGCCTTAAGGAGTCGCTCATAAGTCACTTCCTCACCGAGAGCTTCCAGAACTGTTAAGGCCTGGTCACGCATGCCTAGTGTGAGAGCAGTCATGGCCTGATTTTTATTCCAGCCGTTCGCCTTCATAACAGCTTCGAACTGGATTTTGTAGGCTGACCAAGACGAAGTCCCGTCGAACGGTGGCACTTTGAACCCACTTAGCGAAGGTGTAGTAGCTACTACGGGAGCTGTAGTTCCATCCCTCAGTTTGAGTTTGTCCAGTGATTTCTTCATGTCAGCCATTACGTGGTCAACCCGATTGTTCACTTGGTCGATTTGGTTTTCAGCTTCCTTGATTTGGGTTTCAGCTTCCGACAAGCGGTTGTCATGTTGAGCAACCCTATCCTTCACCTCCCTTATCTCTTTCCCGAAGGTAGCGTGAAGGTCCTTCATGAGGAGCATCTGCTCTTCCGATCGACGAGCCTGTTCCACCTGCTGGCGGGCCTGTTCATCCTGTCCGCTCTGCAGCTGCTCTTTCAACTGACGGACCTGTTCCTCCTGTCGGCGAGCCTGTTCCTCTTGTCCGCTCTGCAGCTGCTCTTTCAACTGACGGGCCTGCTCCTCCTGTCGGCGAGCCTGCTCCTGCAGCATCACCATCAGAGCACCTAAGTCAGGTGCTGCAGATGTAGGAGCTACCGACGGGTCTGCAGCCGGTGGCTGGCCCTCCGACGTCTGCGGCGTTGCACCACCAAATGTTCGTTGGTCCGTCTCCTGCTGGCGTTGACTTCGGGTACGGACACCCTCCGTTTCCTCCTTAGGTAAAATCGGCATGATTTTATCCCATTTCTGACACCAATTGTTACGGGCTTGAGGTTCGTGACAATAAAAATTGCCGATAAAATTACCTAAATTAACACTTTAATTTACTTTACACAAATTAAAACTTAAAACACTAATAATTAAACACACTAATTCACTTTATTCCGCTCCGAAGCTTCGCTTGTCTCGCCAAATCCAATACTGCCCCGATCGCATCTTGCAGCGCCTATATATATAAATTAGCAATGAAGCATCCGGAATATTCAAGTAAATGCGCGCAAAGCGACGAGTATTCGAGTGTAGATTTTCTAGAAACTTAGTTCTTCGGATGGCGCTGTCGGTTGAAAGATTGGTGATGTCATTTTCTGCAAAGCTCCCCTCGCTCTCGTTCCTGACACTAGATGGCGATAGTTGACTTATTCACGCAACAAATAATAGATTATACTTTAAAGTTCGACCTAAATTCTGTCGATCTCCTTGGATACTTTTGAAACCTACCTTGAAACAGGGGAATTCATCAAAACTTCTATAAATTTATTATGTTTAAGAATAAATTACCATAATATATCTCAATTCTTAAAACAGTATAAAATTTTGTAAAGTTCGTAGAAATATCGGTATAAGAATTACTGCTTTTAGATATCGTAATAACTACTAACTACCAACTAAAATTATAGAAAGGCTGGCGTTATATATTTCTAAAAAGTGCATCTAAATGAAAAGACCATGTATTTGCTGCTGTTATTAAGCCAGGAACACATGACACGGCTCTCCGCCGTGGTAGTTCAGGGGTCGCTGTAAATTTCACAGAACGTGATGAACCCGGTTTCGATCCACTCTGTTACCATGGAAATTGTTAATTGTAATTTTAAGATCTGATATACCACGTGAGCGGCGGTGAAGGTAAACATCGTGAGAAAACCTTCATGTGTGAGAAATAAGAAAAAAAATTGAAAACGTATATAAAACGTATTGGCGGACTGCCAACACACATTAGGATGACGCGATGGACATTTATTTACCCAAAAACTCTGTAAGAAATAAGAGAAGGCCTGTTCCCAACATTGAGACGTATATGTGCTATAACTTTAACTTCTTTTAACAACAGATGTCATATTGTAATAACTCAGTAAGAATAGAGAAATCATTAGGGAGAGACCGCTTTCTTTGAATATTTTCACAGGCTTGCAAAAATGCACCTTTACACAGTGTAAATTTCGATTTAAGTTGTGAAAACACCTAAAAAATATATCCCTTAATGCACCATTCATTAACCAGCAGCAATCAATTATAGGTCAGCATAATATGAATGAACAACTGGTCACTTGAATTACTAAATGGTATATCATGTTCGTCCATGTAAAAAAGACTTGTATTAACATACATTTCCATTATTAGATGTGGCGTGACGTCGCCTCATCATCGTATTGTTTATGTTTCCGCGTGTGTAACGTCAACATGTACCAATACTCTCATGTCAAGTATCTAACAATGACGAACCAATTCGGTAATAGGTGGATAGGTCGCGGTTAACCTGTGAACTGGCAGGCGAGATCATCAGACATTTTTGTTTTTCGTAGGAAAATCCTTATAGATACCATTCGTGACGGGGGCAACGAGGAGATTATACTGGACTCCCCAGCACCTTTGCAGTGCTATCACGATGTCTCGAGACCACATTCGAGTTATCGTTCCCCTCAGGGGTTACATAACTAGACATTCGAGGGTCAGCAACCCCGGAGGCCCCGTTTCTGATAGGGGAACACCGTTGTTAAAAGGAGAGCCGTGACTAATGCCTTAGCGACGTCGTCTCCGCAGGATCCACCCTCTCTTGATCCCGCTCAGAATCAGATTCACGGTGGTTACGGCGCTCTATGCCAAGTCCCTGCTCAGCATCGCCGGAGAGGTTCCATCCGATGCGGTTTTGCAGAATCATCCGCATCCGTTCTCACGCTGGGCAATGGGCATACCGCAAGCGTATGGGAAGAGGAGTCCTGGTCCCGTCCTCCGCAATGGGAGCAGTTCGCCGTCACTTCGCTTCCGATCTTACACAGGTAATCACCGAAGCACGTGACCGGTAATAATCTGTGTAAGTCTGTAGGTAAGTCTTTCTTCTCGTTCCTGTACCCAGGCTTCGAAGATCGGCAGAATTGCTCCAATCACGCATTTTGGTTCATAGCTCTCCTCGAGTCGAGTGCACCATGTCACCAGAGCGTTTTGCCGTTCCTGCCGTTTAATTGATTCGAGCGCCTCTTCTGGCTCATAACCACTACTGTGGCGGGGGGCATAAATCCGGACGTACACCCTCGAGTCCATCTCCGTCAGTAAATCTAGTGATAGAAAGCGATTTGTCGCCAGGATTGTCGCCGCCTCAAAGCATATAGTGCGGCATCCTCGTACGATCCGTATGGCCATCCTCGAGATCACCAGACCTCACAGAGACACCTCTAGACTGTTGTGTGTACGTAGAAGAAGCACAAAATTATTATTAGAAACTGTAGTAAGTATGTAAACTATCAATTCACTATAATGCAAGATAAAATTTAACATGTAATTCTACTCAACTACAGCATATAAGAAGGTCCTAAGCCCATAAAAGTATAAAAAAATATCGAAATCACAAAAAGAATCTGAAATGAAAGGCAATTTACCTACTTACCATTTTTTGTATCATATTTTTTTACTATTTACAAACATGAGAAACATGACGGCATCATTAATGAAACAGTGGCAACGAGAAGTGCTGCTATTTTAAATATTTTAACTAATAACCACTATATGCTGTAGTCGGTGTTGAAAGAAAACATTTTTAGTAAACCTTCGTGTTTGAGAAATAAGAAAAAAAATTGAAGACGTATATGAAGTACGCCAGCACTTCCCTGAAACCCTGTTAGAAATGAAAGGAGGTCCGAGCCTAGCATTGAGACGTATATAGGCTGCAACTTTAACTTCTTTTAACAACGGATGTCATAATGTATAACCTCAGTAAGAATTTAAAAAAAAATTGAGTATTGACCGGTTTCTTTTAATATTTTCATTTCCATGCAAAAATGAACCCTATTACCGAGTTTACACAAACCTCCTATAAAATATATCCCTTAATGCACCATTCATTAATATCGCTTGAAACAAGCAATTTTTATGTCAATCAGCTTCATACGTTAAGGTCAGCATAATATGTACGAACAACTGGTCACTTGAATTGCTAAATGGTATATCATGTTCGTCCATGTGGAAAAACGTCTTGTGATAACACAAATTATTATTCAACATTATTTTTATCATCAAAATATATTGAAACGCCAGTTATGGAGGGACTCGTAAAACAATATAAATATTTTTTTATTTGAATTGTATTTGGAATTTTGTCGAATATTTTAAGAGCAAGTCCGCAAAATATTTTTTGTGCTAATGCATAAAATCTTCTTTTAAGGCAGTCTAACACTTTAATTTGATTAATTGACAAATATTTAAAACGATTTATGTTACAATACTTACAATTAATATTCAATACACACATCATAAAAAAACTTAAATATAGAAAAACTAAAATTAAAAATTTTAATTGTCATAAAGTCCCGCTCCCCGTGGTAAACTTAGCCTTTGAGCGAGAAAAGAACCAACCCTCTTATCACCAGCAGCGACGACCAGTCGTGGATACAGTTCCTTTAGGAACTTCACTGCACGTGGACCCTACGGACCGATAGTCTCTACAGCAAATGGCACAAATATGGTCATTTCTCAAAGACTCATATTTGCGCCATTTACTTAATTCAGCTGCCTCTGGTGCCACTCCGGCTCTAAAAGAGGTACCCTTGAGATGAGAGGCCACCAAAGGGTCAACGCAAGTAGCATTCCACACTAGGGCTTTAAGTCCTCCCAAGGGTCCAAAGTCACACCGTCGAGTCTCTTGCCATCATCTCTAAATATCGCACAAGGCTCTAAAACCGAGGGAATATTTACGAACACAAGAGCCCAACGGATGACTTCGTTCAAGGAACCGTGACGGGAAAACCTACCTGCACTTTTTTACAAGAAAGTCCGTTGAACAGAAACTCATCAACGCTGATACCACAGGAGCACTGGCGAGGTTGACATATTGCCTCTCCTAGGCGGATTCCTACGGCGATCTGCAAGCTTTCTCCATAAAGCAATGTGCCGAGATTACTCAACGGTACAGCGTGTAACCAGTGACTAGATTCCTAAGTCGAAACAGCTAGAAATTGAGCCTGATCTTGGTCACTGATGTATGTGATGATGTGATGGTGAAATAAATATTTCTGGACACACTGTACCAATGGATATACCATTGGTACAGAGTGTCCAGAAATATTTATTGGTTAACTGTTTTTGTTGTTCAACTTTCAGTGGGACATTTTCGCCGGGACAGAGCGTTAGCCTGGTTTCCTTGCCTCCGCAGTAAAGCACAGGTCTACTTTATTATTTAAAATTACTTTACATAAGTCATTGACACTATGCACGGAAGCAAGGAAAGCAGGCAATGCGACGCTAGAAAGATTTCCTACACCAATACCACCAAATTTTAAAGGTAAGGTAGCTTGATTCTAGGCTTCTATCATATTTAATCTCAAATTGAGAATTTTTTCTAAAGCTATTTTAAGATTATTATCAATATCTTTTTAAATATCCGGACATTTCCAAACTGGACTTGAGCGTATAAAGTATGTAAATTTAGATACAAGGAGACAATATTTTAAAATAATAAGGGCAATATTGGGGTTTAAGATATACAATTTATCACACACAGCAGGTATTCCAACGATTCCATAGTGACAGTTTTTATTCCTGGAGAAATATGATTGAAATTTTTAATAAAAAAATCTCTGTTAGAATTAGATAAATTAATGAAAATGTAAATTGAATTAGTAAAATATTGAAAAATGTGACTAAGATCCTGAGGGCGTCATTTGCTTTATCTCCCAGTGTACCATAGTCCAAGTACCAGACATTTAACTTGGATTTTAAATTTGAAATAATAGGTTGAATACCCAAACTGAAAAGAGTTTGACCTAGTGGATCACACTGCTAAAAACTGACAGCAGACTCAATAATATGGTTTTGATAAAAGAAGTTCGAATTTTGACCGTAACATTGCCAAACGTAATGATAAATTTTGGAGGTATTGTTAGCCACTTCTTTCAGCAAGATTACCCTATGAATAGAGTTAAAAGTGTTTCTAAGGTCAATCTTCAGAGAAATGCAGATGCATTATAATTTGTTAAAAAAGTACGCACCGAATTTACCGCCGTCTCACAGCCACCTTTAGTGATAAAGCCTACTTAAGTAGGCCGAAATTTTGTCTTGAGGTTTGAGATTATATGCCTGCAAGCTAATTTTGAAGTTAAGCGTCGAAATGTGGAACCAACAGCCCTTTTTTGAAGGCACACAATCTTGCCCCTTATAAGTAGGGAATTAAATTGGGATTGACATTACCAGAAAGCATAAAATTACATAATTTTGTAATCTCTTTAAAAAGTACTCTACCAGCATCACTGGCGGACGTTTTTGCAAAATCTTTGAGATATTGAAGTATAATCTCGTTAATGCCGCCGGCAGAGCCATTCGAAAATGACAAGATTGCGTCTAAAGTGTCTTTTTCAGAAACTTGTAAAGGTTATATATAAGTATTAGGAGGCTGCGGTAAATTCGTATATGGTTTGACCGAAGGATGTTTTTGACGAAGGCCTTCAAGAGTTTCGACATTACGAGGAGCCAGGATGTCACCTGAGAATAGAATATGGGATGCATTTTTTTAAGTAGCCATCCATTAATTTTGATTCCACTAATTTTTTAAATCAATTTTAGGACAAGGTTGAGATAATTTAGTATATATCGGGTAATCTTAATTTTGAAAAAAAATCTCTTTAATTTGAGACGTAATTGATTTATTTATTGTTTTATTAAAATGAAAATGGGAATACTCGAATGCATGCATGCCCACTCTTTTCAGAATTTGTCAAACAATTTTGAATAGTGCATGACAATGCTTTTTAGCAAGTTGCATCCTCGCACCTCTGGGAATTCTTTTAACCACTGGTATGTTAATATAAAAACTGTACAACTGTATTGTACAACTGTACTGTACAAACCGTACAATTGTTTCAAAGTGAAAATTTTGTGTCATAAGGGATATTACTAAAAGAGTCATGAATTTTTACGGTAGGCTGTGAAGCTGTAATACTCTTACTAAGGCATCGTTTAATGTGTATATTTAATCCCCTTTTTCGTTTAAACAGCCTACCGTCGGTATAATTTTAACACCGTAGGAAATCCGGCTATGAATGTATCGGAGCATCAATGTTTATTGAAAAATTTTAAAAAAAAAATTTAAAATATATCTACTGCACTCAAAAGTCTATAACTTCGTATAATAAATTCGTATAAAATCTTGAAAAATAAGGAAACCTAGTTCTCGAGCTTTGTTTATCGCCTTAAGACAATTTAATATTAATATTGTGTACGATGAATCACTAGACGTTGCATCTTGAAATATCCTATAACTATAACCGTTTACAGTTAACGGTTTGAAAGCTTCTTTTGGTAACATACTCAAATATAAAACACCAAAGCATCCCAATAAAAACGCGGTATTAGTTCTTTCCTTGAGATGAGACAAAGTGTAGTGAGCATTGATTTCGTTATTTTGACGTTGTTTTATTTTTTAATTCAATATTCCGTAGTACTTGTAAATACAACCAAGATTTAAAGGTCCGAAGTCGGAGTAATAGTTTTCATAAATTAATTCATTCTAAACAAAAATATTATATATCAGCAGTATTCTTTAAATTTCTCCCTGTCCTTACTGTTGCAAAATACAATATATTCTTGATGTATTCAGCCATAAATAATACATCGTTTTTTCGTGTCATCACTTCAGGCAAACAAACTTATAAATATATCATCACATATTAATTCATATTGGTATATATTATTTTCTCAAAACTTTATTTTTTGAAAATAATTAACAATTAAATCACTTTTTCAATATACTTTATTCATTTTGACATTAAAATTCACTTAAGATACATTAAATTCCAAGTATGAGCATATAAAAATTATATTTAATTCACAGCCCCAAAAGGAATATAATGTTACGAGTGTATGTATGTACATGGCATGTACATACATATGTACGTACGTACATATTATTTGTTGACTCGCTCTGTAGCCTAAACGGCTTGATGGATTTTAAGATATGGGGTGTCGTTAGATTCTTCTTGGTTGAAGAAGTGACATAAAGTATAATACTTAAATTTTTGATGATATGATTTCAACGTCTCGAATATATTTGACAACAAAAAAAGTCCCGCTGGGTTTTTTTGATGACTCTCCCTACGACAGGGCTTAGTCCGAAACATGTAAAAGTAAAAGACGCCTTTCAATAAGTAATACTTGTAATTAATGAAATATTTAATCGCAAGCTTAAAGTGGTAATAACCACGTGAAGGAAAACTGCACCTACACCCTTAAGGCGAGGGTAGGTAGCTTTTTTTTACGGACCACCTATAGACTTTAATAAATGCTTACCGGGTAAACTTTGTGAATTGCTTACTAGGTAAGTACACCAAGTCTACAAACAACTTCAAAGTTAAGAGGATACAAAATGTGACACTACTTAACTGACGTCTCAATTAGGCTGGTTTGTAGGAAATTACTTTGTTTTGAAGTTATCGTGCCTCGAAGTCACCCGTCCTGTTAAATAACTAAAACTTGAACCGTTTTCTCCTTATAGTGTGCCATAATTATAGCGGCAGCGTAAAATCAGACAATATTTATAAACAATAAATTAAATTAAATTAATTAATTAAATTCTTTAACAATAAATTAAATGTTAACTCCTGTGATAAAACACCGTTTTCTAAATAATAAATTGAAGGCTAATAAATTTATCGTACGTCCGTGAACGGGGCAACAGTAAACAAATGTTGTTTCATGTGAAACGGCCCGTCAATTTTGTTATTAATTCCTTATTTTAATATATTATTTTGTATTTTTGTTGTAAAATTACTCAAAAACCTTTACGTAATCGTTTGTTGTGGTTTTAATGAAATAAGTGTCTTTTTTATTATAGTTTTCTTAATCGTCGTTTATGCGAATTTTTATCAGACTTCCAAAAAAAAACCGTGAAGGCTTGCAATTCGACTATACATTTTTGATAATTCCACAGCCATGGTAGCTAAGGGGCTACACACTTGCTGCAAAGTACGCGAGCAACCCGAGTTCAATCTACGCCCGCACCAATGAAATTGTTAATTACAATTTTAAGTGCTGATTACCCGTGCTCGAAGGTGAAATCTTGATCATTTATTCTTTGAAGCTACACGTATTAGGCGAACACAACACAGATTTTGATAATAAAATTAACAATTTAAACACGTAGTTGAAGTGTGCAGCTTTCCATTTTAAAATATCAAGACTAAAAGAATGAATGTTATATTAAATTTAACAAGCGACAAGATCTAAATACTGCTGGACGACATCAACAGTCAAGTAAGTAATATATTACCGTTATTATAGTACCGATTGCTCAACACATGCTAATTCCTTCTATGTTACCGCATTCTCGCCCTTGCTATGTAGGAAATAATGCTCACATAAACACATATTCGCAGATAAGTTCTGCAAAATACACAAGAAGTAAACGAAATAAATTTCAATGAGAGCATTGAAGTAAGATGTAAAACGTACTGGAACAGATACCTTGAACAAATTCCGTGCGACAGTGTCAGGCGCGTAGAAGGAATTACAAAGTATTTTTTATAGCACATACATTAACACCCGTATTTATAAACAAGTAAAAGTAATTACTTGAGTAAAAGTAATTATTTAAGTAATGATTTTTATTCGATAGTTAAGTAATTGCTCCAAGTTAGAAATGTCAAAAGTTAGAATATTGAGCCAAGTAATAGTCACCATTTCCTTTACTTAAGCACTACTTTGAGGTTATTTTGGATAAAAAATGGAAACAGGATAGCATTGGAACGGTTTTTGCTGTTATAGACAATATAGATAGAATATCGAATATCGAATATATCGAATATAGAATATCATATTAGAGGAGATAGAATTAGATTTTTTTTAAATATATATATATCGAATAAATAATCGTTTGAACAGAAATTAAACAAGTAAGTATAATAATCAAACATTATATTTATGTTGTAAGTTTTACACTATTTACTTTTACACATTCAATTTTATCGAATAATTAACAATTTTTAACAGAAAACAAGAATTAATTAAATTTTTTTTACTTTTATGTTTATTTCTCTAGAGTTGAATTTTAAAATAACGATTTTGACAACCTGGCGCCTGGTAAGCGCTCACGGGGTACCGAAGTTGCCACGATAGGCAAATAGATCTTAGCTAGGCTAAGAAGCCCGGGTGACAACCCTTTCATGCCATCTCACATCTCTTACTCATCTCCCTTTATAGGAACGACAGGTGATTACATGAATATATGTTAGTCTTTTTTCGGGATTATGTTATTTCTGCTAAATAAACCTTCTTACTTTAAAAGTTTAGACGTTATCTAACTTCGACATTTTTTACGAATATTTATTTTCGGCGCCATAAAATTCGTGTTAATCGTCGTTCGTAAGTTTTAAAATTTTATGCCCTCGAATTGTTGATTATTTCGAAACCTTTGAAAGTAAGCCATAACATCGTTCATATTAATGAAGAACGATGTTTATGAACACAGAAACAGCCACCAAGCGTAGAGTGTTACTTGGGCATTTGCTCAAGTAAGTAACGTATGTTACTCAACTATAGAATGAGATTTTGTAATTAAGAAGTCTACCCTTAAGTAATGACTTATCTAAGAAATTACTTAGTAAAAAGTAATTACTTCTTTATAAATACGGGTATAAGTAAGATCTCGGGCTAAAAGCGTGTTGTAAACAACCAAACCTCAGCGTTCTTTTTAGAACGACGAACATTTTAATTCATTGAATGAAAGTTATATAAGTACAATATATGAACTGAAAACAAGAATTACATTCAGTCATCAGCAACAAGTCATCATTACAACCGCAATAAGCATAGCAATGTACAACAAGTACACGGCTGAACATAGGCCTTCCCCAAGGATTGCTACAACACGTCCACGTTCCTATGAACCTGCGCTCATTGCCTCGACTTCCTCAATGTTTCATCAGATCGTCACGCCATCTAGTAGAGCGAGCCGAGGGCGGTTACTCAACCATGCGATTGGTATGACGAGACAACAATAACAAAATTTTCTTCCTCATAACTTGTAGGTATTCGTATATGACTGAATACCTTCTCGGCTTCCGAGAAAGCCTATTCAGCCTATAAACCCACCAATGCGTAGGACTAAACTTGGTCATTTCTCTCCCGTTCACAGATTGAGTAGACTTTACAATGAACGCAGCACATTGGTAGACCTTAATTTTGATTCTTCTGAACATTTTCGTAAGCAGATCAGAGGGACTTTGTCACCAAAAAATATCTTCTGTAATTTATTACAAAATAACTTAAAATAGGTTTAATGATTTTTCTTTTACATAGAGGTAACTTATCATTATTAAACGCAAGATATGTTCCCCTATAAGTAGTTATGCACTTAGCTGACATGTTGGAACTTGTATTTTTTTATTCAAATGTATAGTGTTATAACTGTTGGAGAACCTAATAAATAAATAAATAAATACGTATAATAGCCAGTGAATCAGGTAACTAAACTAGCATGATCAGTCACATTTTATTAGTATTTTTATATGATTTTATAAGTCTTAGTCGGTGTCATGATGTCATCAGGACCATTGCGTGTGCTAAGAAATTGCTACTGTTGGTTTACATACTTCAACTATTCCGTTGTTGTCTTGTTATTTCTAAGTGCTGCCACTACAAATATGGTTATTTTGGAGCTAAATTTCTTTTAATAAAATAATTTTGAGAGTAATTCTAACATCAGAAGTAATAAAACTGGTAGTTTCCACCTATGAATAATATTATATGATTTGTTGTTTATCTGTTAATGACAAAACTTGTTGCGAATAAACTGCAGTTTTAACTTGGATTTTCATGAATCGACATAGTATATTTAAAAATAAAAAATAATCAAAAATATTCAAGCTAGAATAAAACATGTAATAAAATTTGCAGTATTGAAATCTTGAGTTGATTGCCTTTTTCATCCATTTGTCATCCATTTATCCACGTCAAATAATGTCTCGAAATATTCAATTCTCAATATTGTTCAAACTTCTTTGTTTCGTATTTACTCACTAATATAATCGTCTCTCGTTTGAAGTATTATCAGTGTAGTAGTCATTTTTACTTTATACTTAATATTTTATTATCTACATATCTTTTATAGTATAAGGGTTACAAACGAGCACACAGTCCACCTGGTGGTAAGTGGATACTGTGCCCCATAGACTTCTACATTTATTCTCGGTTAAAAATCATAACGCAGATGCGTTGTCACCCCTGATGACTAAGATGGAATGCCTCGTTTCAAGTAAAAAAGGATCTCCGAATCTCTACACTCACCATACGAAACACAGCAATACTAAGCTGCTATTTAACGCTGGCATTCTGTGAAAGCGTGGTCCTTCTCCGGTCGAGCCGACCCATTCGAGCTACAACCATAATATAACTGCAGCGTGGCTCTACCTCGTAAATATTTCTTTGTATTGTTGTTTTTTATAATTAATTTTAATATTCCAATATTATTCGTAAAATATTTTATAAACTTATATTAACATTGAAATTTAGTTATTATTTATTTTGACTAGGAGTATACACAGTTACACAACAACAATTAACTCACGATTTCTACGTCGTTTAAACATATAAGTCCTCATAATTTAAACATAACTATTATAACATACAAAACCAATTAACTTTTATTCATTCATTCCAGCCTATCAAAGTGCTGAATATTAGTCTCATGTGCTACTGTAACTAATTAACTTAATGAGAATATATCAATTATTAGCCAGGTGCGTGTACACGCGAAAGCTCTCTAACTAAAATAATTACATACAAGCTTTGCTCGCGACTTCGATCGCGAGTAATTAGTACTTTTCTTAGATTAATTTACAATTATTTATTTGTACTGTTAATTATCGTGAAGATCTAGAAAGACACAAATCTGGATAAATACATTCAGTTAGTCACTCAATCCGACAAACTAATGACGAAAAAATAGACGGGCCTACAAATAAATTATTGGATGGACCCACAATCGCACCAAGAAACGAATTAGGCAAACAATACGCATTTTTTAATAGGAGAGGAGGAAAATGAGCATACAGCTCACCCAATGCTAAGTGATTACCAGAGTTTGCCGAATATATGAACAGCTCTACGCTGGATGCGATCAAATGGAAGAACCTGGCACTGGGGAGCTCCAGCTCAGTGATGGGAACAGTATTCCATGTGTGGCCGAACCTGTGACTTGTAAAGTTGCAAGTCCTTGAAATTTTGCCTTCTCTTCTGAACTTCAACAGACCTGGAAACTGCATGTCACTCGATATGTTGTCGCCGAGGATTACGATACTGAAAAGGCAACAAGGGGAATGCCTTGAAACTAAGGACATACTACGAACTTTTTACCGGTAACCGCGTAAACTTGTGTCTTTATTCGACAAAGTCTCGGCTTCAGATAAAAGTTTATCCCGGTACTCGTTAACCTTTTTCCGAGAAATATTGGCACACCTGGTGTATAAAGCACCACCAGTGCTGTTGTCTACATAGCAATGAATGTTACTAGTATGCAACATATTATTATGTGGAAGAAACGGCGTTCGTAATAGTCCGTAACCTTGTGGAACACCAGCGTTAATGGCCTTGTAACTGGAACATGCACCGTCTTGTACGACCTAGATGCTCCGATCTGCAAGAAAACTGGTGATCCGATTGCACAATTTCTCGCGGGAAGCCAATAGGAAGGAAACTTTGTAAGAAGCGCTTTGTGTCAAACCTGATCGAAGGCAAATATTGCACCCTTTTGCACTAAGATAGGCTAGATAAGTGCTATTAAATAAACTATAAATCGAAAATTTTAGGGTATATATATATATATATATATATATATATATATATATATATATATATATATATATATATATATATATATATACCCTAAAATTAAATATTTTAAAAACTATATATTTTAAAAATTAATATTGGCATATTATGAGCTATTTAGCGTATAAAAAATGGCTATTTGTATGAGTAATATAAATATAAGTAGCAAAAAACAACCCACTTCTTTGCATCAGTATTTTTAACGGATTTTTTTTTCATTTATTTGGGTCAACAAACAGTTTCACAATAAGAAGTTTAAAACAATAAATACACATCACAATGACATAATTGTGAAACCAACACCGTTAATCGCGAATTATAATACAAAAAAATTACGTGTTTTTGCTAAAACTAACTTACTTCTTTTAAGAACGCTGGCTACAGATTTAATTAAATTAAATGTGAACATATTGCGTGGTGTTGACTTCATGCAACGGATTTAAAACTGAATTTTTAAAGGAAATGACATTAGTCCCAAATATGTCTAAGGTAGTGAAGTAGTTGTTGTAAGCTTCAGTCATACGTGTCAATGGTGAAAGTTTACCAGCATTCGCTCGAAACTTAGGTGTAGCAAAGAATTTGTATATACGGCATGCTCGAGTGTGTGATCTGACTGACCAAAATGTTGCAAATGTTTTGTGTTGCAAAAATCGTACAAAAGCTTAACCTCTAATTGTAACCTTCTAGTTTTAAGATTAAATAATTTGTATTGTAGTAACAGTTTTGAAAGTTCAGTAAGACAATTTACTACGATAACATTTAAAATGCATGCAACGAAGCATGTTCTTTTGCACTCTTTCAAGGCGTTCTGAGTATTTTTTGTAAAAGGGATCCCTCACAGAGATGGCATATTCGATTTGAGAGCGTATTAAAGATTTATATAAATATATGTATGTACTTGGCCGTTTAAAATCGTTATTAGAGCGGGTAACAAAACCCATAGTTCTTGTATGCTCTATTACAAATATTTTCAATATGAGTTTCTAGTGTTAGTTTGGTGTCTAATGTAACTCCTAGATCTCTAATTTTATGCACCCTGTCGAGATTTGCGCCGCACAGTGAATAATTGAAATAACTTATAATTTTTTTCTTGCAAAAACTTCTATATTTACATTTGTCTAAGCTAAGATTCAATTTATTACGGCCACAATAAGCCGTCAATTGGTTCAAATCTTCTTGGAATTTTAAATAATCACCAATATTTTCAATCGTACGGTGTATTTTAAGGTCATCCGCATACAGAAGGAAATTGCAATTTTGTAAACATTCGTTTATATCATTTATGTAGATTATAAACAAATATGGTCCAATAATTGATCCTTGCGGAATTCCTGATGTCTCCGTTACGATATCAGATTCATGACCATTAATTACCACTTTTTGGGTCCTATTCGTTATATATGACTCTAACCATCTCCAAAAATTGCAGCATCATTGAAGGCGATTTTCTCTAACACAATTTCATGTTCAACACGATCAAAGGCTTTCTTAAAGTCTGTATACACAGCATCTGTTTGTTTATTAGAATCCATGTTTTCAAATAATGCAGTTGCATAAACCATGAGGTTGGTGATGGTTGAGCGCTTTAAAACAAATCCATGTTGTTGTGGAAGAATACAATTGTGGATATAAAATTACAGGCTGCTGTGTATGAATCTTTCAAGAAGCTTTGCTATAGTAGGCAAGATTAAAATAGGTCGATAGTTAGTCACGTCTTCTTTCGAATCCCCCTTGTGTACTGGAATAATCCTAGCAAATTTCCATATATTTGGATAGACACCCTCACCTAGGCATTTATTAAATAAAACACGAATTGGCTTGTAAATAATTTTAGCCGTTCTTTTAACAGCGCAACATTATCCATACCGGGTCCTTTTGTGAAGTCTAGTAATTGGAGTTCTCCTATGATATAGTCATCTTTTATTGATATATTGGTAATAATATTATTAGTGTGAGTTTTATTGTCTAAATCACTTATGTTGGTAATATCGTAAGAGTCCGGTACGTTTGAAGGCTGAAAAACTGAGTGTGAAAACGAAAATATGTTGCAAATATCATCTGGGTTGTCGGCTTTTGAATTTTCTAATTTTACGCTACTAGGTATATTAAATTATTTTTTGCGATTATTTATATAAGTCCAGAAATATTTTATGTATGTAATACCATCTTCAACTTGTTTATATAATTATTGAAACATTTTTTGCCTTTTTCTTAAATCTTTCACGGTACATTGAAAATACTGAGTAGTCTGCTTGATTTTTATACTTTTTCCATTTTACCCAAGCAGAATTTTTGTTTATAAATATGTGCATAAAAGATGAGTTGAACCAAACCGGGAAATCTGAATTAGAAACGGTTTTGCAAGGAATGTGTTTACGGACTATGTTGTAAATTTGTTTATAAAAGATATCTACACAGTAGTTTGCCTGTTTGTTCTGAAAAAGGTCTTCCCAATCAATTTCTAGAAGATCTTGATTTATTTTCCCATAATCCGCATTTTTAAAGCAATATATAGTGTGCGTTTTAATTGTTTACTTACTATAATATCAAGTGACATAAGAACATAAAACGGAGGGTGCTGTATATCTATTGGTACCAAAGCTACCGGCGTTGAAAAGGATTTGCTATTATGTGTATTAGTAATACAAAAGTCAAGCAAGCGGTCCTTATTATTTTTGAATATATTGATGTGTATAGTTTAATAAATATGAGATTGGCGGTCCTTGATCATTCGCTTTTAGGGGTTCTGTTTGATTGCCGTTGATCTGCCATTCGAGATATGGTAGATTAAAATCTCCGTATATGTAAAAGAAATCAACGCCTATAACCTGTAGGTAGCCCCTCATAGCATCAAAATATGTAATACGAGTATATGCGTCACTGTCAACTCTCGGGGGAATATAGAAAGCTCCAATAATGTAGTATCTATTACCTACAGACAATTGCACCAGTGTTTGTTCAATTACGTGTGGGAGCTCGCGAGAATTAGCATGGTGGGGCAACGAGCAAGGCACGGAACAAAGCGAGCGCAACACCGCTACTAACACGCCTCCACCATCTCGGCGGCCAGTCGCTGTTCGGTTACGATCGCAACGATACACAACGTAGAGGGAGTCAATGAATTCATTGTTTGCTATGTCGGCATGCAACCACGTCTCGGTTGGTATAACAACGTCATAGGAATGCATCAAAATATTCATGTATATCGTATTAAGTTTGGTTCTCAGTCCGCGGCAATTTTGATAATAAAATGATAGTACGTTATTATTCTAATTATCTTATTTTACAGTAGACTATTAAAAATATTACTAAGAAAACGTTATATGAAATAATGTGTGCATATTTATTACGTGTATAGGAAATAATTATGATTTTATTATAACGCACGGATAGTGGTGTGAAAAACGGAGTGCCAGAAGTATGATTTGACATTTCAAGTTTATGAAAGATTAATATGATGAAAAAACAATGCCATCCCATTATGGATCGATAATAAATGTACAGTATATTAATAGTAAAGTTAAGATAGTAATAATATGTAAGCATTGAAAAGTGACACGATTTAATATTATTATGAAGAAAGAGCTCAAACAGTTTATTATTTAATATTGATGTTACCACAATAAAGAATTTATTTATTAAAATTATAGGCACACGTTTATGAGTCTGCCAGTTTATTGAATTAACATGGCACATATATACTATTATGACTAGTAACATTACTGTAGGTATTTTACATTCAATTGACCTACCATAAATGAAAAGCCTCTCAAATGAGTAGTTACTTAATCTTATTGAGGTCTTGCTCCGAGCGTAAAGCCAGCACTGGAGAATTTTCGGTCTTTCGTGTAAGGATAACACCATGTTTGAACCATACAAACTTGTAATCGTGTGATTTGGCTCTGTTACGACATTCTCGAAATCAGTGCTTGTTTTTTAAAGTTAGATGCTCGTTGATTAATATTTTTTGAGGTAGTCCGGATATCCCAGCTTTTCAGTATTGAGATCCTTACTAGATCGACTAGCAGCTATGATATTGTCGCGTAGTGTCCGGGTGGTAAACTTAACAATAACATTTTTAGGTCGGGTACCTTTTTGGTCTGCGTGAGGTACACGGTGAACCGCTACAATATCGGACGCAAGTATCTGTTGTTTAATAACTGCACCAATGCCCATTACAATATTTGTGAGGTTCTCATTACGTCTGTCGGGAAAGTTAATGATTTCGATATTACAATCTCGTGTTTGGTGTTCCATATATGCTAACTTGCTCTCAAGATTTTTAAATGCCAAGGCAGGTTACTGACAGGCTGCATTTGATTTCGTAAGGTTTTTAATTGTTCGTCGAAGGTATCCTGGCGTGTATTACTATAATTAAGTGATTTTTCCATCTCCTTCAGGCGGCTATTTAAATCCTTAAGGGATTCTTTAAAACTTGCATTGTCGGAGCGCAGGCCATGAACAGTGACATTTAGAGTGGCCAATGGCACTGTTATCTTAGACAATTCACTTGCCAAAATTAATTGTAAGGACTTGGTTATAGTCTCCATAACATTTTTTTTTCCATTTATTATTGTTTTCACATACAGTTAGAATTATAACAATTAATAAGGTGTAAACATAAACTCTTTTGAGTTTTACCGTACACCCTGAGCCGTCGTTATACATTAATAAAGATTAAGACTATCTATAACATATTTGCTACAAACTTCATACATCCATACTTAAATAACAATCACAAGACTGCTACACATTTTGTAAACACAATGAGGGTACATCACAAGATAAGGTTATGTAAAAACCTTTTGTGGACTTTCCTATGCAGCAATATCTTCATTGTTTACTACTTTTTATTCTACAGGATGTTTCGTTTAGCAAAACGTTTATAACAGGTATGGTATAAAGTGTGGTTTGTGATTATTATTATATAGTGTTGTTAGTTTATATTTATTATGTACGTGTATTTTATTTAATTGTTTTGTATGTGGATAAATCTGTTATCATATTATACATATTAATATTTAGTGTTTATATTATGTACATATATGCTTACTTGAATTTATTAATTGCTATTATGTAGATAGATATAATCGTTCTAATGTATAAGTTAATGTACATTATTGTTTAGGTTGTGTTTAACAATTATAATGCATGTTATGTGTATTTATTTTTTATTGTTTGTAAAAAATATTGTTTCAAGGTGTTTTTTATATTTTTAGATGTTATTTTTTCTTTAATAGCATTAGGTATACGGTTAATTAGGTAAAGTATTATGTAATTTAATCGTCTTTTACCATACAGGTTATTATAAGAAGGTAGTTGTAGTTTGATGTTATCTTGCCTACGGATTGAATAATTTTTGTGCGGTTTTTGTAGATTTTCAGTAAAATAATATTGTGATAAAAGAATTAGTTCTACTTTTTCATGAATTGGTAATATTTCACAAAATGCAAAGAGCTTACGGTAATCTTTAAAGGTGTTTTTTATTTTTATAGGAACTGTAATGTACCGTAGATCCCAGGGATCAATATTTAGGAAGCACAAGTCACACTATTGTAAGTAGTATAATATTACAAGTTACACTAATATCGGCTCGCAGTAAGCGTCCACGTCTTCTCCCTGCGGCGGTCAGTCGGGCAGTCCGCCCCGCCCCGCGATTCCGCGCGTGCGCTTCTCGAGACGACAGAGTTATACACAACTATAAATGTCTATACGCTACATCCCTCCCTTATTAATGTTTTTTTCTAATATAAATATATATATACAAATATAAATAACCATATCGAGTTAGGGAACTGCGATCAGCTTAACTTACAAATGAAATACATAATTACCTATTCGTACGGTAGTTTAATGAAATTTTTTCCTTTTTACATAAGTAAGTATATCAAGTACAATCAGCAAGTTCTTATTCAAATTATGTTCAATCACTGATCATCAATTATTTTGTCATTATCGTCCATAATTTTATTCACTCATTGTGTGATTGATTAAGTCACCATTATCGTTAGTTTGAGCACCACTAGCATTATTTTCATCATCTAATACCTTCCATTGCCCTTCCACTCGTTTTAGATGTACGACGTTCCGTCTGATTTGCTGACCAGTTTCATCGTTCCGTAGAATTACGTCCCCTCCTTTGTTCGCTTCGACGGTATGTGTTTCGGGTTCATAGTTTAAGCTCAGCTTGTTTTGTTTAGACATGTTCTTGACGTATACTTTATCTCCGACTTCCAATTCACAGTTAGTAGCCCCTCTCTTCCTATCCGCATATTCCTTCCCTTTTTCCTTTAGTTCTTTATCTCTATCCCTCATTTCAAGATCCTCTGGTGGATGCGTTATGTCTTGGATCATAGGCAGTTTGTCTCGAAATTGCCGTCGAAAGAACATTTCTGCAGGTGTTTTTCCTGTAACTGTGTGAGGTGTGCTATTGTACATTACCATATACTCCTGGAGAGCCTCTTTCCAGTTCTTTTTCTCTACTTGAGAGATCTTGAGGCGTTTTAGGATGTCCCTATTCTGGCGCTCCACTTCTCCGTTTTGTTGCGGCCAGTAGGGAATGGTATTGTAAAGTCGTATGTTCCTCTCTGCACAGAAGCTCTTAAAGTCTTCGCTGGAAAATTGTCTACCATTATCTGATGTGAGCGTGACTGGATTGCCAAGTCTGCTAAAAATGTCTTTTAGCATTTCAATTATTTCAGAGCTTGATATGGTTCTGCATGTTTTCACTTCTTTATATCTGGTATAATAATCCACGACGGCCTTCGTGCGCAGCTTCAAGAACTCTTCTGCGTAACTTGGTTAGGATTACAATTTTCGTGCCCCTGAGGAGAATATCGCCATGAAAGCATAATTCATCCTGAAAAAGTTTATAGGTTTTTACCGTTTCCTCCCAGTTTCCGTTGTAAAGACCCTCTCTAAGCTTCTGTATCTCTGCATCTTCAAGAGAACTCGCAGTGATCTCTTGTAATGGAATGGCTACTGGTCGTGCCAATTCGGTAATCGCCTGAACATGATCTTCAAGTAATGTCGTCGGATTTGTTGCCACTTCACATAGTCTCGATAGTGGATCGGCTATATTGGTCTTCCCCGGACTATATTTCACCTTGAAATTGTAGGATTGTAACCTTAATACCCACCTTTCAATGCGAGCGCATGGTTTAGCTTTCGAGCCAAATATAACTTCCAATGGCTTATGATCCGTTACTAGATCGAACACCTTACCGTACAGGAACATATTGAAATGTTCGACTGCCCAGACCAGGGCTAAGGCCTCCTTCTCTGTTTGGCAGTAACGACGCTCACAGCTGCTGAGGGTTTTATTACCAAATGCAATTATTCTCGGCCCATTCTTGTTGATTTGCACCAACACTGCACCCAGACCCACTGGGCTTGCATCTGCAATCACCACCGTCTTATCATGAGGATTGTAGTAACCTAAGTTTGGTACTTTCATAAGTGCCGCCTTGAGATCGCTAAATGCCTTCTTTTGGGCATCCTCCCAGTCATCTTGAATGACTGTGTTTCTTCCCGTTCTTTGCCGTAGGAGTTGCTTAAGGGGTTCTGTTACCGTTGCTAAGTGGGGGATCCATTTTCCCACGTAATTCACTAAACCCATAAAACTCTGCAGTTCAGCGATATTCGTCGGGGCTCTGAATCCCTTTATAGCCGAGATATACTTGTCTAGTGGTTTGACTCCCAGTTCTGACAGTTCATGCCCTAGGAAGTGAACTTTCTTCATTCTGTAAATACATTTGTCTTCTCTCAACATCATGTTATTTTCCTCTAACACTGCCAAAACTTTTTTAAGCCTTAAGTCGTGTTCTAATAAGTCTTTCCCAAATATCAAGATGTCATCTATGAAGTTGATGACTCCTTCGCAACCTAGAAGGATTCGTTCCTGTGTTTTTTGGAAAATCTCTGGCGCACACGAGATACCAAACATCATTCTTTTGTATCGATACAATCCTTTGCTGGTAATGAAGGTCGTGATATGCCTTGAGTCGGGGTGAAGTTCGATATGATGGAATGCATCTCGTATGTCCAGCTTACTAAAGATTTTGGCTTCTCGAACTTTTGGCAACAGTTCTTCTATCGTTGGCAGTGGGTGGTTTTCACGTTGTATAGCCGTATTTGCTCGGCGCATATCGACACATAATCGGATGTCGCCCCCGTTTTTTAGCACAGGGACTATAGGCGATATCCAGTTAGAAGGACCTTTCACGACTTCTATAATGTCCCTTTTTAGTAATTCTTTCAGTTTATTCTCTACTTTTTCTTCAAGTGGGATGGGAATTCTCCGATACGGCTGAGCAACGGGCTTCACTGAATCGTCAATCGGAATGGTAACTAAAACGCCTTTAAATTTTGGAAACGCGTCAGTACCGACCTGGTTGATATCCAAATTGATCCGAAGTAGTCCCAATGAGGTTGCCGTCACACGTCCAAGTAGGTCACGCGTACCGTTTCTGATCACGTAGAATGTTGTGACGTGCTGTGATGTTCCGGCGAGCTTTATCGTGGCTTTAAATGATCCTAACAACTTCAGCGGTGTTGCACTCCCGTAAGCTACGAACGTTTTGTCAGGATTCGAAACTTGATTGGAAACTTGAGCGTTATTTTTCTTCATTCTTTCCCAGGTTTGGTCTGTTATAAGGTTGTGCTTGCAGCCTGAATCTATCAACATTTCCACGTTGGTTCCACCTATGTTACATATGACCTTTGCGTCGTTCTCTATATTGAAAATGTAGTCGACTTTTCTTTCATCTGTGATTATGTTTGCAGTTTCCTCGATATTGTTTGTTGTCCTGTTTTTCTTCTTTATTCCCTGACTGTTCGATGATTCTCCTCCTTCAAATTTCCTCTTCTGAGTTTGTCTTGTCCTGCATTGATCTCTGAAGTGTCCTAAGATGCCACATTTAAGGCAAGCCTTTCCTTTTGCTGGGCAGTTGTTGTCACGGGCCAAATGTCTGGGACTTCCACATCTACTACATTCCAATCTTCTTTTTTTTTTGCTTCTCCTTCCATGTCTCAGTACCTATTCTGTTGATTGACTGACTTTCCACAGGTTTCGTACTAAAGTTTTATAATTGACGATCTTTGGCTTCCAATGCATTCGCTTCCGCAATTATTTCATCTAAAGTGATCTTGTCTCCTGTTTTCAATATCTTCTTTCGGAGTTCTTCTGCTTTACCCTTTTCCGTTATTTGGTCTATGATATGTTCGTCTTCTTTTCCACCAAACTGACATTTCTTTGCCTGCAGTCGAAGTCTGATAAGAAATTTCTCGAACTTTTCATCCTGTTCCTGTTTTATGAGACGAAACAGGTGTCGCTCATACACTTTACTCTGTTTGGGTGCAAAGTAGTTGTCTAATTTTTCGATCGCGATGTTAAAAAGTTCGCCTTCAGTTGCATTAGCTCCTGGGATGTTGTAGAAGACTTCTTGTAACTCGGGGCCACCAAAATGTAAAAGGCTAGCTCTTTTCTTTGCCTCGGAGTCTATGCCTGCCGCTTCGAGGTAAATGTTTAGACTTCTTTTCCATCTTTCCCAACGGACAGAGACTGAACCAACCTCCCCGTCACATTCGAACTTCTCTAAGGTGTACAGTGCCATTTGGGGCTACCTGTTGACAAGGTAGTAACAATGTTGCATATTATAGATTTTATAACACGCTATTGCAATCTAATGCTAGTACTAAATCGTCTACTTGTCTGTGTACTTAACTGTAACTATGCCATAGGTACCCGTATCTACACCCGTAGTACACATTCAGCGCTCATGACGACACTTACTAGTCATACTGTGCAGTACTGTGGCACTTGCACGTGAGTATTACCCAGCGCGCAGCCGCCAAGCGGCGAATGGGTGCTCCAAGTGTTAACGTAAAATTTGAACCCGTGTAAACTTCGCAATTTAATGCTATTTAGGTATGTACGCAATTTAATGCTATGTAGGTATGTACGCAATTTAATGCTATGTATGTATGTACGCAATTTAATGCTATGTAAGTATGTACGCAATTTAATGCTATGTAGGTATGCACGCAATTTAATGCTATACCGGTAATCTCCGCAATTTAATGCTTTTATTATCTATCTCATACCGCAATTAAATGCTCAGTCGCAATTGAATGCCCAGCTGCAATTTAATGAGGAAGGTAGGTTGACAAATATGTAGGTATGTCTCCCCCCTGATGTACACCCATAGAAATCTAGATACCTAAAACGTGAACGGAGGATACCTACACAACTTACGGCCAAGTGAGTACCTAGTTATTTCACTTTTCCTTCTATATTCCTTAGTCAAAATGTTATATACAGTCAACATCAGTTAGTAACGATGACAACCTTAAATACACTTTTATTTTATAGGTAAGTAACTAATTAATACTGTGGATCAATTCATTAACCTCAGAATAATGAAAGGAAAAAGAAAAATGTTTATTATGTACAACAAAACACACTGTAAAGACTAAAATTAGAATTACCCTTATTACTGGTACAGGGTGGCTAAAAGCCTCGTATTCAACACAGACAACTCAAGTACAGTCTGTACTATTTATATTCTGTAGTCTGTGTTTTCAATGGCATGAAACTTCTATTATCTATGATCAAAGCAACAATTTAGTTATTTACAATCTAAAACTACAAAACGCCGCATATAGATAGTTTAAATAACCACTGTATTACTTTCCAATCTCCTAATTATAATGACAATAAAGCCTTGTGTCCCATCTCCGTAGGAACAGAGGTTCTGTGGTTACTTTACTTAATAAAATCTTATACAGCTATATGGGTTATAAATACTGAGACTCAACTCAAGAAAGTAGGTAACTTATAGGTTACTCACATAATAATCACTTGATTAAAGCTTGGTAGTTTTATTTAACGATTGTAGTCGGATTTATGTATTTTGTAAAGTAACGTATGTTTATCTATCTTTTCCTTTATTTTAATTCTTAAAATACTCACAGTTTATCTCGTCGCCACATGTAATGTACCGTAGATCCCAGGGATCAATATTTAGGAAGCACAAGTCACACTATTGTAAGTAGTATAATATTACAAGTTACACTAATATCGGCTCGCAGTAAGCGTCCACGTCTTCTCCCTGCGGCGGTCAGTCGGGCAGTCCGCCCCGCCCCGCGATTCCGCGCGTGCGCTTCTCGAGACGACAGAGTTATACACAACTATAAATGTCTATACGCTACAGGAACTATTCTTTTTAGTATACGTAACTGGAGTGAAAAAATATTGTCTAGGTTTGTTTTAGAGGTTCTTCCATAACTGGACAACCCGTAGGATATTATAGACTCAGCCAGGGACTTATAGAGTAGTAGAAGTGTTTTATAAGGAATTTTAGGTTTAATAATTGAGAATTTGGCTAAAATTACCCTTAGTTTGTCGCTCACATGGTTAATATGCTCCTTCCAGTTTAGCCGATCGTCGATTACGAGTCCAAGGTATGTATATTTACTTACTTGTTCTATAGCATCACAGGTACATTGCAGAGTATTATTTGATTGTTTTAGATGTAGACATTGATGGTTGTGTGCTATAAGTTTTAATCTAAAAGTGCTTCTGTTTTTACTAGAGCTGATGTAAATTAGTTTGGTTTTGTTTGAATTAAGTACAAGTCCAACATCATGAGACCATTTCACTAATACGTCAAAATCGCTTTGAAGTCGAGTAAGGGCATTTTCGATGTCTCTTCCTGTGGCAACTAAGCATGTGTCGTCCGCAAACTGGTACAGCTCACACTGTTTGATTGCGTTTGAGAGATTATTTACGTAGGTAAGGTAATGCAAGGGTCCTAAGACGGAGCCTTGGGCAGTACCTTCTGTTGCTAAAACTGAGAAACTATCTGCATTACTGACCCTGACTTGATAGCTTCTATCATGTAAGTAGTTTTCGCACCAAGTTAATAGATTACCTCTGACCCCACTGTCGTTCAAGCTTTGTAGAAGCTTCTCGTGTCTGAGAGTATCAAATGCCCTGCTATAGTCAACAAAAACTACCAATATATGCTCTTTTTTATCTAAATGGTTATAAATGCTGTCAGTGAAAGTGGATAGCAGTTGTATCGTGCTTTTATATGGTTGAAATCCATATTGGTTGCAAGTTAGTATACTGTTATTGGCATAAAAGTGTTGTATTTGAGTTCCTATATATTTTTCTACTACTTTATTGATCGTAGGCAATATGGTTATTGGTCTATAGTTGAGGTAGTCCGCCTGGCTACCTTTTTTATGAATTGGTCTCACAATGCCGGTCTTTACTAATTTTGGGTATTTTCCAGTGAGAATGCTTGCGTTTATTAGTTTAGCAATGGTTAATGAAATTTTGTCACATATCTTTTTTATATCGATGGCTCTTATCCTATCTATTCCAGGAGCTTTGTTACTATTAAGGGATTTTATTATTTTTGTTATTGATTTGGATTCTGCAGACCTAAATCTCATACTCACGTTTGCTGATACTGCATAGGTTTTTTTGTCGAGCAATGGTTCGGGACATTTTGATATTATTTGTTTGACACTATTATTGAATGTGACAGCGAATTTATTTGCAATATCTTTCGATGATTTGTTATTACTGCCAAAAAAGCGTTCTAAGCCTTCATCTATAGACGATTTTATTCTACCTGTTAATCTGTTTAAGATAGACCACAAATTTTTAGTGTTGCTTTTGTTGGATATTATTTCTGACTTAGTGTTTAGGTTTTTAGTTTTTTGAATCAATACATTGGCATTGTTTCTAGCTTTATTGTATTTTAGTTTTAGAATCATATTATTTGTATTTTTTTATCCATTGAAGAAATAAATTATCCCTATACTCACAGGCTTTGATGATTTTATTATTTATCCAGTCGTTATTACTTCGCGTACTTTTAATATTAATTTTGATTGAATATTCTGATTTTTTATAGCATTCTGTAAATTTTGTATAAATATAGTTGTAAGTATTTAGAGGGCAGGTCATGTCGTAAGTGGGCGTCCAATCAATCTGTTCTAACAATGAGTTCAATTTATTATTATTTAAACATATTTTATATGTTGGAACATCCTGTGTTCGTAGACTATAACCAAGTCCTTACAATTAATTTTGGCAAGTGAATTGTCTAAGATAACAGTGCCATTGGCCACTCTAAATGTCACTGTTCATGGCCTGCGCTCCGACAATGCAAGTTTTAAAGAATCCCTTAAGGATTTAAATAGCCGCCTGAAGGAGATGGAAAAATCACTTAATTATAGTAATACACGCCAGGATACCTTCGACGAACAATTAAAAACCTTACGAAATCAAATGCAGCCTGTCAGTAACCTGCCTTGGCATTTAAAAATCTTGAGAGCAAGTTAGCATATATGGAACACCAAACACGAGATTGTAATATCGAAATCATTAACTTTCCCGACAGACGTAATGAGAACCTCACAAATATTGTAATGGGCATTGGTGCAGTTATTAAACAACAGATACTTGCGTCCGATATTGTAGTGGTTCACCGTGTACCTCACGCAGACCAAAAAGGTACCCGACCTAAAAATGTTATTGTTAAGTTTACCACCCGGACACTACGCGACAATATCATAGCTGCTAGTCGATCTAGTAAGGATCTCAATACTGAAAAGCTGGGATATCCGGACTACCTCAAAAAATATTAATCAACGAGCATCTAACTTTAAAAAACAAGCACTGATTTCGAGAATGTCGTAACAGAGCCAAATCACACGATTACAAGTTTGTATGGTTCAAACATGGTGTTATCCTTACACGAAAGACCGAAAATTCTCCAGTGCTGGCTTTACGCTCGGAGCAAGACCTCAATAAGATTAAGTAACTACTCATTTGAAAGGCTTTTCATTTATGGTAGGTCAATTGAATGTAAAATACCTACAGTAATGTTACTAGTCATAATAGTATATATGTGCCATGTTAATTCAATAAACTGGCAGACTCATAAACGTGTGCCTATAATTTTAATAAATAAATTCTTTATTGTGGTAACATCAATATTAAATAATAAACTGTTTGAGCTCTTTCTTCATAATAATATTAAATCGTGATCAATCGATCAATTGAATTTGTGATTAAAATAGGCATATTTTGTTTTATAAATTAAAGAATTTTTGTGATACGAAAAAATAATGTATATCATAGTGCAGATATTGTTTTGTGCTATCTAAATAGATAACTTGTATTTGTGTATGACTTATGTGAATAAAGAAATTAAGTGAAACGTGAGAGAGTAATAGTACAAATTCATGTTATTAAGTTGCGCAGGCACGCGAATGGCGCGGCTCACTTTCGCGTATAGCTCTGGGGGTAGCTTAGTGAACGGGTTTTATTGCAATTCGTTCGGGGAATTAGTTCGAAAAATAAGAAAATCCTTCGGGAAAAGTGAAGAACCAGCAGTCAAGAAGAAAAAGTGTAGGGAAGTGATAGGGAAAAGTGATTACTCTCTCACGGAACGGTTTGAAGATAATTGCTGTTTTATTCCCAAGTAATTCATCCCTAAAGTTATACAGTCCACATCGAAGAATTAAGGCGTCGGGACCGGGACGACTTCGGAAGACCCGTAATCCCCGTCTGAACCTACTTGCTGAAAAAGAAAGAGGTTATCGCCCTAGTGTGTTACTCCGTTGCGGAGATCACATACGTTGTTCCCGAACCCAACGTAGGCGTTATAGGAGGCCGGATCGAGAGAAGCCTCGATTCCTCCCTTCTGTTTCTTTATCGAACGTTCCAGCCCGTCTGGTTCGTTTTGAATTGGTCCTTCCGAACCTGTTTCCTTTTCAATTGGTATTCTAACGGCTCAACTCCTACGTAAGCCTTGCGTAAGACCTATCATGACCTACGCAAGCCAAGCCTTTGCACACGCGGCTCATAAAGGTTTGTACGACCTCCAAGTCGTCTTAAATAGATTTATTCGCATCACCACCGGAGCTCGGTGGTACCAGCGAAACTCTTACTTATACAGTGATTGTCAACTTCCGATATCTCTGAAAATTTTGAGGAAATGTCTCGGTGCTACTTTGAGAGCTCTGCGACACATCCCAACCTGCTAGAACTGTCTATAATTGATACCACTGTTCGTGGTCTTGGAAACATACCATTATCTTATTGGCAATTACTTCAAACTGTTGCGAAAATGTCGGTTCAGCGCACACCACCAAAATTTTCGTCTAATCCGAATTTATCTGCGTCGGCGGAGGTAGATGATATTTTTGTCAATTCACGTAAGCGTAAGCAACCTGGAGATGATGACATTACTTACCGAATGAAAATATTAGAAGATAAACTCGATAAGTTTAATCAAAATTAAACTTATCGAGTTTATCTTCTAATATTTTGAAGAGCTCTCAAAGTAGCACCGAGATATTTCCTAGAAAGAGTTTTAAAATTAATATTGTCGTGAGATTTAAAAATTACACTATCCGATTTTGAGTTGTTATTATATAATTCCTACTCATTATTTTATAAATATCATAATTTTTATTTTAGTAATCAATTAATAATAATTGGTATTTTTAAGCAGTTATGATTTTATTACACACGAGTTATGATTTATGACCATCTAATACATCAGTAAAAAGATGGAGCTTTCAACAAAATGTTATTTTCAGGTAAGCAGAACATAATTTTCTTAATATTATGTATCTACGGCGATTCAAAGTAGCGGTTTGCTTTCCCAATCTTATGACGTATTTTCATAATTGCTGCTCGATAGGCAAAGTAGCTCATATACTAATGTTAACTTTATTATATACATATATTTCTTGAAATATATTTACAATAAATACGTTATGATATTGATTTTGTTTAATAACATCTTTCTGTTAAAAGACAAAAAGAGAGTTTTATTTTCTCCTAATTCCTTTAATTAGGGCTCCGTTCGCTCCCCGTTCCTTTTCATATGAGTCAGTCTCATTCAAATCCATTCACAGGTTCATATGTAAGCATCACACAGTGCAGTCGGAAAGAGAGACAGACAACGTTTCCCAAAAATGTTTTGGCATCTATATCGATACGTAGTGTATCACTATTTAAAGTTCAAAAAATATTCAATGTAGTCAGTTATCGGATTTTTCTACCATAATGATGTGGGCCATATACATCTTCATCTTTTCTTTGTATCAAAATGGAGATTCGTTATCACCACTGAGGACTAAGATAGAATACCTCTTTTTTAGTCAAAGGGTCTTCGGTTCTCTTCACTTACCATACTTATTAGAATTCCGTGAGAGCGAGGTACTACCTCGTTCGACTAGACTCATTTGTGCTACTATAACGCAAATTATAGCTGCAACGTGGCGCTACCACGATTATGGTGATGAAAATTTACCAAGTTATTAAGCATGTACCTGCAAACATTTTTTTACGAAAAACGATATTACAAAGGATATCAGGCACTAGTATCTTTTTGATTTTCAAAGACTTATATAATATAAATAATATAAATTAATGTTTTTATAAGTGTTAGAACCTGTGATTTATGTGATTACTTAAGTTTATTTTATTCCACCTATTTTTCTGGCGTTTACTGAAAATCAGTAGTTGTAGTTACCACTACGTGGTTTCTATAACATTTTTGCTGAGTAGACGTCTTTTTAGTTCTATTCCATTAGATTGTTATATTAATTAATGTTGCAAAAAATGTGATTTTAAAACACGTAAAAATGTTTTTAGTCTGAGTGCAATTCTAAATTCTGATCGAGGACACTTAAATATTCAAACCCTAATGGATATCAATGGAACACGGTAAGCTTAAAATAACGAAAGGTTGGCACGTTTAATCGAAAAACGCAAGTAGGAATACGTGACTATAAAGGAGTTGGCGGTAAATAATTATTTACATTTTATCTTAATATAATAGGTTGTTATATTATATAAATAATGCCGTATATTATCTAAATAACATAAGGGTTTTAACCGTGTAAGAATATCCACTTCCTTATATTATCCCTTGGGTGTCGTAAGAGGCGAGAGGAGGAAACAAATCATGAGATAGCCAGCGTCTCCCTAATTACAAAGCTGTTTTATTTTTATTTTTGGTCGTTATCAGGAAGACGTTGCTGCCCATTTCCTGGTTTGTTTCCCTCTGTCGCCTCTGATTGACACCTCTATAAATTTATATCGTTCTAGAATAAATTAGCTTTATGTTATATAACAACGCTGTTTTTTAGTCGTGATTAGGAAGATGCTCCTGCCATTCTCCTTATTTGTTGCCATCTGTCACCTCTGATCGACACTTTTCTATTCTGTAAATTTATATCGTTCTAAAATAAATATATTTTTTTTCAATGCATATAAGTTTATTCAACAATAAACGATAATATAGAACTTAACTAAAATAATAATTAAAATTATAATATTTACGATTAAAACTAATTATATATACAATATAAAAGAAGAAACTATAATATAGAAAACCTAAAACTAAAAATTTAAATCGTCAAAAAGACCTGCTCCCCGTGGTATAGTGCCAAGAACGCAGGCTGCGTTTCCTCGCTGAATAGCTATACTTAGCCTTTGAGCGAGGAAAGAACCAGCCCTCTTATCACCAGCAGCGACGACCAGTCGTGGACACAGTTCCTTTAGAAACTTCAATGTACGTGGACCCCACGGACCGATAGTCTCTACAGCAAATGGCACAAATATGTAGTCATTTCTCAAAGACTCATATTTGCGCCATTTACTAAATTCGGCTGCCTCTGATGCCGCCCCGGCTCTAAAACAGGTACCCTTGAGATGAGAGGCCGCCAAAGTGTCAACGCAAGTAGCATCCCACGCTAGGGCTTTACCTCTCTCCCAAGGGACCAAAGTCATACCGTCGGGTCTCTTGCCATCGTCTCTAAATATCCCGCAAGGCTCTAAAACCGAGGGGATATTTATAGAGACAAGAGCCCTTCGGATGATTTCGTTCAACGATCCGTGACGGGAAAACCTACCTGCACTTTTTTTGCATGAAAGTCCGTGGAGCCCAAACTCATCGACGCTGCTACCACAGGGGCACTGGTGAGGTTGACAAATAGCCACTCCCAGCCGGATTCCTACGGCGATGCGCAAGCTTTCCCCATCAAGCAATGTGCCGAGATTACTTGATGGTAGAGCATGTAACCAGTGGCTATATTCCTTAGTCGAAACAGCTAGAAGGCGAGCTTGATCTTGTTGAATATGGAAATTTTGAAATAAATTAGCATTATGTTATATAACAACGCTGTTTTTAGTCGTGATTAGGAAGATGCTACTGCCCTTTTCCCTATTTGTTTCCCTCTGTCACCTCTGATCGACACTTTTCTATTCTTTAAATTTATATCGTTCAAAAATAAATTAGCATTATGTTATATGCCAACGCTGTTTTAGTCGTGATTAGTAAGATGCTGCTGCCCTTTTCCCTATTTGTTTCCCTCTGTCACCTCTGATCGACACTTATCTATGCTGTAAATTTATATCGTTCAAAAATAAATTAGCATTATGTTATATAACAACGCTGTTTTTAGTCGTGATTAGGAAGATGCTCCTGCCATTCTCCTTATTTGTTGCCATCTGTCACCTCTGATCGGCACTTTTCTATTCTGTAAATTTATATCGTTCAAAAATAAATTAGCATTATGTTATATGCCAACGCTGTTTTAGTCGTGATTAGTAAGATGCTGCTGCCCTTTTCCCTATTTGTTTCCCTCTGTCACCTCTGATCGACACTTATCTATGCTGTAAATTTATATCGTTCAAAAATAAATTAGCATTATGTTATATAACAACGCTGTTTTTAGTCGTGATTAGGAAGATGCTCCTGCCATTCTCCTTATTTGTTGCCATCTGTCACCTCTGATCGACACTTTTCTATTCTGTAAATTTATATCGTTCAAAAATAAATTAGCATTATTTTATATAACAACGCTGTTTTTAGTCGTGATTAGGAAGATGCTCCTGCCATTGAAATAATACTAGTTTTAACGGAATTTATCGCGTATATTTAACTTTTTTTACCCGACGTTTCGAGAGCTTTACAGCACCCAATGTCACGGGAAGGACTGAGATGTTCAACGTCCAGCTGTCATAGTTAACCGCGGTTACCATAGATTAAAATTTTAACTTTTGTTCCGATCTACACAGTATGAGCTTATGGTATCATGGAGTCTTGCAGTTGTATGCTTGGGTTGGGATTTAATTTTATTTATTATAGGATCCCAAGCAGATGGTAGCACCCAGCCATCTTCTCTATTGAAATTAGGATGTTTTTTGATTTCAATAGCCTCGCGAATCATCCTTGGAAGGAATCGGTGTTCTTTAGCGAGGATTTGTGGTCTATCAAATCTGATGCAGTGACGGGGGCGATCCTGTACATGTTCACAGACTGCAGACTTCCCGGAGCGTCGATTCTTCACATCAGCTATATGTTCTTTGACGCGGGTTTTAATTGATCTTTTAGTTTGTCCTATGTAGGAGAGACCACATTCACAATCAAGCTTGTACACTCCTGCATCTTGCAGAGGGACGTTACACTTGACTGATGGTAAAAACTGACCAATCTTCTTCGGCGGCTTGAAGTATGTTTTGATGGAAGCGCGCTTCAAGATGTAGCCAATCTTGTCAGTGACTCCTCTAACATATGGCAGTACAGCAGGTACACGCTCGACTGTGGCCGGCTTCACTCGTTCTCTGTGACGTAGGCGTGGGACCCGAAGCTTGTTGTCATGCAAAACTTGCTTGACATGTTGGAGCTCGGCAGCCAGGTGTTTACTGTCACAGATCCCTCGTGCTCTCTGAAACAAAGATTTACCCACGGTAGCTAACTGTGAAGGATGGTGGTGAGAATCACCGTTTAAATATCTATCTGTATGGGTCTTTTTTCTATACACAGTATGGCTCAAGGTGTTATGTTATGTGTGTATAGAAAAAAGACCCATACAGATAGATATTTAAACGGTGATTGAACGTCCCTCTGAAAGATGCAGGAGTGTACAAGCTTGATTGTGAATGTGGTCTCTCCTACATAGGACAAACTAAAAGATCAATTAAAACCCGCGTCAAAGAACATATAGCTGATGTGAAGAATCGACGCTCCGGGAAGTCTACAGTCTGTGAACATGTACAGGATCGCCCCCGTCACTACATCAGATTTGATAGACCGCAAATCCTCGCTTAAGAACACCGATTCCTTCCAAGGATGATTCGCGAGGCTATTGAAATCAAAAAACATCCTAATTTCAATAGAGAAGATGGCTGGGTGCTACCATCTGCTTGGGATCCTATAATAAATAAAATTAAATCCCAACCCAAGCATACAACTGCAAGACTCCATGATACCATAAGCTCATACTGTGTAGATCGGAACAAAAGTTTAAATTTTAATCTGTGGTAACCGCGGTTAACTATGACAGCTGGACGTTGAACATCTCAGTCCTTCCCTTGACCATGGGTGCTGTAAAGCTCTCGAAACGTCGGGTAAAAAAGTTAAATATACGCGATAAATTCCGTTAAAACTAGTATTATTTCAATGTGTAGTGTTCGCGTAAATATAAGAAATCATTATGCTCCTGCCATTCTCCTTATTTGTTGCCATCTGTCACCTCTGATCAACACTTTTCTTTTCAGTGAATTTATATCGCTCTAGAATAAATAAGTATAATATCATATTTAAATTCTTAAATTTTAAACTGTATAAAATTTTGTAAATTCCGGAGAAATATCGGTATGGTGTAAGAATTACTGCCTCAAAATCGTCGTAATAACCAAGCGAAGTTGACGAACATCTTTATAATAAAACTAAATGTTCCCCCGACTTCGTTTGCGTTAAATTTATTACGATTGAATTCCATGTATTTGAATTTTTTGCGAATGACCCCAATACTTTCGCTAAAATAAAAATAGGACTATGTTACTCTTTATAACATGAGCTATCTGCCAGTGAAAGTCCTGACAAAATTGGTTCAGCTATTTCGGAAATTATCCAGAACAAACAGAAAAACGGGCACAAAAATTATAATTTTTTTTTGTTTTAAAAATATTTTATATAGCTGTGCCTCACGGTTTCACCCACGTGTATCATGTGTCTGCGCCGTGCGACATGACATGACACCTCGCTCATTAAGTTCAATCATTTTGGCTAAAAAAATTGGAAAAATTAATGTTTTACTTTTATTCTATCCGCATATGTATGTTATACAGAAAAGTTAAATTTTATCCACTCTCTCTCCCCCTCCCGGATGAATGCCCCAGAAAGTGCCCCAAAACGCTTTTTTTTCGGTTTTGGAGATAACTGTACACGGTACATGAAAAGTGTAGGTATGAAGTGATCCATGATGAATTTTCTATCAACCTTTTATACATACGAAAGCGAAGTTATACATAGTTTTTGCGCAATCTGCCACAAAATATGAAGATTTCTTATCTATAATCGTTTTTTTTTCTCAGAGTTTAGATATATTAAAATTTCCAACTTTACCGCCAAATATGTATTACTATAGTAAAGAATAGAATATGCTCTTTAAAAAGACGTACAAATTATTTCTTAAATCTTTCATTATGATAAAACTATTTATATGAATAAGAATAATTAGTACTACGATACGACTGTAACCGACTTTTGTTTCGGCCGGTGATCTAATTAAATTTTAGAACACAAAAGCTACTATTGTGACTTAATTATGATAGTTATATTCCTTACGCGGTCGTTTTTGAAGGTAATAATGAATACTTTAGTCATGTAGCACATAATTTCTATGTATCATCAAGTTTTCTCAGCGCACGCCAAATAATGAATTTTATAGGCAAAATTTTGCTACTATGGGTTACAATTTTCTTACAGATTATGTTAATTATAGCCTATGTTACTTTATGATAGTTTAGCTTTCTATTAGTAAAAAAATATTAAAATCGGTTTAGTAGTTTTGGAGCTTATTTGGTAGAAACAAACAAAAAAATCTTTCTTCTTCATAATATTAAGGTATAGATGACGATTTTTTTGTTAATATTTTTTATTTATTTTTTTGTTCTTTTTAATTTTGATTATTTTATTTTTATTAAAAATTTTATTATATTATTTGTAAAAAGATCATATCTACAAAACATAAATTTATTAGTTCAGAGCTTCCCTGTCAACTATATTTGATGTTGTTTTATTTCATGGCAGCAAAACGTCTTCGGTATATGAGGTAGTTTACCAACTGATAGGCCGGTGATGATCGTCGCTACAGTTAATTTTCCTTCATTACCTTAATAAGTAGCCTCATCCCATTGCACATACTCGGGGGGCTTTGCATATTTTAACAAAAAAGTAGTTATTGTGACATAACCGAAATAGTTAGGCATATGGTATCGCGATACCATATGCCTAACATATACCCACTAGATGGAGTGACGACCTGGTAAGACATGCAGGAAGTCGATGGATGCAGGTGGCTCAGGACCGTGCTTTATGGCGTTACTTGGGGGAGGCCTATGTTCAGCAGTGGACTTGTGAAGGGCTGTAATGATGATGATGATGATGATGATGATGATGATGATGATGATGATGATGGTATCGCGAACTTTTTTGTAGATATTGATTTCTTCTATAAAACTGTAGTACATCACTTTGCTCTATTGTCATAGTTTCGCGATATAAGGATTTTTTGGCGTTACTATTGCATAATTTAACATGAAAAGTAGTTATTTTGACATAACTGTAATATTTAGACATATGGTTTAACAAAATTTTCTGTGGATAAAGATATTTTCTAGAAAACTGTAGTACATCATTTTGCTCTATTGTCAATAGTTTCCGATGCGTATGCGATATAAGGATTTTTTTGGTATTTTTTTCACGCCGTGGATTACATTAACGAAGTTATTATACGGATCCCTAACTTTTTGAAAATATACTATAGCCTATGTTCATCAGGAATAATGTAGGATTCCATTGGTGAAAGAATTTTTCAAATCGGTCCAGTGGTTTTGGAGGCTATTCAATACAAACAAACAAAGTTTTCCTCCTTGTAATATTAGTGTACTAAAAGGCTAGCGTTACATAATTCTAGAGAGTGTATATATATATATATATATATATATTTGTGTGTGTTTGAACATTGGCCCAAGGTGTGCCACAAAGCACGGTCTTGAGCCACCTGCATCCATCGACCATGGTGCTTCGCAACGGATAGGTCTTAAGATGAACATGGACAAAACAAAGATCATGTGTAATGTCCATGTCACACCTATGCCGGTAGTTGTAGACATATATATATATATATATATATATATATATATATATATATATATATATATATATATATATATATATATATATATATATATATGGATCCCGGCATAAGATCACTTCTCTAGATGAGCTGAACTCCTTAAAGCAGAAATACCCCAAATCAGCAGCTGTATCCTTGGTTGAGGGCAAGACCGCAGTTGTGGGATCAACGAACCCTCTTTCAAAACTTCGTAAGTGACGACAATTGAAGTTTGTAGTTTCTTGTGTTAACTTTTCATTACCTTAATACAAAATTTCTCAATTTTTTTATTTTTTTTTATGTGAAATGTACACAATTTTATTTTGCTTTATTTCTAGTATAGGTACGTAACTCCAAAATGGTTTCTAAGTAGTACTAAGCATCGTATTTTTTTTTTCTAAACTAATTGTATCCTTCTTTCTTGTTCTTGTAACATTGATATCGTATTTATAATTACTAAGATAATATTCGCTTTTTATTCTCTCGAACTACAATGGAAACATGCTTTTGTATGTTATATTTTTAATTGTCGGTTGTCATTTCTATTCTAGTGTAATGCCAATTTGATGTTTGACAAGTTAAGGGTAATATTTCGAATTACGGTAACCTGTCACGTAGTGTTATAGTTTATAGTCTATACACGTTGTGTACCGATCAACTCTATGAAATAATTTTGTCTATGTTTTTTTTTTTGATTTCTATCTGTTGTAATACCCAATTCGATACTTATGTGTTTAACGTACATATGATTCGTGTTTTACATTATCTTTTTAATTCATTTTGCTTATTATTTGATAAGTTAGTAATTTAAGGTGCGTATGTTAGCTGGCGGGTGGTGCAGAGATGACGGTACGCCTTGGTTTACAACCTAAGTTAGGTACGTTTTAATAATAATTAATTTTATATATTTTATATCATATACTATATATATAAAGATCTATATTTATTTTTATGAACGCTGATGATGATTCTTTTTTTCTGCTAACGAAACTGCTACATCTATTGACGATAGTTTTTGTTCCATAACTGATATGCTGGGTGATTTTCTACGTCATACATTTGACCAGTCTAGCTCTTCGCTAAATGTGTGTCATATCAATGCACAAAGTGTGCCCAGCCACTACAATGATCTCAATGAAGCCTTTACTAACGTGAACGTTCATGCCATCCTGATTTCGGAGAGCTGGTTGAAGCCCCATCTTCTTTCAACCACTTACCCCCTCTGTGGTTTCAATTTGATACGTAACGATCGGGTTGATAAGAGAGGGGGTGGTGTTGCTATATACCTCCGCAGTGACTTATCTTATAAACTTCTAGCTTCCTCCTCGCCCTTTTACTCCGGATCTGCTGAATTTCTTTTTCTTGAAGTATGTGTGAAGGGAGCTAAAACCGTTCTAGGTGTTGTATAATGTCCCCCCTCGGTTGATTACTTCTCCAGTCTCGAAACGATTCAGGGTCAGAATACTCACATCACATCATCATGGGTGATATTAATACAAATCTCCTGGCTTCGCACTCATCCCTTTCCTATAAGTTCCTTCAAATAATCGAGTCGGTTGGCCTTCATGTTCTACCTCTACAAGCCACTCACCACAATGCGGACGGGGAGGACACATGGCTCGATTTAATGCTAACATCAAACCCCACCTTTGTCTCTACTCATGGTCAACATTATGCGTCTGGTTTCTCCCATCATGATCTCATTTTCCTTTCCTATATCCTGAAACCTCCTAAGCCCTTGCCTAAAATCCTGCACTTGCGTAGTTTTGGCCGTATGGATGTAGAGAAGTTGTGTCAGGATGCTTCTAAAATTAACTGGGACACAGTGACAGCCGCTCCCACGGTAGACGAAAAAGTTAGCGCATTTAATAACATATTAATTAATCTGTATAATATGCATGCTCCTATTAAAAAAGTAAAGCTAAAGCGGCTGCCAGCACCTTGGATGACAACAGAGATCCGCGTTGTGATGAGGCGTAGAGACCGAGCCTTTCGGAAATATAGAAAAAAGCGGTGTGAGGAAAATTGGTCCATTTTTAAAACTGCAAGAAATCGGTGTAACCAGATGATACGCAACGCAAAACGCCGATATATTCTTAACAACATCATATCCTCTTCCCCCGCAGATATCTGGAAGTTCCTGGAACCATGGGCATTGGTAAGAAGTCCCATTCTGAGTTTCAGAGGACAATTGGTTTGGATGATATCAATCAACACTTCTCTTCACATACACCTCTGGATCACCAAACCAAGTGTCAAACTGTTAATCAGATAATGGGTTTACCTCGTCCTAATATCGCTCCTTTCTGCTTCTCTCCAATAGCCACGAATGAGATCAGGAAGTTTATACTCTCCATTAAGTCTAATGCTATTGGTTGTGACAATATCAGTCGCCGTATGATTATTAATATTATAGATCATCTCCTCCCTGCTTTTTCCCATATAATTAACTTCTCTCTCGATTCTGGAGCTTTTCTGTCGCTGTGGCGTAAAGCTTACATTATACCTCTCCCAAAAATTTCTAATCCTTCTTTACCTAATCACTTCCGACCTATATCCATTCTTCCCTTTTTATCAAAGGTGCTAGAGGCTTGTGTACACAAACAGCTATCACATTTTATCTTCTCGAATAACCTGTTAAGCTCATTACAGTCTGGTTTCAGGCCGGGTCATAGCACTGTTTCCGCGCTCCTCAAAGTCACTGGTGACATTAGGGCATGCATGGAGTAAACTAAAGTCACAGTACTGGTTTTGGTTGACTTCTCTAACGCCTTTAATTCCATCAGTCACGACATCCTATTATCAATCCTTTCACTTTCTATGATCTCATCTGAGGATTTGGAGTGGTTCTCATCTTATATTCGAGGCCGCCAGCAGTCAGTTCGCATTGACGAGTCCTCATCAAGTTGGTGTGACTTGCATGCTGGTGTTCCTCAAGGCGGTATTCTATCTCCATTGTTATTTTCAATATTTATAAATCTCATTACCCCAAATCTTCAATGATGACTTGCAGTTGTACTCACACGCGAAGGTCGACTGTATATCTACAGCAATTGAGTCTCTTAATAGGGACCTAGAGTATATAAAGAACTGGTCTGATAAGTTTGGTCTTAAAGTTAACCCATCCAAATGTCAGGCTATAATAATAGGTAGCCAACGGATGTTAAAGAAACTGGATCCCACAGCTTTACCACCGATTATTTTTAGCGGTTTTATTTTAGAACTGAGTAATTCCGTAAAGACCTTGGATTGCACATTGACTCCACCTGGAGCTGGCAAACTCAAGTGTCAAATGTTTATCAGAAAGTGACAGGTATTTTGCGTTCTCTCTACCGCCTGAAGAAGTTTCTCCCGTCCAGGACCAAGACGATTATTGTGCAGACCTTAATTTTTCCTATTTTTGACTACGGTGATGTGTGTTATTTTGACCTGAATGCAGAACTCTTGAACGAATATGACCGTCTTCTTAATAACTGCATTCGATTCATTTTTAATCTTCGAAAGTACGATCATGTGTCTACTTATCGCTCTCAACTCAACTGGTTACCCATTCGTCAGCGCCGTAGTCTACGTGCACTCACTACTCTTTACTCTATCTTGATGTCTCCTAATCCTCCATCTTATTTAACTCCTCATTTTCAATATCTTAGCTCCACATGATTAAAACTACTTTTACGGATTTTATCGCGTCTATTTTTACTTTTTATTTTTAATTCCCGACGTTTCGGGCGCTTTCCAGCACCCATGGTCACGGGGGACTGAGATGACTGACGTCCCGATGTCATTGTTAAACCCGGAGTACCTTCAGCTTTTTTAATTATTGTTTATGGTCCGATCTATGCAAAATGAACTAACTCTGTCTTGAGGTCTTGCAGTGGTATGCTTGGATTTAGTTTTAATTTTATTGATTATAGGATCCCAAGCAGGTGGTAGTACCCAGCCTCCTTCTCTATTGAAATTAGGATGTTTTTTAATTTCAATAGCCTCACGTATCATCCTTGGTAGGAATCGGTGTTCTTTCGCGAGGATTTGTGGTCTATCAAATCTGATGTAATGGTTGGGGCCGTCTAGGATATGATCACAAACTGCAGACTTCCCGGAACGTTGATGCTTTACATCAGCTATATGTTCTTTTACGCGGGTCCTAATTGATCTTTTGGTTTGTCCTATATAAGAGAGACCACATTCACAATCAAGCTTGTACACTCCTGCATCTTGTAGAGGAATATGACACTTGACGGATGGTAGGAACTGACTAATCTTCTTCGGCGGCTTGTAGAATGTTCTAATAGAAGCTCGCTTCAAGATATAGCCAATCTTGTCTGTGACACCTCTGACATATGGTAGTACAGCAGGCACACGCTCGACTGTGGCTGGCTTCACTCGGTCACTGTGACGTAGGCGCGGGACCCGAAGCTTGTTGTCGTGCAGAACTTGCTTGACGTGCTGAAGCTCGGCGGCCAGGTGTTTGCTGTCACAGATCCCTCGTGCTCTCTGTAACAAAGATTTGCCCACGGTAGCTAACTGTGAAGGATGGTGGTGAGATTCACCGTTTAAATATCGGTTTGTATGGGTCTTTTTCCTATACACAGTGTGACCAATGGTGTTATTATAACCTTTTGCTTCAGTGCCCCCCTTTTAGTACTAACTTTGTTCAATCATCGTTCTTTGTTCAACCTGTTCTTCTTTGGAACGCTCTTCCTTCCGAAATCAGGAGTGCCGAAAACCGGATTACGTTCAAGTCTAAAGTGCGAGAAATGCTCGTCAATAAAATGGCAGAATCAACTTAGCGTTCGTAGTTAGCAGTATTTAATATTATATTTAATATATATGTGTGTGTGTGTGTATGTATATATATATATATATGTATATATATATATATATATATATATATATATATATATATATATATATATATATATGTTTAATTTTATGTATATATACTTACATAATGTTTATATATGTATATATTTATACGCTTATATATGTATGAGTTTATATATGTGTATATATGTATATGTATATATGTATTGTACATACTTCTTATTACACCTACCTCTTTTATCTCTGCACTACTCTAAGGTAGACTGGTAGATAATGCCTCAGGCATTAAGTCCGCCTATATACATCTAATGTGTATATGAAGTTAAATAAATAAAGTAAATATATATATATATATATATATATATGTACAACATGTAACATAATTAACGCACTTTGTGAAAGTAGTTTGTTCAGAATCGTTTACTGAATCGATTCCTATCATTTTTAATATGCGTAATTTTTATCCCAAAAATAATTAAAACTACGTAAATTACAATCACGCTAAATCTGTACAGTCAAAACAAACCGAAATGGACTATTATCTTTGGGATAAAAAATTACGTATATTAAAAATGATAGGAATCGATTCAGTAAACGATTCTGAACAAACTAGTTTCACAAAGTGCGTTAATTATGTTACATTCGTATTATTACTAATTCTGTCATTGAATAAAATAAAGAAAAATGAACTTTATTTCAAGCACGTTAAAGTCTTTGCGTTCGTGGATTTGTACTGTGACCACAACATTCTTCCGGAAGTAGTATAACTAATTTGATAAATAATCAGTGCATAAAATTTTTTAACTAAAAATTGAGTGCATGTATTATGATTATAACATAATATACTAATACGCGTGCGTGCGTGCGTGCGTGCGTGTGTGTGCGTGAATATTTACATCTTCATCTTCATCTTTTATATATTATAGGTAAATATTTTTATAACATTATAAATGTTAGTATATAGTTATGGTATAATTATGTACATATTATGTAGACATAGAAATTTTTAACGTAGCTGTTTGCACTTTGCACTCACGATAACTTATTCGCTCTACAGTTAAAACATCCATCCCGGCTATGTGTCAAATATCTATTGTCAGTAACTGTCATCCATTGCGGCCATTCAATTTCCGCCATCTTTTTAAATACTTTAATTACTAATATACTTCACTATTGGCACTAATGTTGTAATTATATATAAATTTAGATGAGAAAAATATGTTTATCATATTTTATTGTATAAACCATAACATTATACCCATTAACCGGAGACCCTTTCTATTAGAATCGAGGCATTCCATCTTAGTCCTCAAAGGTGTTAATGTACTTGCATTTTGATTCTTAATAGAGGTTAAATACGCATGTCTATTGGCCACATCATCTACTTACCATCAGGTGGACTGTGTGCTCGTTTGTCACAATATTGGTGCCGTGTCACCAATATTGGCTACTCGCTAAAATATTGAAATCACAAACTAATCATATTTTGTATTTATTGCATTTTTAATTATCTTGCTAGCTGCTGGTTAACCTTAAATACATTTAACATTATACGTATGTCACGACTATCTGCCATGGTAGCTCAGATGCTAAGCGGTCACCGTAAATTTCACACTTCGCCAACAACACGGTTTTGATCCACTCCGGCACCGATGAAATTGTTAATTGTAATTTTAAATGCTGATTTACAACTTGTTCGGCAGTGAAGGAAAACATCTTGAGGAAACCTGCGTGTCTGAGAAATAATAAAAAAATATTTCGAAGACGTATGAAGTCCGCCAACACGCATTGAGGCACCGCAGCAGACATTCCCTTGCCCCAATACCCTCTAAGGAATGAGAGGAGGCCCGTACCCGGCAGTAAGTGAGGTATATAGGCTGTAACTTTAACTTGTTTTATCAACAGATATTTATAATATAATAACTTACTAAGAATGAAGCAGTCATTAGTAAAGACATGTTTCTTTTAATAATTTCACCTGCAAGCAAAAATGCACCTTATTACCTACATTTTGATTTAAGTTGTGAAACGAACTAGAAAATATATCCCTTTCTGTGTCATTCATTAATATCGCTTGAAACAAGCAATTTTTTACGGTCAATCGGCTTTGTACGATGGAGATCAGCATAATTTCTACTGATATCTGGTCACTTGAATTGCTAAATGGTAAATCATGTTCGTTCTTGTGTAAAACATCTTGTGTAAAACGTCTTGTGTATGTATAAATTACCAATGAACATTATTTTTGCCATCTAAATTTATTAAAATACATGTTATGTGTGTGTGTGTACACTTTTTTTTAAATAAATAATAAATTTTTATTCATGCTCTCAGAAAAAATATGTTTAATATACATGTTTTTACCAAAATACTATTGGCAATTAATACGAATTTTCATCTGCTAAGAAAAAAAACTATGTACTTGTTTTTAATACCAAATAAATTGTCAATTCGGCCATCCTAACTTATTAATTGAATGCCTTCATTCAGTTCTATATGTAGCCTAAGACATAACTTTAACCAGGAAACTTAACAGTAGTATCCATTACAATTGTGACACATATAATTAACACAGAATTTCACAGCATAAGTTTGATAAATGAAATATTACTGCAGGTGTACATTCAATCGTTATGCTCTGATTTGAAATCAGTTGTAGATGCTAACCACGTGCACACACAGGATGCATCGGTCTCAGTTCACAGATTTTGTTATTTGATGGGTTACCGCGTGTACTCACAGGGTACATCGGTCTCTCTCCTTCTTTAATCAATGAAATACCGCGTACACACAAGATGTATCGGCCTCTGTCCATTTAGATGGATAACTCTTTATTGCATTTGAACAAAGTTGTTACAATAACGGAAAACTTATGACTACAAACGGTGGTCATATCGCTTTAAGCGATTTCTGCCTGACAAACCGAACATAAAAGGATATTATAATTTTATATTTTGACTGATGGGTGCAACGTGCAATATGAAATAAATTTAAATTGGTGGGTTACTGCGTATAGGGTGAATCGGCCACTGTCTATTTACTTTAAATTGGTGGGCTACCGCGTACACACACAGGGTGTATCGGCCACTGTCTATTTACTTTAAATTGGTGGGCTACCGCGTATACACACAGGGTGTACCGGCCACCGTCTATTTACTTTAAATTGGTGGGCTGCCGCGTACACACACAGGGTGTATCGGCCACTGTCTATTTACTTTAAATTGGTGGGCTACCGCGTACACACACAGGGTGTATCGGCCACTGTCTATTTACTTTAAATTGGTGGGCTGCCGCGTACACACACAGGGTGTATCGGCCACTGTCTATTTACTTTAAATTGGTGGGCTACCTCGTACACACACAGGGTGTATTGGCCACTGTCTATTTACTTTAAATTGGTGGGCTACCGCGTACACACACAGGGTGTATCGGCCACTGTCTATTTACTTTAAATTGGTGGGCTACCGCGTACACACACAGGGTGTATCAGCCTCTGTCTATTTACTTTAAATTGGTGGGCTACCGCGTACACACACAGGGTGTATCGGCCACTGTCTATTTACTTTAAATTGGTGGGCTACCGCGTACACACACAGGGTGTATCGGCCACTGTCTATTTACTTTAAATTGGTGGGCTACCGCGTACACACACAGGGTGTATCGGCCACTGTCTATTTACTTTAAATTGGTGGGCTACCGCGTACACACACAGGGTGTATCGGCCACTGTCTATTTACTTTAAATTGGTGGGCTGCCGCGTACACACACAGGGTGTATCGGCCACTGTCTATTTACTTTAAATTGGTGGGCTACCGCGTACACACAAAGGGTGTACCGGCCTCTGTCTATTTACTTTAAATTGGTGGGCTACCGCGTACACACACAGGGTGTATCAGCCACTGTCTATTTACTTTAAATTGGTGGGCTACCGCGTACACACACAGGTTGTATCGGCCACTGTCTATTTACTTTAAATTGGTGGGCTACCGCGTACACACACAGGGTGTATCGGCCACTGTCTATTTACTTTAAATTGGTGGGCTACCGCGTACACACACAGGATGTATCGGCCACTGTCTATTTACTTTAAATTGGTGGGCTGCCGCGTACACACACATGGTGTATCGGCCACTGTCTATTTACTTTAAATTGGTGGGCTACCGCGTACACACACAGGGTGTATCGGCCACTGTCTATTTACTTTAAATTGGTGGGCTACCGCGTACACACACAGGGTTTACCGGCCACCGTCTATTTACTTTAAATTGGTGGGCTACCGCGTACACACACAGGGTGTATCAGCCTCTGTCTATGTACTTTAAATTGGTGGGCTACTGCGTACACACACAGGGTGTATCGGCCACTGTCTATTTACTTTAAATTGGTGGGCTACCGCGTACACACACAGGGTGTATCGGCCACTGTCTATTTACTTTAAATTGGTGGGCTACCGCGTACACACACAGGGTGTATCGGCCACTGTCTATTTACTTTAAATTGGTGGGCTACCGCGCACACACACAGGGTGTACCGGCCACCGTCTATTTACTTTAAATTGGTGGGCTACCGCGTACACACACAGGGTGTATCAGCCTCTGTCTATTTACTTTAAATTGGTGGGCTACCGCGTACACACACAGGTTGTACCGGCCACCGTCTATTTACTTTAAATTGGTGGGCTACCGCGTACACACACAGGGTGTATCAGCCTCTGTCTATTTACTTTAAATTGGTGGGCTACCGCGTACACACACAGAGTGTATCCGCCACTGTCTATTTACTTTAAATTGGTGGGCTACCGCGTACACACACAGGGTGTATCGGCCACTGTCTATTTACTTTAAATTGGTGGGCTACCGCGTACACACACAGGGTGTACCGGCCACCGTCTATTTACTTTAAATTGGTGGGCTACCGCGTACACACACAGGGTGTATCAGCCTCTGTCTATTTACTTTAAATTGGTGGGCTACCGCGTACACACACAGGTTGTACCGGCCACCGTCTATTTACTTTAAATTGGTGGGCTACCGCGTACAAACACAGGGTGTATCAGCCTCTGTCTATTTACTTTAAATTGGTGGGCTACCGCGTACACACACAGGGTGTATCAGCCTCTGTCTATTTACTTTAAATTGGTGGGCTACCGCGTACACACACAGGATGTATCGGCCTCTATCCATTTACTTTAAATTGGTGGGCTACCGCGTACACACACAGGGTGTATCGGCCTCTATCCATTTACTTTAAATTGGTGGGCTACCGCGTACACACACAGGATGTATCGGCCACTGTCTATTTACTTTAAATTGGTGGGCTGCCGCGTACACACACAGGATGTACCGGCCACCGTCTATTTACTTTAAATTGGTGGGCTGCCGCGTACACACACAGGGTGTACCGGCCACCATCTATTTACTTTAAATTGGTGGGCTACCGCGTACACACACAGGTTGTATCGGCCACTGTCTATTTACTTTAAATTGGTGGGCTACCGCGTACACACACAGGGTGTATCGGCCACTGTCTATTTACTTTAAATTGGTGGGCTACCGCGTACACACACAGGGTGTATCGGCCTCTATCCATTTACTTTAAATTGGTGGGCTACAGCGTACACACACAGGGTGTATCGGCCTCTACCCATTTACTTTAAATTGGTGGGCTACCGCGTACACACACAGGGTGTATCGGCCTCTATCCATTTACTTTAAATTGGTGGGCTACCGCGTACACACACAGGGTGTATCGGCCTCTACCCTATTTTAAAAAGACACCGCGTGCTCGCACAGGATGCTTCGGTCTCCTGATCTTCCAAGTTGCTAACTTCATGATATGTCTCTGTCGAACCGTTATAGTCTTGGACTACGTTACCAGATTCCGGCGAACTCAGTGTCGGTTTACGTACAACATAAGAACAAAGTGATTTATCATTAATAACATTATTTATATTTACATAACGACAAGCTACTGGTCTCTGTCAGAATAAGATCCTAAATTTTCTGAATTGGAATCGGGGATTTAGCCAAGTCGTATCCAAGGTTTTATTTTATCGGCCGAATAAACGTTTCTATATTTTGGGGATGAAAAGCCTTCAACGCTGCAAACCTCATATCGATCGTTCCCTAGTACTGTTGTTATCTTGTAAAGGCCACTAAAGGGTGGAACGAGTTTGTTACTATTGCCAACATTACGTACATTCTTAGCAACCATAACCAGACCTCTCAACTTATACGTATTAGCCACACACCTCTTTTTTTAAAATCTGGCCTTCATTGTTTCCTGCTACTTAGAAATGTGAGAGGAAGCTTGATTGCGAGTCTCATCCATGTTTTCGTCTAGTGTAAAATGTGTGAATGTGTGTGTCTTTGCCAAAAACGACTTGTGCTGGTGTCTTTCCAATGGCTTTGATTATAGTGTTATTTAAGCTCTACTGCACCCTATTTAAACCACAGTCCCAATCACGATCATCCTTATCGATATTTAGGGTAGTTAGGGAGCTCAATATTGCCCAATTATATCTTTCAATTTTTCCGTTGGCACGTGGAGTTGCAACAGTGTTCTTCACATGTTTAATTTTATAGTTTTCCGTAAACTTCTTAAACTCATCAGAGGTGAAACATTTTCCGCAATCGGCCACAATTGGACACAGAAGACCCTGTTTCTTTCCAGATGGTTCTTTAGCGTAGGCACAAGGTGTGCTTGCGCGTACATACTTCTTTACACAATGAGTCATATCCGAAAACCAGTTATCTCTGCGCACCTTTTCCAAAGTCTTCTCATAAGAAAGTGTACACTGTCATCATGACAAAACTGACAGATTTTCCAGCGAGCATCTCGTGGTAATGTCTATCTCAAGACATCGCTAACTTTTCTATGTATCTTACCATCCTTCAATGTATAGTTACCTAATATCTTTAGCTTCAGTGCAATTCTTATCGAGTATCCCTTTTATAAGTTTTAGTTTGGGATCACTTAACTGCGGTGCTAATAAGGAATGTTCATCTTGTACAACATTAAGTGCATGCAAATCTATGGAGTCACTTTCGACGATGGGCAAAGGGTTGCAACTCAAAGAGTCCGCATGTTGCATTTACTTACCCGGTCGATATTCGATCGAGAAATCGAAATCTTGGACAAGAAGTCACCACCTCGCAATTCTTGATACAAGATCCCTCTTGGTCAATGCTGTCCTCAAAGAATTGCAGTCGGTTTACTATCTTGAATTGAATTCCAAGCAAGTAAACACGAAATCGATTTAAGGACATCACCACCGCAAGAGATTCTAACTCATAAAAGTAAAAATGTTGTTCTTCTACCGTAGTCTGCCGGCAATTATACGTGACAGCCTGAAGTGGTGATTTCTTGTTCTGCTTTTGCGACAACATACCATCTATTCCAAGTTGACTTGCATCGGTGTGAAGTTCGGTCAAGTAATTTGGGTATATATTGCTAACACGGGTCTGTCTGTTAGTATTTCTTCAATTTTAAGGTAAGATTTTATTTGGTCTTTCCCCCCAAGTCCATGGCATATTAGCTTTAGTTAAAGAGGTTAATGGTCCGTCAATAGTAGCAAAATTACGGATGAACTTTCTGAAGAGACTAGCTTATCCGATAAACTGTCGAATTTCATGGGGATTTCGAGGTGTTGGATATTTGCTTACGCTATCATCATTTCTTTTGTCATGCATATCAGTGTTAAATTGTTTAAGAAACTGTAGTGGCTCAGTTTTGTTACCAGTAATATAGCGAAAGTAATTTAAAACCTGTTCCGGGTTATCATAATGTGCACCATGCACATTCATTCTTACGTTATAATTATACATCCTGTGAGTTAAGCACGGGCGCGTCGTCCCACAATGCGACATTTATTAATGAGCATAATTTTATCGAATAATATTCAACAAGAGTTTCGTTACGTCTACTTTTACGATTTAACATATCAGACAGTAAATCTCCGTAGTTCTGGTCACTGGGAAACGACTTCAATAACTTTCCTGCCATTCTGCTTAAACAAATTTAACACCAGTATGTCCGTCATACCATTTCTTAGCTTAGCCCTTTAACTTTTGCAAAGCATAGAAAACGGTTTGTTGTTCCGACCAACCATACATTTCCGCATATTCATTAATATTTATGAGCCAATCTTTAATGTTTTGTGCTTTAGAACCAGGATCGAATTCCGTGATAATACTTTGTGAACGTTGCACATGCGTTGCTGCATGGACTCTCGAATTACTACCTTGTAGTGCACATGCCAATTGTTGAAGTAAATTATTTTTAGAGGCTTGCTTTGAGTCTGTACTTTCAATAGATTTATGACTAGATATGCAACGCCGTATTTTTTTTTATTTGTGCGAATGCTTTAATTTGCGATGCGACCGTTCGATGTAAGTATGGTACGGAGTGCTTTCGCGTTCGATACTTCGGCGGTGCCACCGTTTCGTTCGGATTTGAACAAGTGATGCAGATTCAATATGAGGTTTACGAGTAGTATGTTTGTCACGAGAGGGTGTTCGTCGATAACAATGGTGGCCATGTCGTTGCACACGTAGGTGATCACTAATATTCTGTATATGACGAATTTGAATCCGAAGTAAAACACCTAACCGAAAAGCTACGATTTCGTTTAGGGCTCGGACGGTACGACTTGGCACGATCCATACTACCATCTCCTTTTGATCATAAAGGAGGTGTTAAACCACGATCAGACATTTTATGTATGTTTTTTTTTATAGGATAGGGTGACAAACGGGCACACAGTCCACCTGATGGTAAACGGTTGCTGCGGCCCATAGACATCTACATCTATCCTCGATTACAAATCAAAATGCAGACGCGTTGTCACCCGTGAGGACTAAGATGGAATGCCTCTTTTCCAGTAAAAAGGGTCTCCGGTTCTCTACACTCACCCTACGAAATACAGCAGCATTAAGCTACTATTTCACGCTGGTATTCTGTGAGAGCGTGGTCCTTCCCCGGTCGAGCCGACCCATTCGTGCTACAACTATACTACTAATATAACTGCAGCATGGCTCTACCACGTTAAAATGTATGTATATATATATATATATATATATATATATATATATATATATATATATATATATATATATATATATATATATATATATCAACTGTTGTGCATAAATGTGATAGATGACACGTAAGGTCTACACTGTATTGTTAAATTTACAATAATTTGAAAAAATATAGTTGTAAAAACTTTCATACGGCAATAAAATCATTACTTACTTACTTACTTACTTATCGTCACGCACAATCCCTAACGGGGTAGCCAGAGAGAACAGATCGCCAAGTGTCACGATCCTTACATACCTCTTTCGCTTCTTTCAGGTTCATTAACTTCTTCATACATGCACGTCTAGGTATCCGAGTACTCTTGACCCTCCCCTCTTCGAGCAATTTGCTCACATGGTCTTCGAAAGTTAGTCTCGGTCTACCTCGACACCTTTTAATATTTACTTTCGCTCTATATATTTTCTTCACCATTCGGTCTTCACTCATTCGTTCAACGTGTCCAAACCATTGGAGTACGCCCCTATCAATTTTTGTGATAAGGTCATCTTTCAATCCTGCCATATTGCGAATCTCTTCGTTTCGCTTTCGGTCGGCTATGGTAACGCCACACATTTTACGAAGAGATCGCATCTCCACTGCATTCAACTTGCTTTTATGCTTCTTCTGGCATACCCAGGTTTCGCTGCCATATAACAAAGTCGGTACCAACACTGCGTTATGTATTGCAAGGCGTGCACTCTTCACCACGCCTTGCCTTTTTATTAATGCATTCAGGGCACCATTGACTTTGTTTCCGGCAGCGACACGCCTATCCACATCTAAATCACATCTTCCATCCCGGCTGAAAGCACTCCCCAAGTATACAATTTCATTTACCTGTTCTAGACATTCCTGATTTACCCATATTTCACATTTCGTTCTCTCTTCGTCCTTTTCAAATTACATTATTTAATGATATTATAAAACTCAAATGGAACCTCATTAAAATCTTAACATCCATATTCACAAAAATTCATCAAATCATCAACACATTAGGCACTAAACAGAGACTAAAATGTCATATTCATAAAATATACTTCAACTTTGATTACAGTATCACCAACTTATTTCTGAAATGTCAGTTTGCTAAACTACACTCTTACTTGATGCGTTTCGGCCAATAGTGTCGCCTTTCAGTACAAAGAAAAGGTGGTTGCACTATAAATACGACCGATTTTTTACCGCTAAATTGACATTCAAACTAACGGATTTTATAACCATTCAGTAAAAACATCAGCTGTATATATTGAGCTATTATGTACTTGAGCTATTATGTACTACGTACTAGAGGCGACACTGCATTCAGCCACTCTGTTCCACTCAATTGCGGTGCATACACCGCACTCTAATCAGTCATTCGCTAGGCGCTTATAGAATTGTCACGTGTTGTGTTGATTTAAAAAAAAATCTCTTGATAAAAATATGCCGTCGTGTGTACTTAGATATTGCATAAATAATTCAATAAATGTCAGTAAAAACCAAGGAATTACTTTTCATCGGTTAATAAGATACTTAATCAATAAAAAAAGTATTATGTATTAATAATAAAACAAATTATTCCTATGACGCCATCTCGTATCAGGGAATATAGATTATGAAGTTAATATGTTCAGATGAGACATTTCTGTGGGTACTTAAATATAGGGCGAATATATTATTATACACATTTTTTTTTGTAAAAACATATATAAGTTATTATAATTCGCAAAATGTTTCATGTTTAAGTCTGCGTATTATTCTTTTATTTTATTTTTAGATTTCCACATCAAAGTCAAAGTGGTATAAATTCATCCATTTTTAACTCTCGCGTGCCCAGCATTTATGAACGACGTTCATTCTAATTTAAGTAAATATATTTGTAATTTAAATGTTATTTTAATAAGTTTTGTTAAACATGTATTAGTACATTTAGTATGTTTTTTATATTTGACTCAGATACTTTCTAAAATGTTCAGATAAAAATATCATTAAAACGTAATTGTGATATAATATCATGTAATATTATATTAAATAAGCAAATATAATATACAAAATAAATGACAAAATTTAAATACCGATCTCTATATAATCCACCTATTTAACAATATAATCTACTATTACCTACGGGTCATTCCATCTATGTTTATTCTATGACAAAAAAACAACCGCGCGAACACAGAGTAGAGCACATTTTTTGTTCGAGATAGCCGATCTAGTACGCAAGCATATATTACTTCAATGGCTGTATATAATTCAGCCATTTCGTTATAAGGCGCTACATAATTTAGTCTCTGCCTACCCCTCTGGGTGACAGGCGTGAGTGTTTATTTATTAATATTTTTTTTAATTCTGTGAAATGAAAAACAAAAATGATAAGTACATACCTAATCTTTCCTTTTTTTATTTTACTCACGGGCCACGATGTTTTACTTTGACGGCCTGTGTCGACAACTGTGTAAAATTTTATTGCGCCATAGCGGAATTTTCAGCTACTCAATGAAACGGCGCAGTAAACTGCGCCTGAGTTACGTAGTTAACGAAATTTCATTGAGTTACCGTACAAATTTCTAATAATTTTTCTTATTTTATGAAATCATAAAAAAAACAACAACAATAATATAGTCCACTTATTTTATAAACACGAAAAACACCATGGTAATAGTCTAAATAAATACAGACTTAGCGTCATTTTGCAATTAAACAACAAGACAGTCCCATATTTAAAAAAAAAAACACGAAAAACACAATGATTATTGTATGAATAAACCTACTTTGTAATTATGATATAATGCTTTAAATCACCTAATAAAACATTTCTTTTTATAAATACACACAACACATTACTACTACATTACAAACCAAATAGAAAATCACAATTGTAAATAAGCATATTTCTTCCACGTACCGAGTGCTTGAGCATATTTTTACCAACAACAAACCTTTATGAACGATGGATTCAAATTATCCACTTCTGAAATGTAAAATTAATAAGTCTGAATGTCTTTTTAATTATTTAATCAATTTTAACAAATCAGGCTTCGTCACTTATTCAGTCTAATGCCGCCGTCTTGGCTCGCTAGTTCCCTAGGTACAATGACATTTGAAACATAAATACTTTTTTTATTTGAGTGATTAATTATGTGAATATAATTATTTGGTAAATATTGATTATTAGTAAGGAAGTTATTTTTATAATTCTTAAACGTTAGAAATTAAAATTGAGTCTCAACTGTTTTTATATAGGAAATAGCATAATGTAGATAATAAAAGAATATCTTAAAATGACGATTAATCGTTTAGAAACTTGACATAAAAAGAAATATTTATACTTAACAATCTAACAATAGTATAATTTTATTTTTCATGTACAATATTTTTGAGTGTGTGAATCCAACCCTGGCCTATTCTTGGTAACGTCAGGCCTCTATTACTCTTGCTACCCACGTGAAATACTTACCTTAAATCGCGACGCGCCCGGGCGAATAAACGCAGTCAGGGCTAGAGCGTTGGAGGCGATTGAATGTTAAAGTTTTTTAACGCTGTTTACGTATATAATTTTTTGTAAATATTGTTAAAATAGTTTTTGTTTAGTGTTTAATATATTTAATTATAGGATAAAATAGTTCAAAAGTTTTAACGTAATTTAAGAACTATATATTATGTATATTACCCATTATTTAATAAATTTTAATATGGCAAAACGTCATTACTTCTAGTACCTGGTTGACCGAGCTTTGCTCGGTATTTTTCGCTCGATTTTTTTTAATTCGTGTGTTTTGGAAATTATATTTAGATACAAATTACATACTGATGAAATATAAATAATATTTTTTGATCTTAGCGACATAACAGAAAAAACGGAATTGGTTATTTGAATGAAAAATCATGAGTGCAATTATTTTAATTTAAATTTTCGTGTTTTTAAAAAATACTAAAAAAAGGGCTCGAAAAAATAGATTTTCTCAAAAAAGAAAGGAACATGAAAAAAAAGTTAAAAAAGTCGGTCGGTCGGTCTGGGCTCGAACCTGGGTTTTATGATTCTGTGACCGACCATTATATCAATTAATTAAGCTATTTATAATCACTAACAGTCCATCAAAATTTACCTTCTTATTCTAACGATATTGTAGCAGTTTTTCATTGCCTAAAAACACGGACAAAAAGACATTTTCTAAAAATAGATCCTAGCTAGATCGATTTATTATCCCCGAAACTCCCTGGACACTAAATTTTATGAAAATCGTTGGAGGCGTTTCCGAGATCCCGAATATATATTTATATATATACAAGAATTGCTCGTTTAATAGTATAGGATAATTGTTGCATGGATAGACGCTAAATGACCAACCAAATATTTCAGATATATCATTCTTTATTACCGAAGGATTTTAGTAGGAAGTTATGAAACTTGAATTTATTTAATTTTTATTGCTAGATAGGTACATATAGCAAAAAATAATTAAGTAATAATTTATTTAATATCTACGATCTTTATTACAAAATTTAGTAGAAATTTACTTCACTATCCAAGTATCTACTTACGTACATAAACTTGCCTCTTGTATTGAAATATTTTAGCTTAAAATGTTTTAAGCTAAAATAACACAAAACACTGAAATCAAAACTTTGATTACCAAAGTTTTTGATTTGATCCGTAAATAGAAGTGTGCATAAATTGTAGATAAATGAGCATATATTAATACATGTTATTATTATATATTGTACTTGCATGTGTTTTTATTATATATTTTAATATATTCTTGACAGACCTAAGTAACCACGGAAAAACAGACGTGATGTGGCAATGGAAAAAGATGCAATCGCGCGCAGCGATAAAGGTTTATTTAGTTTGCGTGGGAAATTTATCTAATTAGTAATAATTATGTAGGCCATTAAACGTCGGCAAGCAGTCAACATCAAAAGAGTGAAACTTCAGTACGTAGTACTATTATTTATTCTGTGGTAACGTAACTAAATTATCAACTGTGAAATAAAACTAAAAATGTGTTTATATAATAATTTGATTATAACAAAATAATATAAGGTTATTTACCGATGATACGATATCCCATGTTTTTATCTGTGTATCGTAATTTTTGCATTCCTTTACCACGCAACTAGACGTATTTGTGACAAGCAAATCTGTCCAGCGCGCACACCACGATTCGCAATTCGCGTTGGTCCTAAACTGTAATCTTAGGGCCAATGTATTGGTCTGTTTCAGTTGTTCGGTCGGCCCGGTCCTTACGCTAGTAATATATAAGTCAATGCACTAATGGTGAATTGATGTTGTTTTGACGTTAGCTATCAACTGTCATGTAGTTATTGATTCCTAGTGATAAAAATTGTGATTCTACAGATGTCTGATATCAATGAAATCAAAATCTCACGTAAATTATGAAGTTCATAAAACAAAAGTCGAATCAAACAAGCAATAAGAGATCCAAAGTCCAAATAAAAAAAATCGCCAAAGAAATCCAAAAGAAACACAATAAACGCATTGATGAGTTCGGAACTGCACGAACAAGATCGCAATTAAAAAAAATATCACACTACATACATTATTTCATGACTCAATTGGACTCAAATCATTTTTGAGACATGCCATTTGACATAGAATTTTATAACTGGAAAGGCACCATCTTGTAAAATCATCAAAAATTGGGATTGCATTTTTATTTTTAGCAAGTCAATAAGTTTGATTTGTTCTCTTATTTTATTTTTAATAAAATTCCTGAATTTTTCGCTTTTTTACGGTATAGTGTACACAGACTGAGCCTGAAATGGATCGTTTCTTTTACTACCTTTTGTAATACTTTATTATATAATCTAAATAAAAAAATTAAAACCTGTTCGCCAGACAAACCCAAATGGGTTAATTAACTTATCGATAGCTACAGTTATGGCGCACATCACTACATTGCAGTACTTTCGGTTGCAGTGATTCCAATTAATTTTACAAAAATTGCATACATTTACTACTAAGTGGCAAGTTTTGATTCGATTTAAAGTTACAGCCTACATACGAGTACGTCCTACTGCTTTAGTTTAGGGCATGGAAGTGTCCACCGCGCTGCCCCAATGCGTGTTGGCGAACTTCACATGTCTTCGAAATATTTTTTTATCTTATTCCTCAGACATGCATGTTTCCCCACGATGTTTTCCCTCATCGCTGAGCACGTGGTAAATCAGCATTTTTGTCAGAGCTCAATTGACTGGCACGATTACTTGCGAAAAATGCGGTACGACGTGGAGCACCTACTTTTATATAACGGGTATGAGTCGGACTCTCGTACCTTTTATAGAGGGGTAAGGTTTGGGTTGCCATCTTCTTTGGTTTAATACTCAAAGATTTAAACCTATTTTTTTTTAAATATCATACATTTTGAAACAATTAACCGCTTGTAATAAAACAAAGATTAAATGTAACGCAAAGACACGCTTTTTGATTTTTAACGATTTCGTTGAAAATAAAATATTTACTTGATATATAATGAGTTCGTAAAGAAACAGACAAACAATTAAAAAATTATTAAAATGCTCTTATTTCCTTATTTTCAGGCCCTTTAATGATTTTTGTCACAAATATAATATACAATGTGTAGACACAGGTAATCACCATATTTATTATTGGTATAAATCTAAAGATAAGAAGGCACTGTTCTAAAAATAAAAGAGAAAAATGTCGATGTCGAATATAAAACATACCAGAACTTTAAAATCAATGCCTGTAGAACAAACCCCTTCTACTGTAGCATAGGCAAAGAAGACAGTTCGATTCTAGCTGAAACCTACCTAATTGTTAATATATCTTCTAAAATTTCAATAGGGCTACTCAGCCGTAAAGAAAAATATGTTTAGCAAACCTTCTTATTCAAAATTTTATAAATAAATTAGTTTGTCAATATGCAGTAACGCAGCGAGTAATATAAAAATCAGCAGCAAATTTGAAGACATATCAACAGGAAAGGCAAACACAACCTGCTTTTATGTATTACATTAGTACAGCACCACCCTCTATCGATGACATTGCTTGACTATTGTACTTTAGATACCTATTTTTTATAATTATTTTTTACTGCGTTTCAGATATTATCATATCGTTATGGAAAATTATTTTACATCATTTAATTATGATTTATGATATATGAAGATTAAAATGCTTTTAATGACTCAACGTCGCCATTGAACAAATTCTTACTCATACTTCAAAATATTAGTCATGACTTTTGATAGAATGAACCAATTTTAACAAAACAAAGACTAAATTACAACAAATATACACTTTTTAATTTCCTCACCGATTAATTATTATTACTTTATACGTAATACGTTAACAAACGAACTTGTGGTAATAAAAGTGATTGGGGGGCTAGTTAAGAATTTACTTATTTTTAGTTCCCTCCCCCACACCAATCACTTTTATTACAAGGGTGTAAAATGTAGAAATGTCTGCAATTTACATTTTTATGACATGTATAATTTGATTACATGTAATTCTTATTGAAAGTCATTTTTTAATTATTTCACTGGTTTGGAAATAAGCCTCTGTCCGGGGAAGAACCAGCATTTAACTCGGCGGCACTCTTTTTTTAAAGCATAAGTTTTAATATAATATTTATATAATGGTAATAAAGACATTTAGAAACATCATGGCAGACGTACCTCAGTTTTTAAGACGGTACCATTGACAGTTTCATCAACGCTTACTACTGGGTGACATTGTACTTATGTTGTGGCTTATATAATAAATTGAACTAAATAAATAAAATATATTTATGTTTCATTATTTTGTCACAACTTCTGAGAAACAGTGTGAAATAGTAGCTCAGTGGTGCTGTGTTTCGCATGGTTAGTGTAGATAACCGGATTCCTTTACTGATAACGAGGTATTCTACATTAGTCGACAGGGGCTAGTAATACCGTATACTCGACTCCACATAGTCATTAATTCGTTTATAGGGCAATTTTTACGCTTTGAAAAGAAACTACCAGAAGCAAACATTTCAAAAAAAATTGATTAATAGGGGGTATTATATAGTATTAAAGAAGAAGAGAAGAAATATTAAATAGTACATAGATGATAATAGACCCCAAGGATGATGTTCCCCCCCGAACGGGTTCCCGCCTTGTCGTGGCGGGGGGGCTTAGTAGCCGTGGCTTGGTCTCCCACGGTGAACAAAGAGGAACCCACTTGGCTGGCCCGAGGTGAAGGGCCGGCCTGAGGTGGCCACTCCGAGTGGACTTGGGGAGCCCACTTCGGATGTGTGCTGGTGGACTGCAGCGAGTGGGGACTCGCGCACCCTCTACCGCTGCAGCCGAGGTGGAGTCGCGGAGGAAGAGGAGTGTTGGTATGGCGATGCGCCACTCGCCCTATCCTTCGCGACTCAAACGGGGCCGCACCGTTGATGCGGTGGTGGTGGGGCTGCGGGGGGAGAGGATTGTCGGTATTGCGAGGCGCCGCTCTCCCTACCCTCCGCAGCCGAATCTTGGTTGGCGGCGGAGCCATAGACCAGATCCGCCGCTGGGGTCGGGAAGGCTAGTGCTTCTAAGTGCTCGTTTTTCCTGGCCCCATGGCCTTTGTGCATCGGACGCGGGGGCGTCTGTTGCACAGACGTAATTGGAGGCCGTGGAGGAAGGCGCGCCATGTGTTCTGGTGCGCCTTACCTGGGAAGGAGAACGGGGAGGAATTTTCCTCTCCCGAGGAGGTGCTGCCATGGGGCGGCAGGCGCTAGTAGGGCCGCGGATGTGTGCGAAAGCGTTCCCGTAGCCCTGCCAATATGCGACAAAGGTGGAACACCATGGGGTTTTAGTCGGTGCGAGTCCGACATAACCCGTCCTTGCCCCCGCGAGGCGGGTATGCGTAGGCATTTCCCCATGTAAAAAAAAAAAAAAAAGGATGATGTTACTCTTAGTAAGCTATTTATTACTTGATTTGTATACATAATTGTAAATAAATAATAGTTGAGTAATAAGTATTTTATTGTTAATTAGTAAATAGGTTAATAATTAATAATTAGTAACTAAATTCGGTAAATTTAATTCCTACTTAGTATCTTTTGTAATTTTAAACTCTTTTTATATTTCCGCTGGGAATTTCACTGGTTATTCTCAGGACGGAGGTATTTTCCGTAAGAGTGGTAAATCAAAATTACTTTCGACAAGTTTTAATATTTACAATCTATATTTTATATATAAATAAAACTACTTGTTTTTTTTAAATATACACAACAATAAAGTCGAACCATAGCAAAGGGTTCTAAAACTTCAAATTTCGTTTCTGCTACGACGTCTGCAAAACATTTTATGAGGCTGTTCAACACTACGCGCTTCGTTGAAATAAATTCTTTTGAAAGCTCTTCAGTAAAGTATCTAACAAATCAATTCTCGATAAATTAGACTTTAACGTATCAAGAATAGTTTTACGGTTAAATAGATATGATAAATTACTATTGAACAAATAGTATTTATTATATTTATATATGTACCTATCTATTTATATAAGTTACAGAGGTTTTACGAGAGAACGTAGTAGGTTTGAATAGGCAAGCCTGGAGGCAAACTTATTCCGTTTAAAGTAGATAAATAGGGAGTTAAAAGAGATATGGTTAACATTCAAATCCAGTAAAAATATATTTTCCGTGATGGCATCGAACCCGCGCTGCGGCCCCGTAACGTTGGAGTAAATTCTACATATTAAGGCAAATTTTTACGCGAGATTGCTAGTTTGTTAATTTAGTTATCTGATTTCACTTTGCGACATGATAACATTTTTCAATCTATTTTGTTTTTATATTAAATTCAAATTAATGTATGGTATAAAATACAACATAGACAAAAAATCAGCTGGCACGAATAAAATTGTTCAATTGTTTCACATATAAATTCAATCAGAGTATACTTTGACGGTTAACTTTCAACTAACGATTGAAAAATCAGTTCTTAATTAATACCTACTTTAAAGAGCTAATAAGCTATTTCGGAGATTTTTATGAAATGAACCCCCTGCCTATACATATTATATTCAATTAGTTGTCACTGAATTCAGACTTTGATCATCCACGAAGATGAAACCGAAAACTCACTTTGCTTTTATTTTGAGTACCTAGTCCAAAGACGTTATTGATATAATCCATAAATATATAAATAAATTCAAAAATGAAATGGGTTTCCGCACTTAAACCCATAATGTTTTCAGTTCTTCATAATTTTACTGCTTATTATTGGCATTCCCCATTAAAGACAACGTCTTGCGCTACTTCGATGCATCGAATTCTTTCATAGCTTCAGGTTTCACTTCATCCGCGGGGCTGCCGCTCTACACTTCGCTCACCGGTATGAGGCTGTATAGCTGTATTGTCGATTCTCTGAGCTAATGACCTGTATATTACCTCTTCAGCTTACTGAACATAAGTGAGTGTAGGGAACCAGAGATCATCTTTACTGGAAACGAGGCATTTTATTTTAGTCCTCGGGGACGACTATGCATCTGCACTTTGATACCTAATTATTGATAAATGTGGATGTCTTTGAGCCACACATCCACTTACCATCAGGTAGACTATTTGCTCATTTTTCATCCTAATTCTATAAAAAAAAGCCTTATGGCACATATAGATTATCGGCGTGAGCAACTCGCCGAGTACCTCGCTGAGTTATTCGTGGACGGGTACGACTCGTTTACATATTCGTCTGTATTTATTCAACGTAGATCTTTTAAAATGAATGAAGTGCGTCTCGTTGCCACGACGTATTGTGGAGCGCCCCCCCCCCCCTTTACTAGATGGAACGTCGACCTGATAAGACATGCAGGAAGTCGATGGCTGCAGATTTTTTGTTTTTTTTTAATGCGAAGTAATTCCCTCGCTAATACTTTTATTATTGGTTCGTCCAGTGTATGTTTTGACAGATTTTAAACAATGCGTTGTTTATTGTTTGCGTCTGGGGTCAGGTTTGTGTTTTGTTCTAACGTTGATTTTTTATTTTATTATGTTTCAATGTTTCTTGTTTGTTTAAAGTTTCGATGCAATTATTAAAAATCAAATGTCGTTTAAACTATCTTTAATTCACCGGACAAATTGTCTATGGTATTATTATGAAATGCATTAAAGACCTTCTAATCGGTGAATTTTATGTGCTATTACCAGTCCGTACCGGTTCACATAATGATTTCTTAAATTTACACGAACGCTGCACATTGAATCAAACTATTTATAGGGATTTAATCGCGTTTAACAAACTTATTGTCTATCTCTTCTTCCAGCTCCAGGATCTTCTCGTCAGTCCTCAGTGTGCGTGCGTTAAATGTTGCCAGGTCGAGTCGTCGTAGGTGGCAACCGAACCTCCACGGGAGATTCTTAGCACCCCCTGCCCCGCCGTTACCATGGTCGCCACCGTAGCCAGGAATAGCGGGGCCGCCGGGGACTGGGGGCCGTCTATTTGTGTAATTGTTCCTAAATAATAATTCTCAGCTGGAAGAAGAGATAGATAAGTTGCGCTGGAGAATTATAGGATTATTCGAGGTCCGAAGAGAGGGGGAGGACACGGTGATTCTCGAATCCGGCAACTTGTTCTATCACCGGGAGGGCGACCATCTGTCCCAAGGGGGTGTCGGATTTATCGTCCACAAGTCTCTCGTCAACAACGTTGTAAAGATTGGGAGTGTGTCGACGAGGGTCGCGTACCTGATACTCAGAATCACCAAACGGTATTCGCTGAAGGTCATACAAGTTTACGGACCAACCTCGGCACATCCCGATGAGGAGGTGGAGGAAATGTATGATGATATTTCTAAAGCCATGCATTCCTCCAAAACCCACTACACGGTGTTGATGGGAGACTTCAACGCAAAACTAGGCACAAGAAAAAGCGGTGAGCTGAAGTTAGGGAAATTTGGAGTAGGGCAACGGAACCGAAGGGGCCAGCAGCTGGCCGACTTTATGGAGAAAGAGGGACTCTTTATGATGAACTCTTTCTTCCAGAAGCGGCCCCACAGGAAGTAGACCTGGTCGAGCACCGACGGTTCGACAAAAAATTAGATTGACTTCATTATGGCGACCAGACGCCAACTGTTCAGTGATGTCTCAGTGATAGCAAGGGTGAAAACTGGCAGCGATCACCGAATGGTTAGAGGCACACTGAACCTAAACGTTAAGTTCAAGAGGTCTTGTGTAATGAAGTCAACGCTCCGTCCCCCTCGTGATCTAATCCAGAATCCCGAAAACTTTCAGCTCGAGTTACACAACCGCTTTCAGTGCCTACAAGATTGCAATGCAGTGGACGATATGAATGACAAGCTCGTGGAAACTGTCCATGCGTTCGGAGCTAAGTTCTGCAAGACCCGCCGCAGAAGAATACAAAAACTTTCCGATCACACTCTTAATCTCATGGCTGTTAGACGGGAGACGAGGCTGCAATCGTCAACAGATTTGACAGCATACAGGCAACTGAACAGACAGATCTCCAAATGCATGCTGCGAGACTTACGCAACTTTAATACTGCTCGTATTAAAGAAGCGATCGAGCGGAACCAGGGCTCCAAAGTCTTTGCCAGAGATCTGTCTGCTCGTAAGAGCAATTGTCAAAGCTGAAGACTGAGTGTGGCAGCATCGTTTCCGGGACACCTGAGATTTTGAGTGAGATTGAGAGGTTCTATAGGCAGCTGTACACATCATCGTTGGAGCCACACGCAAGTGTGAGTAACGATCCAAGAGCAAGTCTTATCCGACACTATTCCGATGATATCCCGGACGTCAGTCTAAGCGAGATTAGAATGGCTCTCCAGCACCTTAAAAACGGCAGGGCCCCAGGCGAGGATGGAATTACAGCGGAGCTTCTGAAAGCGGGTGGAACACCGGTACTTGAAGTCCTTCAGAAGCTCTTCAATTCCGTCCTCCATGATGGCACTACTCCAGAGGCGTGGAGCAGAAGTGCGGTGGTCTTGTTCTTTAAGAAAGGCGACAACGCTCTCTTGAAGAACTACAGACCGATTTCCCTTCTGAGCCGCGTCTACGTGCTGTTTTCGAGAGTCATTACGAATCGTCTCGCACGCAGACTCGACGCTTCCCGAACAAGCCGGTTTCCGAAAAGGCTTCAGTACCATAGACCACATACATACCCTGCGGCAGATTGTACAGAAGACTGAAGAGTACAATTTGCCACTTTGCCTGGCGTATGTGGACTATGAGAAAGCCTTTGATTCCTTCGAAATTTGGGCGGTGCTGCAGTCCCTTTAGCGGTGCCAAGTTGACTGTCGGTATATCGAAGTGCTGAAGTGTTTGTACAGTAGGGCTACGATGGCTATCCGAGTACAGAACCAGAGCTCGAAATCCAACTGCAGAGAGGTGTAAGACAGGGTGACGTTATATCCCCGAAACTCTTCACCGCTGCGTTGGAAGACGTTTTCAAGCTACTGGACTGGAAAGAATACGGTATTAACATCAATGGCGAGTACATCACGATATAGTTCTTATGGCAGAATCGCTGGAGGACTTAAGCACTATGCTCAATGACCTCAATAGTGCCTCCCAACGGATAGGTCTTAAGATGAACATGGACAAAACAAAGATCATGTTTAATGTTCATGTCACACCTATGCCGGTAGTTGTTGGGAGCACTATGCTCGAAGTTGTTGACGAGTACGTTTACCTGGGACAAATAGTCCGACTAGGTAAGTCCAACTTCGACCGAGAGGTCAATCGACGGATTCAACTCGGCTGGGCAGCGTTCGGGAAATTACGACATATCTTCTCGTCAGGTGTACCTCAATCTCTAAAAACTAGATTGTACAACCAGTGCGTGTTGCCAGTGATGACTTACGGAGCTGAGACGTGGTCCTTCACTGCTGGCCGTATGAGGACGCTCAAGGTCGCTCAGCGAGCTATGGTGAGGGCTATGCTTGGAGTTTCTAAATTGTTAATATTTCCTTCCAAATGAGGATATCCGCAGTAAAACTAGTGTGACCGACATAGCCCAATGGATTAGTAAGCTGAAGTGGCAATGGACCGGCCATATAGCTCGAAGAACCGATAACCGATGGGGAAGAAAGGTTCTTGAGTGGCAGCCTCGTACCGGTAGACGTAGTGTAGGGCGACCCCCCCCCCCACTAGATGGAGTGACGACCTGGTAAGATATGCAGGAAGTCGATGGATGCAGGTGGCTCAGGACCGTGCTTTGTGGCATTACTTGGGGGAGGCCTATGTTCAGCAGTGGACTTGTGAAGGGCTGTAATGATGATGATGATGATGAACAAACTTATTTTTAATTACCGACATTTCGGGTGCTTTACAGCACCCACGGTCACGGGGGGTTGAGATGGAGATGTTTGACGTCCCGATGTCATAATTTGGCTTGTTTCGGTTTTTGAATATGTAATAATTTTTGGTCCGATCTACGCAGAACGAGCTTACGGTATCATGAAGTCTTGCAGCGGTATCCTTGGGTTTGGATATAATTTTGTTAATTATAGGATCCCAAGGAGATGGCAGCGTCCATTCATCTTCCCTATTGAAATCTTAAGAACAAAATTGTGCCGCAATATACTCAATCCAACTCAATAATTACAGGTCATTTGTATTTCCAGCAGGTTGCCCCGAATAGTTTGACAACAATTTGGATTTACAATTTGTTCGGTGGTTGCCCCAAACTTGACGCTATAGTTTGAACTTAGAATTTGTTCGGTGTATCGAAAAAGGTAACAACGTTCTGAATTTTAATTTTTTTTAGATCTTTGTTTCTTAATGATAATAACCAAAAGCTTTTCCTGCGGTTTTACCATATTAATTTCGAATTATTGGGTTCTTGCCTTATTTTTGTAATCTATCCGAGTGTTTGACTCTGTAAAAACTTTTTCTCTGAGTATATTCCCAGTAGATAATTTAAATTTGGTAAAGTAGTAATATGGTGTAAGTTTAATATACTTTAATAAACCGGACAAACTTAAATATAAAAAACTAAAAAGTAACACTTTTATAAACAATTATCGATTTACAATTAACACTCGTTCGGAAAAAACTCTGTCTTGGGAAGAACCAACAAAAAAATCAGCTTGATTTTTTTTAACACGAATTTACAATGAAGTACAAAAACATTTAGAAACAGTAAGGTAGTGGTCACCTCATTCTCAGGGGTCGTTATCAATCATTTACTCTTTAGTGGTATAATAGCACTTATTAAACAATTTTTACTTTATAAAAAATTAAAATTTTTCTATATTTTCAGGGACGTTGCTGTGATGTGATTTACCGTTTTTTGAAATTAAAATCCAAAGTACTATATTAGTATAACAAAAATAATACTAAAAACATTCACTATGTTATGGTGGTGTAAGAATATCCGCTACCGCATATCTTTCTGTGGGCGTCTTCGGAGACGACAAAGACAATCAAACTAGGATATGGGCAGCAGCGACTTCCAACTAACAACTAAAATATTTAAAAAAACCGCAATCGCCAATCCACTTGCCAAGTGTGGCAACTATGTCAAATATGCGTGGTAAGCACTATGTTGGAAATGCCAAATAATTCAAATAACTACTACGCTTAATATGTTAAATTCCCTCTCGTTTCTGAAAGGATTTTAGGGAAAGGGCACGTCGACAATACGCGCTGAAGATTTTTTTTTCATTTCCCAGACTGACAGGATGGTTTTATTCACCGTCAAGCACGTGGTAAATCAGAACATAAAATTGAAGTTGAAATTTCGATTAGGGGTTGCACGCGTACCGTGAAATTTGCAGCTACTGAAACTGAACATGGCTGGTAAACAACATCAGACACCATTCAGTCCACAGTTCTCACGAGCCGCAATCTGAAACGAACATCTAATAGTTGCAAATAATTGTAAATATATGTTATACTGTGTCTTAAATAAAAATACGAAAATTCCTTAGCAAGTCCAAAACATTGTATTTTGTCTTGGGTATTCCTTTTTTTGCCCCTTCTTTTTGTACTACGCACTCTCTCTTTCTTATTCTTTGGTTTGAGTATATTTAAAAAAAAGTTAATGACGCCATATTAGAGATTCATTTGTTTTTTTTTCTATTTTAAGCCACCGATTCACTACGATCCCACCTAATGGTAAGCGTTGGTGTAGTCTAAGATTTTTAAATGCTCTGACTTAACAAAAGCCTATTCCCTCTTGTCTTGGGCACGCCTTTATTCGGACAGAAAGACAGGTAGTAGTAGTATTAAATATAAAGCATTTATCGATTGCAGATAATTTAATGATCATTGAAATTAAGCTTGAACTTTGGCTGATATTCAATCTGGTCTATTAACCACACAATAAGTTAAGTAAATGATTTATCTCTGTTTGTGCATACGTTATTCAGCTAACTTTCTACAAAAGCTTTATCATTTTCAGTCACGAAATTAACTTATAGCAATTTTCAGGTCGTTTCTAAATGTATGTATTTCACTATCATTAAATACTGGTTTTTACTCTACTACGGACTACGCCCACGTAAAACTTTAACAAACCATCTATAAACAATATTTATAAAACTTAACTTCAAGTTCGATATTTTGCTATTATCTCCAAAAATGTTATAATATGGGAAAAAATTAAAAATTTGGATTTGTTAATTTCACGTAAAAGAGGCCTTGCCATAAAGTTCTGTTGTACAATGGTGATATGTCGAAGTAAACTAGCGCTTTGTAAATTTTATAATTTACAATTTTAAGAGTTTATTTAAATCGTAATGGTGGTAAGGGAATCTACGAAATCTGCACGTCTAACTATAAACACAAAAATATCTTATTTGAGTGTTCCAAAAGATTGTATACATATAAAAATAGAAGTGTCTGTTATCGTAATAACTGTCTTTTGTTAAGCTTAGGGGTTCTTTGCATGTTATTAAGATGACTTAATGTGTAATCGTTTTATAATTTTCATCCACCTGTCAGTCTGTCCGGGCTTATCTTTTAAAAAGCTGAACTGATTGTAATTGTACTTCAGGAATATATAGAGAGCAATGCCAAAGGTATTTTAAATAAGACTCGATTCGTAAACATGCAGGCTTTTTTGTGAAATCTAAAAACTAATAAGATTCAAAAACTAATAAAATTAAAATTTTTTGCTGATTATCGCATAAACTATAAGACATATAAAAAAATTTAAATGTAGTAATTTAGTTGGACATTTTATCTCATAAAGTTTTGATGCAAAATAGATTTCTATTCATTACAGCATTACTGTATATAATTGCACTGCTGAATATACGCCATTTCAGAGATTGCCTAAAAAGGTGCAAGCTTACCATAGTTGCCACAGGCAACACAAAAAGGCACACAAACAACTTTTTTTTTGTTATCAGGAAAACGCTGCAGCCAATCTTCAGGTTTGTTTAGTTACGGCACTCACGGTTCGCTAAAGTTTTCTGGATATTCTTACGCCGCCACTACACTATAAGTAATTAAGTAACATAACATAACACATAATATAAACACTCACGCCTGTCACCCAGAGGGGTAAGCAGAGACTACAGACTTCCATTCAGCACGATCCTGACATACCTCTCTCGCCTCTTCCACATCCATATACCTACGCATTCATGCTCTTCGGTTAAGGGTACTCTTAATTTGGCCCATTTTTAGTAATCGTATATCGCCAATTTGGTCGACAAACCTCCGCCTAGGACGTCTCTTTCCGACTCTTCCATTCACTTCTGCAACATATATTTGCTTTGTCAGTCTTTCCGCGTTCATTCTTTCTACATGACAAAACCACCGAAGCATTCCTTTCTTAATCCAGTCACTGCATCATCTTGCAAATCACACTCTTCTTTTATCAAACAGTTTCTCACCCTGTCACTCAGATTCAGCCCTAACGTACTCCTTAGCGACCGCATTTCTACTGCATTTATTCTACTCTCGTGCTTCTTCTGCCACACCCAACTTTCACTACCATATGTTAAAGTAGAGACTAATACAGCATTGTGAATTGCCATACGTGCCTTTTTTGACACATTCTGACTTTTCACAATAGAGAAATAAGGTATGAAATATATAGTATGAAAAATATATTTTATTGTTAACAATCCAAGGTAAAATTAATTATTAATAAAAGGTAAAATAGTAGTAGTTCAGTTACTCTAACACTTGTATTAAGTTTTTATAGTTATCTCTAAGAAAGTCTATCGCAATAAAATCCTATTAAACAAGTTATATAAGGAGTGGATGTCGCTGTTATATTTTTATTGTTTGCAGAAGCCGCGTAATATCGTTAAAAGTTATGTTATACTTGAGTATAAGAATAAAGAAATAAGAAAAAATGTCTATAAAATATACCAGATTTTATTAATTTTACTAATATAGGTCTATTTATTTTATTTTATTGTATCGGCAAACGAAATATAGAAAAGGCCCTCAATAGATGATATAACAACCTGGTAAGGCATGCAGAAAGTCTGTCGATAGAGATATTTTGAACAATAAGAGTGACAAACAAGCACAGTCGACACAATTGTAAGTTGATACTCTAACCCTACATCAATCCCTGACAAAGAATCAAATGTTGATGCGTTTACCTGTGTGTGAATACTATGATAGTATTCCTCGTACTCAGTAAAAAGGGTATTCGGTTCACCACACACTGCTTCATAGGTTTGATATTTTTCATATTTGCAACTTTGGCTGGCGGGTGTCCCGCAAACCGCAGTTCTTTTATAGGTCTAGATAAAGATAAATCTAGATTTTTTTAATACAAAATATTCATTCCCAGTAAAAAATCAAATTCTGTCATAACACAGTTTGAAAATCACAAAATTACATAATTCTTTATATCAGGAATAAGATCGGATGCCACGAAACAAAAAAGCAGGATTCTTGTGGAATATTTATCTCTTTAGTACTGTACAGATCATACTCAAACATTATGTTCTTGAGCGATGAAGATAGGACAAATCCCTTTTATGAAATTTGTTCTCTAAGCAGTAGCAGTGGTTTTAATTATACGTCCGGTCTTACCCCTTGATGTCCAATTCTTCATCATGCAAACAAAACTTATGTTTTCTTCGCTCACACTTTAAGCAGAAACCGTTAAGTTTACAAAAGTAAACGCTTCTTAGGGGTTCTCCCCGCACCGCGGAACTATACAGACGCGCATACTGTGTTTTGTTATACAAAAAAAATCGTACAAAGTGATACTAAGCGCGAGTCTGTCAAAAATAATTAAATATCTGGGAAACTGACGGTTGTGTTTACAAACTGTGGCAAAATAAACATTAGTGTTGTCTTTTTATGTAAATAAGTCTGTGCAAATTACATTTTTTAAGACGGTGGATTACAAACAAAATTGTTCAAACTGCTAATAACGGCTTACTAAGCATATGATCACAAATTTCGCGCAATTTTCCCGTGTATAAACGGTAGAGTGTATACAGTGCTTGTCGCTTATTCCACCGAAGTGAGTTCAAACCCGTTAAGACTTGTAACTACTTTTTTCAATTTTTCGATTAATTACTATTTCATAGTAATAATAGATTTAATTTAGTAATCTTTGCATTAAAATTTAACAAAATATAAGTAAATCTGCAGTAGCATACAAACGATATATACGATATATATTGGCAAAATATACTAATAAGGTTAAAAGAAGAAGAAGAAGACAAATGGAAGTGTCCATTATGTGTATGTATTCAGCCAAAAAAAGGTAATGTAAATACCCCTGTACGCAGTACTGCGACAATAACAGGTAGAATGACTGAACAGGAAACAAATATCTATAGGAAACCGCACGATTTAACGTATGACGACAATAATGTTACACAACGTGCTAAGATCACTAGACCTTCTACGTCTAGTGAACAAAGCAGTCCAGTGGCTGAAAAGAGTGCGTACAGTAATATTCCCTATAGCTATGTTGGACGACTTAAAACTATTTATAAAAGAATTACTACACACCCAGATGGTTAGTATTCACGAGGCGATAGTCGGGCTAACTACAACAATTACAGCTCAAAACACGCGTATTGAACAGCTGGAAGCTAGGATCTATACACTGGAGAGTAAGTCAAAGGATGTGCAACAACCTGGTATCTCAAGTATAGAGAACACAATCGCACAGTTACAATCTGATGTTGCGGAGCAAGATCAGGGCCTACTGTCCATTGACCTTGAAATAGCTGGGTGTACGGAAAGGGCAAATGAGAACTGCGTTCATATTGTGCTTACAGTAGCGAAGAAAATTGGCGTTCAGATTGACGAAAAGGAAATTGTAAGTGCAGAGAGAGTGGGATTTGTGCGACGGACAACAGAGAGTGAAGCGCATGTGCGACCACGCCCTCTCGTGGTTCGCCTAGCACGTCGTACTACCCGGGATGCCTTATTACAAGACGCACGAATTCGACGCGATCTGAACACCGAAGGCTTGCAGTTCCCTGGACCGGTTGGATCCTTGTACATCAATAAACGTCTGACCAAGCAAAATCATCTTCTGTTTTAAAAAGCGCGCACACTAACCCGCGAGCTTAAATTCAAGTATCTGTGGACGTGAGACGGGAAAATCTACGCACGTAAGGACCAAGGGAAACCGCGACATCGGTTACGCACTGAAACAGACCTCTCTAGGGTTTTTGGAAAGCCTGATATTTGATCTCATAAGTCTTCTCATTTCATTTAATTTAAATAAAACAATAGGTATAAACGTTTTTCGTTATATTAATATAGATTATGTTTTAAGATGTAATATACTTTTAAGATATATTCTTGCAAAACAAAAAAATACAATCACACTCTACATATTCACACAAATAGATCACACTCACTTACAACGTAACGTTTATCTTTATAGCTTTTATCCCAGTAATGTATTAACCCTGACGCGCGATAATGTCTAGCTTAAAGCAAAATTATTTGAGATAAGGGTTATTAAACGCTAGATCCATAAATACCGGAAAAAAAGAATTATTTGTAACTTTTCTTAACTACTCGCCTGATATCCTTGCCCTTAATGAAACCTGGCTAAGGGCAGGAGAAGAGGCACTGGCACCAGTGATACCGAACTACAAATTTATATATAGAGCAAGACAGGCTAGGCTAAAAAGGCGGAGGAGTGGGCTTCTATGTAAGAGAGAACGCAAGTACAAGGATACGAGAACATCCAAGATCTCCACTGGAACAAACGTGGCTAGAAGTTTAACTACCAGGAATTACTATGGCAATCGGTACAGCATATAGACCGGAGTATGTTAGTGTTCAAGAAACTAGATGCACTTAGTGAGACAATGAACTCTATGGCACCATGTGACATCACATGTATGCTGGGTGATTTGAATATTGATATGGCTTCTGTAAGCTCTTCAAAGGTGAAAGAACTTAAGCATTTTTGTTATCATCACAGTCTTCAGCAACTCGTAAAGAAACCAACTAAAATCACCAACCATTCCCAAACCATAATAGACCTCGTTATGACTGACAGCCCTTTAAAATGCAAAAATATTGATGTGATATATAACCATAGTTTAAGTGACCATGCATTAGTAATTGTAGATTTAGATATCAAAAAACCCAAGTTAAACAAAGAAGTAAGATTTCAACGACCATTCTATTATATAAATCAAGATAATTTTACAGAGGACTTAAAACTTATTCTCTGGGAATCTATATATACTCTACATAATGTAGATGAAATGGTTAAAACTTTTAACATGTATATAATAAAATCGTAAGGTTTTTCTCAAAGATAAGCCTAAACCATGGATTACAAACATGGTTAAATTTATGATGAAACTTCACGATAAAGCTCTAACGCAAGCGCAGAAAGATAAAAAAGACAGCTCGAAAGATTATTACCGAAATTAAAGAAATTTTGTTACAACAATTGAAAGAGAAAGAAAAGCCTACTATAACGATTTTGTAAATAACAATATAAAAAATCCGACTCTACTTTGGAAAAACATAAAAAACAGTACCCAGTTTGATTACATGCACAAATCCATAATTCCTGATGGCATGGCTCACCACCTGCAACTTTACAAGGCGCAGGTTCAGCCGCACATGGAATACAGTTCCAATCTCTGGGCCGGAGCTTCCCTGTGCCAGCTCCTTCCATTTGATTGTACCCAGCGCAGAGCAGTTTGAATATTCGGCGACCGATCGGTTAAACTCACTAGCACTGCGAAGAGATGTTGCATCTCTTTGCGTATTTTATCGCATCTATCACGGGGAGTGCTTTGAGGAATTGTTTGGAATAATTCTAGCCGAACAGTTCCACCATCGCACATCTACCCAACCCGGGACGTAAACAACCCGGCACTACCGAAAAGTAATTAGGCGCAGAATCAAATACTTTATATGCTTTTCGAGGCACACACAGCTCATTTGTGCTACAACCATAATATAGCAGCTTCATGGCTGTACCACAGCATTTTTAATGAAATTATTACAAAGAACTAACTGGTCCCAGCGCGTTGCTGCCATAGAAGAAATAATTGTGAAAATATCGTTTCAAATTTGGTAGAGACCATAACACAGCTACCACTTCTTGTCAACCTTATACTAATTTGGTTGTTTGTTTTTCTCTTAAGAACAGGAAGTTTGCGGTTTTCCACTCCGTGCCTCGAAAAGCACATAAAACCTTTGGTTCGCAAAAAAACCTCTGTCCTGGGAAGAACCAGCAAGAAACCCAACGGGACAATTTTTTTTTCCAATAATAGCTTACAATCATGTTTACAATTAGCAACACAAGAGAAATTAGAAATAGCTTGGTAGGGATCACCCTTCCCAGGGGTTATTATCATCCATAAATTCCTTAATATTATAGTAACCCTATTTATACAAACTTAGTTTAATAACATTTTTGAACTTTGTGTATGACAAATTTTGTATATTTTCTGGGATTTTGTTGTAAAAGCGTATACATCGCCTCAAGAATGAATTACTGACTCGGTGGAGTCAAGTAACTGGTACTACCAGTTTGTGTCTGTTCATAGTATTTACAGAATTAATATCACTTATTTTCGCCAAAACTACTTTAACTTTTGTGTACGTACATTACATTTTCATAAATGTTTTAAGAGGCCAGAGTTAATACATTAATTTCCTTAAATGTTTGTCTCAGTAACTCTTTTGGTTATTATATACTGATCTAATGGCCCTCTTCTGTAAAATAAATATAATTTCAGTGTCAGTCGCGTGTCCCCATAGCAAAATGCCATACGACATAATGCTATGGAAATAACTACAGTAAACTATTCTATCTGTTTCAACACTGATAAGAGTTCTATACTTTTTTACAGCATATGCTGCAGAACTAAGTCTGCTAGCTAGTTTTGATATATGGAGGGGCTATTGAAGCTTTGTGTCCAATGTGATTCCAAGGAAAACGGTGGTATCAACAAGACTCAGTTCCCCCCCCCCCTATTTAAACTACATGAGTATTCACATGCTTAACATTAGGAGTTACGAATTTCATACATTTAGTTTGAGTTCCATTCAAATGCAAATTATTAACATTAAACCAATTAACTAACTTAGCCATAGCATTATTTACTTCGTCGTAGTTTAATAACTGTCGTTTTAATTTGATATTAATGAAGTATCATCAGCAAGTAATACCATATCATGGTTATCCCCTACTATGTAAGGCAAGTCATTAATATATACAAGAAAGAGAAAGGGGCCGAGAATTGAGCCCTGAGGCACGCCCATTTGTACAATCGACAAGGAAGAACTCATACTATTAATGACAACTTTTTGCGTTATGTCACTTAAATATCATCATCATCATCATCATCATTACAGCCCTTCACAAGTCCACTGCTGAACATAGGCCTCCCCCAAGTAATGCCACAAAGGTCCTGAGCCACCTGCATCAATCAGACAGTCAACTTGACGCTGAAGGGACTGTAGCACCGCCCAAATTTCGATGGAATCGAAGGCTTTCTCATAGTCCACGTATGCCAGGCAAAGTGGCAGATTGTACTCTTCGGTCTTCTTTACAATCTGCCGCAGGGTATGTTTGTGGTCTATGGTACTGAAGCCTTTTCGGAAACTGGCTTGTTCGGGAGGCTGGAAGTCGTCGATTCTGCGTGCGAGACGTTTCGTAATGACTCTCGAAAACAGCAGGTAGACGCGGCTCAGAAGGGAAATCGGTCTGTAGTTCGTCAAGAGAGCGTTGTCGCCTTTCTTAAAAAACAAGACCACCGCGCTTCTGCTCCACGCCTCCGGAGTAGTGCCACTATGGAGGACCGAATTGAAGAGCTTCTGAAGGACTTTAAGTACCGGTGTTCCACCCGCTTTCAGAGGCTCCGCTGTATTTCCATCCTCGCCCGGTGCCTTGCCGTTTTCAAGGTGGTGAAGAGCCATTCTAATCGCGCTCAGACTGACGTCCGGGATATCATCGGAATAGTATCGGATAAGACTTGCTCTTGGATCATTACTCACACTTGCATGTGGCTCCAACGATGATGTGTTCAGCTGCCCATAGAACCTCTCAATCTCACTCAGAATCTCAAGTATCCCGGAAACGATGCTGCCACAATCAGTCTTCAGCTTTGACAGTTGGCTTTTTCTGGCAGACAGGTCTCTGGCAAAGACTTTGGAGCCCTGGTTCCGCTCGATCGCTTCTTTGATACGAGCAGTATTAAAGTTGCGTAAGTCTCTTCGCATGCATTTGGAGATCTGTCTGTTCAGTTGCCTGTATGTATGCTATCAAATCTGTTGACGATTGCAGCCTTATCTCCCGTCTAACAGCCATGAGATTAAGAGTGTGATCGGAGAGTTTTTGTGTTCTTCTGCGGCGGGTCTTGCAGAACTTGGCTTCGACCGCATGGACAGTTTCCACGAGCTTGTCATTCATATCGTCCACTGCATTGCAATCTTCTAGGCACTGAAAGCGGTTACGTAACTCGAGCTGAAAGCTTTTAGGATTCTGAATTAGAGCACGAGGGGGACGGAGCATTGACTTCATGAGACAAGATCTCTCCAACTTAACGTTTAGGTTCAGTGTGCCTCTAACCATTCAGTGATCGCTGCCAGTTTTCACCCTTGCGATCACTGAGATATCACTGAACAGTAGGCGTCTGGTCGTCATAATCTCATTTTTTGTCGAACCGTCGGGGCTCGATCAGGTTCACTTCCTGTGGGGCCGCTTCTCAAAGAAAGAGTTTATCATAAAGAGTCTCTCTTTATCCATAAAGTCGGCCAGCTGCTGGCCCCTTCGGTTCCGTTGCCCTACTCCAAATTTTCCTAACTTCAGCTCACCGTTTTTTCCTGTACCTAGTTTTGCGTTGAAGTCTCCCATCAACACCGTGTAGTGGGTTTTGGAGGAATGCATGGCTCTGGAAATATCCTCATACATTTCCTCCACCTCCTCATTGGGATGTGCCGAGGTTGGTGCGTAAACCGGTATGACCTTCAGCGAATACCGTTTGGTGATTCTGAGTATCAGGTTCGCAACCCTCGTCGAGACACTCTCAATCTTTACAACGTTGTTGAAGAGAGACTTGTGGACGATAAATCCGACACCTCCTTGGGACAGATGGCCGCCCTCCCGGTGATAGAACAAGTTGCCCGACTCGAGGATTACCGTGTCCTCCCCCTCTCTTCGGACCTCGGATAATCCAATAATATGCCAACGCAACTTGTCTACCTCTTCTTCCAGCTCCAGTATCTTCTCGTCAGTCCTCAGGGTGCGTGCGTTATATGTTGCCAGGTTGAGTCGTGGTAGGTGGCAACCGAACCTCCACCGGAGATTCTTAGTACCCCCTGCCCCGCCGTTACCGTGGTTGCCACCTTAGCCAGGAATAGCGGGGCCGCCGGGGACTGGGAGCCGATTGTTTGCTTTGTTATTCATGGGGGGATATTTGCCATAGTTGCCACGCTTGGCGAGCGGGTTGGCAACCGCAGTTTTTTTACTATATCACTGTTGCTATAAGGAAGATGCTGCTGCCAATCTCCTGCCTGTCTCCCTCTATCGCCTCTTACGACACCCACGGGAAGATATGGGGTAGTGGATATTCACAACCGCCATTACACGGCAAAATAAGGAGTAATGTATATGCATAAATAGAAAAAGGTTCTGTTGTCGCGGTAACACCTGAATGCTTTTAAGCTCTGCTTTTAATTTATGACTCCACTTAGGCCATTGAAACAGCGCCTATGATTTAAGGTGATATTTTAGAGATATATTGTTAGAATACAAAAAGGGCAGAGCTCATATAAATTTAAAATTCTATTTAAACCGAGATATATGTAAGTTTAACTGTTTTCTATAATTGAATTTATAGGCCTAATATTAATGATGTCGATTAGTCCAAGAGTCCTCCCGTGATTTAACTAAAACGTGCATATCATCGGTAATAATATTTTCATTTTTATGTATGTCCATCAATACGTCACAACTAATAGAAGTCGAATATAGACCTACTCTTAGATTTTCCATAGTCGTCACACTTTACAGGCGGGTCAACAACCGCAGTTGTATGTTTTTCTCTTCGCTTTTTATAAATTCCACGGGGTGGGGTGGTGTAGTGGATATTCTTACACCGCCATTACATCAGAGTATTATAAATATATTATATAACACATCGATAATAATACCTTTTATAGTGAATGTCAATTTAGCGTTTTTCTGTTGTGTTAGTAAACACAATAAACAAAACACAAAGTAACTCTTAAACCTCGTCCATTACATTGAAGCTTTATGCAATGGGCTTGGCAGTCTATCTGCGGTGTACTTTACACATTATTGTGTCGTAAAACACGTAAAGGAAACTCGTAACATCGTATTACGTACGTATTTATCACACATATAGTATTATTGTTAAAAAATTTCTTTCGTTGTAATGTTGAAATCGACGAGATAGTATTTTTTTTTCTTTTCATTGACTCGTACAATTATACATTCGCCAGTAAGTCAAGTAATAAGAAACTAAACAAAAATTCTTCAAAATATGCTGCTGAGTCAAATTGCGATATGTTTAGGAGATTGACGACAACTCAACCCAGCGGACAATCAATGACGACGATAGCTCCTAAGCGAACAAATAAATTGATGCTTATAAAAACATAGAAAACACATGTTTTGTTGTTTCCACTAATAATTATAGTATAATTTTTCGTATCAAAATCCACTTCAAACCATTATTAAACGATAAAAAGAACCGTCAATCACTCAATTACTTATTATTTTATTTCTGATCGCCTTGATTGTCTTCATGTATACTATTTAGTTTTAATAATTTCAATTTTCAATTAGTTACGTTTTACGGTGGTAGAGCCCTGTATATTATAGTTATAGCACGAATAGGTCGGCTCGAACGGGGAAGGACTACACTTGAATAACTTCACTGAAATACCAGCGTAAATTAGTAGCTTATTGCTGCTGTATAATATGGCGAGTTTGGAGAACCGGAGACCTCTTTTACGAGGCATTCCATCTTATTCCTCAGGGGTGATAACACATCTGCATTTCTATTACTTTTTGAGGATAGATATTGCTATCTATGAGCCACAGCATCCAATTAATATCAGTGTGCTCATTTGTTACCTTTTTTCTATAAAAAAGCCAATCATTTTACTGCAGGGCATTTAAAAATTATAAATTTTTAGTCAATGGCAGCGGTATTAACATTGGGTAGTCAAACGCCTCATTGCCTCCGTGGCCATGTGCATTACCCAAGACAGTAAAAATAAATAAACAGCAGTAAAATAAATAAATAACATTAAAAGAAACTAGTTATTTAAAGTCTTTAACGTCAACACGATACACTTTAAAGTCTTTTAAAGTGTATCGTGTTGGTGTAATATAATTAAAGTACGTACGTACAAAGTCCGTCTAAAAAAAGGATTGATTTACGCTCCAAATCATTTCTCGTACAAAGCTCTTTCTACGCTATCCTACGCAGCGTGACGGTTAGCGTGATGAAAACTGATGCGATCGGCGATTTTCAGGTGGAATATTAAACTATGATTGACTTAATTGTATAATAACATAGTGTAGACTCCATTTTGTTGTATCAAATAGCATGCATGCGTGAAACATATTATTAAACAAATTGATTGTAATAAAATATTAAAAATTTAATATTATTAAACTTGGCGTTCGGAGGGTAAGGACGTCGTTTATGAGGGATAGCGTATTTTGTATGGCTCCAATAATTCACAGCAAAATCTAAGACATAATGGAATATAATAATAATCATTTTGAGCAAAAATTGTAAACACTGTAAATTGAGAAATGTTATTCATAATAAAGATATTTCGCAACCAGTTAAAAGTTACTTCGCAACCATCCGCTCAATAAAAATAAAGTGATGTGTCTTACCTGAATAGAAGAGCACCTCCCGCCCAACCTCAATTGCGTGCACTAATCTCGTCACCACTACTCCCAACACCACTATTCTAGGAAAGACAAACCATCGATGATAATACGACACGTGTTTCGCCTCTACACTAGGCATCTTCAGGTGATGTAGACTCTACGGCAGCTGACTACTAAGTGAGCGGCGAACCAAAACAACTGCTATTTATACACGCCGATAAACAGCTGCTGTTTTGGCTTTTTTATTTTATACGTGGTAGAGCCATGCTGCAAATATATTAGTAGTAAATTTGTAGCACGAATGGGTCGGCTCGACAGGGGAAGGACCACGCTCTCATAAAATATCAACGTAAAATAGTAGCTTAATGCTGCTGTATTTCGTATGGTGAGTGTAGAGAACCGGAGACCAATTTTACTGGAAGCGAGGCGTTCCATCCTAGTTCTCATGAGTGACAACGCATCTGCACTTTAATTTGTAATCGAGGATAGATGTAGAAATCTATGGACCACTGCAACCACTTTCTATCAGGTGGACTGTGTGCTCGTTTGTCAACCTATCCTTTAATTTTTTTTAATTTTAAAAGAATATTAACAATGCTATAAACATTACTAATATTCCCCTTAACCACTCGTGGTAAGCTTAAATTGCTTGTGTTACGAGTGGTTCACGCCAGTAGTCGAATGGCGGATTCGAACCCACGACTTTTTTGAATTCGCGGTCTGCGCCCTGCCATTAGGCTACTGTCGCTTCTATAATTATAATAATAAATTGTTTACTAAAATTAAATAAAAAATTTACTCTGATATTTTAAGTTTATTTTATTTTATTCAGTTTTACTAAATTAACTATCCTACTCATATATCTTTTTACTTAATTATGCTTCTTCATTATCTTTATCATAATTAAAGCCTTTCACAAGTCCACTGCTGAACATATGCCTCTCCCAAGGAAACAAAGCACGGTCCTGAGCCACCTGCATACATTGACTTCCTGTATGTCTTACTAGGTCGTCACTCCATCTAGGGGGGGGGGGACGCCTACACTTTGTCTACCGGTACGAGACTGCCACTCGAGAACATTTCTTCCCAATCAGTTATCGGTTCTTCGAGCTATATGGCCGCCCCATTGCCACTTCAGTTTACTAATCCGTTGGGCTATATCAGTCAATCTAGTTCTACTGCGGATATCGTCATTTCGTAGTTTTTCACGCTGAGAAACTCCAATCATTGCCCTATCAATATTCATAGCTATAGCATCACCAAGTGACAGAAACGTACATTTGATGACTTAAAAGATCAATCGAGGTGATTTATATCCGAAATTAAAAATATGTTTTTTGAACTTAAAGAACAACAAGATATAAGTTTGAATTGTTGAATAACACTCTCACTCTGCTATAATGACACAAAAACAAGACTTACATAAATCGCTCGAAATGTTTACTAATCGGCATGAAGAATTACTACAAAAAATTAACACCCTGAAACAAGAAAATAACGATTATAAGGAGCGAGTTTGCGTCTTGGAACATAAATTAGATCACTTAGAAAGAAATGCGAGTAGTACAACTATCAAAATCCGCAACTTATCCAAACAAACTAATGAAAATAAAGAAGCTCTGACTCACATAATCCAGAAACTTGGCTCGACATTGGGCCTGGAAACCTCAATTCAGGAATCGGAAATCAGAAACATTTATCGCTTCAAATCTGAGGCACTGATGGTAGACTTCACCACGTCCCTTCGTAAAGAATCCGTTATATCAAAATACAAAATATATAATAAAGCAAAACGCGAAGGTAAGGAGCCGCAATTAAATTCGGATCACATAAATCTACCAGGTCCATCGCGCCCTATATATACACATATATATGTATACGCCCTATATATATATATACATATATATATATATATATATATATATATATATATATATATATATATATATATATATATATATATATATATTTAACAAGAGTATTTAACAAGTAAAGTAAGAAGAATATTCTACCTCGCACGCGAAAATGTCAAAAGCAGAAAGCTTGCTGCAGCCTGGACAACGCATGGGAAGGTCTACGTGAAAAGGGAGGAGGGAGCAGCGCCAATTCGTATTGAAGAAGAAAATGATTTACATACATTAATCGTATGACTAGCCACGCTAGGTTACAGCAATCATTGTTTTGTTTTGTCATTTAATTTTTTTATTAATTTTTATTTTTATTTGTTATTTTACATGCATATCAATTCCTTTACTTATACATTTTTTACTCACAGAAGATTTTCAGATATTCACACTCTAAGTCACTACTCACACAACATACACTAATCACACTCTATACTCAATGCACGTTACACAAACGAACTATATCGTCGAAAAACAGAATTATTCTAACTATAAAAACATATTGCATTACTCCCTGGTCAGACACAAATATCCTAACGGATCATAAACGACGCATAAAATGTATAATTCCTCAGTCACGAGTAAATTTCAGTGACTGTAGTTTTTCATATTACATTATATTGGACATTTACAAATATGCAAAATATTGAAATTTTAAATTCAGATCTGGATACGATAAAAGTGACTGAAGCAATCGTATGCGACATCGACGATATGAAACAACACATTAAAAACAGTAATTGCACACTAAACCTTCTTTCACAAAATATCTGTAGTATTAACCGTAATATGCCATAATAAGGTTATTATTACATTCCTACAAAGATCTGAAATATTCTGGGATATACTGGTACCTTCTGAATGTTGGTTACCATCGGCTAAGTTCGTACCCAATCTCGACAACTACAATCATATAACAACAACAACCCATAAGACCCAGAACGAGGGAGTGAGAATATATTATAATAAACACCTAAAGGTATCTTTTGAAGAACCCCAAATCAGCGATGCCAATTGTCTACTATTAAGGCTTAATACCGAAACCTGTGTTATTGGCATTTATAGACCGCCTAGCCAAACTAATACCGGCAATTTCATAAATTTTCTCGACTCCCTTCTGTCTAAACATAAGAACTATAAAAACATAATTATCTGTGGCGATATCAATATAGATATTGTCCCGGATAGCGCTGATAAGCGCTCACATGACTACCTAAACGTATTGGCGAGTCATAGCATGCTTCCAGGACACACCAAGCCAACTCGTGGTAGAACATGCCTGGGTCACACTATAATTAAAACTAAATTTGTGGCTACTTGTTTCATTTTGGAGTCATCGATTACTGACCACGAAAGTGTAGCCGTCAGCTTTACTCAAGCTTCTCGCCCAGAATACTTAAATAAGTCAAGTTATCGCATTAACTTTTCGGAATTAGACAAAACTATGCAAAGATTTAAATATCAGAAAATTCTTCATTGCATGGAAGCAAACCTAGCAACAGATCTGTTTCTGAAATATTTAAATACATCCATAAGAGATAATACCACCTTGATTAAAACACCTAAAAGAAAACTTATAAGGAAACCATGGGTCACCAAAGGATTAACGCTGTGTATGAAAAACAGGGACAACCTTTACAAGAAATTAAAAAAAGACTCTGAAAATGAAGTACTCAAACTAACTTACTAACGCTACCGGAATTACTGTAACTCTCTTCTTAAAAAGGCGAAAAATAATAAAAAAAGCTGTGGGAAGCCATAAAAAATCTGACCGGCTCCAATAGGGTAGCAGATCGCATGTCTTATCTCTTCCGAAAATTCGGAAAAAGTATAAACGGCATCAACTGTTTCTTCGCTAACATTGGACGGAACCTAGCTGAAGACATTATATTATGTTCTGGACACAGAAAATTTACTGAACCTGACGTCTTGTATCCATCCCCCACCAATTCATTTGTCATCCTACCTACGGATGAGGATGAAATTTTCCAGCTGATCCGGGGTTTAAGAGACAACTGTGCAGTAGGGCTCGACCAGATTTCTAGCATAATACTCAAGAGATATATACATATCCTTACCCTATTACACATATATGCAACCTGTCTTTGTCTACGGGAATCTTTCCCACAGCATTCAAAACAGCGCTCATCAAAACTATTGACAAAAGTGGTGAGAGGGACTATGTCAATAACTACAGGCCAATCTCCATCTTACCCACACTGTCCAAAATCTTGGAACGCCTAATAAATAAGCGCAAACAGCGGAAATAATCTCGTTAACTGTCAAATTTGGTCTGCCCCAAGGTAGCATACTCAGCCCAACGCTGTTCTTGATATATGTCAACGATTTATGCCAGCTTCAGCTACACAATGGAAAAATATTCTCATTTGCTGACGATACTGCACTATTATTCAGTGGTAATAGTTGGACGGAGGTCTTTGATTCTGCACAAAGAGGTTTTACTAAGTGCTGCCTCTGGTTATAAAAGAATGTGTTGACACTAAACACAGATAAAACAAAATACATAACCTTCACACTTAGGTCGAACCAAAGTCCCCCTCACTCCCTCTGCATCACAGCCCATGTTGGCAACTCTGAGCCAACTATTTGCAATTGTCCCGCTATTCAAAGAACAGACAAAATCAAATACCTCGGAATTATAATAGACCAAACCCTGACTTTCAAGACACATATCGAGATACTTGTCACTAGGTTACGCAAGCTCATTTACATCTTTAAATCTCTTAAACACGTAGCAGACTGCCGAAGCATCAAGATGGTCTACCACGCTCTATGCCAATCACTTGTAGAGTACTGCATCAGCTCATGGGGTGGTGCGGCTAAAACCCACCTAATCGAGGTTGAAAGATGCCAAAGGACCATCCTAAAATTCAGTGCAGGTCTCCTGTTCTTCTTTCCTACAGTGGCTCTCTACAGAAAGTGAGTCGTTCTAACATTGAGACAGTCTTTCATCGTATAAACTGTCTTAATGAAACACTCTCAATGTAAATACGATCCGGAGCTCCTAAAAGACAAACGCAGGAAAGGTTCTATTTGTCGAACCCAATCCTTCCACCTCACGCAACTTCTTCTGTTTCCTAGGACCATACATGTATAATAAACTGAACAATATCCTAAACTTATCTAACTATCCCTTACCTAAATCGAGCTTCAAATCCGTTCTTACAAAATATCTAAAAACTTTAGACTATGAAGCGACCGAAAACCTACTAAAGTCGTCCATATAATTTATATTAATGTCGTCGAAGTCTTCACACTTTCTTCTCCTTATTTGGGTTTAAATGCAATTATATGTTAGTCCTAACTCACGCAACAGCAGGTACGTCCACAATCACTCACACATCCTAACTCACACACACATTCCAACACACAAACACACACACACACACACACCCACACACACACACACACACACGTGCACACACAAAAGGCACGTGCCTGCACTAGCTCACACGCACAACTACACTTTTCATAGTACACACACTTATTTATGTGAAATTTGTAATTACTGCAGTTCATTTTGGTTACTTAATTATAATCTCCTTTCCGATTTGTATTCCTCAGACTGTTGCTTTGTAAGCGGGGGAGCCCCGGTGACCTGTAATACAGGTTTTTTATACCTACATCAGGCACCAGTCTCTCACAAGTTAGGTACCTGTCTGACACTTTTGTAAACACTTAGCATTAAGAATACCTGTAGAGAGAATAAATGCATTCATTCATTCATTCATTCATCCATAGCTACCTGAGCGACTTTGATCTTCCTCCTACGGTCAGCAGTGAAGAATAGATCATAGAAGCATAGATCATCACCGGCAACACGCACTGGTTGTACAATCTAGTTTTGAGGTATGCCTGACGAGAAGATCTGTCGTAATCTCCCGAACGCTGCCTAGTCGAGTTGAATCCGTCGATTGACCTCTCGGTCGCAGTTAGAATTACCTAGTCGGACTATTTGTCTCAGGTAAATATACTCGTCAACAGCGTAGTTCTCCCAACAATCACAGGCATAGATGTGACATGGACATTACACGTGACTTTTGTTTTGGCCATGTTCATTTTAATACGTACCGTTGGAAGACATTATTAAAGCCATTGAGCATAGTGCTTTGGTCTTCCAGCAATTCTATCGTAAGGACTATATGGTCGACAAATCGAAGATGAGTGATGTACTCGCCATTTAGGTTATAACCGTATTCTTCCAAGTTCAGTAGCTTCAAAACGTCCTCCAACGCAGCGGTGAAGAGCTCCTGGGATATTACGCCACTCTATCTTAAACCTCTCTGCAGTTGGATAGATTTCTTAATCTGGTTCTGTGCTCGGATAGCTATCACTTCAGCGCTTCGACGGATCACAGTACAAACACTTCAGCACTTCGATATACCGACAGCCAACTTGGCACCGCTGAAGGAACTGCAGCACCGTCCGAATTTCAACGGAAGGCATAGTCCACATACGTAAGACAAAGTGGCAGATTGTACTCTTTGGACGTCTGTACAATTTGCCCAAAGATATGTATGTGGCCTATGATGCTAAAGCCTTTTCGAAAACCGGCTTGTTCAGGAGGATGGGAGTCGTCGAGTCAGCGTGCGAGACGATTTGTAAGGACTCTCGAAAACAGCACGTAGACGTGGCTCAGAAGCGTAATCGGTCAGTAGCTGAACATGAGAGCGTTTTTTTTTATAGAAGAAGGGGCAAACGAACATGCGGCTTACCTGATGTTAAGTGACTACCGCTGCCCATGATCAACCGCAACACTAGGAGAATTGCGGGTGCATTGCCGGCCCTTTAGAAAGAAGTAAGCTCATTTCTTGAAGGTCCCCAGGTCGTATCGGTCCGGAAAAATCGCCGGTGGTAAACTATTCCACAGAGAGGTTGTACGTGGAAGAAAATTCCTTGTGAAACGTACAGTGGTGGACCGCCAAGCATCCAGATGGTGTGGATGGTATTGGGACGTTTGCCGTGTAGTGCATTCATGAAATTAGGCGGCTGGGATTAATCCGAACAATTCCTCAGAGCATGTCACGTGATAGATGCGATAAAATACGCAAAGAGATGCAACATCTCTTCGCAGCGCCAGTGAATCGAGCCGATAGGAAAGCACTCGGTCGTCGACGATTCAAGCCGCTGTGCACTGGATGCGGTCAAGTGGAAGGAGCTGGTACTGGGGAGCCCCAGCCCAGAGATGGGAACAGTATTCCATGTGCAGCGAACCTGCGCCTTGTAAAGTTGCAGGTGGTGTGCCGGCATGAAATACTGTCCCGCTCTGCTGAGCACGCCAAACTTTTTAGAGGCCAATTTGGCCTTCCCTTCCAAGTGACCACGAAACGGCACGTCACTCGATATGTCGACGCCGAGGATTCCGATACTGCCTGAGGCAACAAGGGGAGTGCCTTGAAACTGAGGGGATACGACAAAGGGGGTTCTTTGTAGCGGTTAACGCGCAAACTTGTGTCTTCTGGGGATTAAACTGGACTAGATTTAGTCGTCCCTAATCCGAGACTCTGTTCAGCAAAGACTCGACTTCAGACACAAGTTTGTCCCGGCACTCGGAGACGTTTTCCCGAGAAATATTGGCTCGGCCAGTGTAAGGAGCATCACCAGTGCTGTCATCTGCATAGCAACGAATGTTACGGGTATGCGACATATCATTGATATGCAGAAGAAACAGCGTTGGCGATAGCACGCAGCCCTGTGGAACACCAGCATTAATAGGCTTGCAATCGGAGCTTGCACTGTCTACAACGACCTTGATGCTCCGATCTGCAAGAAAGCTGGTGATCCAATCGCACAATTTCTCGGGAAGCCCATAGGAAGTGAAAAGGAACCAGGGCAGTCTTAAACGTTCAACTAAGAAACAGAAGGGGGGAATCGAGGCTTCTCTCGATCCGGCCTCCTATCACGCCTACGTTGGGTTCGGGAACAGCGTATGTGATCTCCGCAACAGAGTAACACACAAGGGCGATAACCTCTTCCTTTTCAGAAAATAGGTTCAGGCGGGGATTACGGGTCTTCCGAAGTCGTCCCGGTCCCAACGCCTTAATTCTTCGATGTGGACTGTATAATTTTGAGGGATGAATTTCTTGGGAATAAAACAGCAATTATCTTCAAACCGTTCCGTGAGAGAGTAATCACTTTTCCCTATCACTTCCCTACACTTTTTCGTCTTATTGACTGCTGGTTTTGCACTTTTTTCCGAACTAATCCCGAAGGATTCCCGAACGAATTGTAAGAAAACTCGTTTACTGAGCTACCCCTGAGCTATACGCGAAATTGAGCCACACCATTTGCGCGCCTGCGCAACTCAATTAAATCAATTTGTACTATCACTCTCTCACGGTTTTCTCAATAATTTATTTTGTATAAGACATGCATTTATACAATTTACTTATAAAGATAGCACAAAAAAATATCTTTACTACGATATACGTTACATTTTCATATCACAAAAAACCTTTTATTTATTTAACAAAATATGCCTATTTTACTCACATGTTCAAAGTTGAAATTTCTTAAATATTTAACATAGAAAGTTAAAACAATGTTTCCCACTTGAAATTATACATATCTTAACCAACACAACAGTTTAATTTACATTTTCTCTATACATTTCACTATTAAAACACTTTTAAATTTCTTATACAAAACTATCATTATTGCACTTATTCACAGGAAATTTCACATAAAATAACACAGAATTAACCTCTTTTGCACGTACAATCAATCTGAAATATTTTTTAATATTTATTAAGTCATTACATACATAAATTGCTGAAATTGCAAATATTTAGATTTTTACATATTTGTCCTCCTAAGTACGTGGCTAGCGTGCGTCTACGAGCTCACACTATTTGAACAACTAACTTTTGCACGGCTATCGACTATCAGTAACAAACATAGACAACATATTTCATGAATCGATACATTGAAAATAGGCATTTGTTTTCATACAAAACATATCAAACTCACATAAGACAATACTTATGCAATCAATTTCCGTTAATTCAACTTATGCACAGCGATTATCTCGACCGGGGAACAAATCCGGTCTCTAACTTTATTTTAATATTCCTTTAAATTAAGATGATTTCAACCGGGGAACAAATCCGGTAACATAATTTATATCTTAAAAATTCCCTATATGAATTTATTAAGAGATATTACTAAGAAAATGATAAACTGTTCCGGCCTGGGAGTCGAACCCAAGACCTTCATATCATTAATTCGATATTTCTTTAAGATTCAACTAAGCATTTTCTTATTAGAATACTGTTGCTTGATAATTTGCCTTTTAGAAGCTATTCGTAATCGGTTAACTAATAAATTGAAATATTCTTATAGACGCATCGCCAACAGGAAGGGAGCTTCGAAAGAAGCGCTTTGTGCCAAACCCGATCGCAATGTCCAAACTAACGGCCAATGCCTCCCCCTTGAACTCTACTGCCTCCGCCCATCTGTGAGTTAGGTAGACCAGAAGATCACCAGCTGACCTACCACGGCGAAAACCGTATTGGCGGTCACTAATCAGCTGGTGATATTCAAGGTACCTCATGAGCTGGCAGTTTACAATGGACTCCACTGTTTTGGAGAACAAGGAGGTGATAGCGATTGGCCGGTAATTGGACGGGTCAGAGCGGTCGCCTTTTTTAGGGATCGGGTGGACGTAAGCCGTCTTCCATGATTTTGGGACTACGCCTAGGGAGTAGGAGTATCGGAAAAGACGCGTTAAAACCGGTGCCAACTCTGGAGCACACGTCCTCAGCACAATTGGGGGGATTCCGTCAGGCCCACTCGACTTGTGGATGTCCAGGGAGGGGAGTGCTTTGCGAACAGAGCGCTGTGTGAAGTGCACTTCCGACATGGAGCACTCACACCACAGGATGGTCGGCGGCGTACTCCCCCCGTCATCGAGAGTCGAGTTAGACGCAAAGAAAGAGCCTAGAAGATCGGCTTTCTCCTTTGCGGTATGGGCCAGTGAGTCGTCCTCCCCGTGCAGAGATGGAAGAGATGGCTGACAGAAATTCCCCTGGACAGCCTTGGCGAGAGACCAGAATGCACGGGTTCCAGAAGGAAGGCGAACTAGTTTCTCGCCAATTCTGCCTATGTGCTCTGACTTTGCCGTGGCAATGACTCTTTTATTACGCGTATTACGCGTTGTTGCCTTCATTTAAAAATAAGACCACCGCATTTGTGTTTCATACCTCCGGAGTAGTGCGTTCATGGAGGTCGGATTTAAAGAGCTTGTGAAAGACTTTAACTATGGGTTTTCCACCTGCTTTCAGAAGCTCCGCTGTAATTCCATCCTCACTTGGGGGCTTGCCGTTTTTAAGTTGCTAGAGAGCTATTCTAATATCGCTTAGACTGATCTTCGGGATATCACCAGAATATTTCTGATAAGACTCGCTCTCGCATCGTTACTCACACTTGCGTTTGGCTCCAACGATGACGTGTACAACTGCCCATTGAATCTCTCAATCTCACTCAGAATCACAGATGTCCCGAAAACTATTCTGCCACATTCGGTCTTCAGCTTCGACAGTTGGTTTTTTTACCAGGGATATCTCTTGCAAAGACTTTGGAGCCCTGGTTCAGCTCGATTGCTTCTTAAACATGAGCTGTAGTAAAGTTGCGTAACATCGGTATATATTATGACACAAACAACGATGTGCCTCTCATCATTCGGTGATCCCTGCCAGTTTTCACCCTTGCAATCACTGAGACATTACTGAATAGTTATCGTCTGATCATCAGAATAAAGGCTATCTCATTTTTGTCGAACCGTCGGATCTCGACCAGGTCCACTCTCTGTGGGGCCGCTTTTAGATGAAATAGTTCGTCATAAAAAGTCCCATATAGTCAGCCAGCTGCTGGCCCTTTGAGTTTCATTGTCCTATTCCGATTTTCCTACTTGCAGCTCACCGTTCTCTCTTGTGCCTTGTTTTGCGTTAAAGTCTCCTGTTAGCAACGTAGTTGTTAATGGGAGACTTTAACGCAACGGTTTTATAGAAATGCATGGCTTAAGATATATCGTCATATATTTCCCCCACCTCTTCATCGGAATGTGCCGAGTTTGGCGCGTAAACCTGTATGATGTTCAGCGACTACCATTTGGTATTTCTGAGTATAAGGTTCGCAACCCTTGTCGACACATTTCTGATCTTTAAAACGTTGTTAACCAGAGACTTATGGACAATAAATCCGACACCATAGGATAGATGCCCTCCCGTTGATAGAACAAGTTTCTCTCATTCCAGCTCCACTATCTTCTTATCTGTCCTCAAGGTGCGTGCGTTATGTGTTGCCAGGGTGAACGTCTTACGTGGCAGCCGAACCTCCATCGGAGATTCTTAGCCTCCTCTTCCCCGCTGTTACCATGGTCGCCACCGTAACCAGGAATAGCGGGGCAACCGGGGACTGGGAGTCGCTCATTTGTTTCGTTGCTCATAGGGAGTATATTGCCATAGTTGCCACGTTTGGCAAGCGGGTTTGCAACCGTAGTTTTTATTGATTTGGCTGGTATAAGGAAAATACTGCTGCCCATATTTTGTTTCAGTTACCTCTGTCGCCTCTTACGACATCTACACGGGACTTAATTATGTATGTGCGCTGTAAAAAGCATGTGGAAACTATCACATTATACCTGTCGACATTATACAAGCCTGTTCTGTACCCATGTTTATAGATATGTACTAATAAACTTTTATTATTATGGAATAAGATTATAATATATATATATATATATATATATATATATATATATATATATATATATATATATATATATATATATATATTATAATCAAAATTAAGATTATATTAAATAAGTACTATGGTAGCTGTGGCAAGCATCATGCAGAGTTGGATGCCTTTTCTTTGGTGCAGCCTAATACACAAATAATAGGCATTGTATTCAAAGGAATAAAATAAACAGTTAAAATGTTTATTGAATTAAATCTTTGAAGGTAAACAACTTGTGGATCCGCAAAGATTAATCTAATATGTCTCTCTAAGAGTCTTCCACTGCTGGTTAAACAACTTTAAATTAAATTCAATTAGAGCAAGTTCGTGTTACAAACAACAAATTGCTAAGGAATTTTCTTACAACGTAATTTGCTTAGAATTACCTGAGATACTACTAGATCTAGATCGTATTACCGTATAACGTTATTAGCCATTAATTAGACAAAGGCTTTATGAATAGTTAACGTAATTTATGACGTATTTTTCAATAATTTTAATTACAATACAAGCGTTTGATCGTAATTCGGCAGAAATTACGTTACAGCTACTTAACAATACGGATTAGTAAGCTGTAGTAGCAATAAAGTGATAGTAGCCTGATGAAGGGGCCGCGGACCGCAAACTCAAAAGTTCGGGAGTACAAATCCGAGCTCGAATTTGACTACTGTCGTGAACTACTCTTATCAGAAGTAATTTAAGCTTACCAGGAGTGCGAGCACTACACATTGAATAAAACTATTTATACGTATTTTATCACATTTATTTAACTTATTTTTAATTACCTACGTTGCGAGTGATTTACAGCACCCATGGTCATGGGCGAGTGAGATGTTTGACATCCCAATGACTTAGTTAGACCGGCTACCTTCAGTTTTTGAATATTAATTTTTGGTCTGTTGGTGCCGTAAAGCACCCGAAACGGGAATTAAAAATAAGTTAATTAAACGCGATATAATACGTATAAATAGTTTTATTCGATTACTAGGAGTGATGGGACTATTAGTAATGTTAATATCATTGCTAGTATTATTAATATTACTATCCTCTATTAGTAAACACCGAACACTTGATTCATAATAATAATATAAAAATCTATATTCATAATAATAATGTAAAACACGAGACTGGTAACACACAACTTCCTCGGAATGAATGAATGAATTTGGAAATAATTAAATCTAATTTTTATTAATAAAAACGCTGATTTTACGGTCATGTGGATCGTTTTAATTGTCATAAGTAGCGGTTAAGTGTATTTCCTAACATGGCGATTATGGTATCGCCCGTCTATTTTGTAATAAATTTCCTCATAAATTGTTTAAAAGAATTAGAATATATTATTTTAATATTATAATATATAAATTATTTAACATTCTCACATCGCACAAATCATTATTTATCCATCATTTATACGTTCATTTACTAACCTATGGTCATGTTATCAATATGAAAATAACTAAAACTAACAGGAATAGCTTTGTTTCAAAAGTTTCACATAGGAATATATTCCTAGAATGTAGTGACAATGAACTCCAGCATGTTATGTGTACTGATAACGTTACAGCCTATCAAAAGTCTACTGCTAAACATCCCCCTTCTGTACGGCTGCCTCCATATATTTCCTCATAGGGGATACTTTTCATAGGTGCCACGCTTAGCAAGCCGTTTGGCAACCGCTTGCTAAGTAACTAACTAACCGTTTAAACTAACTGTTTTTAACTGTTATTAGGGAAGCTGCCGGCCTTCTCCTAGTTCATTTCTCTTTGTGGTGGCGCTATCATTGCGACACTAGCATCGCATAGCAACGCATCAGAAACAGAAACAGAAACTTTTTATTCAATATAGATTATTTATGATACTTCTTAAAATTCATTATTTGGTTTAATTACCACTGGTTCGGAAAAAAACCTCTGTCCTGAGTAGAACCAGCAAGAAACCCAGCGGTAATCATGTATGCTTTATAATTAATCAACACAAAACAAAACAAAAATATCACTCATTCAATACATAAAGGACATTAATCAAATACTGCATTTCTTACTGGACAACCAAATCAAAATTTAAAGCATGACTTTGTGGAACTTTTTTACATTTTATGCGATAATATATTTTTTTATAGAATAAATGTGACAAACGAGCTCACAGTCCACCTGATGGTAACTGAATGTTGTGGCCGATAGGCAACTACATTTATTCTCGATTAAGAATCAAAATGCAGATGCGTTGTTACCCCAGAGGACTAAGATGGAATGCTCGTTTCCAGTAAAAAGGACCGCCGGTTTTCAACACTCGTTATACCAAACACAGCATTATTTACGTGCAATTTTACGCTGGTATTCTGTGAGAACGTGGTCCTACCACGGTCAAAGTGACCCATTCGTGCTTCAACCGTAATTTAGCTGCAGAATGGCTCTACCACGTACATCATTAGTTGCGTTGTTTTTTGTGGTGTATCTAGAAGGAATATAAACTTTTAGTAAGTTTCGCTCACGGAGATAAAATAGCACATAAGTCCCTTCCTTGATGCACCATAAAACATCATCGATTTAAACACAATTTTAGCAATAAATCAATTTCGATACTCCACTCATTTGTGGCCCTTTTTTATTTAATGAGAGATATATAGAAAAGCTACGAACTAACACACGAAGCGTTGGCTGCTTCCCGGGCAGAACACCGTGTCTGGTGGGATACCTCTCCCTTTCCTTGCACAGCCGAAGTGGCGACTCCAACGTGATGTTAACCTGCAAACATTAAACTTCGGAAACTACAACTTTAAGACTTCGTTATCTTAAAGATTCCCTACTTTTGCAGTCTTCAGATTCTGCAAGCCATCTGTTCATCGCAGCACTGAAATAACGCTTATTGTTTCTTCAAGTTGTTCTCTACGCTACAGTGTTCAGCAATGCTCTAAATCTTACTGCTCGCCACTGCTTCATGGCACTCTCGCTGATTTCCTGCCTTTTGTCTAGACTTACTACAGATAAGTCAATTCCTGGCACTTTAATAGTCGTCGCAATAATAAGACTGCACCCTCGACTCCCGGTCTGAGCAAGCGGGTAATGCGGTGGCGCAGTACTTCAGCATCGTGCAGTGATGGATGCCTTTTCGTTACTGCGGACGAATGTATTTGTATGTATTTGTAATGTATTTTACTATTTACTAATTAAACTAATTTGCTTTATTTGTTACATAAAATATTTTGTTCGTTATGTTGTGACGAATAAATCACTAATTTATTCAAACACAATACATATTCAATAAGATTTGTGCTTTGTGTTTAGCAACGTTACACAAATAATATATTATATTATAATATATTCAAAGAAATAAAATAAACAATTAAAAGGTTTATTGAATTAAAATCGCAAACTTTGAAGGTAAACAAGTTCTGAATCAGCAAAGGTTAAGCTAATTTATCTCCCTAAGAATCTTCCATTGCTGGTTAAATAACTTAAAATTCAATTCAATTAGAACGTGTTTATTGTTATATTAATTAATTTAATTTAAACAACAAATTACTGAGGAATTTTCTTATCATTTAATGTGCTTAGAATCACCTGAGATACCTCTAGATCGTATTACCGCTTAACATCATTAGCCATTAATTAGACAGAGGCTTTACGAATACTTAATGTAATGTATGATGTATTCTTGAATTATTGTAATTACAAATGAGAGTTTTAACGTAATTTTGCATTAATTTTTAATACTATTGCGTAATAATACGGATTAGTAAGCTGCATTGGGAATGATCCGCCCATATAGCTCGGAGAACCGACGGCCGATGGGAAGAAAGGTTGCTGAGTAACAACCCCGTACCAGTAAGCCTGGTGTAGGACGTCCCTCCACTAGACGGAGTAAATACCTGGTAAAATATGCAAAAAGTAGATGGATGCAGGTAACTCAGGACCGTGCTTTGTGGCATTACTTGGAGTCGGCTCATGTTCAGATGTGGACTTAAGATGATGATGATGATATTGATAATATAATTCAATACTATCGTGTGTAAAGGTGTTCTCGAAAACGGCTCTAACGATTTTGATGGAAAATCGATCTAGCTAGGCCTCGTTTCTGAAAAATTCGTTCACTCCATGTTTTACGGACAATGCTTGACCTGCCTGCGCAATATGTTTAGAATAGAATATAATTAATTATTCTTATTATAGCTTATATGAGAATTTATTGAAAATCATTTAAACTTTACCACTGACGCGGAAAAAACCTGTGTCCTAAGAGGTACCAGAAAGAAATCCAGCAGGTTTAAAAAAAATATTTTATGTATTATTTTATTCAACTATTAAGAAAATATTTCGAAACAGCATGGTAGCAATCACTTCATTCCCAAGGGTTGTTATCAATTATGTACTCTTTAGTAGTGTAGTAGTTAGACTGCCTCATTGGTCCAGTGGTTGTGTGCTACTGCTGATCATGAGGTCCTGGGTTCGAATCGTGGGTCGGGCCAAAAATCAATTATTGAGTTTTTCCGTCAAGAATTTCTTAGTAGCAGTCCGAAGTCAGGAAGTTGATGGTGTTTCACGCCCGTGCCTCCGAAAGCTCGTAAAGCCGTTGGTCTTGTGCCTGATCTCTCTCCGGTCGTGTCGGTTTACCGTCCCATCGGACTATGAGAGTGAGTGAAAAGAGAGTGCACCTGTTCTTGCGTATACACTTGGGCACTATAATCCTTTCCTGCGCCTATGGCTTGTCTCCGGTGACGCTGGCTGCCGTGACCTAAATTCAGTCTGGGGGAGGAGGACATGCAGGACATTACTCTTTAGCAGTATTTTTTTATTGAAGAAGGGTGACAAACGAGCATGCAGTCCACCCGATAGTAAGTGCTGTGGCTCACATACATTTATACTCGATTAAGAATCAAAACGCAGATTCGTTGTCACCTCTCAGGACTAAGATGGAACGCTTCGTTTCCAGTAAAAGGGTCTCCGGATCTCTACACTCACCGTACGAAACGCAGCAATATTAAGCTGCTATTTTACGCTGGTATTCTGTGAGAGCGTGGTCTTTCCCCGGTCGAGCCGATCTATTCTTTACGTTGTAGAGCCACGCTACAACCATAATATAGCTACAGCGTAGCTCCATCACGTAAAGAACTGGTACAAATTATAACTCTTAATATACAATACAAATATTCTGATGATATCCCGGACATCAGTGAAATGAGAATGAGCGAAATTAGAATGACTCTCCAGCACCATAAAAACGGCAAGGCGCCAGACGAAGACGGAATTACAGCGGAGCTTCTGAAATTGGGTGCTAGTCCGAGAATGTAGTGACAATGAATACCAGCATGTTATGTGGACTGATAACGTTACAGCCTATCAAAAGTCTACTGTTGAACATTGGCCTTTCCCACAGATTGCCTTGTAATACTTGTTGTAGTTCCCATGCTGACAAGCGGGTGGACGACCGTAGTTTCATATTTAGGTTGTTCTCCTATTTTATCTCCTGGTTTGTTGTCTTTTGTCGCCTTTTACGCCACCCATTGTAGACATTTGGTAGTGGATATTCTTACACCGCCTTAACGAAGTTTTTCGTTTATTTACTTAGTAAAATAGCTAGGATAAATATCTAAAATATAATGATTTGACAGAACGCGAGTAACCCGGGTTCGATCCCCGCCGGCACCAATGAAATTGTTAATTGCAATTTTAAGTGCTGATTTACCACGTGCTCGGCGGTGAAGGAAAACATCGTGAGGAAACCTGCATGTCTGAGGAATAAGAAAAAAAAATATTTCGAAGGCATGTGAAGTTCGTCAACACGCATTTGGGCAGCGCGGCGGACACTTCCTTGCTCTAAAACCCTCTCAGAAATGAGGGGAGGCCTGAGCCCAGCAGTGGGACGTATATAGGCTGTAACTTTACTTTACTTTACTTTTATGATGATTTCTTCTATTTGGTAAATATCGGTTTGTACGGGTAGTTTTTCTATACACAGTGTATAGAAAAAAAAACAACATCTATGGTGTTGTTAGGATTTCTGATGACTAACACATCTAGGAAAGACTTTAAGACATAGTCAGTTCATTCTTGCATAGATCGGACCATAACAATGACATCGGGACGTCAGTCACCTCAATGCCCCGTGACCATGGGTGCTGGAAAGCACTCGAAACGCCGAGAATTAAAAATAATTCAAATTAAAATTAAACGGGATAAAATCCGTAAAAGTAGTTTTAATCAATATCTAAAATATGTTTCTTTTGTTAAACCACTACCATTTTTAAGAACATTTCCTTTGATTGGATAAGCGACTGTGAATAATGTTCCGAAGGTTTCTCTTAGTTTTTTAAAATTAATATGCCATCATCAATATACAGAATGGAGTACGATAACATGTCGGCAGTTGAATTATTTTCTATGAAAAAATTCTGTATTCTATAAAAAAAATCATAAGACCAGCCCCCACAAGTAGCAAATATAATATATAATCGCTTCTTACGGCACCCACGATGTGAAATGGGTGATAGAGTCCCTTAGGGTAAGATATATAATGTTTCTTTAGGCGACTCTGAATGATGAAAATAGACATTTATTTAGCAGTAAGGTCGAAATACACAAGCGATGTTTTTAATAATGTCAATTTGTGTAGAAATCAATTTACTCCTTACTAGTATTTTATTCCAAGTATTCATTTTGCGAAATGTATTAAGTTCATAATATTCTCGACTAGACGATGCTAAAGTGAATAACATTATAAATTATATAAATAAATGAAATTTACTTGGAAATGAATTACAAAATTTCTCTCCTCTCTTAATTACGAGTGATACAAACAAAAAAAAACACTAAATCGTTGTTTTTACAGAAAACCCCAAAAACATGTGGCCAGCAAACTGGCCATTAAACATTCTGCATCACTAACCACCATTGTAAAATTACTAGTCAGTAAACGTCTCGTTTTGTCTTCGTCTAATGAAATTTATATTCCTTTTGAAGGAATATAAAAACAAACCTTCAATTACGAATTTTATAATCAGATTTTAATAATAAAACCTATTATACTTAATAGAACAATCAGTCACAAATTACAAATAGAATTAACATAAGATTTTTATTCAGCATAACTTAGTAAATAGTTGCAGGTAGTATCAATTGAATGATCACCTACTTTTTTAATTTGCCCTTCAGTATGGAATGGTACTGGAATGCATTCAGACACTTATCTTCGGCTTAGACGTGGTATTGCAGTATTCACATCTACCCTTTGATTTATTTGTAAAATATATACGTATTTTAAATAAAAGAACATGACGTCATATAAGGGCAAATACAAAGTTGTAAAGTAAAGTAAAATGTTTTAAAAAAATTATATGGTCACACATAACATAGCGTAACCTAAAAAAGAGAGAACGTAATTAATGGTGAATAATTTTTGTGACTAAGTTGTGTACACTTACCGAAAAGTAAATTAACGATATATTCTAAATATATCATTACTGTTACAGCCTATTAAGGGCCGATCCCATAGATATAATAATGAAGGAGATATGCCCAGTAGTTGAAAATGTATCGGAACCCAGTGTCTCCAGTTGGCCCTTACCACGCGCCAACTACTACACAAACAGATCAGTAAAAACAATAGATACGCAGTCACGCATACACTCGCATTTAATAAATCATAACCTACTACACAATTAATTATAAACCATATCTCTAAAACCACAACGTCCATTTACCATTCACCATTCATACTGCTAACTCACACAAAAATATCGGGCACTATCGTTGTGCTGTAAAAAAGCCATTTATTTTACATATACGTTAGTGATTGACTAAATTGGAAAGTTATCGATTGTTTCATTTAAACCAAAATTGTACTAAAACTTGTTGGGCCCTAAATATAAAATAAATAAATATAGTAAAATATCCGGCTATGTTGGTTTAGGCTATTATAGCGGATTGAAGTAGTAGGTATTTTGGAATCATGCTATGGTGCTTACCCACTGACCTGTAAAGTGAAGGTATTTGTAGGCAGCACTTGACGTTTTTATATTTTTGGTGGCATTTTTGTCAAATAGTGTAATCTTAAATTAATGTATTTTTCCATGACTGCTTTTATAAGAAATATAATGTGATTATTCTTCGGGAACTGCTCAAATTGGTGAAACTTATCATTAAAAAAAATCAAATTTGACAACGACTTTGCCAAGAGTTCCTTTTTGAAATTTTTAGTTTTAATTGCTTATTTATCATTAGCGAGACAAGCTGTTTTTATGATAATATTAATTCGTATACAAATTACGACGACCAGTACTAGTTTTTGTAGGGAACGAAGTCAGGTGGCCTTTCAGTGGCATCAATCCATTCCTTTTTTAAATTAGCATCATTTGGCAAGCCGAAAGGTACGATTAATAACCTATTTATTATTTTCATATACCCTAAGCTACTTTTTAACCTCATCATGTAATAAGCAGGTTTTGCTTGGCGATCTTTTATTATAAAAACTCCTGGTTAGTGATAACATTGTTAAATATATGAAAACAAATACACACTCATGCCTAACAAATAAATAGCAAGAATAATTATAATGAATAGCTTTAAGCCAAAGTCACTATATAACCATGCTGGTTAGGTATTTATGATACATTCGAATATTTTGAAAAGTGCAAATTATATTAAACCTCAAAACCATAAAAATTATGAAAATTTTTCAAAGATAAGGCATAATATACGATATTTCAAACATAAGTCTAAGGAGTCTGGTCGCGTACGTTGCCGCGATAATACGTGTTTAACGTGAAAGAATTGTGTGGCGTTCTACACAATGTCTGTGAATGTAGTAAAATGTAATAGCTGTAATATTGTCATTAGTGAAGTTTTGACATTTATTCAGAATCAAGTAGATGTGATGAATGAAGAAAGCATAGTTCGCTTGTGTGCAACTGCGTTCTCTCTTGAAGAGATTGCGGCTGCAAAAGACTTACTCTATCAAACTGTGCAAACTTCAGGGAAAATAATAAAGAGAAAGGGCAAAGCAGATGGAAAAATACAGCGGGATCTCGAGGACATTATATCCCTTATCAAGTGTACATCAGCAGAACTAATCCCCATATTCGTAGCCCGAGAGCTACGAAAACTACCACCGGTTACATTTGACCATGTCGATGTCACGAGATTACTGAAAGACATAATTATCCTAAAAGATCAGGTTCAAGTTATAACAGAGCAGTACGCTACAGTTGAGCAAATTAACAAATTAAAAATGGAGATCGATAACATGAAGCAAGGTTCACTGTTAAATAATTACCAATTTAAACATTCCTTAAATAAGAAAAGAGGCACGAGTAATTTATTACATTACGATAACCTTGAATCGGATAGCGGGCCATTTGGTTTTACAAACTTAGAGGTAGAAAAAACGGCTACTTCAAATCAAACGGCATTCACAATAGCTGAGAATAATACAGTAACTCAGTGTGACTCACAATGTCGGCTGGATGCGTCGCACACGATGAGTCAGCATGCACTTACGGTTGGACCTGTCCCTGCCGGGCAATCAACAGCAACTGAAGCAAACATAATAGATAAGGGCATGCGCGTGAAGGCCTCTACGAGTACCGCGGTTTTCGCACAGACGCAGTCCGAAAATAATGCGTGCGTGCAGACTCTGGTGGCCTCAACTACAGGTGTAGCGGAACGAGCGAGCGGTACTGTGCCAGTAAGTAAGCTTAACGAACGGAATACATTCTCACAAGTAGTGCGGGGAGGGGGCGAATTTCTGAATAAAAGGGATGAAGAATGGATTACGGTGCAGAGGAAAATACTTAGGAACAGATTTATTAGATTACAGGGGCAGTCGAAGGATCCTACGGGTAAATTTAAGGCAGCAAATATAAGAATACCGTTGTTTATAAACAATGTTGATAAAGAAACTTCAACCCAGGACATTGCCGATTGTATTTTAGGCAAAACGAATGTTGATGTACAGTTGGTGGAAATTAAAATGAAACGTCAAAAAGATTATAAGTCTTATAAAGTGTTTGTTCCCCGGCATATGACGGAAATGTTCCTGGACAAGAATCTTTGGCCTGAAGGTATATCGTTTCGGAGATTTATTAATTTTAATGACAGGAAATTACCTGCTACGGGCTTGAGTGAGGCTGGTGGTAAAAGTTAATAAAAAGTATAGTATGGACATAAATGATGATCACGGTATAGAACTTATTAGTTTTAATTGCAAGTCAGTAACGAGATCAGTGGACGGGGTGAGGGAATTATGCAAGACGGCACACGTAAAAGCTCTTCAGGAGACATAGTTATTACCGCATGACATTGCATATATAGGGAATATTGACAGTGACTTTGAATTCACGAGCAAGTCAGCGGTGGACACATCAACCAGCATGCTCCGTGGGCGACCCTATGGTGGGGTGGCGATAATGTGGAAGAAAAGTGTGTTTTCGTCAGTTACAATCGTTCCGTGTAATAGTGTTAGACTGACAGCTATTAAAATATGTGCGTATAACCGTCTGTTCCTGGTTTTTTCGGTGTATATGCCTACAGACAATCAAGATAATTTAATTGAGTTTACAGAGGTGTTAAGTGAAATAGACGCTGTAATCGAGAGTTGCGAAATTGAATCTGCAATTATTCTCGGTGATCTTAATGCGCATCCCGGAGAATTATTCTATAATGTGTCGTGAAGCGACAATAAAAAAACTAAAGAACCTAACTTAACTACAACGAAAACAACCAAAATAAAATAAATTATTTAAAAAATTTGAAAAGTTTTACAGTTTCTTTTATAAAAAAAGGTATGAAGGTGATGATGGGTTGTAATGAAGATAGTGATTTACAATATTATTAAAAAAAATAACAAAGATAAAGATACTGCAACGAAGTATGCACAGGCTATGCCTATGATAGGTGCACAGCTCCTGCTCTAGGTACACGCAGAATCTGGAGAAAGCACACGCAGCGTCTGGAGAAGGTACACGCAGCGCTTGGAGTAGGCACACGCAACGCCCGGAGTAAGTACACGCAGCACCCGGAGTAAGTACGCGCAACGTCTGGAGTAGGCACGCAGCGTTTGAAGTAGGTATACGCGGCGCTTGAAGTAGGCAAACACAACTTCCGGAGTAGACACACACAGCGTCCGGAATAGACACGCAGCGTCTGGAGTAGGTCCACGCAACGTCTGGAGTAGGCACGCAGCGTTTGAAGTAGGTACACGCGGCGCTTGAAGTAGGCAAACACAGCGCACTAGTAGGCGGAGGCGTAGGCGTGGCTAGGCGACGACTTAAGGAGCGGGCAGAGGCTTGCAGGATCCCGAGGCAGTGCGGAAAAGGCCTTTAGGAGATGCTTCAAGTATCAAAGCTCAAGTCAGACTCCCCCATTCGCCGATTGTTCGGCTTATTTTTGCTTTTTGACGGATCTGGCCTAAGAACGGAAAATTATTCTCATTAAATTTGAAATTATTTAAATTAAAAGCAAATTCTTGTAAATGGCCAAGAAGAAAGGAGTATTTTGAAGTAAAAACATCAGGCCGGTAACGAAATTTGAATAAAAATTGCCATGACAACCTGATAAACAACGATGTCAACAACATGTCATGTCAAATTTTGGTTTTAGGCTCGTAATACAGAAACGGCAAGATTTAAGTGAAAAATGAGATATTATTTATATAGAAAAAAAATGTAGCGCAACAGCGCGCCCGAAACCCGAAATTGCAGAGTTACGGAGAACTAAATAAAAGACCGAAAAAGGTAGACTCCATTGACATCGATTTAAAAAGTGCTGATAACGGGAAAATACGACGTGAAAATGATTTGTTATTGTGTTCTTATGGTTTAAAAATGTTACAGGTTCCTATGGAAATAAAGGTGATGCAAAATATCTAGTTTTGAGATGAATGCAGAAAATAGAAAACAGAATGGAAAAATAAATTTAAAATAGTTAAAATGGTATGTAAGTAACATAACACTACATTTTCCCCCCGACCCTGGAAAATTTTTGACTCAGCAAAAATTTTGACATGTACATTCTAAAATAAACCATAAAAACACAGCTTTGCAGAAACAGACATCACCAGGCAAAATCAGATATACTATCTCTTACATTCATCATCTACATTCAGGTAAGGGTGGAGTTCACATTCAATGACTACCACTCTAAAAGTGTGTTTTCGAAAGGACATTCAGGCTTATTTAAGGAGTTGTCATCCGCTCCTGTGTGGAAAAAAAAATATTTTGAAAGGACATCCAGGCTTATTTAAGGAGTTGTCATCCGCTCCTAAGTGAAGATAATGATAAAGAAATTAATCTTAAGCAAGCTTTAGTCGCTATGACTTAAGTAAAGATTAAGAACGGCCAGAGCGGTAGGGCTCAAAGCCAGAGATCAGAAACATCACTAACGAGATGTGTCTGAAACAAAAAGTGAAGATTAACCAACGAAAATTCGAGGTCCTAAAGCAAGATGTGTTGAAGAACACTGGATCACCAAACAAACAAAGAAATAAAAATAATAAGGTGAGAATGATGGTGATATTTATACATATATACAGTTAATAAAAGTTAAAAAAAAAATTTATGATTTTACATCTTTGATGTGCCACTTGCCTCTAACTCCATTAGGGTCTTCAAGCACATAGATTAGTGGTGACAGTTTAGCTATCACTTTGCACTTGATGAACTTAGGGGCAAGTTTAGCATTAAAGTAAGCGCCAGCATTGCTTAATACATGGTTTTTACGCCAAACAGTGTCTCCCACATTAAATTCTTTAAAAGACCGGCGAAGATCATAGCGAGCGCTATTTTTAGCGTGAGCTATGTGAAGTTTAGTTTGAACTTTGTGAAAAATAGATGAGAGGAGACCAGCATTAGACGCGTAAATATCACGAGGCATAAATATCAATTCCCCGAGGTTCTGAGTTGGAGTATAGAAGGAACCACAAGGTATTGTTTCCCTACCAAAGACAAAAAAGTTTGGAGTAAAGCCAGTAGCCACATTTGTAGCGCTGTTCATTGCGTACTGAATCTTAGCAAGATGGTTGTCCCAGGATCTATGATCGTCTCCTACTAGAGATGCTAGAGCTGTAATAATTGTACTATTAAACTTCTCCGTAGGATTAACCTGAGGACAATATAAAGCTGTGTGAAAAATACAAGGAACGTTATAAGAATTTAAGAATGATTGGAATTCTCGCGATTGAAATTGAACCGCGTTGTCCATTATAATAGTTTGGGGAATGCCATGAACTAGAAAAACTGAATTTTCCAAAAGATTAATAATATTAGCTGAAGTAGCACGTTTAAGGGGAAAAATCATAGTATATTTAGTAAAATTGCAGTTAATTACTAGAATATACTGATTTCGTCTACGAGTAGGTAGTGGACCCATAAGATCTAAGGATATAGTTTGAAAAGGTCTGGAGCAAAGTTTGGGTTTACCCATAAGACCATAGGGAGAATGATTAGGGTGTTTGTAGGTTAAGCAGGTTTCACAAGACGAGATTAATTTAGCAATGTCCTTAAACATACCAGGCCAATAGTATTTTAAAGATATTTTCTTGAATGTCTTGAAGATACCAAGATGGAGTTCTGAAGGGGAACCATGGTTAACTTCAATAAGTGTATGCCTATCTCGAGGTAGTGGAACTTCTTTCCAAATAAAGTCATCGTTTAGACGATCGGGAGAATGGATGCAGCGGTAAAGTTTGTTATCCCTGATAGTGTAGTTGGGATATGCGTCTGGGTTGTTGGAGCATCCGAGAAAAATCTTGTTGTAGTGCTCAAGTTCACGATCAGGTGGTTCTTCAATCGTAATAGGATGTACGCCTTGAGGTGAAATTTCTCGTGTATCAGGACGTTCTTGATTCTTATGTCTTGATAATAAATCTGGAACAACGTTATCCTTTCCTTTTTTATGTTTCAGGACAAAGTTAAAGCATGATAAGCGTAAAGTCCAGCGAGCAAGTCTTCCTGATGGATTCGATAAGTTCTGAAACCATTTAAGTGCAGCATGTTCAGTATATATTGTAAATTCTTTACCATTGTCTAGATAACATCGCCAATGTTCTAACGCAGTTATTACAGCCAATGTTTCTCTTTCAGTAGTTGAGTAGTTCTGTTGATTTTTGTTTAGTGCTTTACTCATGTAAGCAATCACGACTTCTTTGTCATCTTGATGTTGAGTAAGCATTGCTCCTATGCCATAATTTGATGCATCACAATGTACAGAGAAGGGTAGTTCGAAGTTAGGGCAAGCAAGGACAGGAGCAGTTACCAAAGCTTCTTTAAGTTTCTGGAAAGCAGCTGCAGCTTGTGAATTCCATAAAAATTTAGGAGCGTTCTTCCTGGAACAGGTTAGTTGGTTGAGTGGAGAGGCAATGGTGCTAAAGTTTGGAATGAATCTTCTGAACCAGCTGCAGGTGCCTATGAATCTACGTACTTCTTTTCTGCAAGTAGGTACAGGATATTCTAAAATAGCTTTTATTTTATCTGGATCAGCACGTAGACCATACTCGTCCACTAGAAAACCAAGGTATTTCAGTTCTTTCTTGAAGAATTGACTCTTCTCAAAGTAAATAGTCAGATTAGCATATGAAAGTTTTTCATGAACTTTCATGAGAAGCGATATGTGTTCATCAAAAGTCTCGCTAATAATAACGATGTCATCCAGATAGCAAAATACCTTGTTCTCAAATTCAGGAGTAAAAAGCATATCCATAATCTTTGTAGAGTTGCAGGTGAGCTAGAGAGACCAAAAGGCATTACCTTGAATCTAAACATACCTCTTCCAGGTACATAAAATGCAGTTTTATCTTTATCAGCAGGATTCAAGGGAATCTCCCAAAATGCTTTCGCAATGTCGATGCTTGATAAGTATTTGGCATTCTTCAGGTTGTCCAAAATTTCGCTTATTAATGGCAGACTATAAGCATCACGACGTGTAACTGAGTTAAGCTTCCTGCTGTCTACGCAGAAACGCCATTCACCATTCTTCTTCGGAGTGATGAGAACTGGAGATAACCAAGGACTTTCGCATTGTTCAATGACGTTCCATCCCAGCATCTTGTCAACTTCATTAATTAACGCCTTTTGTTTTTCAGGAGACAGTCTGTAACATCTTTGTTTGATTGGAAGAGAATCACCAGTATCAATCTTGTGGGTGATTAAGTGTGTGCTTCCCAGGATACCTTTTTCTTCAAAAGAAATTGTCTTGAAGCGTTGGATGATGTCGTTAGCGATGTCCTTTTGGTTAGGAGTTAAATGCTCATAAGGTAAAACTTTAATATCTTTAGTTTCGATAGCAGAGCATTTAGATTCTGTAAAGTTAAGAGAAGATAAAACACTAGGTAACAGATTAAATTTTCTCCAAAAGTCAATACCTAGTATTAGTGAAGGAAATATTTCCGGGAAAACATAAGCTTTAATCAAATGAGTTTGATTATTGAAATGAACAGGTAAGTCAAAATAACCCAAGGAATTAACTTTTTGATTATTAGCAGTAGAGACAGTAATAAGATCTGACTTGAAAAGTTTACAGCCCAGTTTAAGAATTTCCAAATGAGAATTATTACCCAGAATAGTTACTGAGCTGCCAGAATCTAGTAAACCAGATAAAGTTAAGTCATAAATTTTGACATTAACGAATGGACGATTAAGATCTTGTTCTTTGGAGTAGAGTGTAGAAGAGATTTTGTAACAAGAAAAGAAGTTTTGAATTGTTTTAATCCAACTAGTCCAATCGTCATTATCAAAATTTAAGTTACTTTTCAAGTCAACAGTTAATTTTTTTGAACTAGTATGTGGTTTGGGAGAACAAGTAGGGCAATCTGCAGTTTTAAAACCTTTAAAACCACATTTGAAACAAATCACGAATCGTGGTTGAGTACAAGTGTTCAAAGTATGACCTTGTTTACGACAGCGAACACAAAAAGAGCTTTCTTGAGGAGCTTTAGTTTGAGAGAGAGTATTAACTTGTCTGGAAGGGTATTTGTAGGATGAAGCGAATTTATTCATGAAGGGAGGAGAAGGTCGTGAGTTATTAGAAGAATTTGGAGAGTCAACTGAACTTGAAGTGGAATGCTTGTAGTTGAATTCAGAAATAAGAGGACTTTGTTGTACATTTGGTTCTTTAAATTGTTTGTCTCTGTCTAGGAACTTTTCATAGTTTTGGCAAGTAGCCAGAAGAGAGTCGATAGAGTCAATATCTTTTAGAGCTACGAAGACTGAATGACATGGGCGAATATTCCTCAAAATAATCTCCAATTGTTCTGTTTCAGAAAGTTTCTTCGAAAGACGAGATAACATTCCAGACATGAGGGAAATATAGATGACGATAGGTTCATCACGGCCTTGAGTTCGATTCCTAATCGCTTCTAGAAGTTTATAATCATAATCAAAACCACCAAAGTCTTTGATTAATAAAGAGGAAAGTTCGTTCCAAGTTAAGTTTGGATTCTGATTATATTTAAATCTGAACCAATGAAGAGCATTGTCGGTGAAAATTTCAAACGCTTGAGAAATCAACAAGTCTTTGGGTAAGCCACGAGCTAAGCAGTATTCTTCAAGTTTTTGAAGAAAGGATCTTGGACAGCTTTTACCATTGAAGGTGTGTCTTTTCAGATCTTTGAAGACGTTAGTTGGAGAAAAAGATTGAGGTAGTGGTGAAAGATACGGGGTATGGATCTTAACAGATGTTTGAGAAACAAGAGGAGGTTCCATGACAGTCGGGTCAACAGGAGGGTCAAGTGATGGAGAGTCATTTTCAGTTGGAGGTGGAGTCAAGGATTCGAATTGTTTAGTAATAGCGTCAAATTTCATCTTCAAAGTATCGAAAATAGCTTTAAAGTCTGGATATAAGTCAGTATCTATTCGCTCTAATCTGTGAAAAACATGATTAATAAAAGTTTCTATTAATCGTAAGTATTTGGTTTCACCTTGTAAAAATTTTTCAATTTTACAGTCCAGGTAAGTCAAAGTAGAACCAATTTGAGACAAGTCATCCTCGATCGGAATTGGAGAAGTCAGAATATCTTCAGGGTGAGAATTCTCAACTAAACGCAAAACCTGTTTTTTTAGAAGCAAAACAGTATTAGCTGGTTCCTCACATCTAATCTTCACTTCGTATTCGAGTTCGGCCTTGTTAAGGAATTCGTACTTAATAACCCGTTTCATTGTTATAATTAAGTGTTAAGTTTAAGAAATAAAAATTTAATAAAAAATTGTACCTCTAGAATAAAAATATTAAAGTGATGAATGTAAGTGAAGTGTTATATGTAGGTCTAAATATAATCCAGATAAGTTGAAAAACTAGATGAAGTTTTGTTTTAGAATTTGGAAGATATGATAAGGATGAGTAAATAAAGAGTTAAGAACGAAAGAGAAAGCAATTCAATCAAAAGGAAATGGATAAGGCGTAGCTAAGGTGAAGAAAAGAAGAACTTTACGTTGGGCGCCAAATTGTCGTGAAGCGACAATAAAAAAACTAAAGAACCTAACTTAACTACAACGAAAACAACCAAAATAAAATAAATTATTTAAAAAATTTGAAAAGTTTTACAGTTTCTTTTATAAAAAAAGGTATGAAGGTGATGATGGGTTGTAATGAAGATAGTGATTTACAATATTATTAAAAAAAATAACAAAGATAAAGATACTGCAACGAAGTATGCACAGGCTATGCCTATGATAGGTGCACAGCTCCTGCTCTAGGTACACGCAGAATCTGGAGAAAGCACACGCAGCGTCTGGAGAAGGTACACGCAGCGCTTGGAGTAGGCACACGCAACGCCCGGAGTAAGTACACGCAGCACCCGGAGTAAGTACACGCAACGTCTGGAGTAGGCACGCAGCGTTTGAAGTAGGTATACGCGGCGCTTCAAGTAGGCAAACACAACTTCCGGAGTAGACACACACAGCGTCCGGAATAGACACGCAGCGTCTGGAGTAGGTCCACGCAACGTCTGGAGTAGGCACGCAGCGTTTGAAGTAGGTACACGCGGCGCTTGAAGTAGGCAAACACAGCGCACTAGTAGGCGGAGGCGTAGGCGTGGCTAGGCGACGACTTAAGGAGCGGGCAGAGGCTTGCAGGATCCCGAGGCAGTGCGGAAAAGGCCTTTAGGAGATGCTTCAAGTATCAAAGCTCAAGTCAGACTCCCCCATTCGCCGATTGTTCGGCTTATTTTTGCTTTTTGACGGATCTGGCCTAAGAACGGAAAATTATTCTCATTAAATTTGAAATTATTTAAATTAAAAGCAAATTCTTGTAAATGGCCAAGAAGAAAGGAGTATTTTGAAGTAAAAACATCAGGCCGGTAACGAAATTTGAATAAAAATTGCCATGACAACCTGATAAACAACGATGTCAAAACATGTCAAATTTTGGTTTTAGGCTCGTAATACAGAAACGGCAAGATTTAAGTGAAAAATGAGATATTATTTATATAGAAAAAAAATGTAGCGCAACAGCGCGCCCGAAACCCGAAATTGCAGAGTTACGGAGAACTAAATAAAAGACCGAAAAAGGTAGACTCCATTGACATCGATTTAAAAAGTGCTGATAACGGGAAAATACGACGTGAAAATGATTTGTTATTGTGTTCTTATGGTTTAAAAATGTTACAGGTTCCTATGGAAATAAAGGTGATGCAAAATATCTAGTTTTGAGATGAATGCAGAAAATAGAAAACAGAATGGAAAAATAAATTTAAAATAGTTAAAATGGTATGTAAGTAACATAACACTACATTTTCCCCCCGACCCTGGAAAATTTTTGACTCAGCAAAAATTTTGACATGTACATTCTAAAATAAACCATAAAAACATAGCTTTGCAGAAACAGACATCACCAGGCAAAATCAGATATACTATCTCTTACATTCATCATCTGCATTCAGGTAAGGGTGGAGTTCACATTCAATGACTACCACTCTAAAAGTGTGTTTTCAAAAGGACATTCAGGCTTATTTAAGGAGTTGTCATCCGCTCCTGTGTGGAAAAAAAAATATTTTGAAAGGACATCCAGGCTTATTTAAGGAGTTGTCATCCGCTCCTGAGTGAAGATAAAGATAAAGAAATTAATCTTAAGCAAGCTTTAGTCGCTATGACTTAAGTAAAGATTAAGAACGGCCAGAGCGGTAGGGCTCAAAGCCAGAGATCAGCAACATCACTAACGAGATGTGTCTGAAACAAAAAGTGAAGATTAACCAACGAAAATTCGAGGTCCTAAAGCAAGATGTGTTGAAGAACACTGGATCACCAAACAAACAAAGAAATAAAAATAATAAGGTGAGAATGATGGTGATATTTATACATATATACAGTTAATAAAAGTTAAAAAAAAATTTATGATTTTACATCTTTGATGTGCCACTTGCCTCTAACTCCATTAGGGTCTTCAAGCACATAGATTAGTGGTGACAGTTTAGCTATCACTTTGCACTTGATGAACTTAGGGGCAAGTTTAGCATTAAAGTAAGCGCCGGCATTGCTTAATACATGGTTTTTACGCCAAACAGTGTCTCCCACATTAAATTCTTTAAAAGACCGGCGAAGATCATAGCGAGCGCTATTTTTAGCGTGAGCTATGTGAAGTTTAGTTTGAACTTTGTGAAAAATAGATGAGAGGAGACCAGCATTAGACGCGTAAATATCACGAGGCATAAATATCAATTCCTCGAGGTTCTGAGTTGGAGTATAGAAGGAACCACAAGGTATTGTTTCCCTACCAAAGACAAAAAAGTTTGGAGTAAAGCCAGTAGCCACATTTGTAGCGCTGTTCATTGCGTACTGAATCTTAGCAAGATGGTTGTCCCAGGATCTATGATCGTCTCCTACTAGAGATGCTAGAGCTGTAATAATTGTACTATTAAACTTCTCCGTAGGATTAACCTGAGGACAATATAAAGCTGTGTAAAAAATACAAGGAACGTTATAAGAATTTAAGAATGATTGGAATTCTCGCGATTGAAATTGAACCGCGTTGTCCATTATAATAGTTTGGGGAATGCCATGAACTAGAAAAACTGAATTTTCCAAAAGATTAATAATATTAGCTGAAGTAGCACGTTTAAGGGGAAAAATCATAGTATATTTAGTAAAATTGCAGTTAATTACTAGAATATACTGATTTCGTCTACGAGTAGGTAGTGGACCCATAAGATCTAAGGATATAGTTTGAAAAGGTCTGGAGCAAAGTTTGGGTTTACCCATAAGACCATAGGGAGAATGATTAGGGTGTTTGTAGGTTAAGCAGGTTTCACAAGACGAGATTAATTTAGCAATGTCCTTAAACATACCAGGCCAATAGTATTTTAAAGATATAAGGATATAGTTTGAAAAGATCTAAGGATATAGTTTGAAAAGGTCTGGAGCAAAGTTTGGGTTTACCCATAAGACCATAGGGAGAATGATTAGGGTGTTTGTAGGTTAAGCAGGTTTCACAAGACGAGATTAATTTAGCAATGTCCTTAAACATACCAGGCCAATAGTATTTTAAAGATATTTTCTTGAATGTCTTGAAGATACCAAGATGGAGTTCTGAAGGGGAACCATGGTTAACTTCAATAAGTGTATGCCTATCTCGAGGTAGTGGAACTTCTTTCCAAATAAAGTCATCGTTTAGACGATCGGGAAAATGGATGCAGCGGTAAAGTTTGTTATCCCTGATAGTGTAGTTGGGATATGCGTCTGGGTTGTTGGAGCATCCGAGAAAAATCTTGTTGTAGTGCTCAAGTTCACGATCAGGTGGTTCTTCAATCGTAATAGGATGTACGCCTTGAGGTGAAATTTCTCGTGTATCAGGACGTTCTTGATTCTTATGTCTTGATAATAAATCTGGAACAACGTTATCCTTTCCTTTTTTATGTTTCAGGACAAAGTTAAAGCATGATAAGCGTAAAGTCCAGCGAGCAAGTCTTCCTGATGGATTCGATAAGTTCTGAAACCATTTAAGTGCAGCATGGTCAGTATATATTGTAAATTCTTTACCATTGTCTAGATAACATCGCCAATGTTCTAACGCAGTTATTACAGCCAATGTTTCTCTTTCAGTAGTTGAGTAGTTCTGTTGATTTTTGTTTAGTGTTTTACTCATGTAAGCAATCACGACTTCTTTGTCATCTTGATGTTGAGTAAGCATTGCTCCTATGCCATAATTTGATGCATCACAATGTACAGAGAAGGGTAGTTCGAAGTTAGGGCAAGCAAGGACAGGAGCAGTTACCAAAGCTTCTTTAAGTTTCTGGAAAGCAGCTGCAGCTTGTGAATTCCATAAAAATTTAGGAGCGTTCTTCCTGGAACAGGTTAGTTGGTTGAGTGGAGAGGCAATGGTGCTAAAGTTTGGAATGAATCTTCTGAACCAGCTGCAGGTGCCTATGAATCTACGTACTTCTTTTCTGCAAGTAGGTACAGGATATTCTAAAATAGCTTTTATTTTATCTGGATCAGCACGTAGACCATACTCGTCCACTAGAAAACCAAGGTATTTCAGTTCTTTCTTGAAGAATTGACTCTTCTCAAAGTAAATAGTCAGATTAGCATATGAAAGTTTTTCATGAACTTTCATGAGAAGCGATATGTGTTCATCAAAAGTCTCGCTAATAATAACGATGTCATCCAGATAGCAAAATACCTTGTTCTCAAATTCAGGAGTAAAAAGCATATCCATTAATCTTTGTAGAGTTGCAGGTGAGCTAGAGAGACCAAAAGGCATTACCTTGAATCTAAACATACCTCTTCCAGGTACATAAAATGCAGTTTTATCTTTATCAGCAGGATTCAAGGGAATCTCCCAAAATGCTTTCGCAATGTCGATGCTTGATAAGTATTTGGCATTCTTCAGGTTGTCCAAAATTTCGCTTATTAATGGCAGACTATAAGCATCACGACGTGTAACTGAGTTAAGCTTCCTGCTGTCTACGCAGAAACGCCATTCACCATTCTTCTTCGGAGTGATGAGAACTGGAGATAACCAAGGACTTTCGCATTGTTCAATGACGTTCCATCCCAGCATCTTGTCAACTTCATTAATTAACGCCTTTTGTTTTTCAGGAGACAGTCTGTAACATCTTTGTTTGATTGGAAGAGAATCACCAGTATCAATCTTGTGGGTGATTAAGTGTGTGCTTCCCAGGATACCTTTTTCTTCAAAAGAAATTGTCTTGAAGCGTTGGATGATGTCGTTAGCGATGTCCTTTTGGTTAGGAGTTAAATGCTCATAAGGTAAAACTTTAATATCTTTAGTTTCGATAGCAGAGCATTTAGATTCTGTAAAGTTAAGAGAAGATAAAACACTAGGTAACAGATTAAATTTTCTCCAAAAGTCAATACCTAGTATTAGTGAAGGAAATATTTCCGGGAAAACATAAGCTTTAATCAAATGAGTTTGATTATTGAAATGAACAGGTAAGTCAAAATAACCCAAGGAATTAACTTTTTGATTATTAGCAGTAGAGACAGTAATAAGATCTGACTTGAAAAGTTTACAGCCCAGTTTAAGAATTTCCAAATGAGAATTATTACCCAGAATAGTTACTGAGCTGCCAGAATCTAGTAAACCAGATAAAGTTAAGTCATAAATTTTGACATTAACGAATGGACGATTAAGATCTTGTTCTTTGGAGTAGAGTGTAGAAGAGATTTTGTAACAAGAAAAGAAGTTTTGAATTGTTTTAATCCAACTAGTCCAATCGTCATTATCAAAATTTAAGTTACTTTTCAAGTCAACAGTTAATTTTTTTGAACTAGTATGTGGTTTGGGAGAACAAGTAGGGCAATCTGCAGTTTTAAAACCTTTAAAACCACATTTGAAACAAATCACGAATCGTGGTTGAGTACAAGTGTTCAAAGTATGACCTTGTTTACGACAGCGAACACAAAAAGAGCTTTCTTGAGGAGCTTTAGTTTGAGAGAGAGTATTAACTTGTCTGGAAGGGTATTTGTAGGATGAAGCGAATTTATTCATGAAGGGAGGAGAAGGTCGTGAGTTATTAGAAGAATTTGGAGAGTCAACTGAACTTGAAGTGGAATGCTTGTAGTTGAATTCAGAAATAAGAGGACTTTGTTGTACATTTGGTTCTTTAAATTGTTTGTCTCTGTCTAGGAACTTTTCATAGTTTTGGCAAGTAGCCAGAAGAGAGTCGATAGAGTCAATATCTTTTAGAGCTACGAAGACTGAATGACATGGGCGAATATTCCTCAAAATAATCTCCAATTGTTCTGTTTCAGAAAGTTTCTTCGAAAGACGAGATAACATTCCAGACATGAGGGAAATATAGATGACGATAGGTTCATCACGGCCTTGAGTTCGATTCCTAATCGCTTCTAGAAGTTTATAATCATAATCAAAACCACCAAAGTCTTTGATTAATAAAGAGGAAAGTTCGTTCCAAGTTAAGTTTGGATTCTGATTATATTTAAATCTGAACCAATGAAGAGCATTGTCGGTGAAAATTTCAAACGCTTGAGAAATCAACAAGTCTTTGGGTAAGCCACGAGCTAAGCAGTATTCTTCAAGTTTTTGAAGAAAGGATCTTGGACAGCTTTTACCATTGAAGGTGTGTCTTTTCAGATCTTTGAAGACGTTAGTTGGAGAAAAAGATTGAGGTAGTGGTGAAAGATACGGGGTATGGATCTTAACAGATGTTTGAGAAACAAGAGGAGGTTCCATGACAGTCGGGTCAACAGGAGGGTCAAGTGATGGAGAGTCATTTTCAGTTGGAGGTGGAGTCAAGGATTCGAATTGTTTAGTAATAGCGTCAAATTTCATCTTCAAAGTATCGAAAATAGCTTTAAAGTCTGGATATAAGTCAGTATCTATTCGCTCTAATCTGTGAAAAACATGATTAATAAAAGTTTCTATTAATCGTAAGTATTTGGTTTCACCTTGTAAAAATTTTTCAATTTTACAGTCCAGGTAAGTCAAAGTAGAACCAATTTGAGACAAGTCATCCTCGATCGGAATTGGAGAAGTCAGAATATCTTCAGGGTGAGAATTCTCAACTAAACGCAAAACCTGTTTTTTTAGAAGCAAAACAGTATTAGCTGGTTCCTCACATCTAATCTTCACTTCGTATTCGAGTTCGGCCTTGTTAAGGAATTCGTACTTAATAACCCGTTTCATTGTTATAATTAAGTGTTAAGTTTAAGAAATAAAAATTTAATAAAAAATTGTACCTCTAGAATAAAAATATTAAAGTGATGAATGTAAGTGAAGTGTTATATGTAGGTCTAAATATAATCCAGATAAGTTGAAAAACTAGATGAAGTTTTGTTTTAGAATTTGGAAGATATGATAAGGATGAGTAAATAAAGAGTTAAGAACGAAAGAGAAAGCAATTCAATCAAAAGGAAATGGATAAGGCGTAGCTAAGGTGAAGAAAAGAAGAACTTTACGTTGGGCGCCAAATTGTCGTGAAGCGACAATAAAAAAACTAAAGAACCTAACTTAACTACAACGAAAACAACCAAAATAAAATAAATTATTTAAAAAATTTGAAAAGTTTTACAGTTTCTTTTATAAAAAAAGGTATGAAGGTGATGATGGGTTGTAATGAAGATAGTGATTTACAATATTATTAAAAAAAATAACAAAGATAAAGATACTGCAACGAAGTATGCACAGGCTATGCCTATGATAGGTGCACAGCTCCTGCTCTAGGTACACGCAGAATCTGGAGAAAGCACTCGCAGCGTCTGGAGAAGGTACACGCAGCGCTTGGAGTAGGCACACGCAACGCCCGGAGTAAGTACACGCAGCACCCGGAGTAAGTACACGCAACGTCTGGAGTAGGCACGCAGCGTTTGAAGTAGGTATACGCGGCGCTTGAAGTAGGCAAACACAACTTCCGGAGTAGACACACACAGCGTCCGGAATAGACACGCAGCGTCTGGAGTAGGTCCACGCAACGTCTGGAGTAGGCACGCAGCGTTTGAAGTAGGTACACGCGGCGCTTGAAGTAGGCAAACACAGCGCACTAGTAGGCGGAGGCGTAGGCGTGGCTAGGCGACGACTTAAGGAGCGGGCAGAGGCTTGCAGGATCCCGAGGCAGTGCGGAAAAGGCCTTTAGGAGATGCTTCAAGTATCAAAGCTCAAGTCAGACTCCCCCACTCGCCGATTGTTCGGCTTATTTTTGCTTTTTGACGGATCTGGCCTAAGAACGGAAAATTATTCTCATTAAATTTGAAATTATTTAAATTAAAAGCAAATTCTTGTAAATGGCCAAGAAGAAAGGAGTATTTTGAAGTAAAAACATCAGGCCGGTAACGAAATTTGAATAAAAATTGCCATGACAACCTGATAAACAACGATGTCAAAACATGTCAAATTTTGGTTTTAGGCTCGTAATACAGAAACGGCAAGATTTAAGTGAAAAATGAGATATTATTTATATAGAAAAAAAATGTAGCGCAACAGCGCGCCCGAAACCCGAAATTGCAGAGTTACGGAGAACTAAATAAAAGACCGAAAAAGGTAGACTCCATTGACATCGATTTAAAAAGTGCTGATAACGGGAAAATACGACGTGAAAATGATTTGTTATTGTGTTCTTATGGTTTAAAAATGTTACAGGTTCCTATGGAAATAAAGGTGATGCAAAATATCTAGTTTTGAGATGAATGCAGAAAATAGAAAACAGAATGGAAAAATAAATTTAAAATAGTTAAAATGGTATGTAAGTAACATAACACTACATTTTCCCCCCGACCCTGGAAAATTTTTGACTCAGCAAAAATTTTGACATGTACATTCTAAAATAAACCATAAAAACATAGCTTTGCAGAAACAGACATCACCAGGCAAAATCAGATATACTATCTCTTACATTCATCATCTGCATTCAGGTAAGGGTGGAGTTCACATTCAATGACTACCACTCTAAAAGTGTGTTTTCAAAAGGACATTCAGGCTTATTTAAGGAGTTGTCATCCGCTCCTGTGTGGAAAAAAAATATTTTGAAAGGACATCCAGGCTTATTTAAGGAGTTGTCATCCGCTCCTGAGTGAAGATAAAGATAAAGAAATTAATCTTAAGCAAGCTTTAGTCGCTATGACTTAAGTAAAGATTAAGAACGGCCAGAGCGGTAGGGCTCAAAGCCAGAGATCAGCAACATCACTAACGAGATGTGTCTGAAACAAAAAGTGAAGATTAACCAACGAAAATTCGAGGTCCTAAAGCAAGATGTGTTGAAGAACACTGGATCACCAAACAAACAAAGAAATAAAAATAATAAGGTGAGAATGATGGTGATATTTATACATATATACAGTTAATAAAAGTTAAAAAAAAATTTATGATTTTACATCTTTGATGTGCCACTTGCCTCTAACTCCATTAGGGTCTTCAAGCACATAGATTAGTGGTGACAGTTTAGCTATCACTTTGCACTTGATGAACTTAGGGGCAAGTTTAGCATTAAAGTAAGCGCCGGCATTGCTTAATACATGGTTTTTACGCCAAACAGTGTCTCCCACATTAAATTCTTTAAAAGACCGGCGAAGATCATAGCGAGCGCTATTTTTAGCGTGAGCTATGTGAAGTTTAGTTTGAACTTTGTGAAAAATAGATGAGAGGAGACCAGCATTAGACGCGTAAATATCACGAGGCATAAATATCAATTCCTCGAGGTTCTGAGTTGGAGTATAGAAGGAACCACAAGGTATTGTTTCCCTACCAAAGACAAAAAAGTTTGGAGTAAAGCCAGTAGCCACATTTGTAGCGCTGTTCATTGCGTACTGAATCTTAGCAAGATGGTTGTCCCAGGATCTATGATCGTCTCCTACTAGAGATGCTAGAGCTGTAATAATTGTACTATTAAACTTCTCCGTAGGATTAACCTGAGGACAATATAAAGCTGTGTAAAAAATACAAGGAACGTTATAAGAATTTAAGAATGATTGGAATTCTCGCGATTGAAATTGAACCGCGTTGTCCATTATAATAGTTTGGGGAATGCCATGAACTAGAAAAACTGAATTTTCCAAAAGATTAATAATATTAGCTGAAGTAGCACGTTTAAGGGGAAAAATCATAGTATATTTAGTAAAATTGCAGTTAATTACTAGAATATACTGATTTCGTCTACGAGTAGGTAGTGGACCCATAAGATCTAAGGATATAGTTTGAAAAGGTCTGGAGCAAAGTTTGGGTTTACCCATAAGACCATAGGGAGAATGATTAGGGTGTTTGTAGGTTAAGCAGGTTTCACAAGACGAGATTAATTTAGCAATGTCCTTAAACATACCAGGCCAATAGTATTTTAAAGATATAAGGATATAGTTTGAAAAGATCTAAGGATATAGTTTGAAAAGGTCTGGAGCAAAGTTTGGGTTTACCCATAAGACCATAGGGAGAATGATTAGGGTGTTTGTAGGTTAAGCAGGTTTCACAAGACGAGATTAATTTAGCAATGTCCTTAAACATACCAGGCCAATAGTATTTTAAAGATATTTTCTTGAATGTCTTGAAGATACCAAGATGGAGTTCTGAAGGGGAACCATGGTTAACTTCAATAAGTGTATGCCTATCTCGAGGTAGTGGAACTTCTTTCCAAATAAAGTCATCGTTTAGACGATCGGGAGAATGGATGCAGCGGTAAAGTTTGTTATCCCTGATAGTGTAGTTGGGATATGCGTCTGGGTTGTTGGAGCATCCGAGAAAAATCTTGTTGTAGTGCTCAAGTTCACGATCAGGTGGTTCTTCAATCGTAATAGGATGTACGCCTTGAGGTGAAATTTCTCGTGTATCAGGACGTTCTTGATTCTTATGTCTTGATAATAAATCTGGAACAACGTTATCCTTTCCTTTTTTATGTTTCAGGACAAAGTTAAAGCATGATAAGCGTAAAGTCCAGCGAGCAAGTCTTCCTGATGGATTCGATAAGTTCTGAAACCATTTAAGTGCAGCATGGTCAGTATATATTGTAAATTCTTTACCATTGTCTAGATAACATCGCCAATGTTCTAACGCAGTTATTACAGCCAATGTTTCTCTTTCAGTAGTTGAGTAGTTCTGTTGATTTTTGTTTAGTGTTTTACTCATGTAAGCAATCACGACTTCTTTGTCATCTTGATGTTGAGTAAGCATTGCTCCTATGCCATAATTTGATGCATCACAATGTACAGAGAAGGGTAGTTCGAAGTTAGGGCAAGCAAGGACAGGAGCAGTTACCAAAGCTTCTTTAAGTTTCTGGAAAGCAGCTGCAGCTTGTGAATTCCATAAAAATTTAGGAGCGTTCTTCCTGGAACAGGTTAGTTGGTTGAGTGGAGAGGCAATGGTGCTAAAGTTTGGAATGAATCTTCTGAACCAGCTGCAGGTGCCTATGAATCTACGTACTTCTTTTCTGCAAGTAGGTACAGGATATTCTAAAATAGCTTTTATTTTATCTGGATCAGCACGTAGACCATACTCGTCCACTAGAAAACCAAGGTATTTCAGTTCTTTCTTGAAGAATTGACTCTTCTCAAAGTAAATAGTCAGATTAGCATATGAAAGTTTTTCATGAACTTTCATGAGAAGCGATATGTGTTCATCAAAAGTCTCGCTAATAATAACGATGTCAACCAGATAGCAAAATACCTTGTTCTCAAATTCAGGAGTAAAAAGCATATCCATTAATCTTTGTAGAGTTGCAGGTGAGCTAGAGAGACCAAAAGGCATTACCTTGAATCTAAACATACCTCTTCCAGGTACATAAAATGCAGTTTTATCTTTATCAGCAGGATTCAAGGGAATCTCCCAAAATGCTTTCGCAATGTCGATGCTTGATAAGTATTTGGCATTCTTCAGGTTGTCCAAAATTTCGCTTATTAATGGCAGACTATAAGCATCACGACGTGTAACTGAGTTAAGCTTCCTGCTGTCTACGCAGAAACGCCATTCACCATTCTTCTTCGGAGTGATGAGAACTGGAGATAACCAAGGACTTTCGCATTGTTCAATGACGTTCCATCCCAGCATCTTGTCAACTTCATTAATTAACGCCTTTTGTTTTTCAGGAGACAGTCTGTAACATCTTTGTTTGATTGGAAGAGAATCACCAGTATCAATCTTGTGGGTGATTAAGTGTGTGCTTCCCAGGATACCTTTTTCTTCAAAAGAAATTGTCTTGAAGCGTTGGATGATGTCGTTAGCGATGTCCTTTTGGTTAGGAGTTAAATGCTCATAAGGTAAAACTTTAATATCTTTAGTTTCGATAGCAGAGCATTTAGATTCTGTAAAGTTAAGAGAAGATAAAACACTAGGTAACAGATTAAATTTTCTCCAAAAGTCAATACCTAGTATTAGTGAAGGAAATATTTCCGGGAAAACATAAGCTTTAATCAAATGAGTTTGATTATTGAAATGAACAGGTAAGTCAAAATAACCCAAGGAATTAACTTTTTGATTATTAGCAGTAGAGACAGTAATAAGATCTGACTTGAAAAGTTTACAGCCCAGTTTAAGAATTTCCAAATGAGAATTATTACCCAGAATAGTTACTGAGCTGCCAGAATCTAGTAAACCAGATAAAGTTAAGTCATAAATTTTGACATTAACGAATGGACGATTAAGATCTTGTTCTTTGGAGTAGAGTGTAGAAGAGATTTTGTAACAAGAAAAGAAGTTTTGAATTGTTTTAATCCAACTAGTCCAATCGTCATTATCAAAATTTAAGTTACTTTTCAAGTCAACAGTTAATTTTTTTGAACTAGTATGTGGTTTGGGAGAACAAGTAGGGCAATCTGCAGTTTTAAAACCTTTAAAACCACATTTGAAACAAATCACGAATCGTGGTTGAGTACAAGTGTTCAAAGTATGACCTTGTTTACGACAGCGAACACAAAAAGAGCTTTCTTGAGGAGCTTTAGTTTGAGAGAGAGTATTAACTTGTCTGGAAGGGTATTTGTAGGATGAAGCGAATTTATTCATGAAGGGAGGAGAAGGTCGTGAGTTATTAGAAGAATTTGGAGAGTCAACTGAACTTGAAGTGGAATGCTTGTAGTTGAATTCAGAAATAAGAGGACTTTGTTGTACATTTGGTTCTTTAAATTGTTTGTCTCTGTCTAGGAACTTTTCATAGTTTTGGCAAGTAGCCAGAAGAGAGTCGATAGAGTCAATATCTTTTAGAGCTACGAAGACTGAATGACATGGGCGAATATTCCTCAAAATAATCTCCAATTGTTCTGTTTCAGAAAGTTTCTTCGAAAGACGAGATAACATTCCAGACATGAGGGAAATATAGATGACGATAGGTTCATCACGGCCTTGAGTTCGATTCCTAATCGCTTCTAGAAGTTTATAATCATAATCAAAACCACCAAAGTCTTTGATTAATAAAGAGGAAAGTTCGTTCCAAGTTAAGTTTGGATTCTGATTATATTTAAATCTGAACCAATGAAGAGCATTGTCGGTGAAAATTTCAAACGCTTGAGAAATCAACAAGTCTTTGGGTAAGCCACGAGCTAAGCAGTATTCTTCAAGTTTTTGAAGAAAGGATCTTGGACAGCTTTTACCATTGAAGGTGTGTCTTTTCAGATCTTTGAAGACGTTAGTTGGAGAAAAAGATTGAGGTAGTGGTGAAAGATACGGGGTATGGATCTTAACAGATGTTTGAGAAACAAGAGGAGGTTCCATGACAGTCGGGTCAACAGGAGGGTCAAGTGATGGAGAGTCATTTTCAGTTGGAGGTGGAGTCAAGGATTCGAATTGTTTAGTAATAGCGTCAAATTTCATCTTCAAAGTATCGAAAATAGCTTTAAAGTCTGGATATAAGTCAGTATCTATTCGCTCTAATCTGTGAAAAACATGATTAATAAAAGTTTCTATTAATCGTAAGTATTTGGTTTCACCTTGTAAAAATTTTTCAATTTTACAGTCCAGGTAAGTCAAAGTAGAACCAATTTGAGACAAGTCATCCTCGATCGGAATTGGAGAAGTCAGAATATCTTCAGGGTGAGAATTCTCAACTAAACGCAAAACCTGTTTTTTTAGAAGCAAAACAGTATTAGCTGGTTCCTCACATCTAATCTTCACTTCGTATTCGAGTTCGGCCTTGTTAAGGAATTCGTACTTAATAACCCGTTTCATTGTTATAATTAAGTGTTAAGTTTAAGAAATAAAAATTTAATAAAAAATTGTACCTCTAGAATAAAAATATTAAAGTGATGAATGTAAGTGAAGTGTTATATGTAGGTCTAAATATAATCCAGATAAGTTGAAAAACTAGATGAAGTTTTGTTTTAGAATTTGGAAGATATGATAAGGATGAGTAAATAAAGAGTTAAGAACGAAAGAGAAAGCAATTCAATCAAAAGGAAATGGATAAGGCGTAGCTAAGGTGAAGAAAAGAAGAACTTTACGTTGGGCGCCAAATTGTCGTGAAGCGACAATAAAAAAACTAAAGAACCTAACTTAACTACAACGAAAACAACCAAAATAAAATAAATTATTTAAAAAATTTGAAAAGTTTTACAGTTTCTTTTATAAAAAAAGGTATGAAGGTGATGATGGGTTGTAATGAAGATAGTGATTTACAATATTATTAAAAAAAATAACAAAGATAAAGATACTGCAACGAAGTATGCACAGGCTATGCCTATGATAGGTGCACAGCTCCTGCTCTAGGTACACGCAGAATCTGGAGAAAGCACTCGCAGCGTCTGGAGAAGGTACACGCAGCGCTTGGAGTAGGCACACGCAACGCCCGGAGTAAGTACACGCAGCACCCGGAGTAAGTACACGCAACGTCTGGAGTAGGCACGCAGCGTTTGAAGTAGGTATACGCGGCGCTTGAAGTAGGCAAACACAACTTCCGGAGTAGACACACACAGCGTCCGGAATAGACACGCAGCGTCTGGAGTAGGTCCACGCAACGTCTGGAGTAGGCACGCAGCGTTTGAAGTAGGTACACGCGGCGCTTGAAGTAGGCAAACACAGCGCACTAGTAGGCGGAGGCGTAGGCGTGGCTAGGCGACGACTTAAGGAGCGGGCAGAGGCTTGCAGGATCCCGAGGCAGTGCGGAAAAGGCCTTTAGGAGATGCTTCAAGTATCAAAGCTCAAGTCAGACTCCCCCACTCGCCGATTGTTCGGCTTATTTTTGCTTTTTGACGGATCTGGCCTAAGAACGGAAAATTATTCTCATTAAATTTGAAATTATTTAAATTAAAAGCAAATTCTTGTAAATGGCCAAGAAGAAAGGAGTATTTTGAAGTAAAAACATCAGGCCGGTAACGAAATTTGAATAAAAATTGCCATGACAACCTGATAAACAACGATGTCAAAACATGTCAAATTTTGGTTTTAGGCTCGTAATACAGAAACGGCAAGATTTAAGTGAAAAATGAGATATTATTTATATAGAAAAAAAATGTAGCGCAACAGCGCGCCCGAAACCCGAAATTGCAGAGTTACGGAGAACTAAATAAAAGACCGAAAAAGGTAGACTCCATTGACATCGATTTAAAAAGTGCTGATAACGGGAAAATACGACGTGAAAATGATTTGTTATTGTGTTCTTATGGTTTAAAAATGTTACAGGTTCCTATGGAAATAAAGGTGATGCAAAATATCTAGTTTTGAGATGAATGCAGAAAATAGAAAACAGAATGGAAAAATAAATTTAAAATAGTTAAAATGGTATGTAAGTAACATAACACTACATTTTCCCCCCGACCCTGGAAAATTTTTGACTCAGCAAAAATTTTGACATGTACATTCTAAAATAAACCATAAAAACATAGCTTTGCAGAAACAGACATCACCAGGCAAAATCAGATATACTATCTCTTACATTCATCATCTGCATTCAGGTAAGGGTGGAGTTCACATTCAATGACTACCACTCTAAAAGTGTGTTTTCAAAAGGACATTCAGGCTTATTTAAGGAGTTGTCATCCGCACCTGTGTGGAAAAAAAAAATATTTTGAAAGGACATCCAGGCTTATTTAAGGAGTTGTCATCCGCTCCTGAGTGAAGATAAAGATAAAGAAATTAATCTTAAGCAAGCTTTAGTCGCTATGACTTAAGTAAAGATTAAGAACGGCCAGAGCGGTAGGGCTTAAAGCCAGAGATCAGCAACATCACTAACGAGATGTGTCTGAAACAAAAAGTGAAGATTAACCAACGAAAATTCGAGGTCCTAAAGCAAGATGTGTTGAAGAACACTGGATCACCAAACAAACAAAGAAATAAAAATAATAAGGTGAGAATGATGGTGATATTTATACATATATACAGTTAATAAAAGTTAAAAAAAAAATTTATGATTTTACATCTTTGATGTGCCACTTGCCTCTAACTCCATTAGGGTCTTCAAGCACATAGATTAGTGGTGACAGTTTAGCTATCACTTTGCACTTGATGAACTTAGGGGCAAGTTTAGCATTAAAGTAAGCGCCGGCATTGCTTAATACATGGTTTTTACGCCAAACAGTGTCTCCCACATTAAATTCTTTAAAAGACCGGCGAAGATCATAGCGAGCGCTATTTTTAGCGTGAGCTATGTGAAGTTTAGTTTGAACTTTGTGAAAAATAGATGAGAGGAGACCAGCATTAGACGCGTAAATATCACGAGGCATAAATATCAATTCCTCGAGGTTCTGAGTTGGAGTATAGAAGGAACCACAAGGTATTGTTTCCCTACCAAAGACAAAAAAGTTTGGAGTAAAGCCAGTAGCCACATTTGTAGCGCTGTTCATTGCGTACTGAATCTTAGCAAGATGGTTGTCCCAGGATCTATGATCGTCTCCTACTAGAGATGCTAGAGCTGTAATAATTGTACTATTAAACTTCTCCGTAGGATTAACCTGAGGACAATATAAAGCTGTGTAAAAAATACAAGGAACGTTATAAGAATTTAAGAATGATTGGAATTCTCGCGATTGAAATTGAACCGCGTTGTCCATTATAATAGTTTGGGGAATGCCATGAACTAGAAAAACTGAATTTTCCAAAAGATTAATAATATTAGCTGAAGTAGCACGTTTAAGGGGAAAAATCATAGTATATTTAGTAAAATTGCAGTTAATTACTAGAATATACTGATTTCGTCTACGAGTAGGTAGTGGACCCATAAGATCTAAGGATATAGTTTGAAAAGGTCTGGAGCAAAGTTTGGGTTTACCCATAAGACCATAGGGAGAATGATTAGGGTGTTTGTAGGTTAAGCAGGTTTCACAAGACGAGATTAATTTAGCAATGTCCTTAAACATACCAGGCCAATAGTATTTTAAAGATATAAGGATATAGTTTGAAAAGATCTAAGGATATAGTTTGAAAAGGTCTGGAGCAAAGTTTGGGTTTACCCATAAGACCATAGGGAGAATGATTAGGGTGTTTGTAGGTTAAGCAGGTTTCACAAGACGAGATTAATTTAGCAATGTCCTTAAACATACCAGGCCAATAGTATTTTAAAGATATTTTCTTGAATGTCTTGAAGATACCAAGATGGAGTTCTGAAGGGGAACCATGGTTAACTTCAATAAGTGTATGCCTATCTCGAGGTAGTGGAACTTCTTTCCAAATAAAGTCATCGTTTAGACGATCGGGAGAATGGATGCAGCGGTAAAGTTTGTTATCCCTGATAGTGTAGTTGGGATATGCGTCTGGGTTGTTGGAGCATCCGAGAAAAATCTTGTTGTAGTGCTCAAGTTCACGATCAGGTGGTTCTTCAATCGTAATAGGATGTACGCCTTGAGGTGAAATTTCTCGTGTATCAGGACGTTCTTGATTCTTATGTCTTGATAATAAATCTGGAACAACGTTATCCTTTCCTTTTTTATGTTTCAGGACAAAGTTAAAGCATGATAAGCGTAAAGTCCAGCGAGCAAGTCTTCCTGATGGATTCGATAAGTTCTGAAACCATTTAAGTGCAGCATGGTCAGTATATATTGTAAATTCTTTACCATTGTCTAGATAACATCGCCAATGTTCTAACGCAGTTATTACAGCCAATGTTTCTCTTTCAGTAGTTGAGTAGTTCTGTTGATTTTTGTTTAGTGTTTTACTCATGTAAGCAATCACGACTTCTTTGTCATCTTGATGTTGAGTAAGCATTGCTCCTATGCCATAATTTGATGCATCACAATGTACAGAGAAGGGTAGTTCGAAGTTAGGGCAAGCAAGGACAGGAGCAGTTACCAAAGCTTCTTTAAGTTTCTGGAAAGCAGCTGCAGCTTGTGAATTCCATAAAAATTTAGGAGCGTTCTTCCTGGAACAGGTTAGTTGGTTGAGTGGAGAGGCAATGGTGCTAAAGTTTGGAATGAATCTTCTGAACCAGCTGCAGGTGCCTATGAATCTACGTACTTCTTTTCTGCAAGTAGGTACAGGATATTCTAAAATAGCTTTTATTTTATCTGGATCAGCACGTAGACCATACTCGTCCACTAGAAAACCAAGGTATTTCAGTTCTTTCTTGAAGAATTGACTCTTCTCAAAGTAAATAGTCAGATTAGCATATGAAAGTTTTTCATGAACTTTCATGAGAAGCGATATGTGTTCATCAAAAGTCTCGCTAATAATAACGATGTCATCCAGATAGCAAAATACCTTGTTCTCAAATTCAGGAGTAAAAAGCATATCCATTAATCTTTGTAGAGTTGCAGGTGAGCTAGAGAGACCAAAAGGCATTACCTTGAATCTAAACATACCTCTTCCAGGTACATAAAATGCAGTTTTATCTTTATCAGCAGGATTCAAGGGAATCTCCCAAAATGCTTTCGCAATGTCGATGCTTGATAAGTATTTGGCATTCTTCAGGTTGTCCAAAATTTCGCTTATTAATGGCAGACTATAAGCATCACGACGTGTAACTGAGTTAAGCTTCCTGCTGTCTACGCAGAAACGCCATTCACCATTCTTCTTCGGAGTGATGAGAACTGGAGATAACCAAGGACTTTCGCATTGTTCAATGACGTTCCATCCCAGCATCTTGTCAACTTCATTAATTAACGCCTTTTGTTTTTCAGGAGACAGTCTGTAACATCTTTGTTTGATTGGAAGAGAATCACCAGTATCAATCTTGTGGGTGATTAAGTGTGTGCTTCCCAGGATACCTTTTTCTTCAAAAGAAATTGTCTTGAAGCGTTGGATGATGTCGTTAGCGATGTCCTTTTGGTTAGGAGTTAAATGCTCATAAGGTAAAACTTTAATATCTTTAGTTTCGATAGCAGAGCATTTAGATTCTGTAAAGTTAAGAGAAGATAAAACACTAGGTAACAGATTAAATTTTCTCCAAAAGTCAATACCTAGTATTAGTGAAGGAAATATTTCCGGGAAAACATAAGCTTTAATCAAATGAGTTTGATTATTGAAATGAACAGGTAAGTCAAAATAACCCAAGGAATTAACTTTTTGATTATTAGCAGTAGAGACAGTAATAAGATCTGACTTGAAAAGTTTACAGCCCAGTTTAAGAATTTCCAAATGAGAATTATTACCCAGAATAGTTACTGAGCTGCCAGAATCTAGTAAACCAGATAAAGTTAAGTCATAAATTTTGACATTAACGAATGGACGATTAAGATCTTGTTCTTTGGAGTAGAGTGTAGAAGAGATTTTGTAACAAGAAAAGAAGTTTTGAATTGTTTTAATCCAACTAGTCCAATCGTCATTATCAAAATTTAAGTTACTTTTCAAGTCAACAGTTAATTTTTTTGAACTAGTATGTGGTTTGGGAGAACAAGTAGGGCAATCTGCAGTTTTAAAACCTTTAAAACCACATTTGAAACAAATCACGAATCGTGGTTGAGTACAAGTGTTCAAAGTATGACCTTGTTTACGACAGCGAACACAAAAAGAGCTTTCTTGAGGAGCTTTAGTTTGAGAGAGAGTATTAACTTGTCTGGAAGGGTATTTGTATGATGAAGCGAATTTATTCATGAAGGGAGGAGAAGGTCGTGAGTTATTAGAAGAATTTGGAGAGTCAACTGAACTTGAAGTGGAATGCTTGTAGTTGAATTCAGAAATAAGAGGACTTTGTTGTACATTTGGTTCTTTAAATTGTTTGTCTCTGTCTAGGAACTTTTCATAGTTTTGGCAAGTAGCCAGAAGAGAGTCGATAGAGTCAATATCTTTTAGAGCTACGAAGACTGAATAACATGGGCGAATATTCCTCAAAATAATCTCCAATTGTTCTGTTTCAGAAAGTTTCTTCGAAAGACGAGATAACATTCCAGACATCATGGAAATATAGATGACGATAGGTTCATTACGGCCTTGAGTTCGATTCCTAATCGCTTCTAGAAGTTTATAATCATAATCAAAACCACCAAAGTCTTTGATTAATAAAGAGGAAAGTTCGTTCCAAGTTAAGTTTGGATTCTGATTATATTTAAATCTGAACCAATGAAGAGCATTGTCGGTGAAAATTTCAAACGCTTGAGAAATCAACAAGTCTTTGGGTAAGCCACGAGCTAAGCAGTATTCTTCAAGTTTTTGAAGAAAGGATCTTGGACAGCTTTTACCATTGAAGGTGTGTCTTTTCAGATCTTTGAAGACGTTAGTTGGAGAAAAAGATTGAGGTAGTGGTGAAGGATACGGGGTATGGATCTTAACAGATGTTTGAGAAACAAGAGGAGGTTCCATGACAGTCGGGTCAACAGGAGGGTCAAGTGATGGAGAGCCATTTTCAGTTGGAGGTGGAGTCAAGGATTCGAATTGTTTAGTAATAGCGTCAAATTTCATCTTCAAAGTATCGAAAATAGCTTTAAAGTCTGGATATAAGTCAGTATCTATTCGCTCTAATCTGTGAAAAACATGATTAATAAAAGTTTCTATTAATCGTAAGTATTTGGTTTCACCTTGTAAAAATTTTTCAATTTTACAGTCCAGGTAAGTCAAAGTAGAACCAATTTGAGACAAGTCATCCTCGATCGGAATTGGAGAAGTCAGAATATCTTCAGGGTGAGAATTCTCAACTAAACGCAAAACCTGTTTTTTTAGAAGCAAAACAGTATTAGCTGGTTCCTCACATCTAATCTTCACTTCGTATTCGAGTTCGGCCTTGTTAAGGAATTCGTACTTAATAACCCGTTTCATTGTTATAATTAAGTGTTAAGTTTAAGAAATAAAAATTTAATAAAAAATTGTACCTCTAGAATAAAAATATTAAAGTGATGAATGTAAGTGAAGTGTTATATGTAGGTCTAAATATAATCCAGATAAGTTGAAAAACAAGATGAAGTTTTGTTTTAGAATTTGGAAGATATGATAAGGATGAGTAAATAAAGAGTTAAGAACGAAAGAGAAAGCAATTCAATCAAAAGGAAATGGATAAGGCGTAGCTAAGGTGAAGAAAAGAAGAACTTTACGTTGGGCGCCAAATTGTCGTGAAGCGACAATAAAAAACTAAAGAACCTAACTTAACTACAACGAAAACAACCAAAATAAAATAAATTATTTAAAAAATTTGAAAAGTTTTACAGTTTCTTTTATAAAAAAAGGTATGAAGGTGATGATGGGTTGTAATGAAGATAGTGATTTACAATATTATTAAAAAAATAACAAAGATAAAGATACTGCAACGAAGTATGCACAGGCTATGCCTATGATAGGTGCACAGCTCCTGCTCTAGGTACACGCAGAATCTGGAGAAAGCACTCGCAGCGTCTGGAGAAGGTACACGCAGCGCTTGGAGTAGGCACACGCAACGCCCGGAGTAAGTACACGCAGCACCCGGAGTAAGTACACGCAACGTCTGGAGTAGGCACGCAGCGTTTGAAGTAGGTATACGCGGCGCTTGAAGTAGGCAAACACAACTTCCGGAGTAGACACACACAGCGTCCGGAATAGACACGCAGCGTCTGGAGTAGGTCCACGCAACGTCTGGAGTAGGCACGCAGCGTTTGAAGTAGGTACACGCGGCGCTTGAAGTAGGCAAACACAGCGCACTAGTAGGCGGAGGCGTAGGCGTGGCTAGGCGACGACTTAAGGAGCGGGCAGAGGCTTGCAGGATCCCGAGGCAGTGCGGAAAAGGCCTTTAGGAGATGCTTCAAGTATCAAAGCTCAAGTCAGACTCCCCCACTCGCCGATTGTTCGGCTTATTTTTGCTTTTTGACGGATCTGGCCTAAGAACGGAAAATTATTCTCATTAAATTTGAAATTATTTAAATTAAAAGCAAATTCTTGTAAATGGCCAAGAAGAAAGGAGTATTTTGAAGTAAAAACATCAGGCCGGTAACGAAATTTGAATAAAAATTGCCATGACAACCTGATAAACAACGATGTCAAAACATGTCAAATTTTGGTTTTAGGCTCGTAATACAGAAACGGCAAGATTTAAGTGAAAAATGAGATATTATTTATATAGAAAAAAAATGTAGCGCAACAGCGCGCCCGAAACCCGAAATTGCAGAGTTACGGAGAACTAAATAAAAGACCGAAAAAGGTAGACTCCATTGACATCGATTTAAAAAGTGCTGATAACGGGAAAATACGACGTGAAAATGATTTGTTATTGTGTTCTTATGGTTTAAAAATGTTACAGGTTCCTATGGAAATAAAGGTGATGCAAAATATCTAGTTTTGAGATGAATGCAGAAAATAGAAAACAGAATGGAAAAATAAATTTAAAATAGTTAAAATGGTATGTAAGTAACATAACACTACATTTTCCCCCCGACCCTGGAAAATTTTTGACTCAGCAAAAATTTTGACATGTACATTCTAAAATAAACCATAAAAACATAGCTTTGCAGAAACAGACATCACCAGGCAAAATCAGATATACTATCTCTTACATTCATCATCTGCATTCAGGTAAGGGTGGAGTTCACATTCAATGACTACCACTCTAAAAGTGTGTTTTCAAAAGGACATTCAGGCTTATTTAAGGAGTTGTCATCCGCACCTGTGTGGAAAAAAAAAATATTTTGAAAGGACATCCAGGCTTATTTAAGGAGTTGTCATCCGCTCCTGAGTGAAGATAAAGATAAAGAAATTAATCTTAAGCAAGCTTTAGTCGCTATGACTTAAGTAAAGATTAAGAACGGCCAGAGCGGTAGGGCTTAAAGCCAGAGATCAGCAACATCACTAACGAGATGTGTCTGAAACAAAAAGTGAAGATTAACCAACGAAAATTCGAGGTCCTAAAGCAAGATGTGTTGAAGAACACTGGATCACCAAACAAACAAAGAAATAAAAATAATAAGGTGAGAATGATGGTGATATTTATACATATATACAGTTAATAAAAGTTAAAAAAAAATTTATGATTTTACATCTTTGATGTGCCACTTGCCTCTAACTCCATTAGGGTCTTCAAGCACATAGATTAGTGGTGACAGTTTAGCTATCACTTTGCACTTGATGAACTTAGGGGCAAGTTTAGCATTAAAGTAAGCGCCGGCATTGCTTAATACATGGTTTTTACGCCAAACAGTGTCTCCCACATTAAATTCTTTAAAAGACCGGCGAAGATCATAGCGAGCGCTATTTTTAGCGTGAGCTATGTGAAGTTTAGTTTGAACTTTGTGAAAAATAGATGAGAGGAGACCAGCATTAGACGCGTAAATATCACGAGGCATAAATATCAATTCCTCGAGGTTCTGAGTTGGAGTATAGAAGGAACCACAAGGTATTGTTTCCCTACCAAAGACAAAAAAGTTTGGAGTAAAGCCAGTAGCCACATTTGTAGCGCTGTTCATTGCGTACTGAATCTTAGCAAGATGGTTGTCCCAGGATCTATGATCGTCTCCTACTAGAGATGCTAGAGCTGTAATAATTGTACTATTAAACTTCTCCGTAGGATTAACCTGAGGACAATATAAAGCTGTGTAAAAAATACAAGGAACGTTATAAGAATTTAAGAATGATTGGAATTCTCGCGATTGAAATTGAACCGCGTTGTCCATTATAATAGTTTGGGGAATGCCATGAACTAGAAAAACTGAATTTTCCAAAAGATTAATAATATTAGCTGAAGTAGCACGTTTAAGGGGAAAAATCATAGTATATTTAGTAAAATTGCAGTTAATTACTAGAATATACTGATTTCGTCTACGAGTAGGTAGTGGACCCATAAGATCTAAGGATATAGTTTGAAAAGGTCTGGAGCAAAGTTTGGGTTTACCCATAAGACCATAGGGAGAATGATTAGGGTGTTTGTAGGTTAAGCAGGTTTCACAAGACGAGATTAATTTAGCAATGTCCTTAAACATACCAGGCCAATAGTATTTTAAAGATATAAGGATATAGTTTGAAAAGATCTAAGGATATAGTTTGAAAAGGTCTGGAGCAAAGTTTGGGTTTACCCATAAGACCATAGGGAGAATGATTAGGGTGTTTGTAGGTTAAGCAGGTTTCACAAGACGAGATTAATTTAGCAATGTCCTTAAACATACCAGGCCAATAGTATTTTAAAGATATTTTCTTGAATGTCTTGAAGATACCAAGATGGAGTTCTGAAGGGGAACCATGGTTAACTTCAATAAGTGTATGCCTATCTCGAGGTAGTGGAACTTCTTTCCAAATAAAGTCATCGTTTAGACGATCGGGAGAATGGATGCAGCGGTAAAGTTTGTTATCCCTGATAGTGTAGTTGGGATATGCGTCTGGGTTGTTGGAGCATCCGAGAAAAATCTTGTTGTAGTGCTCAAGTTCACGATCAGGTGGTTCTTCAATCGTAATAGGATGTACGCCTTGAGGTGAAATTTCTCGTGTATCAGGACGTTCTTGATTCTTATGTCTTGATAATAAATCTGGAACAACGTTATCCTTTCCTTTTTTATGTTTCAGGACAAAGTTAAAGCATGATAAGCGTAAAGTCCAGCGAGCAAGTCTTCCTGATGGATTCGATAAGTTCTGAAACCATTTAAGTGCAGCATGGTCAGTATATATTGTAAATTCTTTACCATTGTCTAGATAACATCGCCAATGTTCTAACGCAGTTATTACAGCCAATGTTTCTCTTTCAGTAGTTGAGTAGTTCTGTTGATTTTTGTTTAGTGTTTTACTCATGTAAGCAATCACGACTTCTTTGTCATCTTGATGTTGAGTAAGCATTGCTCCTATGCCATAATTTGATGCATCACAATGTACAGAGAAGGGTAGTTCGAAGTTAGGGCAAGCAAGGACAGGAGCAGTTACCAAAGCTTCTTTAAGTTTCTGGAAAGCAGCTGCAGCTTGTGAATTCCATAAAAATTTAGGAGCGTTCTTCCTGGAACAGGTTAGTTGGTTGAGTGGAGAGGCAATGGTGCTAAAGTTTGGAATGAATCTTCTGAACCAGCTGCAGGTGCCTATGAATCTACGTACTTCTTTTCTGCAAGTAGGTACAGGATATTCTAAAATAGCTTTTATTTTATCTGGATCAGCACGTAGACCATACTCGTCCACTAGAAAACCAAGGTATTTCAGTTCTTTCTTGAAGAATTGACTCTTCTCAAAGTAAATAGTCAGATTAGCATATGAAAGTTTTTCATGAACTTTCATGAGAAGCGATATGTGTTCATCAAAAGTCTCGCTAATAATAACGATGTCATCCAGATAGCAAAATACCTTGTTCTCAAATTCAGGAGTAAAAAGCATATCCATTAATCTTTGTAGAGTTGCAGGTGAGCTAGAGAGACCAAAAGGCATTACCTTGAATCTAAACATACCTCTTCCAGGTACATAAAATGCAGTTTTATCTTTATCAGCAGGATTCAAGGGAATCTCCCAAAATGCTTTCGCAATGTCGATGCTTGATAAGTATTTGGCATTCTTCAGGTTGTCCAAAATTTCGCTTATTAATGGCAGACTATAAGCATCACGACGTGTAACTGAGTTAAGCTTCCTGCTGTCTACGCAGAAACGCCATTCACCATTCTTCTTCGGAGTGATGAGAACTGGAGATAACCAAGGACTTTCGCATTGTTCAATGACGTTCCATCCCAGCATCTTGTCAACTTCATTAATTAACGCCTTTTGTTTTTCAGGAGACAGTCTGTAACATCTTTGTTTGATTGGAAGAGAATCACCAGTATCAATCTTGTGGGTGATTAAGTGTGTGCTTCCCAGGATACCTTTTTCTTCAAAAGAAATTGTCTTGAAGCGTTGGATGATGTCGTTAGCGATGTCCTTTTGGTTAGGAGTTAAATGCTCATAAGGTAAAACTTTAATATCTTTAGTTTCGATAGCAGAGCATTTAGATTCTGTAAAGTTAAGAGAAGATAAAACACTAGGTAACAGATTAAATTTTCTCCAAAAGTCAATACCTAGTATTAGTGAAGGAAATATTTCCGGGAAAACATAAGCTTTAATCAAATGAGTTTGATTATTGAAATGAACAGGTAAGTCAAAATAACCCAAGGAATTAACTTTTTGATTATTAGCAGTAGAGACAGTAATAAGATCTGACTTGAAAAGTTTACAGCCCAGTTTAAGAATTTCCAAATGAGAATTATTACCCAGAATAGTTACTGAGCTGCCAGAATCTAGTAAACCAGATAAAGTTAAGTCATAAATTTTGACATTAACGAATGGACGATTAAGATCTTGTTCTTTGGAGTAGAGTGTAGAAGAGATTTTGTAACAAGAAAAGAAGTTTTGAATTGTTTTAATCCAACTAGTCCAATCGTCATTATCAAAATTTAAGTTACTTTTCAAGTCAACAGTTAATTTTTTTGAACTAGTATGTGGTTTGGGAGAACAAGTAGGGCAATCTGCAGTTTTAAAACCTTTAAAACCACATTTGAAACAAATCACGAATCGTGGTTGAGTACAAGTGTTCAAAGTATGACCTTGTTTACGACAGCGAACACAAAAAGAGCTTTCTTGAGGAGCTTTAGTTTGAGAGAGAGTATTAACTTGTCTGGAAGGGTATTTGTATGATGAAGCGAATTTATTCATGAAGGGAGGAGAAGGTCGTGAGTTATTAGAAGAATTTGGAGAGTCAACTGAACTTGAAGTGGAATGCTTGTAGTTGAATTCAGAAATAAGAGGACTTTGTTGTACATTTGGTTCTTTAAATTGTTTGTCTCTGTCTAGGAACTTTTCATAGTTTTGGCAAGTAGCCAGAAGAGAGTCGATAGAGTCAATATCTTTTAGAGCTACGAAGACTGAATAACATGGGCGAATATTCCTCAAAATAATCTCCAATTGTTCTGTTTCAGAAAGTTTCTTCGAAAGACGAGATAACATTCCAGACATCATGGAAATATAGATGACGATAGGTTCATTACGGCCTTGAGTTCGATTCCTAATCGCTTCTAGAAGTTTATAATCATAATCAAAACCACCAAAGTCTTTGATTAATAAAGAGGAAAGTTCGTTCCAAGTTAAGTTTGGATTCTGATTATATTTAAATCTGAACCAATGAAGAGCATTGTCGGTGAAAATTTCAAACGCTTGAGAAATCAACAAGTCTTTGGGTAAGCCACGAGCTAAGCAGTATTCTTCAAGTTTTTGAAGAAAGGATCTTGGACAGCTTTTACCATTGAAGGTGTGTCTTTTCAGATCTTTGAAGACGTTAGTTGGAGAAAAAGATTGAGGTAGTGGTGAAGGATACGGGGTATGGATCTTAACAGATGTTTGAGAAACAAGAGGAGGTTCCATGACAGTCGGGTCAACAGGAGGGTCAAGTGATGGAGAGCCATTTTCAGTTGGAGGTGGAGTCAAGGATTCGAATTGTTTAGTAATAGCGTCAAATTTCATCTTCAAAGTATCGAAAATAGCTTTAAAGTCTGGATATAAGTCAGTATCTATTCGCTCTAATCTGTGAAAAACATGATTAATAAAAGTTTCTATTAATCGTAAGTATTTGGTTTCACCTTGTAAAAATTTTTCAATTTTACAGTCCAGGTAAGTCAAAGTAGAACCAATTTGAGACAAGTCATCCTCGATCGGAATTGGAGAAGTCAGAATATCTTCAGGGTGAGAATTCTCAACTAAACGCAAAACCTGTTTTTTTAGAAGCAAAACAGTATTAGCTGGTTCCTCACATCTAATCTTCACTTCGTATTCGAGTTCGGCCTTGTTAAGGAATTCGTACTTAATAACCCGTTTCATTGTTATAATTAAGTGTTAAGTTTAAGAAATAAAAATTTAATAAAAAATTGTACCTCTAGAATAAAAATATTAAAGTGATGAATGTAAGTGAAGTGTTATATGTAGGTCTAAATATAATCCAGATAAGTTGAAAAACAAGATGAAGTTTTGTTTTAGAATTTGGAAGATATGATAAGGATGAGTAAATAAAGAGTTAAGAACGAAAGAGAAAGCAATTCAATCAAAAGGAAATGGATAAGGCGTAGCTAAGGTGAAGAAAAGAAGAACTTTACGTTGGGCGCCAAATTGTCGTGAAGCGACAATAAAAAACTAAAGAACCTAACTTAACTACAACGAAAACAACCAAAATAAAATAAATTATTTAAAAAATTTGAAAAGTTTTACAGTTTCTTTTATAAAAAAAGGTATGAAGGTGATGATGGGTTGTAATGAAGATAGTGATTTACAATATTATTAAAAAAATAACAAAGATAAAGATACTGCAACGAAGTATGCACAGGCTATGCCTATGATAGGTGCACAGCTCCTGCTCTAGGTACACGCAGAATCTGGAGAAAGCACACGCAGCGTCTGGAGAAGGTACACGCAGCGCTTGGAGTAGGCACACGCAACGCCCGGAGTAAGTACACGCAGCACCCGGAGTAAGTACACGCAACGTCTGGAGTAGGCACGCAGCGTTTGAAGTAGGTATACGCGGCGCTTGAAGTAGGCAAACACAACTTCCGGAGTAGACACACACAGCGTCCGGAATAGACACGCAGCGTCTGGAGTAGGTCCACGCATCGTCTGGAGTAGGCACGCAGCGTTTGAAGTAGGTACACGCGGCGCTTGAAGTAGGCAAACACAGCGCACTAGTAGGCGGAGGCGTAGGCGTGGCTAGGCGACGACTTAAGGAGCGGACAGAGGCTTGCAGGATCCCGAGGCAGTGCGGAAAAGGTTTTTAGGAGATGCTTCAAGTATCAAAGCTCAAGTCAGACTCCCCCATTCGCCGATTGTTCGGCTTATTTTTGCTTTTTGACGGATCTGGCCTAAGAACGGAAAATTATTCTCATTAAATTTGAAATTATTTAAATTAAAAGCAAATTCTTGTAAATGGCCAAGAAGAAAGGAGTATTTTGAAGTAAAAATATCAGGCCGGTAACGATATTTGAATAAAAATTGCCATGACAACCTGATAAACAACGATGTCAAAACATGTCAAATTTTGGTTTTAGGCTCGTAATACAGAAACGGCAAGATTTAAGTGAAAAATGAGATATTATTTATATAGAAAAAAAAAGTAGCGCAACAGCGCGCCCGAAACCCGAAATTGCAGAGTTACGGAGAACTAAATAAAAGACCGAAAAAGGTAGACTCCATTGACATCGATTTAAAAAGTGCTGATAACGGGAAAATACGACGTGAAAATGATTTGTTATTGTGTTCTTATGGTTTAAAAATGTTACAGGTTCCTATGGAAATAAAGGTGATGCAAAATATCTAGTTTTGAGATGAACGCAGAAAATAGAAAACAGAATGGAAAAATAAATTTAAAATAGTTAAAATGGTATGTAAGTAACATAACACTACAAATGAGTTATTCAATTTCTGTGAGGAGCGGAGGTGGCTCTGTGCAGATATGGTCCATTTAAAAATGACATCAGACACATACACTTATGTAAGTGACATTAAAAAGGACTGCCGAAGATGGCTTGATCACTGTCTGGTAACAGAGGCAGCTTGGTGATGTGTATCAAATTGTAAGGTATGCCTTGATGTTTATTGGTCAGATCATTTTCCACTGGAAGTGGATTTTAAGATAGGTAATCTGTCATTTAAAACTAAATATAAAGAAAAATGTTGTAACAAGATGAAGTGGGGTGAGAGGGGCGTTGATCAGATTAACATATACAGTAAAATATGTCATAATAATTTAAGAAATAATGATTTCTTAAATTTACGCGAACACTACACATTGAATAAAACTATTATTTACGGATTTTATCGCGTTTAATTACATTTATTTATTTTTATTATTATCCCGACGTTTCGGGTGCTTTACAGCGCCCATGGTCACGGGGGGGACTGAGATGTTTGACGTCCAAATGACATAGTTAGTCCGGCTACCTTCAGTTTTTTAATATTAATTTTTTTTTGGTCCGATTTATGGTCCGTAAATCGGACCAAAAATTAATATTAAAAAACTGAAGGTATCCGGACTAACTATGACATTGGGACGTCAAACATCTCAGTCCCCCCCGTGACCATGGGCGCTGTAAAGCACCCGAAACGTCGGGATAATAATAAAAATAAATTAATGTAATTAAACGCGATAAAATCCGTAAATAATAGTTTTATTCAATTTAAGAAATATTGATTTTCCGATAGAATTTAGTTTTTGTGCGGATAAAGTGTGTAATAATGTAGATCATAGAACTGTAATTGATAGGTTGTATAATAATATTGATTACATCTTAAGAGAAGCCGCTGAAACTAGCTATGAGATAAGAAAGCGTAGTAAACACAAACTGGTTGTTGGGTGGAATAAGTACTTACGGGAGGTCCATCAGGAGGCACGATGCAGTTTCCAAATGTGGTTACTGTATGATAAACCCAGTGCGGGTTATGTATATGACAGAATGCGAGAAGCTAGGAGGTGTTTTAAGTCAAAGCTTAAGTGGTGTCAAGACAATGAGTACCAAATAAAAATGGATATTTTGGCTACTCACCACAAAGAAAAAGATTTTAAGAGTTTTTGGAAACAAACAAAGAAGCTGGAAACTGCATCATGCTTGCCTGCGAGTATCGATGGTAAGAGTGAGCCCCATCATATCGCAGAAGTTTTTAGGGAACACTTCAAAGTGGAATCTCCATTGGGACCGGTGCAGCGGGTGTTCGATATTGAGGAGAAGTCATGCAGTGAATCTGCCAGATTTACTGCGAAAGAAGTCGCAAATGTCATAAATAATACGACACGTGGTAAATCCTCAGTATTGAGCACCTGCAGTATGCGGGAGTTCATCTGCCTAGGGTGTTGACTATGCTCTATAATGCATGTATAGGGCATGAATACTTACCTCAGGAACTTATGAAGACCATAGTGGTACCAGTTCTAAAGAATAAGACCGGGGATGCTGCCGACAAGAACAATTATAGACTGATCTCGCTAGCTACTGTGATAGCCAAAGTATTGGATGGTTTGCTTGATCGTCGAATAAGTAAACATATACAGGTACATGAGGCACAGTTTGGGTTTATACCTGAACTGTCCACTGAAACTGCAATCTTGCGACTCAAGCATACCGTCCAGTATTATGTTACGAGAAAAACGCATGTCTACGCCTGTTTTTGGACTTGTCGAAGGCATTTGACCTGGTCTCGTACAACCTATTATGGGATAAGCTTCGGAGGGAAACGAGTACGCCTAGAGAGATAGTCGATATATTAAGGTATTGGTACCACAACCAATCAAATAATTTAAGGTGGGCATGTTCATACTCAAGTGAATAAAGGTTGGAAAGTGGAGTGAGACAGGGGGCTTAACTTCACCGAGGCTCTTTAACTTATATATAAATGGATTGATCGATGAGCTTAGCAGAACGGGCGTCGGATGCTCAATGGATGGTAACTTCGTAAACAGCATCGGTTACGTGGACGACATGGTGCTGCTGAGCCCTTCAATCAGAGCACTTGAAACATTAATAAATTTATGTGAGAGATATGCGGGAGCCCATGGTCTCAGGTACAACTCCAAAAAGAGTGAACTACTTGTTTTCAAGGCGGGGAAAAAAGAAGCCAAGGATATCCCACCGGTCATGCTTGGAGGAGTACCTTTAAGTAGAGTGACCAAATTTAAATACCTGGGGCACTGGGTTACAGATGACCTCTCTGATGACTTGGATATTGAACGAGAACGTAGAGCGTTAGCAGTGAGGTGCAACATGCTGGCTCGCAGGTTTGCAAGGTGTACAAAAGCTGTCAAGATAACCCTTTTTAAGGCGTACTGCCAAACATTTTACACCTGCAGCCTGTCGGAGGTCAAGTATACTCGCAGATCCGTAAATGCTCTACGTGTTCAATATAATAATGGCTTTAGGATGCTAATGGGGCTGTATTGATATTGCAGCGCAGCAAGTATATTTATTGAGGCTAACACTTGATGCAATAATGCAGAAGAGAGTGGCCTCCCTGATGCGACGCGTGCGAGACAGTGCCAACGGACTCCTATGTACTGTATTAGGTAGGTTTGATTGTCCGGTAGTGCGGCACTGGAACACTGTGCATATGGGGTCCAGAGCTGTTATATTTAATATAAAATAAGCATTGTTGTTTTTTAGTTGTATATTTATTAACATTAATTTTAAGTTTATATTATTTATTACTAACAAATAATGGAGCTTGTATCTGAAATAAAATTATTATTATTATTTGGGGTATCTATATAGTTTTCTCATCTGGTTGGGTTATATAAATATATAATTATAAATTAAAATGAAACGACAAATATACATAAATATCAATAACATAAAATAAATACAAAAATACATAAATAAATAAAAGGCCAACCAGATGGAAGCCCTCGGCAGGAGAGACCAAACGGCCGAGGGTTACGAGGAAAGGGAAAGAAACCGGCGGACGATGCGGGCGGTATCGAGGAGCACCGCCTTTTGCATTTGAGCCTGGAGCGGTTCGTCACGGAGTCCCAGTCGCCTCAGATGGCCCAAGAGGCTGACTGGGATTAGCCCATTCGCAGAGACGACTACAGGAATAATTTCGGCCGGCAGACCACCCCACATATCGGTCACCTCGTGAGCCAGGTCCAGATATTTTGTTCGTTTATCTGTTTCGGCTTTCACGAGGTTCTCGTCATACGGAATGGTAATGTCGACCAAAAATATCCTTGACTGTGCCCGGTCCATCAGCACAATATCAGGCTTATTCGCAAGAATAGTCCTGTCTGTGATGATAGCCCGGTCCCAGTAGAGCCTGGCGCGGTCATTTTTGAGCCCCGCTTCCGGCAAGTACTTGTAATACGGCACTTTCCGGCCCACGAGACCGTATTTCAGAGTGAGCTCCTGGTGTAGAATTCTAGCTACTAGGTTGTGCCTGTGCAAGTACTCAGAGTTAGAAAGCGCCGAATAACCGGAGATGACATGCCTAAGTGACTCACCGGGATGGCGACAAGCTCGACAGACGTCGACGGTGCCATCCTTTAGGATGTATCTCCGATAGTTGTTGGTCTTAATAACCTGATCCTTTATTGCACAGACAATACCCTCGGTTTCCCCGAAGAGATCACCGAAACGTAGCCAGTTGAGGGAGGCGACTGTATCTACGAAGGGCTCATGTAGAACCGTGTAGTACCTTCCATGGAGCTCCTTCTCCTTCCATACGGTCTCCCGATCGGAAATGCTTAGTACTGCCGGGTCCTTTCATTGCTCGTTGGCTAAGGATAGAGGGGTAAGTCCTTTATGACTATCACTAGAAATGACGTCATTGTAGAATGGATTATCCGATCTCACCAGGAAGTAATTACGGAGGCTGCACACTTCGCGATTATGCATGGTGAGCGCACTCAGGAAGCCACGCCCACCATGCTTTCGCGGCAAGTACAGCCTCATTACCGACGATCTCGGATGATGCATCCTGTGGGACGTCATGGTAGTGCGGACTTTTCTATCCAGGGCGTTAAGTTCGGTTTGAGTCCACCTGAGTATGCCAAAGGTATACATGAAGACAGGCATGACCCAGCCGTTATATTCGTGTGCCTTATTCACACCGGACAAAAGGCTGTTAAGCACTTTGGTCAAGCGTGCATAAAACGTGTCGCAAACTGACTGTTTCATACCAGCCTCATCGATACCGATGTTCTGTGACATACCCAGGTATCGGTATGTTTCAGCCTCGGAAAGGGTCCTTAAGTTGACGGGCATAGATAAGTCTATGCTCTCAGAGTTAGCAACCCTACCCCTCTCAACATGGAGGACCGCACACTCATCCGTCCCCAGCTCCATTCCAATAGAATTGCTAAATTCACAAGTGATGTTTAGCAATTCCATAAGATGGGAGCGACTGGGGGCGAATAATGTACTTACATTTGAATGAATAAATAAATAAAATAAAAAAAGATTGGACTCAGACAGTCGCCCCGGAATATACCCCTTCTTATCCTTATGCGGCTTTCCGCAGCCGTCATCCGCTCGCCTAGATGACAGAGGATCGTACTCCACTGCCCCATACACCGCTCGAGGAAGTCTCGAACTGTACAGTCAATCTTGTACAGCTCGAGGATCCTCTTTAGCCATGTATGGGGCACCGAGTCAAATGCCTTTCTGTAGTCTATCCAGGCGGCGGAGAAGTTCCGACGGTTGCGTTTCACCACTTTGCCAATGACCGCGTCAATGAGGAGTGGTTCCTTGGTTTCACGACCGCCGCCCCGACATCCATTTTGAGCGCGCGACATCACCTGATTTGATTCCGGGTGACGAGTGATTCTCGCGTTCAAAATGGATGTTAGTGTCTTGTATATGGTCGGCAGACACGTGATGGGGCGGTATTTGCTCGGGTCTGTGGTAACCTGGTCTTTAGGAACCAAATGAGTGATCCCAGTAGTGAAGAGGCTCGGGAGCGACTTCTGGTTGAGAGCCTCTTGGAACTGTCAGGCGAGCACAGTGTGACACACCACAAACCCCTTCAGCCAGTAGTGATGCAGCCCGTCGTGTCCCGGACTTTTCCAGTTCGGGGCCCTACGGACCGCCTCAGCTACGTCATCCGGCGTTATAATGACGGGGTGCATGGGCGTTATACTCGCACACTGACTCTCCACAACTTCCGTCCAAGGGCCCTTGCTGTGGTTTATGGGCTCTGACCACAGGCCGCGCCAGAATGCTACAGTGTCGGCCTCATTCGGTGCTGGGCCCGTTCCATTTACCATTGGTCGCTTCAACGATTTATAGAGCATCTTCTGATCACTCTGGAAGAGACGATTCTGGTTAAACCGTGTCGACCTCTCGGTATATCGCCGAATCCGCTTACCCCAAGCAGCGATTCTCTGCTTCGGGTCGTCTATGCGCTCCGTCAGTTTTTGCATTATATCCGGCTGGGACAAACTAACATTTGTCCCAGCAAATGCCATCCTGACGGTGCGAACAATCCTTGGCCTGTTGTTGCCTGACCTGAAGCATATCAGTCTGCCGATGAGGGCCCTAGCCCTTGCGATACGTTCTTCAATTCTTATTCTCCAGGCTGGGATAGCGCTACTTTGTCCAGTAGCGTGTCCAGCCGTGGAAAGTTTGGCGCCTATAATACGGCACACTTCCAGTGCGGCGCCAAAAAGAATTGAGTCCGTCTCGCAAAGGTCCCGGCTGCCTTCCAAATAGGTCACCAGCATTGGGTTCAGAGCCCTCACGACAGCCCGATTCCGCTTGCTTAGGCTATGCAGGGAAGTCGCGGTCGATTTTCGAGAGGCGTACTGCGCGTTTCCACAATCGCCTCTTCCAATGTACTTCCTCATATGCTCTAATTTCAGTTCCTGGGCGACTGTTCCATCATCGTTTGAATCAACCACAACCGGGGTATTCACGGCGGCATTCACATTTGCGGGTTGCTCTGCAATTTGTTGCGCCGCATCCTCAGCCGTAGCATTTTCATCCGATGAGGGAACAGCCTCACATCGTAGTCGTTCGAGTTCGGCGACATCAAATATATTTGAGCGCAAGATATACCGAACCCGGTCTGCCAGGTTTTGCTCTGAGACGGTTGAAGGTGGCTCCAGCTCAGCAAAAAGACGATGCATCGTTGTCCATCGCATGCGGCGTGCTCCACCAGTGGCGGGTGCCGATTGCTGGGCCTGCGAAGACCCTGCCGACACCAAGCCAGCTGGTGGGGATGATGGATGCGAGGGGCTGATGGGTGGTCGTGCAGCACCTCTCGCTCGGTTGGCGGTTCGCATGCTGTCGCGTCCAGCGCCAGCACCAGACGCTGCCTGACGACCTCCAGGCAGCGGCCCTTTGCGTGTTTTTGCATATTCCATCATCCATAAAAGTGGGCGTCATTTAACGGGAGACGCCCAGATCCGGCGCCGTTTTATGGTGGGGCCATGTGCACAAGCGGGCCTTTGCGCCTTTAATTTTTGCCGAGGCACGGCTCTACACCTCTTGGCAAGGTGCTGACTGACTTTATATTTTGGTATGAGTAACGAATGGAAACACATAAAACATAAAAATATACATATTTCCAAACATTTTCATATAAATTTCTCCAAAAACAAAAGTGTAGAATTCAAATTAGTAGTAATTTTCTCACTAAAATTGAAGTATATACTACTACTATGCTATACAGGGTAATTTATGTATTTTTTATTACAATTTCTAGCAACCAAAAATAATTTTATTCGATAGTTTATATATTCAACAAGAATTCCTGTAAGTTTTATCCATAAATATTGTCTCAAAGTCAATATAGCAAAATTTACAATATAGCAAAAAATTTTCTAACTTACAAATTTTCCCGCGCTATTATGTCGCGACCTGCTTGGCTTACAGGAAGTCCACTGCTTAACACAGGCCTTTTCCGTAGATTACCTCATAGGAAAGATATTTGCCATGGTTACCACGCTTTGTAGTAGGGTTTGCCGCCCCAGATTTTTTAGTCATTAAGATGACGTTCCTGCCCATCTTTCTGGTTTTTTTCCTCGGTCGTCTCATGCAACAGCCACGGAACGATATGGGATATTCTGGTAGTAGCTGTGTTTCATATGGTGGTAGTATAGAACTTGAGACCCTTTTTAGTGGAAATTAAGCATTTAGTCCTCAGGGGTGATAACACGTCTGCATTTTGCATCTTAATCGAATATATATGTAGATGCCTATGCACCACAGCATATACACGTACCATAAGGCGGACTGCGCGCTCGTTTGTCATTGTATAAAAATCATATTCTAAAGAAAACACATTATATAAGAAATAACATTAGAACAATTTACAATCTAATTTTAATTGGCAAACACATACATACATAGAATAATTCCTTAGAAGTCGCTAGATTTGACTACTTGTGAGAAAGATGTTTTTTTTTTTTTTTGTAGAGAGTGTAATTGGTCGGAAAACTTCGTCCTTTTCATTCAATTTGGAGAACATCGTGCTCGACAAACTTTTTATGCTACATTAAGCCTATTGAAAATTTCAATGGTAATTTTTTGTAGTATTGTTTTATAGAAAAAGGGGCAAACTTCTTTTGTTGCGTTATGTAGCTTATCATAGTCATCGTCATGCGCCAAACAACATTTGCTTCTTATTTATTTATTTTATTCTTTATTGCATCCTTAACAAAAGAATACAAAGGGCGGAATTATGCCTTGAGGCATTCTCTACCAGTCAAACCATGGAGTGGTGAGAGTTTGACGTAGGTGTGGCAATATAGAATAAGATAACACAATACAAATGATAATTAACTACATAATATATACAAACTACTAATAAATTAACTATACATATATGATCTATCCTTACATATATACAAATGTATAAATAAATAGATATACATACAAGTAAACATATTTAAATACATACGTAATTATTATATACAAATGACTATGAATATATACGTCTGTTCGGCAATACATAGTAAAGTTAGCCCGGAGTACCTTCTACCTTGACATCGGGACGTCAGTCACCTCAGTCCCCCGTGACCATGGGTGCTAAAAAGTACCCGAAACGTCGGGTATTAAAATTAATATAAATAAAACGCGATAAAATCCGTAAAAGTAGTTTTAATCAATATATAGTGCTCGCGTAAATATAAGAAATCATTATATAACAGAGTTAATAGTATCTCCCTAATATCAACTCAACATTATGGAGCTGCGTTTGACAACACGCTTGTCAATCGTGTCAACTATTGTAAATGATGATGGTGTGCATGAATACAGTACAACAACATCATCATCATCATCATTACAGCCCTTTACAAGTCCACTGCTGAACATAGGCCTCCCCCAAGGTATGCCACAAAGCATGGTCCTGAGCCACCTACATCCATCGACTTCCTGCATGTCTTACCAGGTCGTAACTCCATCTATTGGGGGGTCGCCCTACACTTTGTCTACCGGTATGAGGCTGCCACTCGAGAACCTTTTTTCCCAACGGTTGTCGGTTCTTCGAGCTATATGGCCGGCCCATTGCCACTTCAGCTAACTAATCCGTTGGGCTATGTCGGTCACTCTGGTTCTACTGCGGATATCCTCATTTCTAAGTTTATCACGCAGAGAAACTCCGAGCATAGCCCTCTCCATAGCTCGCTGAGCGACTTTGAGCGTCCTCATATGGCCAGCAGTGAAGGACCACGTCTCAGTTCCATATGTCATCACTGGCAACACGCACTGGTTGTACAACTTAGTTTTCAGGTTTTGAGGTATACCTGATGAGAAGATGCGTTGTAATTTCCCGAACGCTGCCCAGCCGAGTTGAATCCGTCGATTATAATACAACATAATATTTTGAAATTCATATGTATAAGATAAACAGTAATAATAATAATGTTCTCCAGATTGGTTATCGCTCACGGCGATCAGTTCCAACGGAGACTAGGGATTATAGATCACGATCACATGCTTAAACACAGGTGCACTCTCTATCTCCTCTCTTCTCTCAAAGTACGATCAGGCGCAGAACCCATGAGTTTACATGCTTTCTGAGGCACGGAGCTGAAACACCGACAACTTTTTGACGCCAGCCATTTTGAGAATTATCATATCAGAAAAACCCAAAAACTTTTTTTAGACCGGATGATTTGTTATATTTACACGACATCAAATAAAAAAATACTGATTTTGTCCCTCTTAATTTATCTTATTTAATTTTTTTAATTAATCGAATGAAATCATTAAAATTAGTTTTATTCAATGATTTTAGACTGAAATGCGATTCAAACATACAAAATCAGCAGTCGGGCTTAAGAACACTAGACCAAAGCGCTGTCAAAGAGAAATAACAACAATAGTAATAATAAAGCCTCTTTATTCCTTAATAGAAAATAATTACAGTAACAACTATTATATGTACGCTTAGAAAATAAAATAAAATATTTATTTCAATTAAGAACCCCTCTTTGGGTAAAGGCCTCCTCCATCTTTTCTCACTCTTTTCGGTTCTGTGCTATTGTAAACCAATTTTTTCCTGCTGTCTATTCAATCTTTTCGACCCATCTCTTCTTTCGGTCTTCCTTGCTTGCGTTTGCCAGTTGGTCCTGTCCACACAGTTGCTCGTTTGGTCCATTTGGTATCTGTAGATCGTGCTACGTGACAAAGAGAAATAGTACAAAGAAAAAAGAAACAGTACTAAAGTTGAAATGAGCGCTGAATCCGACTCCGACAACTTATTAAGCCTTTCATACATAGAGAACTTATTATTACTTCATGCAAATACTATCCACGTTAAGGTTGACTAGATGTTATGAGGGCTGAATCTCACTTGAAGTATAACCATTATACATATTTTAATATGTACGAAGAGAATTGTTTTTTTTTTATAAAACTTAAGTTTAACCGAAGACCCCTTTATTGGAAACGAAACATGCCATCTTAGTCCTTAGCGGTGACAAAATATCTAATTTTGATTCATAATTGAGGATAGATGTCTGTGGGCTACAGCATCTACTTACCATCAGGTAGGTTGTGTGCTCATTTATTACCCTTGTTCATAAAGAAGTGATAAATGTTTTAACTCAGTAGCACTTTGCACCCACAATATCTTCTCTGTTTAGCCTGGAGGTAGACTGGCAGAGAATGCCTTGTTGCATTAAGTCCGCTTTTTTGTACTCGGTGCGCAAATAAAGCATAAATAAATAAATAAATAAGTGATAAACGAACGTCCAGTCCACTTGATAGTAGTAATGTCCTCCAAAACAGATTTTGTCCCGGCAGCCGGTTTCAATGGACACGAGCCATCTGCATGGAACAGGAATATAGTGCACAAGTGTATGCGGAAACAGGTGCAATCTCTGCCCTCATTTTCTTAGTCCGATGGGACATAAAACTGACTCGAACGGAGAGAGATCAGGCTCCGTACGGTTTTATGTACTTTCAGAGGCACAGCAGTGAAAAACCGCCAACGTCCAGACTCTGGGTTGCTATTGAGAATTTCTTGACAGAAGAACCTAATCGCTGAATTTGGCCCGACCCGGGATTCAAACTCGTGATCTCCTGATATGTAACGACGTTTACAACCACTAGACCAACGAGACAGTCAGCTACTTCATGGTAAAAAACAAGTAAAAGGTAAGTAACAGCCTATAGACGTCTCGCCTCTCATTTCTGAAAGTGCTAATGAGTAATTAGTTATCGTTAATGAACTTGCCATTTTCTCGAAATGTTATATCCCTCGAACATATAGGTTTTTTCATGATTTTTCTTCATAGTAAAGCAGGTGTTAAATCTGCAATTGGAATTGATGTTTTTTTTTTAAAACGTCACACCCTCTGTATGATTTTATTCTGTATCGTGTAGACAGTTTACATACATAAATTTCACAAGGACAAACGTCCAGACTTGAAACAATTGTTATTTGTAGGCCATACTTTATTCATGCGGGATTCGAACCCGCGGCCTCCAGCGCCATGACTCATTACTAAAGCACTTCGCCACTGAGCCATCAAGCTATTTCATTAGTGCCAGCGGGGATTAAATCTGTTTTTTTTTTTATATAACTGAAATGGCAAACTGTCCAACTGGCAGTAAGTGAAGTTCGTTTCAGAAAAGAAAAGGGGATTGGTTTTTATCTCTGAGAACTAAAATGAACCTTGCAACCTGTAATTATACTTCCTCCCTATGCCTCGCAGAATGGAACGCAGCAGTGTAGGTACTGATATTTGATGACAGAAATAGATAAGAGGATAGTACTTACTTAGATATAATCTTAGCCAGAAAGTGTCCCACCACTAACTTAATATGAAGAGGTTTTAACAATCTAATGCTCTCGGCTACCGCACTGCATCCCAGTGACTGAGGCAACTGCAACTCTTTTTTTGTATACGGTAAGAGGGGAACGAGCATAAGGCTCACCTACTGGAAAGTGCTTACCGCCGCCGATGAAAAACTGCAATATCAAGACAATTGCAGATGCGTTACCGGTCTTTTAAAAAGGAGTAGGCTCTTTTCTTGAAGGTCCCCAAGTTGTATTGGTCCGGAAAAATCTCTAGTAGTATTTGATTCCACAAGGAAGTTGTGAGAGGAAGAAAACTTCTTTTAAATTGCTCAGTGGTGGACCGCCAGTCATCTAAATAGTATAGATGGTATCATGAGTTGTGCGGCTTGGTGCGATTGTGAAGTTGTACGGCTGGAATTAGTCCGAGCAATTCCTCAGAGAAATCTGCATGGTAAACGCAATAAATTACGCAAAAGAATGCAACATCTCTTCGCAGTCAAGTCGATTGGAAAGAACTCTGTCGCTGACGACTCGAACAGGCTCCGCGCTGAATGTGATCAAATGGAAGGAGCTGGTACTATGGGGTCCCAGCCCAGAGATGGGAACATTATTCCAGATGAGGATCAACTTGCGCCTTGTAAAGTTGCAGGCCACTTACTGGCATGAAATACTGTCCCGCTCTGTTAAGCACACCAAGCTTTTTAGAGGCCAATTTGGCCTTCTCTTGCAAGTGACCACGAAACTGCATGTCACTTGATATCTAGACACCGAGGAGGAAACACCAAGGAGGAGGAGGAAACTGATTGCCTTTTAGGGATTGAACTGGACTAGATTTAGTCGCCCCCACTCTGAAAATTTGTTCCACAAAGTGTCGACTTCAGACATAAGTTTGTTCCGGTAATCTGCGACGTTTTCCCAAGAAATATTGGCACGGCCGGTGTATAAAGCATTACCACTGCTGTCGTCACCATAGCAATGAACGTTACCGGTTTGCAACATGTCATTTATAAAAAACAGTCTTGGTGATAGCACGGAGCTTTGTGGAATACCAGCATAATGAGCTTGTAATCGGAGCATGTACCGTCTTCAAGAATTGAATTGATGCTCCGATCTGCGAGAAAGCTGGTGATCCAATTGCACAATTTCTCGGGAAGCTCATAGGTAGGAAGTTGCGTAAGAAACGCTTTGTGCCAAACCCGATCGAAGGCCTTCGCTATGTCCAAACTAACAGCCAACGTCTCCTCCTTGGACTGTACTACCTCCGCCCATTTATGAGTTAGGTATTTTTTATATTTTTTTATTATGTGCGAGCAGCTATGCAGGTCTAGGTAAAGAGACCAGTTTCACTGCGACCTAAAAGATTGCTATGGCTATAGTTCACTGCTAAGCCCTATGTCTTCAATGAATCGAAGGAGTTGCTTAGCCGTGAGCAATTTCACTTCCTCTGGGCGGAGTAGATAGTGTCCCAGATGACTGTTATGTTTGCGCATTAAGGGTTCGCAAACGGTTAGGATGTGTAGAGGCGATTCTTTCGTTACGGAACAGAACCGACACATACTTGAGTTGCTTAGTACCAGGATGGGCATGTGCTTTTTAAGACAACAGTGTCCAGTTAGGGCTCTTGCCAGAATGCGCAATTTATTTTTACTTAATTCCAGGGTTTCTGAAGCGAATTTACGATCAAAAGCCCGGATTAAGGTTTTAGAATGTTTTAAGCCTGGTGTGTCAGACCAGATCTTAAGTGATTTATTGTGATAAAGAGTTTCAAGGGTCAATCGGGCTAGGCTTCTGGAGATTCCACAAAATGGCTCGAGTCCAAATTGTGTGCACTTTGAGCCCTCCCGTGCAAGTTTGTCGGCAAATTCGTTGCCTACAATACCCTCGTGACCCGGAACCCATCTTAAAACGATCCTGTTTTTACAACCCAGGGCGTTTAAACGGTTCACGCAGTCTCCAACTAGCTTTGAGTTCACTAAGTTTGATCTCAGCGCTGGCAGTGCTGCTTGACTATCAGAGTTTATGTAAATTTTATGGTTGACGAAGTGTTTTTGCAGATTGATTTCTGCACACCGAAGTATGGCGAAAATTTCTGCCTGGAAGATAGAGTAGTATCTACCCAAATTCATACTAAGTTTGAATTTGGGGCGTTCCCCGTAAATACCAAAGCCTACGTCGAGGCCCATTTTAGACCCATCGGTATACCATATGAGGCTACCGACCTCACAGATAACCTGGTCATTCAGCCAGTCTTCTCTGGAGGATAATTCCACTATATACTTTTTATCAAAAGTGTATAGTGGACGCATGATATCTGAGATCATGCATAAGACCGGTGATTCCTTAATTGAGTCGAGCGTGGATCTCAATCTGTAGGAGAGCAAGCTTAGACCGCCCGGGGCGTTAATCCTATACAAACTAGCCCTCGCCTCCTTGTCTAGATAGAGATAATGGGGCGTTAGGCATAGAAGTGCATTAAGAGCCGATCGCATAGCTCCAGTTGCCATTAGGCAGGCAGTCCTTTGTAGACTATTTAGTCTGACGGCAGTCGTCTTTTGGTTGGTCTTGTTACACCAGACAATAGACCCGTAGGTGAGAATCGGCCTGACTATGCTACTGTACAGCCATAGGACCATACTGGGACGCAAGCCCCAGTTGTTCCCGACCAAACGACTGCACGTACCTAAGGCAATTTTCGCCTTATGGCATACGTTGCTAAGGTGAGAGTTCCACGTTACATTTTGGTCGCTTGTTACGCCCAAGTACTTGACTTCCGTGGCAAATGGTACTTCCTTGCCATTAAGTTTTGGTTGGACTAATTTTTCCAAACGTCTCTTTTTGGTAGAGGGTATTATAACAGCTTTATCAGCATTCACTGATAAACTGTTATCCCTACACCAGTTATTTATGGTGTTTAGGGCTCTTTGTGTTATTGACGATAAACGTTGGCAAAAGCCCCTTGCAATAATCACAAGGTCATCAGCATAACCCAATGTGTCAATGCGTAGGTCTGCCATTTTGTACAATAGTTGGTCAACCGCAAGAGTTCAAAGAAGCGGTGACAAAACACCTCCTTGTGGGCGGCCTCTTGTGGTTACAGCCTCAATCGAAGTTTGAAACAGCGCTATTTTTGCCTTTCTGTTCGAGAGCATCGACTTCACCCATCTGATGGTTGTGGGGTCAACATTTTTAGATGTTAGGCCCCTAATCAGCAGTGATGTGGGGCTACTGTCGAAGGCGGCCTCAATATCTAGAAAGGCACAAAGAGCTATTTCTTTATCGTCCAGTGCTTTTTCGACCCTGTCAATGACACTGATCAGGGCTGTTTCCGTAGATTTGCCTCTGCGGTAAAAATGCTGGTTGTAATGTATGGGCCTCGTAGCTAGAGCTATATCCCTTATATATCTATCTATAACCTTTTCCAATGTCTTAAGAAGAAAGGAAGATAGGCTTATAGGTCTAAAGGACTTTAGTAAAGCGTAGTCCTTTCTACCAGCCTTAGATATAAATAGAACCTTGACAATTGTCCATCGTTCTGGAATATCATCCCCATGCAAAACTTGCTCTAAAGATTTTCACCAGATAAGGAAGAAGGATGTCTATACCCCTCTGTAGTTGGATGGGAATTATTCTATCCTCACCGCTTGATTTAAATGGTTCAAAGGAGTCAACAGCTCACTGCACCAGGTTTGGCCTTATTATCTTTGCAGACCTACGCCAGTCCTTATTGCAAGGCCTTCGTAGGGCTCTGAAAAAGTTCAAGGCTGAAGTCTTGTATGACCCTGGGAAACTCCAATGTTTCTGTTTCACTATTAGTGAAGTTACCATCCGACTATTTAAGAAGCCCGATCTGATTAGGTTTAGCTTTCGATAGCATCTTGTGTAGTCTTGCACTGCAAGGCAAAGACTAAATTTCCTCGCATAGCTTCCTCCACGATGCTCTCTTGGCTTTCCTAATTTCTTTATTATACTCAGTTAGGGCTGCTCTTTGGTTTTCTTAGCCCTATTAAATAGTTTCCTGGTCTTTTCCCTAAGGTCTTTCAGCTTAGAATTCCAGCAAGAAACTTTTCGTGTTGAGGTCTTGGTTTTGACGGGACAACTGTCCTCGAAGGCTTCACAGATACCTACGGTTACTGTTTCCGTCGCTAACTCCAGACCTTCAATTATTTTGATGCTTTTAGGAAACGTTTCCAAATTCCTCCTTAGGCTATCCCTATAGATATCCCAGGAGGTCGCTTTCGGATCCCTAAAAGTAACGGTTTCAAAGGATGGTGATGCTCCTATCACAAACTTAATGTGCTTGTGATCAGACATCGAGTTTTCGCTACCAACATGCCAGTCATTTATCGGCCTGGACATGTTATTGGTAGCAAAGGTTATGTCTAACACTTCTTGCCTAGCACGCGTTACAAAGGTTGGTGTGCAACCTAAGTTTAGGCTTACCAAGCGGTTGGAGATGAGAAAATTATAAAGTAACTCACCTCTTTCGTTGATGTTGGTGCTTCCCCAGGCTGTGTGGTGAGCATTAGCATCACAACCCACCACAATTTCGGCGTTGTATTTTCGGGCGAACTCCGCCACTTGTTCTAACTCGATGGTAGGGTCTGCGTTCTCGCCGGGAAGATAGGCTAAGCAAATGATTACTCTGGCCCCAATGCATCCCTTGAGATTTATGAAGGCTGTAACCAGGTCATCGTTGCAGTATTCTGGAACAGCTAAAAGTTCAATATTTTTATTACAAATTATACAAGCTCTGGGTCTACGGCCTTTGGTATTGACAAGAATCTTACCGGCAGCCGCCAATCCCAGAACTTGACCGTTGGCAACCCAAGGCTCTTGTATAAGGGCGAGGTCAATGTTGTCCTCTGCAAAGCAAACCTCCACCACGGCAGAAGCAGCTGCTGCATGGTGAAGATTTGCTTGGAGGACCCTCGTCTTACCCTTGGGTTTAGCCATTTTTGGGCGTGGGAGGGCAGGGGTCTTTTCCGCCTGTTGAGGACGAGGACGTCCTTTTCCTACGAACTTGACCCCCGCCTTACCTTTCTTCGAACCACTCCCACCTCCCCTCCCCTCCCCCCGATCTGGACGACACCAGCGGAGGCTGTCGGACCGAGGTGAAATCTGCGCCTTGGGTCTTCATCAGTCTCACCGGTGGCGTTCCAGCCTCAGGTTGAGTGCTGAGGGGATTGGGGTTGGGGTTGGGGCGGTTCAGGCTCAATTGCCGCGTCAGAGCCTCCCCTGACTCTAAAAGTTATCATCTTAAAGCCAAGGATGACTCTGCCGCCTGTCTTCCGAAGAGACTCCACCGATGGGTCGTCCAGAGAAAAGGTTACTAGGAACCCATTCTCCTCGTCCCTACGGTGGAGGATTCTCCAGAGCTCAGTATGGAGCCCTTCATTTTGTGCCCTCAATAGCACAGCCGCCTCCTCTGGAGAGTCGGCTTCGCTGCGGGGCAAGTAGGTAATGCCCAGCGTAGGCTTAGGCAGTTCGCCCTCGGGTATTACCGAGAGCTCTGCCTCCGGCCAGGGCTTTAGTTTTCCTATTTCACCCACAATCTAGTCCTGGCTTGCCCTATTCAGGCACGTTACCAGAATTCAACCTGGCTTGTGTGTGAAACCGGAAAATTTTGGGCCCATTCCCGGTTGCGACCAAAAGGCTGTCTTAGCGACGGCCTGTGTTAGTGCCCGGTGGACCAGCCGCATCTGCTCCACACTCATAGAATTTGAATTGCGAATTTCTATACATGCGGAGCCAGCCACGGCACTGAAGCTGAGCTTCTTCTCCTCCGTTGCCAGCTTCACAGTCTTCCTGGGCTGGTCTTTGGGGGACTCTTCCTCAGACCGACCGCGTTTTATCGCCTTTGGGACTAGGGGAGGCTTAGGCAGAGGAATTTCGTCCCAAGGCTTCTGGCAGTGAGAGAGGGCCTCTTCGGCTCCAATCTCAGCTGCTATCAGCCTTCGGTGCCTTTTCCTCGCAGCCCCACTAAGCTTATAAGGCCTAGCGAACTTTTTCTGTTCCCCTCCCTGGTTCGTTTCCGATTGTGGTTCGGCTGCAAACGTGCCCTCCATTTCACGGCTCGTCCCAGGTTGGGGCGCATTGTTGCAGGGTATTGGTGAGGCTAAAAGAGCCTCTTCCAAACCTACAGCTAATTCCATTGAAGGAGACTTCTCACTGTCTTTAACAAAATGTCGGTTTTCATCCATTTTGTTCCCACGAGTAGCTAGGGAAATACTTGGTCACCCCCGGGAGAGCCCCGCATGCCGAGGGAAGGGCTAAAATACTACCCGAATCGCCCTGGTCTCGGGTAGACACCGTTTACGACTGGACTCCCTCCAGCCAAGCATCCATCGGCACGGTGCGCTTGACACCTTGGATTGGGTTGGATAGGAAAAGGGGGAGGGATAAAAGAAAAGAAAAAGAGGATCATCCGAGTGTTTATGTTCTGTCTGTTTCCTATTGAACCAGACCAAATAACAGGCGGCAACCACGTGAAGGAGAACTCATCAGACTTGCCCTGGGGATCAACACGACCTGCGCTCTCCCCCAGAGCCATACGCCAAACTGCTCGCCGGACAGGAGAGCAGAATAGGTATTAATCTAGTCCTATTTATAATATCAAAAGTTAGGAGTAGACTAACCCCCACCCATGAGTTAGGTAACCCAGAAGATCATCAGCTAAGCAACCGCGACTGAAACCGTACAAGTATTCACAAATCAGCTGGTATCTTCAAGGTACCGCATGGTCTGGCTGTTAATAATGGACTTCATTATTTTAAAATAATAAAAAAGCGATGGCGATAAGCCTGTAGTTCGACGGATCAGAGATGTTACCTTTTCTTAGCGATCAGTTGCACGAAAACTGTCTTCCAGGATTACGAGACTACACCTAGGGTTAAAGCTGGTGCCAACTCCAGAGCAGATGACATCAGCAAAATAGCAGTGATGCTATTAGGCCCACTTGACTACTCGTTTTCCAGGGAGAGGAGTGCTCTGCACACCGAGCGTTGGGTAAATAGCACATCCTGCATGGATCACTCACATCGCGGGATGGTTGACGGTGTGTTCCCACCACCATCATGAGTCAAGTTGGACGCAAAGAGAGAGCCCGGCAGATCGGCTTTATCCTTTGCGGCATGGGCAAGTGAGTCGTCCTCCCCGTGCAGAGATGCACGTGTTTCCGAAGGTATTCGCCAATTCTGCCGATGTGCTCTGACTTTGCCTTGACAATGACACTTTTGAGGTGGTTGGAGGCGAGACTATACTTCTTTTTAAGATTGCCGGTATTTGCACCCCGATACGTCGATGCGTGAGCCCAGGCCTGGTAGCTCTTTTGCTTACGGCGTTATGCAATTTAGCAGGAGTGACCAAATCAAGGCTAGGTTCCACCACATCAGTGATAAAATCAGCAACAACTTTGGGTTTATCTGACGCCAGGATCATCCGGAGCAAACAAGCCTCCAAGGCAGGATGCAAAAAAGTTCGCATCCCGTCTCAATGTGCTGACCTATAATGCCAAACACGGTGGCAACCCACAGAACGCAACCACGATGGTAGCGTGAGTGGCACCGTACTCAGGATCAGACAATGGTCTGAGGAGCCAATAGGGACATCGACAGGTATCCGTTCAGATGAGACGTCAGCAGAAGGTCAAACAGGGAAGGTACTTTATCTTCCACATCTGAGATCCGCGTACGCGACCTAACCAGTTGGGTCAGACCATATGCCAAAGCATCGGTTAAACGAGAATCAAGCCATTCAGTGTAGTGGGTGTTAAAATCACCAAGCATCACGATCTCTGCAGATGGGGCCTGTTGTATCAAGGAGACTGCAGCCATTTGGACGTGTTTGATGAGTCGGACTGTGTCGGCATTGCCACTATGGGACCTACAGAGGCACCGGTAGACGCGGAGACGATCGTCGCTGTCTAGGCGCAGCCATAAAATGGACAGGTCCGTCCTTGCTCAATGCTGCCGAGACATCAAAAACTGACATACTTTCTGACGTGCACGCAAACTTCAGCTTGGGGCACAAACGAGTGTTCTAATTTCTACCTCGGGTGGGAGAGACACGAAGTATCAGCCGGAATGGATACCTGTGTTTCAGTTCAAATGGAGGCTGGCTTCGTTTCTTCGTTTATTGTTTAGTTTGCCCAGAGAGGGTTTGACCTTGAGCGGAGCTCAGCGAGGGATTCTCCGTCACCGGGAGTGCTGGTACCCTCCTGGGGTAGTGTTTTATTTAACTTCGCTACCATTTTAAAGGGGTGGCGAAATCGGGCCTCCAGCCTCCTGTTCTCACTAGACGAAATGCAGAAACAGAGCTTCTAGTTCACGCTGGTCTTCTGTGAGGTCGCGGTACCACTCGGTTCGAGCCAGCCCATATGTGCATATGTGTATATATTACATATATATATATATATATATATATATATATATATATATATATATATATACCGGTCAAACCTAAACTTAAAAAAAGTAAAAAGGTGAAAAAATTAAAGAACACATTACTGAGGCATTGTTTTGTGTAGAATAGAACAATAGAAACCGAAAAACTTCTACATAAAAAAGCAACTTTTTAATGATGATGATACTGTGCGGCTATCCGCTTACTTCGTACCGTCTTACAAGCTTAGTCCACATATAGGCACTAGGCACATTTTCCACCTACCATCAGGTGTAAGTACTGTGTGCTCGTTTGTCAACTTTATTCTATGAAAGTAAAAGAAATTCAATTTTGGAGTACAAAGCAGGGGAATACGGGTAATTATTTAATAAATATGTTATTTTGTAGGATGATTAAGAAAGGAACATTTCGGTATATATATATATATATATATATATATATATATATATATATATATATATATATATATATATATATATATATATATGTGTGTGTGTATATAAGATACTAATACAATTTTAGTAATACATAAAGGTTTTCAAAATTACTAATTCAATAACAAACAGACGTGCTCTTAACATTGCGGTGACGGATACAGATTGTATCGTTAAACTTTCAGGGATAAAACAAAGGAATGCGTTTGTATGGATAAAACACCGCACAGATATTATCTTAAATATGTATTTTAAAAGGACTTTCTTAGTTTATGCAAGACGCGCATTGTGTTTGCTTGAATTCATAGGTTTACATAAAACTTGATTTTCATTCTTATCAAAGTGTCTTTCCGTCCGTACCGTGAGATGCACTTTGTTTATAATACACAATATTTTTTCATCCTTCGTAAGGATTTTCCGCCGTAGTAAGTTATTAGCTTTAGTAATTGATAGTAATCTTGAATAAAACTATTTATACGAATTTTATCGCGTTTAATTAACGTTTTTTATAAATTTCCGACGTTTTGAGTGCTTTACGGCTACCTTACCCATGTTCACGAGTGGGGTCCCCCACTAAGGTGTTCGACATCCCAATGTCATAATTAGTCCGGCTACCTTCAGTTTTTTTTTTTAAATTAACATTTGGTCCAATCTACTCAAAACGAACTTACGTTATCTTGAAGTCTTGCAGTTATATGCTTGGGTTTGGATTTAATTTTGTTAATTATAGGATACTATGCATGCGTACAGGTTATTCTTGCTAATAAATCACATTAAAAATGGGTTAATTTCAAATAAAGGCAGAAGAGTTATTTACTCATATTTTCAAAAACTGCAATAATGGTACATAATTGTTTTTTTATTCGAACTTAAATATAAAACTTGAATACTCGTTGAAAAATAAGCCCATATATTTTACATACGCGTTTTTTTTACTTATTTTTCCATACAACATACTGCTTTTCAAATTGATATATTTCTTCTTTGTTAAATTTCTGTTTAAAGAATTGTTCTCTTACTACTAAAACCACCACCAGTTACCAAATAATTTTTAATTTCATTTAAATGAATATACATAGGCTGCACTAAAAGTATCGGGAATGGAATATTTCCACTGTTCCTGTCATAGTGTGGTAGGTGGTAAGTGGTTTAATTCAAAAACAGTGTGTTGACCGGATGCTTTCTGCATTTGTTGATGAATCCCCATCCAAAACCACAATTTATCGCTGGTTTGCTGAATTTCAACGTGGACGTGTCAAGCTCAGTGACGATCCCCGTAAAGGTCGTCCAAAAACTGTAGTCACCCAAGAAAACGTTGATGCTGTACGTAAGCTGATTGAGGAAGATCGACATGTGACATACCGCAAAATTCAGGCAACTTTAGACATTGGCATGAGTCAAATACAAATAATCTTGCATGAACAATTAGGTGTAAAAAAATTGTTTTCCCGATGGATACCGCATGCGCTGTGTGAAGAGCAAAAAGCGGCTCGCGTTACTTGGTGCGTTAGGACTCTCGAAAGATTCCACGCAAGATCCTCAAATGCTGTATACAACATCGTATCAGGTAACGAATCCTGGATATACGCGTACGAACCCGAAACAAATAACTAGTCACGAGTTTGGATGTTCGAAAATGAGTTAAAGCCAACAATAATTGTTCGTTCACGGAGTGTTGCAAAAAAAAATGGTGGCCACGTTTGTCTCCAAAACCGGCCATGTTACGACTATTCCTCGTGCGGGACAAAGAACGGTTAATGCAGAATGGTATGCTAGCATTTGTTTGCCACAGGTCGTTTCTGAACTCCGTAAAGAGAAATGCAACCGCCGCATCATCCTCCATCACGACAATGCGAGTTGAGAGAATTGAGAGTTTTTAGAGCAAGAAAACATAGAATTATTAGACCATCCGCCGTACAGCCTCGATCTAAGCCCTAATGATTTCTATACTTTCCCTAAAATAAAGAATAAATTGCGTGAACAGAGATTTTCATTACCTGAAGAAGCTGTGGACGCCTACAAAACGGCCATTTTGGAGACCCCAACTTCCAAATGGAATGGTTGCTTCAATGATTGGTTCCATCGTATGGAAAAATGTGTCAAATTTCGCGGTGAATACTTCGAAAAGCAATAAATATATTTTTAAGTAGAAATGTTGTGTCACTTCCTTGATTCCCGAAATTTTCAGTGCCGCCTACGCTGCTTTCCGTCGCCGATCCAGATATTTACCTTTTATGTAAACGATATGAGTGTACTGCCATCTATCGAAAACCCTAAGACTTTTCTGGCTTTTTCTACAGTCGCCTTTTACCATACCCAAATGGGATGTTGGGATTCTCTTAAGCTGCAATCACGTAACAAAATATATATGTAAAATGATTTTGGGTCACCCATTTCAATTTTAAAATTATACTAACGCAATAACAATGATAAAAATATTTTTCTTACCTTTACCTACATATAAATAAAATTTAAATGTCTGTCTGTAATATTGAAATAACTGACCGGGGCATTTGCATGCTATATGGACATGAATTTTATTTAAAAATTTTATCTATCTATCTGTCCGTCTCTCGAGGTTAATTTTCGGGATGGCTGAATCGATTGTGATGAAACTTTACGAACAGGTATGGAGCAATGCCAGTAGGGATCTAGGTCATATTGTTACGCCGCGCTCAAATCAGCACACTAGCGCCATCTACTGTCAGGAACGAGAGCGAGGGGAGCTTTGCAGTAAATGACATCACAAATCTTTCGACCGACAGCGCCACCCGAAGAACTAAGTTTCTGGAAAATCTACACTCGAATACTCGTTGCCTGGCGCGCATTTACCTGAATGTTCGGGACGCTTCTTTGCTAATTATATAAATAGGCGCTGCAAGATGCGATCGAGAGAGTTGAACTCGGCGACACAAGCGAAGCTTCGGAGCGGAATTAAGTGAATTAGTGTGTTTAATTATTAGTGTTTTAACTTTAATTTGTGTAAAGTAAATTAAAGTGTTAATTTAGGTAATTTTATCGGCAATTTTTATTGTCACGAACCTCAAGCTCGTAACAATTGGTGTCAGAAGTGGGATAAAATAATGCCTATTTTACCTAAGGAGGAAACGGAGGGTGTCCGTACCCGAAGTCAACGCCAGCAGGAGACGGACCAGAGGAGATTTGGTGGTGCAACGCCGCAGATGTCTGGGGGCCAGCCGCCGGCCACGGAAGCCGGTCCGTCAGCAGCTTCTACGTCTGTGACACCTGACTTAGGTGCTCTGATGGTGATGCTGCAGGAGCAGGCTCGCCGACAGGAGGAGCAGGCTCGCCGACAGGAGGAGCAGGCTCGCCGACAGGAGGAGCAGGCCCGTCAGTTGAAAGAGCAGCTGCAGAACGGACAAGAGGAACAGGCCCGCCGGCAGGAGGAACAGGCCCACCGGCAGGAGGAACAGGCCCGTCGTTTAGAAGAGCAACTACAAAGCGATAAGGAAGAGCAGATGCTCCTCATGAAGGACCTTCACGCTATCTTCGGAAAAGAGATACGGGAGGTGAAGGATAAGGTTGCTCAACATGACAACCGCCTGTCGGAGGCCGAAACCCGAATCGACCAAGTAAACAATCGGGTTGACAACGTAATGGCTGGCGTGAAGAAAACGCTGGACGACCTCAAACTGGGGGATGGAACAACAGCTCCCGTAGTAGCTACAACACCTTCGCTACGTGGATTCAAAGTGCCGCCGTTTGACGGTACCTCTTCCTGGTCAGCCTACAAAATCCAGTTCGAGGCTGTTATGAAAGCGAACGGCTGGAATAAAAGTCAGGCCATGACCGCTCTCACACTAGGCCTGCGCGACCAGGCCTTAACAGTTCTGGAAGCTCTCGGTGAGGAAGTGACTTATGAGCAACCCCTTGAGGCATTGGAGGCGAGATATGGCGACGCTCACCTGGAACACGTCTTTCGTGCGCAGCTTAAAGATCTTGTGCAGCGCATCAACGAAAACCTGCAGCAGTGGGCTCTACAAGTGGAGAAGCTGGTGCGAAAAGCATACCGGTCTGTACCTGCGCTCATTGAAGGGAACCTGGTGCAAACATTCATCGACGGCATCCGCGACCTGGAAGTCAGAGCTGCTGTGAGGCTCGGGCACCACGAGACGCTTAAGGACGCCTTGGCCCATGCACTAGAGGTGGAAGCCGTGCGGCAGGACCATCGTTCCCATCGCGTCAGGGAGGTTGCAGCAGCTACAGTTCGCGACTGCAACAAAGGATACAGCCCTAGGTGCTATGGCTGTAGGGAAAAGGGCCATCTTCGATCCAGCTGCCCTAAGCGAACCGTAGAAAGGAGAGTTGATCGATCTCGAGAGGATCGTGCAGCTAACGGCACCGCCGGGCGGTGGCAGGATCGTCGTTTCCCTAGCGCTTGGGAGGTTACAGCAGTTACGGTTCGCGACCACAATAAAAAATACAGCCCTAGGTGCTATGGCTGTGGGGAAAGGGGCCATCTTCGGTCCAGCTGCCCTAAGCACACCCTAGGAAGGGAAGGTGAACGGTCTCAGAAAGTTAGGGCGGCTAACAGCACCGCCCAGCAGCAGCAGGAATACGACTTTACTATCAGACACTGCAGCGGGAAATCTCACGGCAACGCAGATGCATTGTCAAGAAGACCTTGTCCTGAAGATTGCAACCATTGTAGTAGGCAAGGTAAGGAAGTGGTATCCGTGAGGATGCTCAGGACAGACCACCTCAGCAACGGGTGGAAGGACAGCCTACGACATGCACAGCAGGAAGTTCCGGACATCAAGCCGATTCTGGGATGGATGAAGGCCCGTGCTACCAAGCCTAAGTGGAGGGACGTCTCAGCGATGAGTTCAACCACGAAAAGCTATTGGGCCCAATGGGACAGCTTGCTGCTTCAGGATGGAGTCCTGTGCCGTAAATGGGACAATGGTCGAGGAGACAGCTGTCGTTTGCAAATGGTTGTCCCTAAAGCTAAAGTGCCAAATGTTCTACAGCTGTGCCATAATGGTCGTTCAAGTGTCCATTTGGGAGTTAAACGAACTCTACTGAAGGTCCGAGAACAGTTTTACTGGGTCCGTTATCGTGACGATGTCGGGGATTGGTGTCGTACATGTACAAGTTGTGCGGCTGTGAGGGGACCTCAGACACGGAGTAGAGGAGCATCGAAATTGTACAATGTTGGTGCACCACGGGATAGGACATCCCTTGACATTGCGGAGCCGTTACAGAAAGGCGCAAAGGGGACTCCTAAGATCGTCCATGTGGATCGCTTGGCGCGTTATTATGGGACCGATAATGCTCGGGACGAGCATGTCTTAGGAGGGGGCAGTGTTACGCCGCGCTCAAATCAGCGCACTAGCGCCATCTAGTGTCGGGAACGAGAGCGAGGGGAGCTTTGCAGTAAATGACATCACAAATCTTTCGACCGACAGCGCCACCCGAAGAACTAAGTTTCTGGAAAATCTACACTCGAATACTTGTTGCCTGGCGCGCATTTACCTGAATGTTCGGGACGCTTCTATGCTAATTATATAAATAGGCGCTGCAAGATGTGATCGAGAGAGTTGAACTCGGCGACACAAGCGAAGCTTCGGAGCGGAATTAAGTGAATTAGTGTGTTTAATTATTAGTGTTTTAACTTTAATTTGTGTAAAGTAAATTAAAGTGTTAATTTAGGTAATTTTATCGGCAATTTTTATTGTCATGAACCTCAAGCTCGTAACAATATTTTACTCGAAAAACTTGAAGATTTTTTTTAGAGACACCTCTCTCGTTTTTGTCACATCCATATCTACGCATGTGGCCAATTTGGTCACAAACTTCCTTCTAGGGCGTCTTTTGCTAGCTCTGCACTCACTTCTGCAGCACAAATTTGCTTGGTCACTCTTTCTTCATTCACTATTTCTACATTCCAAACCACCGAAACATTTCTTTCCTAATCCTAGTCCCAACATCATCTTGCAAAGCAAAATTTTTTCATATCACACAATTTCTCACCCTTTTATTTAGAATCAGTCCTAACATAATTCTTAAAAGCCGCATTTTTACACCATAATTTTTGAGGGTTCCGTAGTCAACTAGGAACCCTTATAGTTTCGCCATGTATGTCTGTCCGTCTGTCCGTCCTCGCTTAATCTCTGTGACCGTTAGCACTAGAAAGCTGAAATTTGGTACCAATATGTGTATCAATCACGCCGACAAAGTGGTAAAATAAAAATTGGAAAAAAAAATGTTTTATTGGGGTAGCCCCCCTATATGTAAAGTGGGAAGTGGTTTTTTTTTTTTTTAATTTCAACCCTAACGTGTGATATATTGTTGGAAAGGTATTTAAAAATGAATAGGGGTTTACTATAATCATTTTTTGATAATGTCAATAATTTCGGAAATAATCGCTCCAAAAGTAAAAAACAATGTGTCCCCCCCCCCTCTAACTTTTGAACCATAAGTTTAGAAAATATGAAAAAAAATCTGAAAAGTAGAACTTTATTAGGACTTTCTAGGAAAATCATTTTGAACTTGGATGGAAACAACAGTACCCACTACCGGGAGCACTTGCAGGAGCGCGGAGCGCTGCTGGAGCGCGAACGTAATGGATACCCACCTTTAAACTCATAAGTGGGAACACTTATTGTGACGGACGGGAAACTACGGAACCCTACACTGAGCGTGGCCCGACACGCTCTTGGCCGGTTTTTATACTTTCATAGTGCTTTTGCGACACTTAACTTTTAGTAGGTACCGTATATTAAGGTAGGTAGGACTAACACAGAATTTTTAATTGTCATACACGCATTATGTTACAAATTTTGGCTTCCCACAACGGCTGAAATTCAAAATATTAAACATTCCAGTTTTTTCATCTTTGTAATAATTTTCTTAAATCCTGATACATTGTTATACTCATAAAATCAATGGGGTGGAAAAGGTACGAAAATCACGATAGAAGTAATGAACGAAATTCTGCTTACATTTTACAAAACACGAGCAAGGCTCAATTGAATTTACTTCAAACGTTCAATTTTCCTAAATTTATATCAAGTACAGTACTTATCAATTTCATAAAATTCTATTTTATATGAAACTTCAGTCGATGCCGTAATTTAAGTTATTTTTTCAGTTTTGTGTGGGCCTCTACATATTGTTACGCGCTCCAATCGACGATATACTAGCGCCATCTAGTGTCAGGAACGAGAGCGAGTAGAGCGTGTAATCATCACCGATCTCTCGACCGACAGCGCCACCCGAAGAACTGAGTTTCTAGAAAATCTATACTCGCAAACTCGTCCCTTTGCGCGCATTTACCTGAAGATTCGGGATGTTTCTTTGCTAATTTAAATAAATAGGCGCTGCAATATGCGATCGGGACACAGAGTTAAACTCAGCGACACAAGCGAAGCTTCGGAGCGGAATTAAGTGGATTAGTGTGTTTTATTATTAGTGTTTTAACTTTAATTTGTGTAAAGTAAATTTAAGTGTTAATTTAGGTAATTTTATCGGCAATTTTTATTGTCACGAACCTCAAGCTCGTAACAATTGGTGTCAGAAGTGGGATAAAATAATGCCGATTTTACCTAAGGAGGAAACGGAGGGTGTCCGTACCCGAAGTCAACGCCAGCAGGAGACGGACCAGAGGAGATTTGGTGGGGCAACGCCGCAGATGTCTGAGGGCCAGCCGACGGCTACGGAAGCCGGTCCGTCAGCAGCTTCTACGTCTGTGGCACCTGACTTAGGTGCTCTGATGGTGATGCTGCAGGAGCAGGCTCGCCGACAGGAGGAGCAGGCTCGCCGACAGGAGGAGCAGGCTCGCCGACAGGAGGAGCAGGCTCGCCGACAGTAGGAACAGGTCCGTCGGTTGGAAGAGCAGCTGCGGGGTGGACAGGATGAACAGGTCCGTCGGTTGGAAGAGCAGCTGTGGGGTGGACAGGATGAACAGGTCCGTCGGTTGGAAGAGCAGCTGCGGGGTGGACAGGATGAACAGGCCCGCCGACAGGAAGACCAGGTTCGTCGTTTGGAGGAGCAGCTGCGGGGCGGACAAGAGGAACAGGCCCGTCGGTTGGAAGAGCAGATGCTCCTCATGAAGGACCTTCACGCTACCTTCGGGAAGGAGATAAAGGAGGTGAAGGATAGGGTTGCTCAGCATGACAACCGCCTGTCGGAAGCTGAAACCCAAATCGCGAAAGCTGAAAACCGAATCGAGAAAGCTGAAACCCGAATCGACCAAGTAAACAATCGGGTTGACAACGTAATGGCTGACATGAAGAAATCACTGGACGAACTCAAACTTGGAGATGGAGCTACAGCTCCCGTAGTAGCTACAACACCTTCGCTACGCGGGTTCAAGGTGCCATCGTTCGACGGTACCTCTTCCTGGTCAGCCTACAAAATCCAGTTCGAGGCTGTTATGAAGGCGAACGGCTGGAACAAAAGTCAGGCCATGACTGCTCTCACACTAGGCCTGCGCGACCAGGCCTTAACAGTTCTGGAAGCTCTCGGTGAGGAAGTGACTTATGAGCAACTCCTTGAGGCATTGGAGGCGAGATATGGCGACGCTCACCTGGAACACGTCTTTCGTGCGCAGCTTAAAAATCGTGTGCAGCGCATCAACGAAAACCTGCAGCAGTGGGCTCTAGAAGTGGAGAAGCTTGTGCGAAAAGCATACCGGTCTGTACCTGCGCTCATTGAAGGGAACCTGGTGCAAACATTCATCGACGGCATCCGCGACCTGGAAGTCAGAGCTGCTGTGAGGCTCGGGCACCACGAGACGCTTAAGGACGCCTTGGCCCATGCACTAGAGGTGGAAGCCGTGCGGCAGGACCATCGTTCCCATCGCGTCAGGGAGGTTGCAGCAGCTACAGTTCGCGACTGCAACAAAGGATACAGCCCTAGGTGCTATGGCTGTGGGGAAAAGGGCCACCTTCGATCCAGCTGCCCTAAGCGAACCGCAGAAAGGGAAAATGAACGATATCAGGAGGGTAGTGCAGCTAACGGCACTAGGGAGGTTGCAGAAGTTACGGTTCGCGACCACAATAAAGGATACAGCCCTAGGTGCTATGGCTGTGGGGAAAGGGGCCATCTTCGGTCCAGCTGCCCTAAGCACACCCTAGGAAGGGAAGGTGAACGGTCTCAGAAAGGAAGTGCGGCCAACAGCACCGCCCAGCAGCAGCAGGAATACGACTTTGAGATCGAACATCGCAGCGAGAAATCTCATGGCAACGCAGATGCATTTTCAAGAAGACCTTGTCCTAAAGATGGCAACCATTGTAGTAGGCAAGGTAAGGAAGTGGTATCCGTGAGGATGCTCAGGACAGACCACCTCAGGACCACCTCAGTAACGGGTGGAAGGACAGCCTACGACGTGCACAGCAGGAAGATCCAGACATCAAGCCGATTCTGGGATGGATGAAGGCCCGTGCTACCAAGCCTAGGTGGAGGGACGTCTCAGCGATGAGTTCAACCACGAAAAGCTATTGGACCCAATGGGACAGCTTGCTGCTTCAGGATGGAGTCCTGTGCCGTAAATGGGACAATGGTCGAGGAGACAGCTGTCGTTTGCAAATGGTTGTCCCTAAAGCTAAAGTGCCGAATGTTCTACAGCTGTGCCATAATGGTCGTTCAAGAGTCCACCTGGGAGTTAAACGAACTCTACTGAAGGTCCGAGAACAGTTTTACTGGGTCCATTATCGTGACGATGTCGAGGATTGGTGTCGTACATGTACAAGTTGTGCGGCTGTGCGGGGACCTCAGACACGTAGTAGAGGAGCACCGAAATTGTACAATATTGGTGCACCACGGGATAGGACAGCCCTTGACATTGCGGAGCCGTTACAGAAAGGCGTAATAGGGACTCCTAAGATCGTCCATGTGGATCGCTTGGCGCGTTATCATGGGACCGATAATGCTCGGGACGAGCATGTCTTAGGAGGGGGCAGTGTTACGCGCTTCAATCGACGATATACTAGCGCCATCTAGTGTCAGGAACGAGAGCGAGTAGAGCGTGTAAAGAATGACATCACAGATCTTTCGACCCACAGCGCCACCCGAAGAACTAAGTTTCTAGAAAATCTATACTCGCAAACTCGTCCCTTTGCACGCATTTACCTGAAGATTCGGGATGTTTCTTTGCTAATTTAAATAAATAGGCGCTGCAATATGCGATCGGGACACAGAGTTAAACTCAGCGACACAAGCGAAGCTTCGGAGCGGAATTAAGTGGATTAGTGTGTTTTATTATTAGTGTTTTAACTTTAATTTGTGTAAAGTAAATTAAAGTGTTAATTTAGGTAATTTTATCGGCAATTTTTATTGTCACGAACCTCAAGCTCGTAACAATATGTTACTTAAGACTAGATTCTGTCCAAGCTTTGCCTGGATAGAATCTATCAATGTGGTGTTATTTTACTTTTAGATAATCAAAGGCCATTTATTTTATCAATTTGACGTTTTACTTACGGTTCAAATTTTTAGTTTTAGCAATGTTAGGTGCGATATAGGCTCTATCTTATCTGAAAAACCCGGAGAATTTTTTTATTGTGAAATCGAAAAACTAAAACCAATTAAATGACGCCATATTGCAGATTGAGCGGATCGCTAGTCTTCAATAAATTTAAAAATTTGATTCACCACAAACCATAGCAATAAAAACTGATTAAGCCAATGTGTACCTAATATAGGAGCTCAGGTGCGGCAAATAAAACTATTTTCCCGGGGCCTGAGATAAAGTTTAATAAGTAAGCAGATGTTGATTGACCAAGTTTAGAAAATAATTTCTAATATTGTTTGAAATTTAAGCAAACAATTGTTCTTTAGAATACTGGCATGGAAAGCGACAGACGGAAATGGATACAATAATAAATATACGTAAGAATGCATGGTCGATAATTATCCCTGAGAATCGGTTTATGATTTGCAAGTTATTTCTAAAATAAATTTTGTTATTATGAGAAACAGAAACAGAATTTCGGTTTTTCAATATAGTTTATAATTTATTTTTATTCAAAATAAATTATTTATGGTGCGAGCGTGCGTTGTAACGGAGCGTCCGATCAAAAAGCAGTTTGCAGCATTTGAAAGAACCTCGCATAACTTAGATTACCTGTGAATTTCGATCGAATCTTCATCCTGTGAGGAAACCTCAAAAATTCGAGTTTTTCTAATTTTCAAATTATATTTTATTTTTAAAATTACTTCTATACACTTGTTTTGATCAATTGTATTATCTATATTACTGCAAACCGCATTGAAATAATAGTCAAAAGAAATCTCGCAAAAGTGTTTGTTTTTCAGGATATATTTGTTATACGTTTTGGACTCGAAGAGAATTCTATCCTTTTACGACGCTTTTGACAAGTGAAATTTGAAGCGCTTTACATTTGAAATTAGCGGTAAGTTCCAGAGATTGTTTCGGGATAAGTTTTAATTTACCTCTTTCCTGGGAATAACCAGCAAGATACGTTTTTTTGTTGTTGTGTATGTTACACAATTAATAACACAAAACAAATTAGAAGTAGCTTGGTAGCGATTACATTTCCCATGGCTATTATCATTCCTAAATTCCTTAATATTATAAGAATCCCTTTTATACAAACTTAGTTTTAATAAGGTTTTTGAAATTCGTGCGGGTCTAATTTAGAATATTTTCCGGAATTTTTTGTAAAAGCGTTATCATCGCCCCGAGAATGAATTATTGATTCGGAGGAGTCGATTAATTGGAACTACTAGTGTACAACCAATTTTACGAATGAGTACGAATTGTCAAATCTATTTTATATTGTAGAATGCAGTTGTGAAAAAAGTGCCTCTGAGTTTTTTGCAAGTCCGATAAATTTAAAAAAAGTCAATAAGAGTTATTTAAAGCATATCTGAAATAAAAATTATTCCATACTTATGAAGCAGGTGATGGAAGCAGCACCACCATCACCATCGCCATCTAAATTACAACTCAAAATCATACAAAACTGCGGCTACCCCCCACATCCCTGGCGTTGTAACTATAGTAAATACATGTTTCCCTCAGTCGCCTCTTACGACACCCACGTGATGATATGGGGTAGGAGATATCCTCACACCGCCACTACACAGCCAGGGTATCCTGAGGAGTATCGTAATAATATTTCAATTAAAGAGTAACACGCTTTCACTTAGAAAGATGCGAGGTGCAGCACATTCCACGTCAATATGCAGTTATGTAATATAAAGGCTTTTAAGTGCTCTAGAGAGCTGTTTAAATTTTTAATGTAAATCATCGCTTCAGGATACTCACAGCCGGATTTAATGCCATTTCAAAAGTATTTTAGCTTCACAGCCTACCGTAGAAATTCACAACTCTTTTAGTAATATATCTAATGACATTCCGTTACTTTTTACAGAATACATTTACAATTATATTTGTAATGTACCAGTGGTTAACAAAATTCCCAGAGATGCAAGGATGCAGATTGGTAAAGCACTTCATGCATCGTTAAAAATCGTTTCACTTATATGACGAGAGTTAGCATTTTTTTATCTTTTGCGTGTTCCAATTTTCATAATAATTAAATATAAATAAATCAATAACGTCTCAACTAAAAGAACCATCTTTTCAAATGTTTGATTACCCAATAATACTCATTTATTTTGACTTCGTCCTATCTTTTATTTGAAAAAGTAGTTAAGGTAGAAAGTTATGGATAGCGCCTTAAAAAATGAATTCCTTATGATATTCTCAGACAACATTCTGGCTCCTCGTAATGTCAAAACTCTTGAAGGCCTTCGTCAAAAGCATTCTTCGTTCAATCCTACCCACAATTTCCCGCTGCCTCCCAATACTTTTATGCAAACGTTACGAATTTCTTAAAAAGACAAAAAAGATATGTCATTTTCAAATGGCACTGCTGGCGACATTGACTCAATTACGCTTCATCATTTTAAAGACTTCTTAAATACATTATAAAATTATATAATTTTATGCTTTCTGATAATTTTAATCCCAATTTTATTTCATACCACTGTATTTTGAACAATGACATCCAAAGAGCTCTTGTCTCTGTAAATGTTTCCACGGTTTTAGAGCCTTGTGCAATATTAAGAGACGATGGCAGGAGACCAAGTGGTATTACATTGGTCACTTGGGAGAAAAGTAAAGCCTTAATGTGAGATGCTACTTGCATAGATACTTTGGCGGCCTCTTTTTTAAAGGATAAGGGTTACAAACAAGCACACAGTTCATCTGTAGGCAAGTGGTTTCTATGGTCGATAGACATCCTACATCTATCTTCGATTATGAATCAAAATGCAGATGCGCTATCACTTGTGGGGACTAAGATCGTCTCATCTTCAGTGAAATGGTCTCGGGTTCTCTACACTCACCATATGAAACACAGCATTGTTAAGCTGCTATTTTACGCTGGCATTCTGTGGGAATGTGGTCTTTCCCGGATCGAGCCGACCCATTCTTGGAACAACTATACCAGTAATATTGGCTTGGCTTAGCTCTACCATGTAAAATCACTCAGTCAATTTAAGTCATTTCAGATGTACCTCGTATAGAGCTAGGGCGGTATCAAAGGCAGCTGAACTAAGTGGTGAAAATATGAGTCTCTGAGAGATGACTATGTATTTGTGCAATTTGCTGTACAGATTATTGGTCTGTATGGTTCACATGCGGTGAAGTTTCTAAAGGAAATGCTCGTTCTTTACTCGCTCGAAGGCTTAGTATAGCCATTCAGCGAGGGAAAGCAGCCAGCGTTCTTGGCACGATACCACGGGGAGTAGGATTGTACGATTATTTAAGTTTATATTTTTTAATTAGTTATTTATTAGCGGTAAAAAACAGCAATAAATATCTTTAGACACAATCAGACAAAGGCGACCGAGAGTTTCTTGGAAACGGCTTTTCATTTCCGCTCTAGCAGTGCGCTCTTCAACTTTGTATTAATTGATTATTTTGAAAATAAATCTATTAATTTATTTTCTAGCTTATATTTAATGATAATAATAAATATACTATAATCATAATAATCGCGAAGTGTGCAGCCTCCGTAATTACTTCCTGGCGAGATCGCATGATCCAATCTACAACATTCTACAAGGCTCTACATGAGCCTTTCGTAGACACAGTAGCCTCCCTCCACTGGCTACGCTTTGGTGACTTCTACAGGAAAACCGAGGGTTTTGTCGGTGAATTACAAGATCAGGTTATTAAGACCAACAACTATCGGAGATAACTCCTAAAGGATGGCACCGTCGACATCTGTCGAGCTTGTCGCCATTCCGGTGAGTCACTTAGGCATGTCATCTCCGGTTGTTCGGCGCTTTCGAAAATATTTTATAGAAAGCGCCACACAACCTAGTAGCCGGAATTCTTCACCAGGATCTCGCTCTGAAATACGGTCTCGTGGACCGGAAATTGCCGTATTACAAGTACTTGCCGGAAGCCGTGCTCGAAAATGATCGCGCCAGGCTATACTGGGACCGGGCTGCCATCACAGACAGGACTATTCTTGCGAATATGCCTGATATTATGTTGATGGACCAGGCACAGTCAAGGATATTTTTGGTCGTCATTACCATTCCGTATGAGGAGAACCTCGTGAAAGCCGAAACAGATAAGCGAACAAAATATCTGGACCCGGCTCACGAGGTGACGGACATGTGGGGTGGTCTGCCGACTGAAATTATTCCTGTAGTCGTTTCTGCTAACGGGCTAATCCCAGCCAGCCTCTCGGGTCATCTGAGGCGGCTGGGACTCCGTGACGGACCGCTCCAGGCTCAAATGCAGAAGGCGGTGCTCCTCGATACCACCCGCATCGTCCGCCGGTTTCTTTCCCTTTCCCCCTAACCCTCAGCCGTTTGGTCTCCCCTGCCGAGGGATTCCATCTGGTTAGGCTTTTATTTGTTTATGTATTATTTATTTATTTATGCTAGTATATGAAATATATATTTATGTGTATTTATCATTTCCTTTTATATATTTGTTCAGCCCAACCAGATGAGAATACACTACTAGTACCCCAATATAGTAATTAAAATTAATTGTTTTGTTTTACCGTACTTAATGAGTCAATTATATTGTATTTCTAAGCAAAATACAACATAATAAAACACACGCACCCCCGTCACCCAAAGGGTTAGGCAGAAACTACGGACTTCCATTTGGCGCGAGCCTGACATAACTCTCGCCTTCTTTATATCCATATACTTAATTTTGCCCGTCTGCGTTCCTAGGTGAAATACTGCTTTTATATAACCTAAGAAGGTCTTCAATGCAAGGTATATTGTTTTATTTTTTTATTCATTATTTCAATAAAGCCTATCAAAAGTTCACTTTTGAAAACAATTGAAAATAATTTGTGATTTTTGCCATTGTCGCCACCCTTAACAGACCGGTTTTCATCCTAAGTTTTTTTATTATACATTTCCCTCATACAAATGCCACGAGATGATATAAGGTAGTAAATTAAAACTCTTACGCCGCTAATACACAGCCATTGTTTTCATTAGTTGACTTTAAAAGCCTTTGAAATGCACTAAGACACCAATCACTCAATTCATTACAAAACTTAAGCATTCTGACCTTAGTGTACACATAATCAAGCCTATGTACGATTCCGACATACGTTGCACTGCCCGTATAATGCGCACTATAATTACAAATCAGCTTTGATTTACTTTTTCTTTTCTTTTTATTTCTAACCTATAAAGAAAATAGAGGGGTGTTACATGTTTAACGTGTGTAGATACTCAGTATATCTGTGTGTCTGTCTGTGGTATCTTAAAAATTAAAAGATCTCCAGAGTTTCTTGCTGGTTTTTCTCTGAAAAGGTCTTCTTTGCTGAACTGGTGTAGATTTTGATGTTAATAAGAGTTTTAGAGAAGACTACATTGAATATATATTTTTTCTAAACCAGTGGTACAAGTAAAAAATTATTTTCAATAAGAATTTAATGCGATCTATATTGAATTAAAAAAATCTATTCAACACTCGGAATGTATCGGAACTCAGCACTTCAGAATGCACGTAAAGTATTTAGTCATGCGCCAGATCGCTCTCCGATCTTTTGGACTAGCGTCCCATCGGACTATGAGAGTGAGGAATTAGAAAGTGCATTTGCGTTTGCTCACACTCCGCCTCCTGTCCTACGCAGATTGCTGGAGGCGTTTTTATCATTTAAGTCTTTGAGACAAGAGTGAGTTAACGTGAAGTTACTCTTGTTAGAGTCATTACCATATATTAAGTTATATTACCACTTTTATATGGTGATAAGTTGTGATGTAGCCCTAAATGGTAATATGCAGTCTTAGCGTCACAAAAACCAATAAAAACCTTAAAGACGCCCAGATTGTTATTGGACGAAAAAAATAAACAAAAATGAATAATTTCACACCTTTTTTTATTATTTTTCTGATAACCTGTGTCCTGATAACCCTTTTCCTGTGTCGCTTTTTACGATATTCGGTTGATTTTTAAGCCCAGGCGGCTGCTACACGGTGCAATTTCGTACCTGTTAATAATTATTCTTGTAAGTTATTCTATAACCCATAATAAAGGTAAAGTAAAATAAAGTTACAGCCTATATACGTCTCACTACTGGGCACAGGCCTCCTTTCATTTTTGAGAGGGTTTTAGGCTTTTAGGGCAAGGAAATATCCGCCATGCTGCCAAAATGCGTGTCGGAAAACTTCACATGTCTTCGAAATATTAATTTTTTTCTTATTTCTCAGACATGCAGGTTTCTTCACCACCGAGCACCTAGTAAATCAGCACTATTGCAATTTACAATTTCACTGGTTCCGGCAGGGTTCGAACTTGGGTTGCTCACTTACTATGTAATTTACAGTGAGCGCTCAGCCCCTGAGCTACCACGGCTATCTTAGCGCCTGAGGTACCACGGCTATCTTAAATCCTAGCCCCTGAGCTACCACGGCTATCTTAGCCCCTGAACTACCACGGCTATATTAGCCCCTGAGCTACCACGGCTACCTTAGCTTCTGAACTACCAACTAACCACTACCACATCAATCATCATAATTTCTACAAGGTAGACAATTATTAACTTGTTAACATTTTAGTATAACCCCCTTTTACTGTCTTCTTGGTTCGAATCCTGGGTCGGGTCAAAATTAATTATTAGATATTTTACAAGAAATTCTCAATAGCAACCCGGAATTAGGAAGTTGGCAGTATTATACTATAGTGACTCGTGTTAATTCTGTAGCGAATTAATGCAAATTAATTTGAATGGATTTAGAAATAAAATGTAGATTTCGTCTAACTACAACTGTATTAAGACTTAAAGTGAATGAAATGAGTGATGAATGAAAAAAAATGTATAAAGTAGATCCGTTATTGGCTGTTAGTTTATTTCTTAAGTTTTATATACGTTGTAATTAGAGCTGTGGATCGTGTAATAAATAAATAAAAAAAAATGATAACAAATGCGACACATTACAACAATGAAATTATTATAATAATAATATATTAATTTAATAATAAATTATTATATACATACATAAATACATAAACACTCACGCCTGTCACCCAGAGGGGTAGGCAGAGACTACAGACTTCCATCTGGCACGATCCTGACACACCTCTCTCGCCTCCTTCACATACATACACCTACGCATACATGCTCGTCGGTTAAGGGTACTCCTTATTTGACCCGTTTTCAATAAATCGCCAACTTTGTCGATAAATTTTCGCCTAGGACGTCCCTTTCCGACTCTGCCAATCACTTCTGCACCATAAATTTTTTTTGTCACTCTTTCCTCATTCATTCTTTCCGCATGACCAAGCCACCGAAGCATTCCTTTCTTAATCCTGGTCACCACATCATCTTATAAACTACACTTTTCTCTAATTACACAATTTCTTACCCTGTCATTCAGATTCAGCCCTAACATACTCCTTAACGACCGCATTTCTACTGCGTTTATTCTACTCTCGTGCTTCTTCTGCCACACCCAACTTTAACTACCATACGTTAAAGTAGGGACCAACACAGCATTGTGAATTGGCATACGTGCCTTTTTCGACACATTTTGACTCTTCACAATAGAGTGCACGGCCCCATTTACTCTATTTCCCGCATTCACTCGTCGTTCTATATCCTTATCATATCTCCCATCCCTGCTAAATACGCAGCCCAAATATACAAACTCATCTACTTGCTCGATCAACTCCCCTTCTATTCTTATTTCACAAATCGTTTTACTTTCTTCTCTTTCAAAAACCATAACCTTCGTCTTACTTGCGTTCACTTTCATACCCCTTTCTTTTAATGATCTGTTCATTAATGTGACCATCATTTGCAACTCGGCCACCGACAACGCAAGGATAACTTGATTATCGGCGTACAAAAGGCATTTGACGGTTAACTCACCCATTCTTAGTCCGCATTCTTCAACTTTCAAATTTTGCAAACAACTGTCCACAAATAGGCTGAACAGCCACGGTGAAGCCATACAGCCCTGTCTGACACCTTTATGGATGTCAAACCAGTCCGAGTAGACCCCGTTGATCCTGACACAAGCACCTAGAGTCCCTATAAAGAGACTCCAATGCCTGTATCAAGCCAGCGCTCAACCCAAATGAGTTCAGTGTTTGCCACAGCAAATCCCTATCCACTCTGTCATAGGCCTTTTCCGAGTCCATGAACGCACAAAAGACCTTTTGGTTTTTGGCCAGAAACTTCTCCGCGATCATGCGCATGGAAAAGACTTGATCTGTACATCTCATTCCCTTTCTAAATCCCGCTTGCACATCCCAAATTTTTCCATCAGTTTCTTTCATGACCCTTTCAATCAGTACCTTAGCATACAGTTTTCCCACAATGCTAAGAAGGCTGATGCCACGGTAGTTTTTACAGTCCTGCTGCGACCCTCTTCCTTTATATACTGGGACTACCACGGCTTTGCACCTGTCTACCGGTACCCGCTTCAGTTCACAGCATAAATTAAACAAGGTGTGCAGCAGGCCTGCCACCACTTCCTCTCCAGCCCTTAGCATTTCGAGTGAAACTCTATCATATCCGGCAGCCTTACCTGCTTTCATGCTTTTCATTGCTTTCATTATTTCATCTATACTTATCTCGCTACCTCTTTCCTCTTCTATAAAATAATATAAAAAAATTATTATATATAAATTAATATTCTAGAAATTTATTAGTTCCACCAGAAAATAGCGCTGCAACACCTCAGAAAGCACGTAAAGTCGTCGGTCATGCACCTCATCTCTTTCCAGTTGTGTCGGATTACCGTCCCATCGGAATATGAGAGTAAGAGAATAGAAAGTGCACTTGTGCTTGGGTATACACCCGGGCTTGTTCTGCACAGATGGCTGATCATCTTGACACAGGCCGCCGTAAACGTAATTTGGTATAAAGGTTATTATTACCTCAAAAAGGGAGGTAACGTTATTTCATAAAAGTTAAGTAACAAACGATTTTACTATCCATTTCATGGTAAGTGTATATTGCAGATTGTTATGAAATATATAACTCATACTTAACACTTTAATATCAAGTTAGTTTATGACTTACCTTTTTGCGCACACATATTTTATTTCGAATGATTAAAGTAAACATTCTCACAAGAGTAATACTTGCACGTTAAGTTATATTACTGTAATATCAAGAACAAGACAACAACATGTTATCACGCACATAGGAGCCTGTACATCAAATTTAATTATAAAAAAGAGTGAAAAAAATATATAAAATATACGAAAATTTGCTTCAATATACCTTTTCATCATAAAAAAAGTTGTTAGAACTTATTACTTGGAAGTATTATATATAAATTCCTTCACTTTCATTATTTATTGTCTGACTCATATCATTGTACACAATATTATATTTACACAATATTATATTAGTATAATTATACGTTATGTACTGGTGCAATAGACGTGTCACAAAGTGGATATTGCGTCTATATAAACAAAGTGATGCCTCCTGGCTAGATGGAGCGACGATCTGCGCAAGGTGACTGATTGGAACAGCATTTCGTAAACGTGCACGGGAGCAGCGTGAAAAACATTGTCTTGCGCTCGGACTCTCTCAGAAAATGATAGGATGCCTATTTCAAACAGCAGGACATATCAGCTGTCTAATTTTTATAGAATAAGTGTAACTAACGAGCATACAGTCCACCTGATAGTAAGTGGATGCTGTGGCCCATAGACATCTATATATATTTATCCTTGATTAAGAATCAAAATGCAGATGCGTTGCCACCCCAGATGGCTAAAGTATAATAGCTCGTTTCCAGTAAAAAAGTCTCCGGATTTTTCTTTTTAACCGAGACGCAGGTGTCCTCTCCGGCTGATGTTTCGTATCTCTCCTACCCGGGGTACAAACTAAAACACTCCTTTGTGCCTCGGGCTAGAGTTTGCGTTTACGTCAGAGAGGACATATGTTCTCGACGCCTTGGCAGTCCTGAGTCCTGACGACCATCCGTGAGTCTACGGGTGCCTCTATAGGTCCCATAGCCGTAATGCCGAAAGAGACCGATCTTCGACTACATCCAAATGGCTACATATTCATTGCAACAGCAGATCCCCTCAGCAGAGATCGTGATCCTCGGCAATTTAAACGCCCACCACGCCGAATGGCTTGATTCACGTTCAACTGATCATGCGGGGAGATCGGTTCATGATTTTTCCTTGGCATATGATCTGACACAACCGGTTACTTCGCCTACGTGGATTCCAGATTTAAAGAATCGTGAATCTTCCCTGTTCGATTTTCTGCTCACCTCTCATCCGAACAGATATCAAGGTCTCCGTCAGTGTCCCTCTTAGCTCGTTGGTTCATTGTTTTTTCCCAAGTGTGGTGCCACTCACGTTGAAATCGCGGTTGCATTCTGTTGGCTGCCGCCATGTTTGGCACTAAAGGTCGACCGTTGGGTTAGGATGCGCTTTTTCTTTGCATCCTACCCTTGTATCGGGTTTGCTGATCACCGAAAGATCTCAACGTTGTTGCTGATTCTGTCATTGATGGAGTGCTTCATGGTACGGAACTTTAAATTCCTTCCTTTGCGGTGCCCATCGGAGGCAGATCTCAGCCATTGCTTAGTCGCTCCTGTAAAATAACATCATGCTATAAGCAGGAGTGCTACCGTGCCGGTGCTGACGCAGCAACGTGAGAAGTATAATTTCGCCTCCAGGTCCTTCAAAAGATTCATTGCCGAGGCAAAGTCAGAGCACATAGACAGAATTGGCGTGAAAATATTTAGCCTCTCTTCTAAAAACCGTGCATTCTGGTCTCTTTACTTTACAACTTTACAAGGCGCAGGTTTGTCTTCATATGGAATACTGTTTCCTTCTCTGAGCTGGGGCTCCCCAGTTTCAGCTCCTTCTAATTGACTGTATCTAGTGCAGAGCGGCTCGAAATATCGACAACCGACTGCTTTGTGATCGGCTTGATTCACTGGAGCTGCGAAGAGATGTTGCATCTCTTTGCATTTTCTTTCGAATCTACCATGGAGAGTGCTCTAAGGCATTATTCGGATTAATACCAGCCGCTAAATTTCAAGAACATATTACACGGAAAAACTCCCGATGCCATCGATACCATCTGGATGCTTGGTGGTCAATCACGGTACGTTTCACTAGGAGTTTTTTTCCGCGTACAACCTCTGTGATGATTAGTTTAACTAATACTGCTACTAAACTCTCACGGCTCAATCGTCATAATTTCTACAAGGTAGACAATTATTAACTTGTTAAAATTTTAGTATAACCCCCTTTGACTGTATTTTTGGTTCGAATCATGGGTCGGGGCAATATCAATTATTAGATATTTTACAAGAAATTCTCAAAAGCAGCCCGGAATTAGGAAGTTGGCAGTATTATACTATAGTGCCTCGTGTTAATTCCGTAGCGAATTAATGCAAATTCATTTGAATGAATTTAGAAATAAAATGTAGATTTCGTCTAGCTACAACTTTATTAAGCAAATAAAATACGCCGATTAGAAGATCTAAAGACTAAGCGCGCAAGATAGTATCTAACAGCCTTAAATTTCTTGAAGTGATGTCGAGACCATAATCTCATTCCTACGTGTGTCAAAATATCCACCAAAAAGGACATTCGAGGAAGCGCTAAGATCTTAAATCAGGCAAGTAAAAAGTTGTTACGGGCGGTAATCCAACAAAAACGCTCCGATCTATATAACATAAATAAATCAATAGACACATCATCCAGTGAATTAAACAAAGTTTTAACGACGTTTGATTATAATTTTTGCACGGAAACATTAAATAAACGCGAAATTAGTAAATATAACGAATGCAAAAACAAACATATAGAAAAATATCAAAAATTAACGGCCAAATCAAATGTCAAACATCCGAATCAATGCCAGAACCAAAAGCAACCATTGACAAACACAGATCATAGATTAATCGCGTTCTATAATCTGTCAAAACAAACACTGGATGATGCAACAATAAAGGTTTTATCCAAAGGACTAAACTATGCTATAACTCCTAGCAGATTACCGTACGAAAAAATTATCTGTAGTGTCGAGGACTGTTTATTTAAAAACAATATGCGGAAAGAAGATTTGGAGGCGATACGTCAAGACATTTCGTCTATGTTACGTCGATGTTCAGTGCCTAAACCGAATCTTCCCAGAGACGAATTTATAGCGTTAAAGAACCTACGCAATAAACCAGAACTTACGATTCTCCACGCAGATAAGGGAAACGCCACGGTGGTCATGGATACGTCAGATTATAATTCTAAAATACAAGAACTTTTGTCGGATGTAAGTACTTATAAAAAGGTTAAAAACAACCCAACAAATAGCACACTAAAAACAACTAGTGACCTCATAAAGAAACACTCCGAAAAATTAAATCTGGACGTAAAATGGATAATACCTACGTGCGCCAAATCACCAAAGTTGTATGGGTTACCAAAAATACACAAGCCCAATGCTCCATTACGCCCCATAGTGAGCCAAATCGATTCACCAACTTACAGATTGGCTCAACACTTAGCGAAAATACTCTCACCGCTCAGGGGACATACAAGAGCACACATAAAGGATTCCTACCATTTTGTCAGCGAGATTAAAGACCTACGTCTGGCAGACAATGAAACTATGGTCAGTTTTGATGTGCAGTCATTGTTTACATGCTTACCTGTTGAAGACTGCATCTCAATTGTAACTAGAAGGCTGGAAGAAAACAACATGCCTGCAGAATATGCAGTATTACTCAGACACTGCCTTACATCTGGCTACCTATTGTGGAAGGAGGAGTTCTACAACACTTTCACAATTCTACCTTTAGATAAAGTAACTGCATTTTTAGACCATCTTAACTCTATAAATTCTAAAATTCAGTTCACAATGGAGTTAGAGGCAAACAATTCCTTAGCTTTTCTAGATGTGTTAGTAATTCGGAATCCTGATAACACCTTGAGCCATACTGTGTATAGAAAAAAGACCCATAGAGATAGATATTTAAACGGTGATTCTCACCACCATCCTTCACAGTTAGCTACCGTGGGTAAATCTTTGTTTCAGAGAGCACGAGGGATCTGTGACAGTAAACACCTGGCTGCCGAGCTCCAACATGTCAAGCAAGTTTTGCATGACAACAAGCTTCGGGTCCCACGCCTACGTCACAGAGAACGAGTGAAGCCGGCCACAGTCGAGCGTGTACCTGCTGTACTGCCATATGTTAGAGGAGTCACTGACAAGATTGGCTACATCTTGAAGCGCGCTTCCATCAAAACATACTTCAAGCCGCCGAAGAAGATTGGTCAGTTTTTACCATCAGTCAAGTGTAACGTCCCTCTGCAAGATGCAGGAGTGTACAAGCTTGATTGTGAATGTGGTCTCTCCTACATAGGACAAACTAAAAGATCAATTAAAACCCGCGTCAAAGAACATATAGCTGATGTGAAGAATCGACGCTCCGGGAAGTCTGCAGTCTGTGAACATGTACAAGATCGCCCCCGTCACTACATCAGATTTGATAGACCACAAATCCTCGCTAAAGAACACCGATTCCTTCCAAGGATGATTCGCGAGGCTATTGAAATCAAAAAACATCCTAATTTCAATAGAGAAGATGGCTGGGTGCTACCATCTGCTTGGGATCCTATAATAAATAAAATTAAATCCCAACCCAAGCATACAACTGCAAGACTCCATGATACCATAAGCTCATACTGTGTAGATCGGAACAAAAGTTAAATTTTTAATCTATGGTAACCGCGGTTAACTATGACGAAACGTCGAAACTCGAAACTCGAAACGTCGGGTAAAAAAGTTAAATATACGCGATAAATTCCGTTAAAACTAGTATTATTTCAATGTGTAGTGTTCGCGTAAATATAAGAAATCATTAACTTTATTAAGACTTAAAGTGAATGATAATAATTTATTTATTGTACACATTTATTGTACACTTGAATAAAAAGGACTACATAGAGCGAATTCAATGTTATCATTTTCTTTCAATCAATCTGGTACAGTGTTAAAATAATGTGATAAATGCCAAAAATATAACTAAAATGCTGAACATAGGCCTCCTTCTGAGAATGCCACAAAGCACGGTCCTAAACCACCTGCATCCATCTAGTTCATGCGTGTCTTACCAGGTCGTCACTTCATTTACTAGGAAGTTGCAATACACTTCGCATACCAGTACGAGGTGGCAACTCGAGAACTTTTTCTCCATCGACCGTCTGTACTTCAAGATAAATATATCGCTGTCCCATTGTCACTTCTGCCTACTAATCGGTTGAGCTATGTCGGTCACTCTGGTTCTACTGCGGATATACTCATTGCTAAATTTATTATGCAGAGAAACCCCGAGCAGATCCCGTCCCATTGCTCGCTGAGCGACTTTGAACTTCCTTATACGGCCAGCAGTGAAAACCACGTTTCAGATCCATAACTATTCACTGGCAACACGCACTGACTGTATGCAACCTTGTTTTGGAGTGTTGAGGTATACCTGATGAGAAGATGTAATTTCCCTACCGCTGCTCAGCTGAGTTAAATCCGTCGATTGACCTCTCGGTCGAAGTTAGACTTACCTAATTGTACTATTATCTTAGGTAAGCAATCTCGTCAACAACTTCGAGCTTAATGCTCCAAATAACTACCGTAACATATGATCTTTGTTTTGTCCATTTTCATCTTAAGACCTATCCGTTGAGAGGTACTATTGAGGTCATTGTGCGTAGTGTTTGTGTGTGTTTAGGTCCTCCAGCGATTCTGCCATAATGACTATATAGTCGGCAAATAGGAGCTGAGTGATGTACTTACCATTGATTGCTGAAAGGGGCACTTAATTCTCTAGTTTTTCATCGTTACGTAGTAGTGTCACGCTAAAGCCATGTTATGATTACAGCACGCATGAGTCGACTCAACCGTACAAAGACCACGCTCCACACAATACCAGCATAAAATATTCTTAGTATTTCTGTATATCGTTTGGTGAGTCTAGAGAACCGGAATTTCTTTTTTTCCGGTAACCGGGCATTTTATATTAGTCCTCAGGGATAACCACGAATATACATTTAGCTTCTTAATCAGTATATATGTAGGTGTTCGTAGGTCGTAATATCGATTTACCGTGAGTAAAATATGTCTATGTAAATAACTTGGAGTACGAGCATAGCACCTCTAGACGTTAATCATATTAAAATGAAAGATACACGTATGAATGTGACAGATTATTATTTTGGAAGTTTTTAACAGGCAAGGAAGTATCCGCTGCGCAGCCCCAATGAGTGTTGCTAGAGTTCACATGCTTGCAAAAATATTTTTTTCTTAGACAAGCAGATTTCCTCACGATGTTTTCCTTCCTTGTCGACCACGAAGGTGAATCAGCACTTGAAATTGTAAATAACAATTTTATTGGTACTGTGTGTCGGACAGAATTATTTTAAAGGAAAAGGGTGAAGAGCGAGTACACAGTCCACCTGATGATAAGTGGTTGCTGTGGCCCATAGATATCCACATCTATCCTCGTTTGCGATTCAAAATGCAGATGAGTTGTCAGCCTTGAAGACTAAGATAGAATGCCTCTTTTCCAGTAAAAATGGTCTCCGGTTCTCTACACTCACCATACGAAACACAGCAGCATTAAGCTGCTATTTGATGCTGGTATTCTGTGAGAGCGTGGTCTTTCCCCGGTCGAGCCGACCCATTCTTGCTACAACTATACAATTAATATAGCTGCAGCATGGCTCTACCACGTAAAGAATGGAATCAAATTAGGAGATTCGCAGCAGCATCTGCACCAAAGATTTTTTTTATTTTTGTTTGTTATAAGGATAACAAACAAAAATAAAAAAAATCTTTGATTGCCAACCCATCTACCAATCGTAGCAACTATGACAAATATACCCATATTATATTCCCGTACTATGTGTGGGAGACCTATGTTCAGGAATGGCTCTTTTGATAGGCTGTTACAATACTTAGCATTGGAACTACCTCGGCTACATATCTAAATATCATCAAACTAATAAAATCATTTTCTTCGTACTCCATATACATCAAAATGTTCATATTCTTGTTTTCAGACCCGCTTTTAAATTATATACGAATTTAATTTTGAGACATACGAGGTGTATGCTCACACAATGCTAAGTGAATTCCTTGAAATCGAGTGGAGTACAAGGAATGTCACATTTCGAGAATTCCAACATTCTGTAAGGCATAACAAAAGAGCGTAATTGCTTACTTTAGTAGAATGTGTAGAAATTTACGTAAAGTCATATCTGCTTTCTTTAAATTGTAAATAAATCAAATAATGTAATGTAGTGCCGTGCAGTCGAGGCTTGAGATAATCTCTTACCTCACGTCGTGTGTTTGCCCAAGATCCTGAGCCTGGATGCGGCTGGAGTTCTTGGGTGATAAATATAATAAATTGAAATTCTAAGTGAAATAAATGGGAATTCTAAGTGAGTCCTATTGGTAAGTAAGTCCCCATAGTGGGCTGCACGTAAGTTACTTTAAATCTATAACAACGTATACAATCTTGAACTACTATCCTTCGCCTACTGCCTAAAGGCCAGTAAGTTTGCCCGATGGCCGCTAACAGCAGTTGAGGACCTGCGTGCATTAAGCATTTGTGTTTCATTTCAAATATGATTTTGGTTAAATGATGTTTCCTACTTGTTATAATAGTTTGCTTAATATTATAAGGGTAGTTAGTTAAGACAGGTCATCTTAGCAATTCGAACACCGTCTAATACTTCTATTATCCATGAAATGTGAAAGAGATAATAGTCTGTTTTTCTTAGGTAAGGAATTAAGAGAAAGAGAATTACGCGACTTCAGTGTAGCATATTATTACTTAGGAAACATTTCCATTTGAGCTATACGTATTTGTATTGATTCCGAATAATTTAATTCTGAACATGATAAATAATTGGTGTAATGAATATTACTTATTCTACAATCTTTAATGACTCTTTGTATATAAGCTAGTTATTCTAGTTAGTTTTGTGAAAAATGATTTATTTGTTATGTTAGAATTGGCATTGTTTGCTTGCGTGTTTATGTCTGTAAGTAACAATATTTCTGAAACTAGATTTGTTTGAATGGAGGGAATTTTTGGAAACTTGCTTGGGTCATACTGTAGAAAATCTATTTCGGACCACCACAAAGAAGAAATTCTGGGGAAATCGTCCTTTATCCTGTGCGAAACTAGGTCCACTGGATTATCTTTGGACGGTACGTAGTTCGGCATAACTTGTTGAAGGCCTTGAGCCATCGTCCGATGGTAGGCTTGACGGATTGGTTTGTGGCGCGGACGATGACTGACCGGCAAATGGCGCTAGTGTTGCATAGGTGCTTGAATTCCACCATATCCATATGCCTTCTCTCCCCCTGCTCCAACTCGGCCGTGTGCATGATGGTATGGCGGTCGAGGGCGGTTGGCTTCGGCAGCGATGGCGATTTCGGTGGCGTTTTTCTACTCCTGGGCATGTCCGATAATTGTTGTTCTTCATCCTCTTATGATAAAGTAGATGGTATCGACGAGGAATCGGAAGATATAGGTGAACCGATGCATTACCTCTTCTCATGAAGCGATGCTTCGGTCTCGGGTGGCGTATGTCTTCGAGTCATTTTTCTCACCCGCTGCGGTAGGGGCAACGGTTTCCGGCCACTAGTACACTCAGGTACGGCAGGCGTAAGCGCGGCGCTTGATGCGGGTTCCTTCCTTGGCGACGAAGGGTTTCTGGTGGGGATCTGTGAAAACGATGTTGCAATCCTGGACTGCTCTGGTTTGGATAGGTCCCTAACCATGAGTGGACAATCCAAAACGCCGGGATGGTCTGGCGGTTTTCTTGTTTTAACGGTTTGTTACAACTGTTAACCGGTCCTTACCTAACGAACTAAAAGCGACGTAAGTAGTACGATGCGAGGGATGAGGGGGCGGGAAAGGTGGATGGCCGCAACACTGTGGGGTACTACCTGCCCCTTTCGCTATGAAAGGGTTGGGGGAAGTGCTTGGATGGCACTCTAATCACGCAACTGAACACGATAAGCACGGAGCGTGTTAAAGTGCCCAAGGTTATGCCTAGGGGCCAGTGACCTCGATGTCTCTCGGAGTATGCGGACTCAACGATTGGCGGAGTATGTCCTACCGGCGTTTATATGTGACCACTTCTAATCACATCCAGGGGACACCTAGGAAGGCAATAGCCTCCTATATAGTCTAAGCTACAGTTTCTATTTATGATCAAGAAAGAAAAACGGATCGGGGAAAATTAAAGTAAAGGTAATGTGAAAGTAGTTAGATACAATACCACATTTCAAAGAGGCAGTTACGAGTAATTGCTGTTTTATATCACCAGTGTCTACCCTATAAGTAGGAAATTAAAGAAGATACACACTATGTTCATGTCTGACGTATAAACCGGGACCATCCAATGGAACTGTAATCTTAATCGTCAACCACCTTCTTTCTAAAGGGCGGTTATGTGTTTCTTAATTTAACGTCTTATCAGAGGTCACGCTAACCGCGTTGCTTCCCGAACGCAATGAGGTGTGGCATAGAAAAGCAGCCCAGTACTTGGTAGATCACTGTTAGGGCAAGTCCGTACTTCTCAGGAACTAATAATTAAACTATATTCAACTACAATCTGCAGATATTTTTATATATATATATAGATAAGTGAATGTGAAGCCATAAACAGTAATCAATATCTGGAATGCACTCTAATTGATTTGCGGCGGGCATGGCATTCCTAGACGCGGCAAATTGCGCAGAAGGCAATGTACTCGTAATATCGAGGTTTCTGTAATATTCAATTCACTAGATTTTCAATGAATGGAGTTGATTGTGCAGAAGAAAGCCGTGGTAGCTAAGTGACTAGCCGTAAATCTCACAGTTAAATAGCATCCTGCGTTCGTTTGCGACACCAATGAAATTGTTAGTTGAAATCATATAAGTGCTTATTTGCCATATGTGAAAATGTAATTTTGCTATCTGTGATTATAACCAGTCACTCCTTTTTTATTTATAGCATCTTTCTTATACGCATTTTGTACGTCAGATGTAGTTTTCCATCGTAAACCACAGTGATGACATCTTGGAAAATGCGTTTCTTCATAAGCTGGTATGAACCTCTCAATAACTAACAATATTTCTCAAGTAACAAGTGAAACAACAGGTCTGCCCTTCAGCCCAAGCTTGGCTCCTGCGGATGTCTTGCAGCATTATGTTGCTTTTTACGCTAATATTCTTTAGGATTGTGGTCTTTCCCTCGTCAAGCCGATCTATATGTATTGCAGACACTGACTGGCTCTAAACTAATCTGTTAGATCCTAATTTTCATGTATAAAATTATGCAGAGCGGTGTGCTTTATTACAAAAAAAAATCAAATTAAACGCCGTCATTATTTTACTCTTTGTTGAAATAAGAATTTCTTTGTTTCAAAATAAACATTTCTCGTTGTCTGTAATGCTAATTAAGAAAGTGAAATATTTCGTTATTCGTTTGCAACATTATTCCCATAATTAAGACGACGAGATTTTTTCAGTCATATTCATATGTCTGAAAAAATATATATGATGGAAAATAAATCTCCAATTCTATCTTATTCTGTCATTTAGTTTCAGTTGAAAAGTTATCCAGATGTGAAAAAATATTACATCATTGCAGCCTATTTGTCCACGACCGAAAATAACCACTCCATACAACCATATATCAATAATAAAAACATTCGTTTTCAATTAGGATATCGATAAGACTATCGAAAGCATCAAATAATTTCGTCTAAATCATTACTAACTATTATAACAAATAGCCATGTTTGTTCATGGGTTCGTTCATTAAGAAACCATGGATAAACATGAAATAAACAGTAGAATCACAACTGCAGCGCTCAGGTTCCTACTTCTTAGAGTGTAACGGAGTACACAGTACTGATATTGGCGACTTTACATGTATTCGAGTGTTTTATTTCTTAGACATGAATGTGTTTGCAGCGAGCGCGTAAGTGCTATCCAACTACTGAAAGGTGTAAGACATACGTAGGCGGTCCCATAATGAATTGGCCTAACTATGAACCAATGACGGAAATTAAACGAAACCAATTTTATTATTCAATATAATCACCATGAATACAAACACACTTCTGACATCTGTGAATCAACATCTCTAAACCTTTATAAAAATAATCACATTTTTTATCCTAAAAATGACTGAAGACGGCCGCCTGCAACTCTTCATCGCTTAAAAATTTTCTTCCTCTTAAGTCCCGCTTTAAATTTGGAAATAAATAATAGTCGGACGGGGCCATGTCTGGACTGTAAGGTGGATGTTGAACTTCTGTGAACCCGCATTGACGAACTGCATCCTTCGAAACACCAGCGGTATGAACAGGGGCGTTGTCATGGAGCAACAGGACATATTTAGACAGCTTGCCTCTTCGTTTTTCCTTTATCTTGTCTCGTAATTTATATATTAAAGAAGCATAATATTTGCCGTTCAAGATTGTATTACGTTCTTTAAAATCCACCATCAAAATGCCTTGAAAATCCCAAAATATTGTGCACATCAGTTTTTTAGTTGATTGTTGCACCTTTGCCTTTCTAGGGGGCTTTTCACCCTTATAACGCCATTCCATTGACTCGCGCTTGCTTTGTGGATCATAATACAAGATCATAGTTTCATCAGCAGTTACTAGCCGCTCGATCACAGTCTTTGGATTTTCACCACAAAGATTCAAAAACTCCGAAGCGCAGCGCACTCTTTCTCTGTACTCTGTACCGCTGAAAGAAGTTTCGGTACCCATCTTGCACTCACTTTTTTCATGTGAAGATGTTCATGGATCGCGCGATGAACGATACTCTTAGAGAGCCCAAGCTTTGCTGCAATTTCTCTAATCTTCAATCGGCGGTCACTCAGAACTTCCTCTTCGATAAGAGCAATCGTTTCGGGAGTGAGCACTTCCACAGGTCGACTGTCGTGGCCAAAGTCTTCGACGGTTTCTCTCCCGAGGCGAAACTCTTTCACCCAATTTTTCACTGTGCTATAGGATGGGGCAGACTCCTTATACACGCCATCCAATCGTTCTTTTATTTGGGCAGAGAATAAACCTTCTTTAAACAGAAACTTTATGACATTTCGATACTCAGTTTTCGACATTTTGAAAAAATACGCGACTCTCGTTATTCAAATGCCTGTTAAACTAAGACTAAGCATTTCATGTCGATGCATGTTTCTTATATTAAGTGCACGATAAACGTACTATTTAATGCAACACAACATGTAGCGACATGTCGCGTTGAACTATATCAGGCCAGTTCATTATGGGACCGCCTGGTAATGTCATCACTGGCAACACACGCCTGTAGTACTCTTTTGCTTTCAAGTTTTGAGGTTTACGTGACGAGATATGTCGTAATCTCCCAAACACTGATCAGCCGAATTGGATTCTATTGATCGACCTCTCTGTCGAAATGGGACTTACCAGGTCGAACAAATTTTCCTTAATACACATACGCATCAACAATTTCGAGCGTATTCCGCTCAACAATTACCGGCAATTATATGACATGATCTTTGTATTATTAATTTTCATTTTAAGACCTGTCCGGTGGAAAAGACTATTGAGGTTATTAAGCATAGTTTTGAAGTAATTGAGTGTTTATACCATAATGACTACGATTGGAAAATCAGATTAAGATATGAACTCACTATTAATATTGATATCGTATCTTTTCCAGACCAGTTGCTTGAAAACGTAAATGAAAACGTGCGGTAAAAATTCAGAGGTATAACGTCACCATATTTTACACCTATCTGCAATTGACTCGGTTCCTTACTTCAATTCACCTCACACTCTCTCCTCTCGACTCGACTCGACACCTCTGATATATGGTAGTACAGCAGGCACACGCTCGACTGTGGCCTGCTTCACTCGGTCACTGTTACGTAGACGCGGGACCCAAAGATGGTTGTCGTGCAGAAACTGCTTAACGTGCTGAAGCTCGGCGGCTAGGTGTTTTCTGTCACAGATTCCTCGTGCTTTCTGTAATACAGATTTGCCCACGGTAGCTAATTGTGAAGGATGATGGAGAGATTTACCATTTAAATATCTGTTTGTATGGGTATTTTTTCTATACACAGTACGACCTATGGTGTTGTCAGGATTTCGGGTGACTAATAAATCTAGGAAATCTAAGGAATTATTTGCGTCTAACTCCATAGTGAACGGAATTATAGAGTTTATGGAATTAAGATGTTCTAAAAATGCAGTTACTTTGTCTGATGGTAAAATTGTGAAAGTATCGTCTACATACTGCTTGTAGAACCTTGGGGTATCAGGTGGAGTATGGAGAGCCTTCTCCTCAAAATCTTTCATGAATATATCAGCAACAATGGGAGATACAGGTGAGCCTATCGCAACACCATCTACTTGCTTGTAAAACTCTTCTCTCTCTCCTTCCACAATAGATAGCCAGATGTAAGGCAATGTATCAGTAGTACTGCATATTCTGGTGGCATGTTATTTTCATCCAGTTTCCTAGTTATAATTGAGATGCTGTCTTCAACAGGTAGGTATGTAAATAGAGACTGAACATCAAAACTGACCATGGTTTCATTATCAGTAAGACGTAGTTCTTTTATTCCACTGACAAAATGGTACGAATTCTTAGTATGTGCTCTTGTGTGTCCTCTGAGTGGTGATAATATTTTGGCTAAGTGTTGAGCCAATCTGTAAGTTGGCGAATCGATTTGACTTACTACTGGACGTAATGGAGCGTTACGTTTGTGTAATTTTGGTAACCCATACAACTTCGGAGGTTTTGCACACGAAGGTATCATCGAATTGACGTCTAGATTCAATTTCTCGGAGTATTTCCTAATTACATCGCTAGTTGTTTTAAGCGTATTAGTTGTAATGTCTGTTTTTGTTCAGTTCAGTTCATTTTTTGCCGAAGTGCATCAGTCATATAAGAGACACTTAAAATATGTACTTATGTAATGCAAATTATATAAAGGGACTGCTATGCTTAGCAATGTCCAACATTGCATGATAAAAAATATTCACTCAAATAAATTTAACTAACCCTTCAATCCCCATAAAATTCCATGCAGTAGCATGCGTACGTCAAATCCATAGCGGTCATGCGACCGCACCCACCCATAGCACTTTAAACTATTAGTACTTATATTTAGAGACTACTTTTCTATGAAGATGTTTAGCATTATAAAATCTATACAAAATTTTATATCATGTGGTCTAAACAAAAGTCAGGTTTTACTTAATAAAAAAAGACTTTAATGTATTTTGATAACAAAAAACGGGTACATACCAAGCGGATGTCGGCAGCGTGAAAATCGCTATTATTTCTATATATTACTCAAAATTATTTACGTAAAAATATAAATAATATTAACCCAAAAATTTTCATACTAATTTAATAATAAAAAACTAATAAAACACTAGAAAAATCCATATTACACATTATTGTTACAGGTCACAGCCACAACGTGCGATCCCCGAATGCCAATAAGGCTGAAGGGGAAAATTTACAAATCGATCATCCGACCTGTCGTCATGTATGGAAGTGAATGCTGGGCCGTCAAGAAGAAGGATGAAAATAGACTGCATGCGAATGAAACGAGAATGTTACGATGGATGTGTGGTGTGACAAGGATGGATAAGATAAGGAATGAGTATATAAGAGGAAGCCTGAAAGTAGCGCCAGTGGTAGAAAAGGTGAGAGGAAGCAGATTGGCATGGTTTGGGCATGTGATGCGGAGGAATGAAAGTCATGTCACAAAACGAATGTTGAATATGAATGTGGAGGGACACACGGGCAGAGGAAGGCCGAATAAAAGATCGATCGATTGTGTGAAGAGTGATATGAGAATGAAAGGAGTAAGTATGGAAATGACGGCTGATAGAGAGGAATGGAACAAGAAGGTTTACTGCGCCGACCCCAGATAATGGGAAATGGTTTAGAGAATGATGATGAATGATGATGATATGTACATGTATTAACTAGTTATCACTTAAGTTCATTTATGAAATTCCTAAAAAGTATTTTTGCACAGTTTACGGGGCCCTTATCAGAAAACACTATTACTCCTATCGGAGACTAGTGTGACCAACTTTAAAATACAGATCCCGCCTTACTTTGGTTAAAAACCTGCCAAAAGCTGTCAAAGTCTGTGCTGAAATGCCTAAATACTGCCAACATCATTTACCATTGTATTAAACAAAGAAAAGTTAATATACAAATTTGAAATGCTATATTTTTTAAATTGATATTAAACTTTGCAGTTAGCATCATATTCTTTATTTATTTCATCTTTATGCATGTATTCATTCTTTCATTTTATTTAACTTATCTTTCGTGTGTTTGAATGCAATGCAATCGCCATGCTTAATATGCAGGATAGACGCAACATGTTTGTTTATAAATCTGTTCGTGTTTTTGTCTTAACCTCTTAGCCAGCAAACGGCCGTATTCGGTCGCGGCGATATTCCATCAAATACCAAGTGACCAAATTCGGTCCCACGCACCCACAGCATTTTAACCCATAAATACTTATGGTTCGAGACTATTTTTCTATAAAGAAGTTTGGCATTATAGGCTCAATATGAAATTTTATATCCTTTTGTGCAATAAAAAAGTCAGTTACTCTATGATTAATCATTTATAATTGACGTTCATTACGTACGCCATTTTTGTGTGGATGTTATTGTGTTTTGTCGTGTTGATTTTAGGATTTTTCTAGAGTTTTATTAGTTTTTTATTATTAAATTAGTATGAAAATTTTTGGGTTAATATTATTTATATTTTTACGTAAATGATTTTGAGTGATATATAGAAATAATAGCGATTTTCACGCTGCCGACATCCGCTTGGTATGTACCCGTTTTTTGTTATCAAAATACATTAAAGTCTTTTTTTATTAAGTAAAACCTGACTTTTGTTTAGACCACATGATATAAAATTTTGTATAGATTTTATAATGCTAAACATCTTCATAGAAAAGTAGTCTCTAAATATAAGTACTAATAGTTTAAAGTGCTATGGGTGGGTGCGGTCGCATGACCGCTATGGATTTGACGTACGCATGCTACTGCATGGAATTTTATGGGGATTGAAGGGTTAGTTAAATTTATTTGAGTGAATATTTTTTATCATGCAATGTTGGACATTGCTAAGCATAGCAGTCCCTTTATATAATTTGCATTACATAAGTACATATTTTAAGTGTCTCTTATATGACTGATGCACTTCGACAAAAAATGAACTGAACTGAACAAAAACAGACATTACAACTAATACGCTTAAAACAACTAGCGATGTAATTAGGAAATACTCCGAGAAATTGAATCTAGGCGTCAATTCGATGATACCTTCGTGTGCAAAACCTCCGAAGTTGTATGGGTTACCAAAATTACACAAACGTAACGCTCCATTACGTCCAGTAGTAAGTCAAATCGATTCGCCAACTTACAGATTGGCTCAACACTTAGCCAAAATATTATCACCACTCAGAGGACACACAAGAGCACATACTAAGAATTCGTACCATTTTGTCAGTGGAATAAAAGACCTACGTCTTATTGATAATGAAACCATGGTCAGTTTTGATGTTCAGTCTCTATTTACATACCTACCTGTTGAAGACAGCATCTCAATTAATACTAGGAAACTGGATGAAAATAACATGCCACCAGAATATGCAGTACTACTGATACATTGCCTTACATCTGGCTATCTATTGTGGAAGGAGAGAGAGAAGAGTTTTACAAGCAAGTAGATGGTGTTGCGATAGGCTCACCTGTATCTCCCATTGTTGCTGATATATTCATGAAAGATTTTGAGGAGAAGGCTCTCCATACTCCACCTGATACCCCAAGGTTCTACAAGCAGTATGTAGACGATACTTTCACAATTTTACCATCAGACAAAGTAACTGCATTTTCAGAACATCTTAATTCCATAAACTCTATAATTCCGTTCACTATGGAGTTAGACGCAAATAATTCCTTAGATTTCCTAGATTTATTAGTCACCCGAAATCCTGACAACACCATAGGTCGTACTGTGTATAGAAAAAATACCCATACAAACAGATATTTAAATGGTAAATCTCTCCATCATCCTTCACAATTAGCTACCGTGGGCAAATCTGTGTTACAGAAAGCACGAGGAATCTGTGACAGAAAACACCTAGCCGCCGAGCTTCAGCACGTTAAGCAGTTTCTGCACGACAACCATCTTTGGGTCCCGCGTCTACGTAACAGTGACCGAGTGAAGCAGGCCACAGTCGAGCGTGTGCCTGCTGTACTACCATATATCAGAGGTGTCCAGTCGAGTCGAGAGGAGAGAGTGTGAGGTGAATTGAAGTAAGGAACCGAGTCAATTGCAGATAGGTGTAAAATATGGTGACGTTATACCTCTGAATTTTTACCGCACGTTTTCATTTACGTTTTCAAGCTACTGGTCTGGAAAAGATACGATATCAATATTAATAGTGAGTTCATATCTTAATCCGATTTTCCAATCGTAGTCATTATGATATAAACGCTCAATTACTTCAAAATGCATAAAAACACGGACAAAAAGACATTTTCTAAAAATAAATCCTAGCTAGATCGATTTATTGCACCTGAAACTCCCTGGACACAAAAAAAATTATGAAAATCCTTGAAGCCCTTTCCGAGATTCCGATTATATATATACAAGAATTGCTCGTTTAAAGGTATAGGATTATAGACGAAGAGAAATATTTATTTTTAAACATAGAAATTCTTATTTCAACGAAGATTAAAACAAAAACAGCGTTCAATTTAACATTTATTTTTGTAATAATTTACACTACCGCGTAATTCTATACATGGCAATTAAGATGTAATAGATAATTTATAAATTTAAATTTCAAACTTATACACTTTAGAGCTAGGCAGTTTCAATATATATATATATATATATATATATATATATATATATATATATATATATATATATATATATATATATATATATATATATATTTATTGCTAGTTATTGAGTGGCTCATACCAACTGATGAAATGAACGCATGTACCAAAGCGTTGTCACTGTGGTTTACGGTGGAAAACTACATCTGACGTACACAATTCGTGTAAAAAGTCGCTACAAATCAAAACAGGGTGACTGGCAATGATCGCGGGTAGCAAAATAACATTTTCACATGTAGAAAATTAGTATTTATAATTGCAACTAACGATTTCAATAGTACCAGCGGGGATCAAACCCGGGATACCTGCTAACTGTAAAATTTACGGCTAGTCCCTTAGCTACCATGGCTCTCTTCCGCACAATCTTCAAAAATTAACCGATTTAGTGCAATCAACTACTGTTCTATTCAATTTATTGAAAATCTAGAGAGTGAACCTCGATATTACATCGCATTCAGCGTAATTTGCTGTGTCTTGAAATGCCATGGCCGCCGCAAATCTATTCGAGTACATTTCACATATTGATTGCTGTTAATAGCTTCACATTTACTTATCTATACATATAAGAATATCTGCAGATTGTAGTTGGATATAGTATAATTATGAGTTCCTTTTTGAAGTGAAAACTTCTTTAGAATTCTTGTGATTTGTAACTCGATGAAACTAAAAGCGACCCTAAAGAGAGACAAACGTATACATCTATAAGATTTAACCTGCGAGAGAATGAGATTTAGCTGGATATGTGTAGTAAGCGACAGTAGACAGTAATGGCAGGGTGCGGACCGCAAACTCAAAAGTATGCAGGTTCAAATTGGCCAATCGATTACTTTTGTTAACTACTCCTAACACAAGCATTTTCAGCTTAGTTGCGGTGGCAAAAAAGAAAACTTGAAATTTTAATGGCATTACTAGTAATTTTAAAAAAGAAAAAAAACTGTGATCTCTATTATCTCAGTCTTCTCTTTGTGAGGTGATTTAAAGATAAGTAAGTTGTAACAGTTTGTGTAATTAGTTGGGAAAATGTTTTAAACAAAATATAAATTGATGATGTGAGTTAGTTGGAAAGACAAATATTTGGAGCATTGTTTTAAGATTTTAGTACTAATATTTAAATATACCTTCTGTGTACTAAATATCGGGAATTTGTTAATAAAATAAAAAATACAAATTATTCATCTAAATTTATTTTATCGCCTACAAAGTAGGCCCCATCGCTTGCAATACAACATCTCCAACGCTTCACCCAGTCTTCCATACATTTTTCGTAGGCTATTTGCGGTATGGCCTTTAGCTCATTCAGCGAATTTTTTGTTATGGCTTCTATCGACTCAAAACGTTTTCCTCGAAGTGGTAATTTTAACTTGGGAAATAAAAAAAAGTCAGACGGAGCCATATCAGGTGATAGGTCCATACGGTGCTTGGTCGAGAACTTTTGTTGAAATTTTCGCTAAAAACTCTCACTATAATTGCTGTGTGTGATGGTGCATTATCATGGTGCAGCATCCATGAGTTGTGTTGCCACAAATCTGGACGTTTTCGGTGGATACTCTCACGCAAACGCTTCATGACGCCTAAATAATATTCTTTATTCACTGTTTCTCCCTTTGGAAGGAATTCGGAGTGAACCACACCACGGTAGTCAAAAAAAAACTGTCAGCATCACCTTGATTTTGGAGCGACTTTGCCGCGGTTTTTTGGGTTTCGGCTCGATTTCGAAACGCCATTCTGAAGACTGTTGGCTTGTTTGCATGTAGTACTCATAAACCCATGTCTCGTTGCCAGTTATTATACGTTTCATAAAGGTCAGATCCGTAGAAGCTCGGGAAACCATGTCTTCAGCGACATGCTTTCGCTGCGCTCTTTGAACAAAATTGAGCTCTTTTGGAACTAGTCGAGCGGCGACGCGTTTCATGCCTAAAATGTCAATGAGAATGTTGTGGACGGACTTAAAAGATATGTTCACCTCACTAGCCAACTCTCTCAGACTCATACGTCGATTTTCGAGCACTAGCTTCTTGCTTTTGTCGATGTTTTCTTTGGTCGTAGCGGTTGAAGGTCTACCAGAACGAGGCAAGTCTACTACTACTTCTCGGCCTTCTTTAAAAGCCTTATACCATTCATAAGCCCTTGTTTTCGGTATAAACGATTCGCCGTAGATATTTCGCAACATTTTTAGTGATTCACCACATGAAATATCATTCGAAACACAAAATTTAAGGCACACTCTTTGTTCAACAATATTTTCCATTGTAAAAATCGCCGAGAACTCAAAACTATGACCAACAAAAAGTGTAGTTTAAAACAAATTAAATGACAGATCCCGCTCAAACTTTGCGCGCTAAATCAGTACAGTGCTACCAACATGCAGTAAAAAAATTAGAACGACCTCTTTTATGCGGGTCTTTTTATTGACATATTCCCGATACTTTTTACACAGAGTAGTATACCTGTCAAAAACAATCGAGCGTATCTCTAATAAGTGAGGTTATTAATGCCCTCACGTTTCTCTATTTGTTATTTTCCAAACACGGCTGATTGTTTTTGTGTTTGTTTATCTCAATACTAAATAAAATTAATTTTACATTAAATTTTCTCCAAAGCTGGCTAATTTGTGAACCACTAACAAAAAGATAGATATCAGGTCAAAAACTTGGTGGTGGAATGAGTAATCCTGGGGATTATACTTTTAGGAAGAGTTACATCCTGGTACCCAACAAATAACTATCGTATTATGTACATGTATTATTACAGATATATAGATAATATTTTGCTACCCGCGATCGTTGCCAGTCACCCTGTTTTGATTTGTAGCGACTTTTTACACGAATTGTGTACGTCAGATGTAGTTTTCCACCGTAAACCACAGTGACAACGCTTTGGTACATGCGTTCATTTCATCAGTTGGTATGAGCCACTCAATAACTAGCAATAAATAAATAAATAATATATATATATATATATATATATATATATATATATATATATATATATATATATATATATATGTATATATATATATATATATATATATATATATATACATATATATATAGAGAAATATTTATTTTTAAACATAGAAATTCTTATTTCAACGAAGATTAAAATAATGACAGCGTTCAATTTAACATTTATTTTTTTAATAAATTACAAATGGCCCCGAGTTCCCGGCGCCCCTTAAATGGGGCAGGGGTGCGAAGAATCTCCGGGAGAAAAACCGGCGACGAGGTTCGCCACCCGTCACGTTCTGTCTCCCGAAGGGGCGAAAAGTGGATTGCGGAAACCCGTCTGGCTACGCTGAATGTATGTGGAGGAATGAATGATAAGATGGATGAAGTATGCGAAATGATGAATGACAGAGGAATAGATGTGTTATGTGTGAATGAGACGAAACGAAAAGGAAAGGATGCCACTGCACATGGCACGTATACCGCGTATTGGTCTGGTGTGGGCGAGACCGAACGGGCATGCCAGGGAGTCGGTTTCATCCTTTCAGAAAGAATGGGACGATGTGTGAAAGAGTATGAATGTGTAAGCCCGAGACTGCTATGGATACGAATGAAAGTGGGCTTAAAGAAGCTGTTACTACTAGGGGTATACGCCCCAGACATGTCTAAGCCCACTTACATCCGAGAGCAGTTTTGGGACATGGTAAGGATGGTGTTGACAAAATGTAAGGAAAATGAAAATATTATTATGTTAGGAGACTTTAATGGAAGGGTTGGGGTGAAGAGGTCTGGTTATGAAAGGATATTGGGAACGTTTGGTGATGAAAGTATAAATGAGAATGGTGAAGACCTCCTCACCGTATGTGCGGAAAAGAATCTTTTTGTGACGAATACTTTTTTTCGTCATAAGAGGATTCACATGTATACATGGGAAAGAGGTGATGATAGAAGCATGATAGATTTCGTAATTGTGGATGAAAGAATGAGGAGCGCAGTCGTAGATACAAGGGTTTACCGGGGGTCCAACGTAGGGACGGATCATTACTTGGTCTTATGTCGAATTAATGGTCTTTTCAAGCGTTGGCGGCATCGGACATCTGTATCTACCACTGCGTTACAGCGTATAAGAATAGAGAAGTTACAAGATGAAGATGTGATAGAGAAGTATAAATGTAGACTGAGAGAAAATATTAGATGTTTGAATGAGTTGTGTATGAATGATTTAGACTTGAATACTGTGTGGGATAATATTAAGAAAGGTTTGGTGGATACCGCCACCGAAGTATGTGGTGTAAGTAAGAGAACAAATGAAAGGAAAAGTAATACGTTATGGTGGGATGATGAGGTACGGGTGGAAGTTGAATCAAAGAAGAAAGCATGGTTAGATTTACTAGCAACCAAAGCTGGTAATTCTTCTGGTATGAATGATGAGATTGAAAGAAAAAAGGCAGAATTTAGACGTCTAAATAAGAGAGTAAAAGAAGTTGTTTGAAAGGAAAAAGAAAGAAAGAACGGATAAGAATGATAGAAGGATATCTGATAATTTCCAGGCTAACATAAAAATGTTCTGGAAACTCGTAAGAACTGCCAGGGGAAATACAAAACAGCCTATAATAAATGCTATAAGAGACGAGAATGGATGTATTCTGAATGATGAAGTTTCGAATTTAAACAGATGGAAGGAATACTTTGAAAGCGTGTTTATGAGTGAAGAGTCGTATGAATTAAATGAACTAGAAATTCCGAAAGAAGTGGAAAGGGGTATGGAGATAAGTGTAGATGAAATAATGAAAGCAATGAAAAGCATGAAAGCAGGTAAGGCAGCTGGATATGATAGAGTATCACTCGAGATGCTAAGGGCTGGAGAGGAAGTGGTGGCAGGCCTGCTGTACACCTTGTTTAATTTATGTTGGGAATTAAAACGGGTACCGGATGACTGGTGTAAAGCAGTTATAGTACCAAATATATAAAGGAAAAGGGTCACAGCAGGACTGCAAAAACTACCGCGGTATCAGCTTGCTTAGTATTGTGGGTAAACTGTATGCTAAGGTGTTAATTGAAAGAGTTATGAAAGAAACTGATGGAAAAATTTGGGATGTGCAAGCGGGTTTTAGAAAGGGAATGGGGTGTACAGATCAAGTCTTTTCCATGCGCATGATTGCGGAGAAGTTTTTGGCCAAAAACCAGAAAGTTTTTTGTGCGTTCATGGACTTGGAAAAGGCTTATGACAGAGTGGACAGGAATGTGTTATGGCAAACACTGAACTCATATGGGTTGAGCGCTGGTTTGATACAGGCATTAAGGTCTCTTTATAGGGACTCTAGTGCTTGTGTCAGGATCAATGGGGTCTACTCGGACTGGTTTGGCATCCAAAAAGGTGTCAGACAGGGCTGTGTAGCTTCCCCTTGGCTGTTCAACCTATTTATGGACCGGTGTTTGCAAACTTTGAAAGATGAGGAATGTGGGTTAAGAATGGGCGAGTTAACCGTCAAATGCCTTTTGTATGCCGATGATCAAGTCATACTTGCGTCATCGGCGGCAGAGTTGCAAATGATGGTTACATTAATGAACTGGGAATTGAAAGAAAGGGGAATGAAAGTGAACGCAAGTAAGACGAAAGTGATGGTTTTTGAAAGAGAAGAAAGCAAAACGGTATGTGAAATAAGAATAGAAGGAGAGTTAATTGAGCAAGTGGATGAGTTTGTGTATTTGGGATGTGTATTTAGCAGGGATGGTAGATATGATAGGGAAATAGAACGACGAGTAAATGCAGGGAATAGAGTGAATGGGGCACTACACTCTATTATGAAGAACCAGAATGTGTCAAAACAGGCACGTATGGTAATTCATAATGCTGTGTTAGTCCCTACTTTAATGTATGGTAGTGAAAGCTGGGTGTGGCAGAAGAAGCACGAAAGTAGAATAAATGCTGTAGAAATGCGGTCTTTAAGGAATATGCTAGGGTTTAATCTGAATGACAGGGTGAGAAATTGCGTGATAAGAGATAAATGTGGTATGCAAGATGATGTTGTGACCAGGATTAAGAAAGGAATGCTTCGGTGGTTTGGTCACGTAGAAAGAATGAATGAGGAAAGAGTGACAAAGCAAATTTATATGGCAGATGTGAATGGCCGAGTCGGAAAGGGTCGCCCTAGAAAAAAGTTTATCGACCAAATTGGCGATATTTTGAAAATGGGCCACGTTAGAAGTACCCTTAACCGACGAGCATGTATGCGTAGATATATGGATGTAAAGGAGGCGAAAGAGGTATGTCAGGATCGTGCCAAATGGAAGTCCGTAGTCTCTGCCTACCCCTCTGGGTGACAGGCGTGAGTGTTTATGTATGTAATAAATTACACTACCGCGTAATTCTATACATGGCAATTAAGATGTAATAGATAATTTATATATATATATATATATATATATATATATATATATATATATATATATATATATATATATATATATATATATATATATATATATATATATATATATATATATATATATATATATATATATATATATATATATATATATAAATTATCTATTACATCTTAATTGCCATGTATAGAATTACGCAGTAGTGTAATTTATTAAAAAAATAAATGTTAAATTGAACGCTGTCATTATTTTAATCTTCGTTGAAATAAGAATTTCTATGTTTAAAAATAAATATTTCTCTTTGTCTATAATCCTATACCTTTAAACGAGCAATTCTTGTATATATATAATCGGAATCTCGGAAACGGCTCCAAGGATTTTCATAATTTTTTTTGTGTCCAGGGAGTTTTAGGGGCAATAAATCGATCTAGCTAGGATTGATTTTTAGAAAATGTCTTTTTGTCCGTGTTTTTATGCAATGAAAAACTGCTACAATATCGTTAGAATAACAAGGTAAATTTTGACAGTTTATTAATGATTATAAATAGCTTGATTGGTATATTGGGCTGTCGAAAAATCGTAATACCCTGGTTCGAGACCAGACCGACCGACCGACTTTTTAATTTTTTTTTTCAATTTTTTTTTCTTTCTTTTTGGAGAAAATCTATTTTTTCGAGCCCTTTTTTAGTATTTTTTAAAAAACGCGATAATTTAAATTAAACTAATTTCACTCATGATTTTTTATTCAAGTAACCAGTTCAGTTTTTTCTATTATGTCGCTAAGATCAAAAAATATATTCGTATTTCATCATTTTGTAATTTGCATCTAAATATAATTTCCAAAACACACGAATTAAAAAAAACCCGAGCGAAAAATACCGAGCAAAGCTCGGTCAACCAGGTACTACTCATAAAGACAGTAACATACAGCGTTATTCGTTTGAAATACTGTGTCCTTAAAGATGATGATGGCTGAAAAAATACATAACGGAAAACAAATATCCTGTTTTATCTCAGTTTAAGTGAAAAGTTATCCATACGTGAAAAAAATACAACAAATTTATTTCATCATTGCAGCCTATTATGTCCACGTCTGAAAATAATCACATCAATAGTGGAGACATTCGTTTTCACTTAGGGTATCGATAAGACTATCGAAAGTATCAAATAATTTAGCATTATATCGTCCTATAAATCATTACCAACTACTATAAAGTAGAGCTGTATTTTTTCGTGGGTTCATTCCATTGAGACACCATGGATAAATATGAAATAAACAGTAGAATCGCAACTGCAGCGCTCAGGTTTCTTCTCATTTCTGAGATTATAACGGAGTTCACAGTACCGACATAAGCAACTTTACATATTTTCGAGTAATTTTATTTCTCAGACATGAATGTGTTTGCAGTGAGCGCGTGTGTCATTCAACTACTGAAAGGCATTAGACAGGATGTCTCTCTTGTTTTCAAGTTTTGAGATATACATGATGAGATTTGTCATAATTTCCCAAACACTGCCGAGCTGAATTGTATCCAATCGATGGACTCTTTTAGCCAGTATACTTACACAGTTCAAGTTCAAAAAAAATTGCAGCCGTAACCTGTAAATATTAGGTTGGGTAATTGTGCTGAATATAAAAAGGCTTGAGATAGTTTTTCTTAATATGGAAAATAAGGATTCTGAGTTTTTCTGTAAAAGGCTACATAATAACTCCAGAAAATATTTCTAGCTTTGAAAATGTTGGATGGGGTTTGAACAAAGAAAGAATCATTTAATAAATATTTCATTAATTCAAGAGGAATAGTCTCGTATTTCGTATAGTTAAATAAATAAATAAATAAAATAGCCTTTATTTCTACTACAATACAAACTTGACTTATAACTAATGTAGGTAATAATAGTAGAGAATAGTTAATATGTATTTTTTTACGTATAATAATGTATGTATAAAAATGTATGTATAAATATGACTTAGTTAATGTTAGTAGTAGTCGCCTCTGCGGCGTAGGCCTCTCCCAAACCTTTCCACATATCTCTATCCCGAGCCACTCGCATCCATAGCGGTCCACATCTCTGATTAAATATATCTCTCCACCTTTTACTAGGTCTCTCTTTTTTCTTTTTTTGTCTCTTGGTATCCATTCTGTTAAACGCTTGGTCCATCTGTTATCATTCATTCTACAGATGTGTCCTGCCCAGTGCCATTTCAGTAGTCTTGTTCTTTTTCTTACATAATAACGCTGACCAATCGATTACAGTCAAGTTCAATTAATGAAAGACTTTGTACTTCAATGAATATGAAGCTTTGTATGTATGCTATACGTACAGCTATATTGTATGTAGAACTTTAGTATGTTTACAGTTAGCATTATGTAGTGAGATATGTTTTTTGCATGTTAATCATCATCATCATCATCTACACCATCATCGTTACTGACAATTAAAATTCAATTGTTGAACCTATGCAAAGATTGTCTCATAGAGTGTATACTCAACATAGTTTGCAAGGCGAGTGAACGACCTCAGTTTTTTATTATTTTATGTTTTTATCAAGATAGTGCTGCTGCCCATCTTGTAACGCCAGGTTGCCCTCTAACTCTTTATATGCTTTTGGAGTATAAGGGACAATCCTCTCTCCTCTCTCCCCACTCTTCTTCCCCACTCCTGCCAAAAGGTCCTAAATTTTTACCTTCATAGAGTTACAATATAGCCAACAAGCATTGATACCTGTAGCAACAGAAAACGTGCTTTATATTATCATAAATTGGCAATAAAATGACAAAAGATCGTATGAAAAATTGAATTATAAGCCTACTGCATTCGATAATTTGTATTCACGAAAATTGCGAGGGATGGGGAGACGTTTTCGTACCTAATACATACCCTATAATAAGAAGGATTTTATTGTTGTCGCCCTTGAGGACTAAGATGGAATGCCTCGAGTCCAGTAAATATATATATATATATATATATATATATATATATAAAAATTAAACACATGATAAATAGCGTGAACATTTAACGATTTGTGATGAACATAGTAAAAAAAATAAATACATAGTAAAAAAGAGCACTTATTATTTTTAATAAACGTCTATTTGTTTACGTACAATATACAAAACCAATTTTATACTTTTGATTATTAGTAATTAATTAATTAATAATAATCCTATACTATTAAACGAGCAATTCTTGTATATATATATATATATATATATATATATATATATATATATATATATATATATATATATATATATATATAATCGGGATCTCGGAAACGGCTCCAACGATTTTCATAAAATTTAGTGTCCAGGGAGTTTCGGGGATAAAAAATCGATCTAGCTAGGATTTATTTTTAGAAAATGTCTTTTTGTCCGTGTTTTTAGGCAATGAAAAACTGCTACAATATCGTTAGAATAAGAAGGTAAATTTTGACAGATTGTTAATGATTATAAATAGCTTAATGGTATAATGGGCGGTCACAGAATCGTAAAACCCCGGTTCGAGCCTAGACCGACCGACCGACTTTTTTAATTGTTTTTTCAAGTTCCTTTCTTTTTTGAGAAAATCTATTTTTTCTAGCCCTTTTTTAGTATTTTTAAATACACGAAAATTTAAATTAAACTAATTGCACTCAAGACTTTTTATTCAAATAACCATTTCAGTTTTTTATATTATGTCGCTAAGATCAAAAAATATTATTCATATTTCATAAGTATGTAATTTGTATCTAAATATAATTTCCAAAACACACGAATTAAAAAAAAACCGAGCGAAAAATACCGAGCAAAGCTCGGTCAACCGGGTACTAATAATAATGTCCTCCAGACCGAATTTCGGTCACCGTGGCCTGCCTCAACAGAGACTAGCCAACGGCGCAGGACAGGATTACAGTGACCAAGTGTATGCGCACAAGCACAGGTGCACTCTCTATTCCTCCACTCTCATAATACAATGGGACGGTAAACCTGCACGACCAACGGCTTTCCGTGCTTTCCGAGGCACGGGGGTAAGACACCGCCAACTTCCTGACTCCGCAGCGACTGAGAATTTCTTGTCGTATAAACGTATAAACTCAATAGTTGATTTTTTGGCCCGACCCAGGATTTGAACCCTGGACCTCATAATCGGCAGTCACACTGCTATGACCACTAGACTAGACCAATGAGGTAGTCAAATATTATCTGAAATAATTAATTAACTGTGTGAGCAATTAGGGATTTCAATTGAACATTTTGTGAGCAATAAAGAAAGAGCACTAATTCATTAGTCTGAGCGGTTAAAGTAAAACATATTTGTATTTTAATTATTGATAACTAATTAAATATTTAATTGATAGTGTGAGCAATTTCAGATTTGAATTGAGCATTTTGTTAGCAATTAAGACCACTTATGCATCAATCTAAGCCGTTAGACTTTCATGCCAACTTTTTGTGGTGTATCGCTGTATCGCCATCGAGTGACTTTGTATGAATAAACATAGATCCAGTTTTCGTCAGCAGGGGTGCTGTCCACACAATTTTGGTCGATAACGATATTTATTATATCCTTTAGTTTTTATGCAGCACCGCCTCTTATATGTTTACCTCTGCTGGGCCTAAGATTGGGAGCTTAAGACCTGGAGAGAATGCCCTATGGCATTGACTCCACCATATTTACTTTTTTGTGCATGAAAATGCAAACAAATGGAAAACGTTAGTGTTAAAAATTTATGATTTGGGTACTCTTTGCTTTTCCAACTGAGATTTTAAGGCTGATTATAGACTAGAGAGATATTTATTTTTATTTATTTACACTTTATTGCACCATAAAAAGGTTACAAAGGGCGGACTTAATGCCATTAGGTATTCTCTCCCAGTCAACCCGGGACGTGTGGAAATTATGTGATAGGTGACAAAATAAAATGTACAACAGAGTAAATCAAGGAAAAAACTACTGATAAACTTAAAAACAATCTAATATTATATATACAAATACAATAAACTTATATACTCCAAAATATAATACAGGTAATATATAATATATACATACATATTCATAGATACATAAATATACACATATTTTAAATACAAATAGATATATAATATAAACCTATAAATAAAATAACAACAAAGGTAACCAAAATTAACCATATTAACTATCATCTAATATTTTCATAAAATGCTTATGTACCAATCTTTTAAAGGCAGTCTTATTAGAAGTTTTTCTGACGTCATCGGGCAAGGAGTTCCAGAGCTGTGCAGCCTGGATTGTGAAGGAAGATATCATTGTTGATAAAAAAAATATTTTACAGTTGCTAAAAACTTTATGAAGTTAAGAACGAACGAGCTTTTTCTCAACTCTTATTTTACAGTCAGATGTCAGCGGTAGTAAAACAAGCTATAAAACCAGACAATACGACTTTTATTGCAGTTGCTATGTGGGTAATCTTGTAAATAAAAAAAAAACTGGCTGGCGAAATAACCAGACCTAAAACCTCTAGACGTTTATTTGTGGCCCAAACTAAAACGATAAGTGTACACAAACTAAAGAAGCACAAAGTGTGAAAATTTAACAAAACAATTTTAAAAGACATGCTTATTTGTGTTTAGAAAGAATCGGTGGACATTTTGAACAATTACTGCGATATCACTAAAAAGGTAATCTTTTATTTGTAAATAACAAAGAATAATATAATAAGTCTTTCTTTTATCGACCAAGTATTTGATTAAAACTACTTTTACGGATTTTATCGCGTTTATTTTACTTTTAATTACTTTTATTTTTAATTGCCTACGTTTAAAAAACATCCTAATTTCAATAGAGAATGAGGCTGGGTACGACCACCTGCTTGGGATCCTATAATAGTAGCACCGTCTAAGTTTTCACTAGACAAGATATAAAATGTCATCATTGTTAGATACTCAAAATTAGAGTATTGTTACATATTTACGATACACACGCGGAAACATAAACAATACGATGGCGACGCAACGTCACTTTTCCCTTGAGACTGTGACCCCGCGAAATGACAAGGTCAAAGATGCCTACTAAATTTATTGTTTTATGGTCATTTGTAAAGTAGGGTGAATATACATATATATGATTTGAATTTCCATAGGTTATGATAAATGAAAAATATGATAAATCTTGTTGTAGAACTGTCCTCGGTGCACATTTACAAGTCGCAAGGCTTTGTCAAGTTCTTAAAGAGTGTAGTGATATCGTTTATGTTAATACATTTAGAAATAAGACAACCGTAATTTTTCTTTAAAGATATAAATATTGTATTAATCGTTGGTAATCCCAAGTAAATAAATATAACATATTATTTTACAAAATAATATTTTTTTAAATATATATTTTATAAAAACAATATTTTAAGGAGATAAATATTAAATATTTATTTAGTAGGAAAACATTGATGTTAAGTCCTCAAAATCATCGTCACAGCGATATAACGATATAAATAATATCGAAACAATGATATATTTTTGCTCATTATGATTCATTACTTTTATGGCAAGTTCAAGGTTTCACTGATCCAAAATTGAAGAAAGTAGTCATTAAAACTTGCGCCGCATAGCAACTTAGACAGCTTCGGAAAGACTTTTTCAAAGGCTGATCAAAATCTTTATCAACAAAGGAACAGATTAAAAAAAAATCTAAGTTACTTCTTTGTAGATTGAAACCAAAAATTACTGGGAATGTTAAAATTTTTATAGTTCCCCTTATAAATACATTTAATAAATAAAATAACACTAGATTGTTAATTTGCCACCTTAAACATCGATGTTTTTGAACATTAATATTTTCGTTTCGATATTTATCATACATCGTGAATGTGAACGTTTTTGTAATATCGATTTATTAAGTCCTACCACCTAGTAAAACTGCATGTATGTAAGGATATTTGACTTATAACATTAGAAGTCCATGATAGGTAGAAATAAACTGAGATTTTTCAATACCGTTTAATTAAACTAACACTTACAAACTAATTTACTACAAAATAAAGAATCAATCACATTTGACATGGTATGATACGGGTTCAATACGCAAGCACGCTCTTGTTTGCCCCCTAATTGAATGAATTGACGTCACAGACAGACTGGGGGAAATAACCCACTTTAACATCGTGGTTGTAGGCATAACGAATTAAGAAAGCCGTTCGATGAGAACAATTTAACACACTCACCCCGGGGAGAATAAAAACTAAAATTATCAAAAGTTATTTTTATAATTTTAGTTTGAAACTTCTTTTATTGTAATTAATACCGGTTGTGTATGAATAGATACGTGAATAAATATTTCAATATACAACAAGTGTAACTTTTATTTATTGATTATACTTACCATTATGATTACCTACGATTTTTTTCTGGAACAAGGCATTCCATACATCCTCAGAGGATGATAGTATATTTACATTTTAACACTAAATCCAAAATAGACGTAAGTGTCTAATATTATATAAATAAAAAACCCACGTCTATTCCTTAAGCATCCACTCAACATTTGACTGTTGTTGTCGTTTATTACTGTGTTCTGGACTGTGTTCTCGTTTATTACCTTTAAACTTCCTCAAATATTTTCCGTTACAGCCTATCAAAAACCCGCTGCTGGAGATAGACCTCCTCGTCGATAATATATACTAGGTTAACAATAGTTGCAATACTTTACAAGCGGATTGACAACCGCAGTTTTTATTAGGATGACGCTGCTGTCCATATACTGGGTATAAAAAATATCATTAAAAGTTGTTCAGTCGTTTCCAAGAAATCCAAAAGCAATACTATAGAAGGTCTCTATGATGAATTTGCGTTACAATAGTAGGGTTGTGGGTTGAAGTCCTATATATTAATGACTTATGATAGTGAGGTCTATGATACAAAAGCAATACTATAGAAGGTTTCCTTGATGGATAAGCATTATATGGTATGGTCGGGTGACCGACTGCTCTTAGTACTGAACTGTAAAATGATAAGTCTTATATTAGGGACTTAAAAATGATTATTATAGTGGTGTATATGCTGCTTCACGAGCAATTGGTCCGAGGTAAACTTGGACTCACTAACCGATGTGTCCTAGACATATCATCTTAGTGGTAAGCGAGTTTGTTGTAGCAATACGGCTTTCCCGTGAACATCGCACACCCATACCGTTTGTAGGTGGCGTCATAGCGCATAGCGATGCGTCGTCTATCTTTCGGATTGGAACGAGTGTGTTTGGTAGCACTTTTAAGTGTAACAGACGTACTCAACTTCATGTCTTAGTGCATTAGCGCTATGATACGTGGAGGTTTGTTCACTAGCGTCTTAGTAGCGTGCTACTACGATACGTCGGTGTTATTTTTTAGTTAAAAACGATACATATTTTGTTACCAAAGTCAATAGGGATCATGTGGGTGTGTTGTGAGGGAGTGGCATCCGTATGATAGTTCCATTGATACTTACTGCTACTTGCGGTATTTCATCTTATGATGGATCTGCGGGTGTGCTTCGCCTGATTCGACGCACTCTTGTGGTTCTTGTCGATCGATGGAGGTATGCTGGTGGTGATGTCTGCTGGGATGTACGTCGATGTTTGTGCTTACGCACTATCAAGGGGCCAAGCCCTCTTCTACTGTTTTGCCAGTTATTTTGCTGTGGACTACGGTCCAGTTCCCAAATTAGCGTTCCCTTCCAGGGGAGTGCATCAAAATGGTTGGCACTCACCGCGCACAGCGTGTGTCTCCCCTATATTTTTTTTAAATAAATGTAGGAGAGCGAAATCCTTGTATCGGGTATTTTGTATAAATATATTGTGAGCCTTTTCCAAGCGGGAAGGGAAATTAATTATAAATAAATAATATAATTTAGTTATTAAGAGGAGGGAGGGTTACAATATGCAGAAGAATCAGCATTGGCGATAGCACGCATCCTTGTGGTACACCAGCATTAATAGGCTTGTAATTGGAGCTTGCACCGTCTACAACGACCTTGATGCACCGATCTGCAAGAAAGCTGGTGATCCAATTGCACAATTTCTCGGGAAGTTCATAGGAAGGGAGCTTCGAAAGAAGCGCTTTGTGCCAAACCCGATCGAAGGACTTCGCAATGTCCAAACTAACGGCCAATGCCCCCCTCTACTGGAATCTACTGCCTCCACCCATCTATGAGTTAGGTAGACCAGAAAATCACCAGCTGATCGAAAATGACGAAAACCGTATTGGCGATCACTAATCAGCTGGTGATCCTCAGAATACCTTATGAGCTGGCAGTTTACAATGGACTTCATTGTTTTGGAGAACAAGGAGGGTATGGCGTTAGGCCTGTAGTTACGGGTCTGAGCGGTCGCCTTTTCTAGGGATTGGGCGAACGAAAGCCGTCTTCCAGGATTTTGGGACTATGCCTGGGAAGTAGGAGTACCGGAAAAGATGCGCTAAAAACGGTGCCAACTCTGGAGCACAAATTCTCAGCACAATTGGAGTGGAGTGCTTTTCGAACAGAGCGCTGTGTGAACCGCACCTCCAGCATGGAGCACTCACACCGCGGGATGGTCGGCGGCGTACTCCCCCCGTCATCGAGATTCGAGTTTGACGCAAAAAAGAGCCAAGCAGATCGGCAGTCATCCTCCCTGTGCAGAGATGGAAGAGATGTCTGACAGAAATTCCACTGGACAGCCTTGGTGAGAGACAACAATGCACGGGTCCTACAAGGAAGGTGAACTAGTTTCTCGCCAATTCTGCCTATGTGCTCTGACTTTGCCTTGGCAATGACTCTTTTGAAGGACCTGGAGGAGGAATTTCACTTCTTTTTTAAAGCACTGGTGTTTACATCCCGAGACGTTGATGCGTCAGCCCAAACTTGGTAGCACTCCTGCTTATAGCATGATGCTATTTTACAGGAGCGACCAAATCATGGCTGAGATTTGCCTCCAATGGGCACCACAGAAGAAGGAATAAAAGTTCCATACCCTGAAGTGCCACATCAGTGACAGAATCCACAACAACATTGGGATCGTCCGGCGAGAAGTAAACCCGTAAAGACAAAAAAGACCCATTTGCCTGACGAATATAGTACCAAACACGGCAGCAGCCTGCAGAATGTAACTGCGATTTCAGCGTGAGTGGCACCACACTCCGGACAAGACAATGGTCCAAAGAGCTTAAAGGGGCGAAATCTGATATCCGTTCGGATGAGGGGTCATTAGAAGATCCAACAGGGAAGGTACATGATGCTCCAAATCTGGAATCCGCGTAGACGAAGTAACCAGTTGTGTCAGACCGTATGCCAAGTCAAAATCATGGAGCGATACGAGACATTAGCCGGAGAGGACACCTGCGTCTTGGTCAGAAAGAGCAGAGCCAGCCTCGTCATCTCGAGATGGTAGTGCACGGCATTTAGGTTAGAGTGAAGTCCCCTGATATTGCAGAAATTCACGGATGGCGTGGCAGGGGTTGCCTTGGTCTTGTTGCTCAGTTTGCCCCGAACAGTTGCTGTTTTGAGCGGAATTTTGCTCCCCCTCCCCCAGAATACGCAGAGCAGCCTGAGTACCCACGCTCAGGAGTGGAGCAGCTTGGTCGTGAATACACAGCGAGGGATTCTCCAGGGGGTACCCTCCTTGGGTAGTCTATCATTAATTCCGCTACGGTGTTGATGGGGGGGGGGAGTAAATAGGGCCTCCGACTACCTGCAATCACCAGACGAAACGCGGAAGCAAAGCTTCCACTTCACGCCGATAACCTACCGTGGTACCACCCCGGTTTGAGCCGGCCCATACGTGCAACAGAAAAAGCAGAAACAGAATCAGTTACAGACTTTAAAAAGTCCACTGCTGAACGTAGGCCTCCCCAATATATTGCCTTAAAGGGTGGATATTTGCCATATTTGCCACGCTTGACAGGCGGGTTGGTTGCAGTTTTATATTAATTATAATAACATGTTTTTATATTAATGTTGTTATAAGGGAGATGTTTGGCTCTTGGCATGTTTCTCCTACGACATTCACGGCACGGTATGTTGTAGTGGTTATTCTCCGCTACCATAGGCTACTGTACTAGCTAGTCACTAAATCGCGCTAAAAGCAGAAAAGAACTAGAGTTGATAACAAAAGTATTAAGTTGTGCTTATTATATAAGAGGGGCAAACGAGAATACGGCTCACCTGACGGTGACTACCGCTGGACATGAACAACTGAAACACGTGGGGAATTGCATGTACTTTGTCAGTCTTCCAAAAAGATGCCTGTTTGCGTTGTATGCAGCAAAACGTGATGTCTGTATCAACGCACAGTATCACACCCTCAGATTAACAAATAAAGACAGGCGGTACACAAAGTACATCCTTTTTTTATAGAATAAAGCCGACAAGCGGGCACACAGCACCACTCACTTGACGATAATCGGGTGTTGTAGCCCATAGACATCTACATCTATTGATTAAGAATCAAAATATAGATACGTTGTTACCCCTGAGATCTAAGATGGAATGTCACGCTTCCAGTTATCTACAGTCACCGTACGAAACACAGCAGTATTACTGATGACTGATACCGATAAGCTGATGTGCTGTGAGAAAGTTGTCCTTTCTTGGTCGAGCCGACCCATTCGTGCTAAAACCATAATGTAAGTGCAATATAGCTCCACTAAGTATAATTTCAAATAACGCTGTGACCAGGCTGTACTTATTGAAACCACACGCACTCACGCTTACATAACCGTTACTGTTACAGCTTATTAAAGTCCACTGCTCAGCATAGGGAAAATTTGCCGCATTTGCCACGCTTGACAGGTGGTTGGCAGCCACAGTTTTTATTTTTCATTTTTGTAACGATGACGCTGCTGCCATTTTTTTGGTTTGTTTCCCTTTGTGTTCTCCACGGCATGATATGATCACGTACACATACATGCACCTGAAATTCCTGAAATAATTTGCAACTAACAACAACATGCTACAGAGACACATTCGTATAAAAATAACGAATGTGTCTCCGAGTTACCGAATTTATCATTTTATAATAGAACGACAAACCAGCATACATTCCACCTAATAGTTTTCTATTGAAGTAACAAAAGAACTGAAAGTCTAGAATATGATGGAATGCCTGAAAGCCCGTTTCTTCGTCAAAAACTTAGCATCACATGAGAATCCACGTTTTGATTCTTATATAGTATCAAGGGGAATATCCTGTATCATTCTATTCCTGGAAATTTGCCAATGCATTGTTAAGGAATTGACATATTTATATATAAGTTGCAAGTTTTCTTTAAAAACAAATAAAATACAGTTAATTCTCGTATTCTTTTAGTGCATCTTTCATTTCGTACCGAGCAAGTGCATTTGAGCGACAGATATAATACAGCTGCTACTGGTTAGCTGTAAGCCAGGGTTTTATATACTTAGGTTTAGGTTCAGCATTTTTACTGGCCAAGTCTGAGGTCAGGTTTTTTCCTATTGTGGCCGTTGAAGGAAAAGGGGAAATCTCTCGCATGGCAAGGTGTTGTGCCCGGGGAGTAGCCAACGCTCCGTGTGATAGTTCGGAGATTTTCTATATATACTGTTTATGATTCGGACTTTTGATAGCGCGATTTAGGCTTCGGTGTATTCTTCGCTTGCGACGCGACGACAGCGCCGCCACATCACCCCCCTGCTCAGAGCGGAGGTCGGTAGTGCAGCCTCGTTGCCGACGAATGTGCAAGTGCCAGGAGATTGCCTTGTAGTCTGCGGTGAGTATAGAAGAAGAAGCAGAAGCGAGCAGTAAGGCTCAGAGCCGTGCCGAACACTGTATAGCGCAGAGAGTAGCTTGAAGGAACAGGGAGTATTATTATTCCAGTGCTGCGATGAAGCTTGTGAAGCTAGCTGGCTTGCAGTATATGAAGACTGCAGACGATATCTGCTCGGGAGCGAATGGGTGGGGTATTCTATGACGATGATGAAGCTTGAAGTTTCCGAAGGTTGTTGGTCGCGTGTTCAGATCACGTCAGGTGGTCACCACTGTGGTCGTAGTAGGAAAAGGAGAGATCCCCCGCCGGGCAAGGTGTTGTGCCCGGGGAGCAGCCAACGCTCCGTGTGATAGTTCGGAGATGTTCTATATATACTGTTTATGATTCGGACTTTTGATAGCGTGATTTAGGCTTCAGTGTGTTTTTCGCTTGCGGAGCGACGACAGCGCCGCCACACTTTTATAAAAAATGAAGTGACAAAAGAACTTATAATTCACAGGAGGATAAAAGGCCTCCACTGTCCATGGAAATCTGTAGCCAACTTCAAACAACTTACAGTTCACAGGAGGATAAATGGCCTCCACTGTCCATGGAAATCTGTAGCCAACTTCAAACCACTTACAGTTCACAGGAGGATAAATGGCCTCCACTGTCCATGGAAATCTGTAGCTAACTTCAAACAAAGAAGGCTACAGATGAGTTGCCGTCTTTAGACTAGAGTTAGGACTAAGAGAGTTAGGACAAAAAAATGCATTATCCTTTATAAATAAGTAATTTTTGATCATATACTTGCTACTTACTTCATCTTAGATTTAAAAATTACAATAATAACGGTAGTGTTATTTCGGTATTTGTAAACACAGGCCGCTCGCTCTCATACAATATTCGGATTGGTCGAGCGACTGATCCAAATCTGTAGCCATAGTATTATAATGTATCTAAGTGTTTGAAAAATCGTTACTTTATTGTTGTAAACGTTATGTGTGAGTTTCATAGTGACACGATTGTTTTTGTTTGCGCAAGATTCCCCACAAAACATGACAAACAGTTCTGTATCAGGAAAAAGCACTATTGCTACTCCCCTTCTAAACAGTGTCCCGTGTTGCTCTATGCACAATTACAGGATAAGTTAATTTATTAGTACAAGAAAAGAGATTTTTTTAATAATAATATAATACTAAGTGTGACGAACGAGCACACAGTCCACCTGATGCTAAGTGGATGCTGTGGCCGATAGACATCTACATTTATCTTCTATTAAGAATCAAAATGCAGATGCGTTATCACCCCTGAGGACTAAGATGGAATGCCTCGTTTCTAGTAAAAAAAAGTGTCTCCAGATCTCTACACTCACCATACAAAACACAGCAGTATTAAGCTACTACTTTACGCTGGTGTTCTGTAAGAACGTGGTCCTTCCCTGGTCAAGTCGACCCATTGGTGCTACAACTATAATATAGCTACAGCGTGGCTCTACCACGTATAAATGTGTGAAACTTTGTTTTTTGTGAAGTGAATAACTTTGTTTTCTTGTTGGTTACATTATAAACTAATTAAAAATAGTAACAAAGTATTCTATAATTAAAATAAAAATAAGGTATTTTAATTGAAATGCTATCCCTTTGGCGCCGAAATAACACAGATGTGTTTAATTAAGCGCTGAAATGACGTACGAGCTCTATTTTCAGGTTTATTAAGAAATTTGAGTGTGTTTCCAGTACAAATAAACATCACACAACTGATTAACCACACAATTTCTATGTCACGTACAAGATACTTTGAGCTCTCTTAATAATACGTACTATTTTTAAATCTTTATTTAAAAAAAAGTTTTAGTATGGTTTTCAGATCTGTGGCATATTTAATATATATTTATTTATATATTTAAGCCTTTATATATTATTTACCTGTTTCTCGGGCTATATAGGTGGCCCATCATCACCTCAGCTAAACGATCCGTTGAGCTACGTTGATTACTCTGGTTCTACTGCGGATATCCTCAAATGTAAGTTTATCACGCATAAAAACCCCGAGCATAGCCCTCTCTATAGCTCACTGAGTGCTCTTGAGCTTCTTCATAAGGCCAGCAGTGAACCACGTCTAAGATCTATAAGTCACCACTGTTAACGCGCACTGGTTGTACAATCCTGATTGATCAAATTTAAACCTACTCCAAGTAATTTAACAATTGTGTTTCCAAAATTTCTGTCGATATTCTCTTAATGCACCCTACTGTAATAATATTATTTATTATTATTAACAGCACTATACATTTGCAAGAAATCTTAAAAGCTAGTCTCTACAGACTTTTTGATAGACTAAAAGTCCTAGAACGTTTTGAGTAGGCTACGATCTCTAGTACCGATCGTAATTTTTAGTTAAACAGGCTCAGATCGAAGCTGAACGAAGTCCGGAACATTGTTGTCGAATCGAAGATTGAGTTGTTCTTTCCATGTGACTAGGAGCAAAGATTTGATGGAAATCCCACGGTACATTTATGAAAAATGTATAAGTGAGACGCTTCACAACAATTCTAATAATATTTCACAAGGCTCTAAAAACGAGCAAACATTTGTAGAGACAAGAGCTCTTCGGACGTCATCGTTCAAAAAACGTGGAATGGAATAAAATTGGGATTAACATTACCAGAAAGCCTAAAATTACATAATTTTGTAATATCCTTAAGAAGTACCCTAACGGCGTCAGCGGAAGACGCGCTTACAAGATCTTTAAAATATTGAGGCATAATTGCGTCATTTTTTTATGGGATAGGCTGACAAACAAGCACACAGTCCACCTGATGGTAAATGGTTGCTGTGGCCTATAGACATCTACATCTATCCTCAATTACGAATTAAAATGCAGATGCGTTGCCACCCGTGAGGACTCAGATGGGATGCCTCATTTCCAGTAAAAAGGGTCTCCGGTTCTCTACACTCACCATACAAAACACAGCAGCATTAAGCTACTATTTTACGCTGGTATTCTGTGAGAGCGTGGTCCTTCCCCGTTCGAGCCGACTCATTCGCGCTACAACTACTAATATAACCGCAGCATGGCTCTACCACGTAAAGTGTTGTTTCATTTTCAAATCATTGCACCAGCTGAACCATTTGAAAATGAAATAATACTCGTAGGTTCTAAAATGTATTTTTTAAGAAATGTGTAAAAGTTGCATAGAAATACTTGGAGGCAGCGGTAAATTCCTGATGGGCCGATGTATACGCTTTTACAAAAAAATCCCAGAAAAGGGGCAAATTTGACCTACTTAAAGTTCAAAAATTTATTAAACTAAGTTTGTATACAAAGAGTAGATAATAACCCCTGGGAATAGGATACCTGGATTGATTCACTGATGATATTTTTTATTTAATGGTCACTCACAAAGGAATATTAGATGTTTCGTAACTATCGGTAACGGCTGTCGCAATGCTTTTGTTGCGTGTTTTACATGACTGAGGGCTTCATACCTCCTTGTGAAAAATATGTAATAATTGAATGTAAATAACTAAAATTAGAAATATAAAAACCCCCAAAATAAAACAAGCTGGTGATTTTCAAACGGCTGAAAAGATTATCTTGAAAAAAAAACGGAGTCTAAATTTTTAAAATTGTGCATCAGCTTTGGAGCTTTGACACACAGATACACATAGGTTTTTCGCTGTGCCGCAAAGCAAATTTATAATTTTTTTATTTGATAATAAATTTAAAAAAAACACGTACACTTTAAACATAAAACATCCCTCTTTTATGTCAATAAACATTGTACTGTAAATAATGTTTTTTAAGTTTCGCTGGCTTCCTTGCGGGTACTTCCCAGGACAGGGTTATTTTTCCGAAACAGTAGTAAGACTTATATAAGCATAACCTTCAAAAGTATTATTTTAATCAAACGCTGAATAAAAATGATTCTATTCATTTGTATTGAATTGTACAAAGCACTACCTGCCATTCAATTTTATTTAACGCGTCACGTTATAAAGAAATATACCAATGACGATGAAAAATGCTATTCGCAAGGGCGGAAAATTCGTCAAAGAAGAAAAACTGCATTTCAACTTTGGGTTCAGTAAAAGAGAAAACATAGAACTTTTTAAATTATAATAGTAATTGCCGGAACTATATTGACCGTGCAGTGGCGGTATAGAAATATCCACGACCCCATATCATCCCGTGGTTGTCGTAAGAGGCGAACAGGGAAAGAAATTAGAAGATGGGCAGAATCGTTTTCCAAACAAAAACTTAAAAAAACTGCGGTTGCCAAACAACCATTGAACGTAGTAGAGCCATGCTGCAGCTATATCAATTGTATAGTTGTAGCACGAATGGGTCGGCTCGACCGGGGAAGGACCACGCTCTCACAGAATACCAGCGCCAAATAGCAGCTTAATGCTGTTGTGTTTCGTATGATGAGTGTAGAGAACCGGAGACCCTTTTTACTGGAAACGAGGCATTCTATCTTAGCCCTCACGTGTGAGAACGCATCTGAATTTTGATTCGTAATCGAGGATAGATGTAGATGTCTATGTGCAACCACTAACCATCAGGTGGACTGCGTGCTCGTTTGTCACCCTTTTCCCATAAAAAAGAGCATAGTAACTATGTCAAATACTCCCCTATGAGGCAATCTATGAGGCGGGCTATGTTCAGGACTGGACTTTTGATGGGCTCTAACAAAGATTTAAATAGTTAGATGCGCCTTCACGTTGAAAACTGTGGCATTATTTTTGGAGACGCGCGCACACTAATGAAATAGTGTCATCTCTTATTATCTTACAAAAATTAAGTATACTACTTTCTCTGTCGCACAAATGAGCACTGATTGCGAATGAGTGCGCTCACTCATTTGAGAATGGATACATGTCGGAGTTGTCATAGTATGGTAAGGGCGCATCTAACTATTTAAATCTTTGGGGTCTAACGATAACTAAGAAATTAAACATGAATTTGTCATCCTTTATTAAATAATGGGATATATTCGTGAAACTATTTATTGAATCAGTCAGCCAAACTATAAATTGATGCTTATTTTTTAAAGAAAATATTCGAAAAGATTTCTTATATTTACGCGAACACATTTAAATTATACTAGTTTTTAGGGATTTTATCGCGTATATTTATGTTCTATTATGTCCTATTGTAACTATTCAAAAATAATATCTTGATTAAATTGAAATATTTATTGCTACTTTCAAATAAATTAAACTATAAAGGAGCTATTGAAATTGTGTATATTTAACTTGCTATATCTTTAAAATATTTGTTTCATTTAGTTAACTTGAGAAACTTGATCGCACAGTTTTTTTGTCATTATGTGTTCGTCCATACACATAAATGAAATGAAGATCCTCTCCGTAATATTAAAATAACTCCTACAATAACTCAGGCCCAAAAATAGATAAATTTAAAGGACCAGCTAGTAATTTGTCATTATTTCAATATTATAAGTCATTATTATCAAAAATACGAGCAGTTTAAAAAAATTGTGATATTCACTCTGTAAATCTTAATTCCGTGAAGTATAAAAACTTTTCTAAACAATATTTGGATAAAAAGGGTAATTAAAATATTAACAAATGTATGTATGATAATACCCATAATCCTTGGGAATGTGGTGTTACCAAGCTATTTCTCATTTTTTATGTTGCGAATTCCTGTGTAACTTTGATGATTGTAAGGAGTTCCATGTTCAAAAAAAATGTCATGTGATAGAGGTATTTTTGGAACTACTGGTAAGTAAAACATAAGAGTGACCTTCAAAAAATATTGTTTATAATGTTTATTGAATATAAAAGTTTATATTTCAAAAGGAAAGGCTTCGCCATCATATTCGTTACGCATGGATGATGAATTGACAATTGCGGTGCGAGCTGCTTCGCGTCGTCGGTATAGACAGATTTGAAGTTGTAAGTTATTTTAAGGATATATCCCATATTCACCTCTTACGGAACTTACAAAATGAAATGGGATACAAATTCTTAATATTTTTTTTATTTGAGATGATAAACGAACTCATAATTTAAATAGATGGTAAATGCGGTTTCAGCCCATGGACACTTCAAACAATTTCAAATAATGAAGGCTACTGAAGCTTTGTCATTTCTGAGGACCAACAACAGTAGCCTAATGGCAGGGCGCGGATCGCGAACTCAAAAGGTCGTGGGTTCGAATCCGCCATTTGACTACTGTCGTGAACCACTCCTAACACAAGCATTTTCAAGCTTACCAGGAGTGGTTAAAAGGAATATTAGTAATGTTAATTAATAAGATTACTAATATTTAAAAAAAAACATAAGCTACGACGCCTGTGATTATACTGACTCGTAATACTCTTCAGACCGGAAAACAGTACTGCAGATACTGTCGCTTGGTGGTAGAAATAGTAGAGAGGTTAACTACCTAGACGGCTTCTTAGGTAGAAAAGGATTCCTCCTATCTAGGATCTCCATATCCTTCTCCATCACTAACTAAGAGAAGGAAGAGGACGCTGCATGCCATGTAAACACGTCAGCTCCGTGCTTAAATTGAATTTAAAATTTGTTATTCTTGTTAAAAGAAGTTAAAATTTTTGTTATTAAGTCAATACAAAAGTGTTTAAGTTAGACAAGTAATAGTGTAACATTAGTGTGAAAAAGAAAACCGTTAATTCAGACTTAAATATATGAAGCTACGAGTAAAACCCATCTAGCGGAGTTTAAGATATTAAGTAATACAAACCGAATTGAATCAAATATAATCAATAAAAGATATAGTAACTTGACACGCTTAATAACATCCAAATAAATAAAATAACTTATAAATATGGAAGAAATAGCAAATATGCTTAAGAAAATGCAGGATGATATAACGGAACAAAGAAAAGAATTAAAAAGTTTACAACGAAATATTTCAAAACCTATCATTGAAAATATGAACTTAAAACTTAAGGAAATTATGTCAAAAAATGAAGAGCTTGAGGAAATTATTAATAACCAACAAAATGCGTAAGAAAAGATAGAAAGACAAATACGGATGAAAAACATAGTTTTATTTGGGCTAGAAGAAAACGAAAAAAGCTATGAAGATTTAGAAAATAATATTATTAAACTTTTAAATGAACACTTGAACGCAAATTGTACCTTACAAGATATAGAATCAGCTTTAAGACTAGGTAGGAAGAGAGAAAAACCTAGACCAATTAAGATTACGTTTTGTAAATTAAGTCTTAAAATAAAAATTTTAAAAACAAAAAAGCGATTAGACTGCACTAACTATTATATTAAAGAAGATTTTACACCACATGTAAGAAAGTGGCTGACACGGCTAGAAGTCAGAGTAAAAATGCTGTGCTAAGACGTGACAAAATTGTCTACTTAGGTACAAATAAAGAGAGTATAATGTATCAAAAAAGAAAACCATCTAAATCACCTGAAGCCACCAACTCTACTGCATTACAACAAAACAGAGAATCACTCTCACACGTGCATCGAATTTATAAGAAGAGTAAAGTCGGTATGAGAAAATACTTGCTATCAAAAGAAACTGAACTAGACCCGCTTCTTCTACAAGTTACCAGCACGAAATTCACGGTTCTCAGCACGAATTTCAAAATAAACCGTAGCAACCACCTGTCCCTCCTCCTAAATCAATTGCTTTTAACAACACATACATTTGCTATCCCAACACGGCTGGTCCCCGTGGGAGTTATAGACCACAACACTCCAAGGTAAACATGAAGAAATTGTTAATAAAAAAGACAACTACCTATATTTAGCTACGTTAAACGTGAGACCACTTATAAATGCGTCAAGATTTATCGAACTGGAACATGCTATTTCTGAAAAAAATTTGCATATTGTAGGACTTTCTGAAACGAAACTAGAAGGAAAACAAATCAAAGAAAACAAAGAATATTTTTTATGTATTATGGTCAAAAACAAAACATAAACGGTGTTGGATTTCTAATTAAAAAAGAGTTAAAGAAGAATATTAAAGATTTTATACCAATATCAGACTGAGTTGCTATATTGGAGCTTTTTTTGCAAAACGCTAAATATAATACAGGTGTATGCGCCTATGGAACAATCCTCATTAGAAGACCTAGATAGATTCTACAATGATCTCCAAAAAGCAATAAATAACACTAATAAGGACACACTGGTTGTCGGGGACTTCAATGCTCAGATTGGCATGACAACAAATGATGACACGTCAATCATGGGCCCATGGGGATACGGTAAGAGAAGCTCAAGAGGCAACACGTTAATAATTTTTGTTTTAAAAATAAATTACGTATAACAAACACATAATTTAAGAAGAAACCAAAATTTAGATGGACTTGGATACACCCAAATGGAGTATCACGAAATGAAATTGAGTACATCCTAACACGAAATATAACAAGTATCCACAACATTGAAATTATATCGACAACACACCCTACAGATAACAAACTAGTTAGAGCATCGATACTACTTAATCATAAACGAAATCCATCTAGAAAACACTTTGGAAAGAGATCTACTACCGGTTTAACAGCCATAGAAAAAGATTATATAAAGTTTTTATTCACAGATAATGTTAAACAAGTACAATTCACAAACATTGAACAAACGTATACTATTTTAGTAATGAAAATCAAAGACTGCAACAATAATCTTCCCAAAAGATGTAAAAGTACTCTACCAATTCATGAAAACATTGTTAGACTTATAAAAGAAAAAACACTATTAAAAGAAAAGAAAAATAAAACAATCTTTGAAAAGAAAACAACTTACGGCCTTATATAAACTCATTAAAAAACAAATAAATAATAGTCGAAAGGAGCATCGATATAAAATAATTGAAGAAGAACTGGAAAAGAGAGCGTCAGTTAAAATAGCATATAAAATATTAGACTCTCACAAAACTTGGATTGCACATTTGACAAAACATAGTTCCCAAATAACTAATCGAAATCAAATTTTGGAAATTGCTACTAAATACATCATTGTATGAATGCCGTATGTCTTGTAAAAAAGAAACTCAAGTATTAGACCTACAAGATAGTGAAAATGTTCCGCACTTTTTAGAATGCGAAGTAAGCTATGCCATACAACAACGAAAAACAAAAAGTTCCGGTGAAGACCGAATTACAAATGACATATTAAAAGCAATCAAAAAACCCCTTACACCTTTCTTTAATCTTAACAATTTTGTATCAAATCCTTGCAAAAGAATTGATACCCTCTACTGGAAAACGGCTATAATTACTCTTCTATACAAAAAAGGAGATCCATCAGATATGGGCAATAGGCCAATAGGCTTACTACAGACAATATATAAATTATTCATACCAATAACCAGCTTGTTACTAAAAAGAATTATAAAAAATCTTCAGAAGAAAGCCAGCCGAGAGAACAAGCAGGTTTTAGAGCGGACTTCTCTACAAATGATCACATATTCACTGTCACACAAGTCATTGAAAGATATAATGAATACAACAAAAAAACTCTACATCGCTTTTGTAGACTATTCAAAGGCATTCGTCTCTATATACGTAGGCGGTCCCATAATGAATTGGCCTAACTATGAACCAATGAAGGAAATGAAACGAAACCAATTTTATTTTTCAATATTATCACCATGAATACTAACACACTTCTGACATCTGTGAATCAACATCTCTAAACCTTTATAAAAATAATCACATTTTTTATCCTCAAAATGACTGAAGACGGCCGCCTGCAACTCTTCATCGCTTGAAAATTTTCTTCCTCTTAAGTCCCGCTTTAAATTTGGAAATAAATAATAGTCGGACGGGGCCATGTATGGACTCTAAGGTGGATGTTGAACTTCTGTGAACCCGCATTGACGAACTGCATCCTTCGAAACACCAGCGGTATGAACAGGGGCGTTGTCATGGAGCAACAGGACACCTTTAGACAGCTTGCCTCTTCGTTTTTCCTTTATCTTGTCTCGTAATTTATATATTAAAGAAGCATAATATTCGCCGTTCACGACTGTATTACGTTCTTTAAAATCCACCATCAAAATGCCTTGAAAATCCCAAAATATTGTGCACATCAGTTTTTTAGTCGATTGTTGCACCTTTGCCTTTCTAGGGGGCTTTTTACCCTTATAACACCATTCCACTGACTCGCGCTTGCTTTGTGGATCATAATACAAGATCATAGTTTCATCACCAGTCACTAGCCGCTCGATCACAGTCTTTGGATTTTCGCCACAAAGATCCAAAAACTCCGAAGCGCAGCGCACTCTTTCCTGTCTCTGTACCGCTGAAAGAAGTTTCGGTACCCATCTTGCACTCACTTTTTTCATGTGAAGATGTTCATGGATCGCACGATGAACGGTACTCTTAGAGAGCCCAAGCCTTGTTGCAATTTCTCTAATCTTTAAACGGCGGTCACTCAGAACCTCCTCTTCGATAAGAGCAATCGTTTCGGGAGTGAGCACTTCCACAGGTCGACCGTCGTGGCCAAAGTCTTCGACGGTTTCTCTCCCGAGGCGAAACTCTTTCACCCAATTTTTCACTGTGCTATAGGAGGGGGCAGACTCCTTATACACGCCATCTAATCGTTCTTTTATTTGGGCAGGGGATAAACCTTCTTTAAACAGAAACTTTATGACACTTCGATACTCAGTTTTTGACATTTTGAAAAAATACGCGACTCTCGTTATTCAAATGCCTGTTAAACTAAGACTAAGCATTTCATGTCGATGCATGTTTCTTATATTAAGTGCACGATAAACGTACTATTTAATGCAACACAACATGTAGCGACATGTCGCGTTGAACTATATCAGGCCACTTCATTATGGGACCGCCTGGTACCATACATACTTATGGCTGACGCTACAAGAACACGGAGTACATATTAAATATATCAAAAACCTGAAAGAGATATACAAACAGAGCAAGGCTGTGGTTATTAAATGCATATCTTCTTCAACTTTCTGTAATTAATTATGGATTTGAGAACTTTATAATGATGAGAATTTTATAAATAAGTTTAAGTATACCTAATGTAATTGTTTTTTTTTTTTTTTTGGTGATGAATTAACGGAGCGACATATTCATATTGTGATTAAGCTCATTAATAAAGAATTAAAAAAAGGCTGTGGTTAAATTAGAGAGAAAAGGAACACCATTTAATATTCAGAAAGGAGTGAGTCAAGGGGATCCTATCTTACCGTAGTTATTTAACGCAATTTCAGAACATGTATTTTGACAACTCAATTGGCATAAAAATAAATGGCGAGTATTTAAGCCACCTACGATTCGCTGACGACGTTATCCTTACCAGTGAAAGTCATGATGAACTAGAATACATGCTGATATCTCTAGATACAGAGAGTCGAAAGTGCGGACTCAATATGAATACTGAAAAACGAGACTCCTAACTAACAGCGTTAGAGTGCCTACGAAGGTGTGAAATATATTGATAGAGTATGTAGACAGCTATGTCTATCTTGGGCAGAACATTTGTTTTTTAAACCAAACAGAGAATGAAGTCAACCGCAGAATAAAAAGTGCTTGGAGAAAATACTGGTCACTAAAAGAAATATTTAAGTCTCCTATACCGACGCGACTAAAAAAGAAGGCAATAGATACTATTATTCTACCAACATTACTCTATAGCTGTCAAAGCTGGGCACTAACAAAAACAATAATAAACAAACTTCAGGTCTTTCAGCGTGCAACAGAGAGGAACATGTTAGGTCTTAAATTACGAGACAGACAAAAAAAAATAAAGAAATAAGAAAAACCACAAAAGTTATAGATACTGCATAGTTAGCATGTAAATTAAAATGGAGATGGGCGGCCAAGATGCAAGAGCTACAGATGGACGTTGGAGTGAGAGAGTCCTCCAATGGTACCCTCGCGAAGTGCCACGGACACGCAGTAAACCCAGGCGTAGGTGGTGTGATGACATTGTGGCCACAGCTGGACACACCTGGATGAGACTCGCACAAGATGAACAAAAATGGCATAAGATGGAGGAGGCCTTCACCAATGGGTACCCAAATAAATAATATATAATGTCAAATCCTGGGAAAAAGTAAAAAATTTGAATATTATGTTATCATGACCAATCTGCTGTAAATTGATCTTCATAACAAGTTATAATTAACCACTACATATCTTATAATTAGTATTGGATTTCAATTGTTTGATTATGTAATTTCTTTTATTATTTCATATTTGATAATTTAAAAAGTGTAGTTAATTGTTATTTGCTTTTAATAATTTTAAAAAATATCTAAATGTTTGTTAAAATTTTCTTTAAAGCATGATTGGTTTTGTGAATGTAAATGAAATCTTGTAATATGTTTAATTTTATGTAATTCTTTTTTTGGGAAATAAAGGCTTAAATAAATAAATAAAATTAAAATAGTTTTATGAATATCTTTGAACATGGCCATTTTTTTCCGAAGTTTAGGACACTTTTTTAGTGTATTTTTAACTTCGATTAAGAATCAAAATACAGACGCATTGAAACCCTTGAGGACTAAGATGAAGTGCCTCGTTTCCAGTAAAAATGGTGTCGGTTTCTCTACACTCACCATATGAAATACAGCAGCATTAACTTGTGCAATTTCACACTGGGATAATACTATAATACATAGGGTAATAATATCTGTAATAGGTAATACGATCATGAACTATAATGCATATACATGAAATAGTTGTATTATCATAGGTTACTCCAAAATTTCAGATTGCTTAGATATCTGATAAAAACTTAATTATATAATTTCATTAAATTCATACATACGTCTTTACATTAAAAATGGAAAACTACCTGTAGCGACTTCGAAGTCTATAGAAATATTTTCCTTACTTAAATAATGTGACTAAAATGTTCAACAATGTAAAGTAAACGAAAAACAAACAACAAAGGAGCCTGAGAAAGCTTGCAGTATTGTGTTTTTCTTGTAATTCTACCCATTGAGTAACTGCTAAACAATTGGAATGAACGTAAGAAAAATATCTATTAGAAATGCTGTATGTCTTTGGACTATAAATATTTATTCATAAATGATTATTTTTCTTATAATATCAAATAAAGTTTAACCTTTAAGTAATGACGTGGGTTTTTCACAAACCGCGGACAAACAAAGAACACAATCGTTGTTGGGCCCAAAATAAATTTTACCGTAACTTAATGATAACACAAAATCTAACCGGAATCATGAACAACTAAAAATAGTTGTTTTGGTATTCGTGTTCTGTCTTATGTAACATGAAAAAAAAACATGCGTGAACGAAGCATTTTGCAATTTGTATAATAAAAAGACAAATATGTTTAAAAACGATAACTTATTATATACATATATTATGTATTTATATATTATATATTTATTACTAAAAATAAATACTACTAAAATATGTTTTAATCCCGTTTCTAAAAGCTAACATCATATATGATGGTTCAAAGTGACTGGGGGACGAAACGTATTAAAACCCCTATTTTGTCATTGACTTCCGGGTACGGGTATTACTATACGTCATTGACGTTCGTTACGTTACTGCGCTTTTGTATTTATTTACTCATCACCTCCATCACATAGCGTGTAGAGGTAATATTTGAAATGGACATATTATTCCTTAATCATCTTGGTTTAAATCATATTTCTTTAACTACTGTACGTACGACACTCAATAAGTTTTGAGATATACAAAAAGTATTCTAGATACTATTAATATTTATTTTACAATTTTTTAAAATATTCTCCATCATGCTCTATACAAAGTTCCATTCACCTTAACCAAAGCTTGCCTTTTATATTTTCTTTGACTCTTAGAAACCAAAAAAAATCACAAGGAGCTAAGTCAGGGCTGTAGGTTGGGTGATTTTGAGTTTTAACACCAGATTCCTTTAAAAATGCTTTAGTTCTAAAGGAGGTATGTGAAGCGCCGTTATCTTGATGAAGTATGATTCCCCGAAGCCCGATCTTTGGTCTTCTTTTCCGCACAGCTTGAAAGCTTGGTTGAAAAGCTTTGGGTAATGCAACTGTAGTATACCATTCAGAGATAATTAACCTACAATTTTCCAGCATTGACGTCGACAAATGTCCCCTCCGCGAAAAAGAACTGGTCGCCATTTTTTCGACGACGTTGCGAGGTCTTTGCAGTTTTGTCGGTAATTGTCCTTCTGAGTATACCCATTCATTTTCGGATTATATTATTAAATCCATGCTTCGTCACCAGTAACGATTTCTGAAACACGCCTAGATGCCTCGTTTTCAAAATGTAGACGCATTTCATGGAACCAATCCACACGAGTCTGTTTTTTTACTTTCGGAGAGCAAACGAAGGATCCATCGACAACAAAGCTACTTCACTCCAAGATGTTGATGTAGGATGGTATGAATGGTCCCCGAACTAATGCCTACAATCTTTTCGATGTCCGTATAGATTCGTGGGTCTTCTCGCACCAACATTTCAGTAGTCCGTACATTTTCTGCCATTTCTGCTGGTTGTGGGGTTAATTGTAAGTTAATTTTAGCTTGAAGCTGAGTCCCCTTATGCTGATTGTAACCGTTGTAAACTTAACTGTGCGATTAAACCAAATTAAAAATTATAATAGATCTTAGCGTGCAAATGTTCACGGTTAAGATCCATCGTTTTAAATGAAAAGCGCGGGAAGCGTTGCGTGAAAATTAATAGAACTTTGTTTTTTTTTTTTTTGATATTGAGCAATTGGCTTATGGAGTTCTATTTTTAAATAAATTTGCATTTTAAAAACATATAACACGGGTGCGTTCCATTTTTAAATTTCAAGTATCTCAAAACTTATTGAGTGACCTACGTAATGGTGTTTGGGATTAATACTCGCTTACCAATCAATAATTTTAATACACTATCAATATAATATATAAAATATTTATATCAATACATACTAAAATATTTTCCATACCAGGTTTGTTTTCCATCAATATTAATGTACCCTATAGGTGCTAAATTAAACTTTGTTTTATGCTATTAATTATTGAACAGTGCACTAATTTAAGTATTATATCGGTAAAAACTACTAGACAGTCGCTTTTTGTTTGTTTTTAGGTTAATATGATATTCATATTTTAATAGTTAATTTCTCAGTATTCCCGTTAGGTGCGGTAAAACTAATATTACTATTGTAATCTATAAACTGCTAGCTTGCCAGGCAGACGTTGTTCTACCCTTTTCTAAGACTGTTTGTCATGTCCTATTAAAAATCCTTAAATTCGCAAAAAAAAATTGTGGGTCACTCATGGGTGTAAAAACTACCCTATCTCTCAAGTTGGACCAAATTGCACACGGTGTGCAAATTTGATTAAAATTGGTAAAGTAGTTTAGGATTCCATCGCGGACAAATAACGTGACACGTAATTTATATATATTAAGATAAGGAATAAATCGACATACATTTTATTATATAAGTTATGCCACATTTCTTAGTGGGTCATTATCTCATTCGGTGATACCCCCGCGCCTTTTATACTAGATTCGCTTATTCGGGAACTCGGAAGCGGTTCATCAACACATTCAGCTGTGGAGCTTGGCTGTGTCTCTGAAGACGTGTTTACGAGTCGTCACTTCATTATTAATTTTATTTTTTAGATAAATTAACTGAATACATCTAAAAATAGTTGCAAAAGAAGACTGATGGTGGCTGTGGGGTGAGGACTTCGAAAACACCCTAGACACCTGATTAGAAACAAAATTTGAGGGTGATTTTAGCAATGTTGACGATGAACAGACAGAACCAGACTTTTCCTTGCAAAGCAATTAAGAAATGGAATCAGAGTAGTCGGAAGATGAACAACCGATTACAGAGTCACTTGTTGAAGTCGACCATACTTCAAGTTCTGAAACTGTATTATTGCAGCCAACCCAACTTTGGCCTCTCGCTATTTTTCAGGGTCTTGGATATGAAATAGGTCAACGCCAACTCTTTAAATAAGACTGGCACTGCTGTTCCTGATATTCCTAGAGCTATGTTTTTCCAGAATCTTGCTCGGAGTTTGGTTTTACGAGTAAGTAATGATCGATTACCAAAAGAGCTGCGATCGACAAAAGCACGCGTACTGGGTATAAACACGCTCTCGACACCTGCAAGAGCTGCACCTGCAGATGTAGAAGCAATGAGAAAAACGTTAAAATCTAACCATCAAGACTAAAAAGTGGTAAGAAGTACAGTCGCGTAGAGTGTCGCAAGCCTACCTGTCTCGGATGTCAGACATTATGCCTCGAATGTGTAAAAAATAAGTGTTTTATACTAAAATATCTTACATTTATGGGATAATTTTTAATTACTTGTATAATATTATAATAATGACCGATATTAAAATAGAAGAAATTTGACAAAAAATATTTAAATAGTTAAGTATGGCCAGATTATAACGAATGTGTCTCTGTTGTGTTGCCTAATTATTGTGTTATCTCTGTTAAGTTGTCTCGTTTGCACCAAATGATAAATTAGGCAACATAATAGTAAACCATAGTAAATAAATAATAGGTGGTACATATACTAAATAAATAATCTGGTTATAAGGACATAATCATACTATTTATTAATTTTTTCAGTAACCGTCTGAGAGACGTCACGTCACCATCTATGTATGACCTGTAAAAAGCACGTCAGATCTTAAAGGTTAACATGATTTTTAACAAGTTTTATTAGTATAAGCTTGAATTACATATACGTATGTTTAATTTAATTTTTTAAAACTTATTTTACACATTTCCAAGTATTCTCTCATTACATTTTAAATATACATTTATATCACTGATGAGCTGTGATAGCTGTAGCTTAGGGGCTAAGCGCTCGCTGTAAATAACTTTCACAGTTCGCGAGAAACCCGTTTTCGATCCCCGCCGGCACCAATGAAATTGCTAACTGCAATTTTTAGTGCTGATTTACCGCGTGCTCGTCGGTGAAGGAAAATATCTGGAAATCTATCGAGAAAAAAAATATTTCAAAGAGATGTGAAGTTAGCCAACACGCATTGGGGCAGCGCGGCGGACACTTCCTCGCCCTAAAACCCTCCCAGAAATAATGGGAGGCCTATATTCAGGCTGTAACTGTATATAGGCTGTAACTTTTATTCAACAGGGATGGGAGATATGATAAGAATATATCGTTTAAACCGCCCTTAATTCGCTATATTATGTGTCTATGGATTTTTTATGTCATATGCGCGTCTTTATCTATATCAGCGCTTCCTCGAATGTCCATTTTTGTTGATATACATATAAAACTATTTTTACGGATTTTGTCGTGTTTAATTTTACTTATTCCTAATGCATGTATAATGGATATTATATATAAGGAAGATACAGTGGGTTCGTGATCATGAATAGAGGCAAATATTTGATACTTTCAATACAAAAACGTTTTAAATTTTTTAAAAAGATCAACCGACATATTCCTTAAATACCCTAGAGATCTTTTTTATATTGTTACGCCGCGCTCAAATCAGCGCACTAGCGCCATCTAGTGTCAGGAACGAGAGCGAGGGGAGCTTTGCAGTAAATGACATCACAAATCTTTCGACCGACAGCGCCACCCGAAGAACTAAGTTTCTGGAAAATCTACACTCTAATACTCGTTGCCTGGCGCGCATTTACCTGAATGTTCGGGACGCTTCTTTGCTAATTATATAAATAGGCGCTGCAAGATGCGATCGGCAGAGTTGAACTCGACGACACAAGCGAAGCTTCGGAGCGGAATTAAGTGAATTAGTGTGTTTAATTATTAGTGTTTTAACTTTAATTTGTGTAAAGTAAATTAAAGTGTTAATTTAGGTAATTTTATCGGCAATTTTTATTATCACGAACCTCAAGCTCGTAACAATTGGTGTCAGAAGTGGGATAAAATAATGCCGATTTTACCTAAGGAGGAAACGGAGGGTGTCCGTACCCGAAGTCAACGCCAGCAGGAGACGGACCAACGAAGATTTGGTGGTGCAACGCCGCAGACGTCGGAGGGCCAGCGGCCGGCAACGGATGCCGGTCCGTCCGTAGCTCCTGCGTCTGCAGCACCTGATTTAGGCGCCCTGATGGTGATGCTGCTGGAGCAGGCTCGCCAGCAGGTGCAACAGGTCCGTCAGTTGAAAGAGCAGCTGCAGAGCGGACAGGAGGAACAGGCCCGTCAGCAGGCGGAACAGGCTCGTCGGTCGGAAGAACAGATGCTCCTCATGAAGGACCTTCACGCTACCTTTGGGAAAGAGATAAGGCAGGTGAAGGATAGGGTTGCTCAACACGACAACCGTCTGTCGGAAGCTGAAACCCGAATCGAAGAACATGAAACCCGAATCAACCATGTGAACAATCGGGTTGACAACGTGATGGCTGACGTGAAGAAAACGCTGAACTAACTCAAACTTGGGGATGGAACTACAGCTCCCGTAGTAGCTTCAGCACCTTCGCTACGTGGGTTCAAGGTGCCACCGTTCGACGGGACTTCTTCCTGGTCAGCCTACAAAATCCAGTTCGAGGCTGTTATGAAAGCGAACGGCTGGAATAAAAGTCAGGCCATGACTGCTCTCACACTAGGCCTGCGCGACCAGGCCTTAACAGTTCTGGAAGCTCTCGGTGAAGAAGTGACTTATGAGCAACTCCTTGAGGCATTGGAGGCGAGATATGGCGACGCTCACCTGGAGCACGTCTTTCGTGCGCAGCTTAAAGATCGTGTGCAGCGCATCAACGAAAACCTGCAGCAGTGGGCTCTAGAAGTGGAGAAGCTGGTGCGAAAAGCATACCGGTCTGTACCTGCGCTCATTGAAGGGAACCTGGTGCAGACATTCATCGACGGCATCCGCGACCTGGAAGTCAGAGCTGCTGTAAGGTTCGGGCACCACGAGACGCTTAAGGACGCCTTGGCCCATGCACTGGAAGTGGAAGTCGTGCCGCAGGATAATCGTTCCCATCGCGTCAGGGAGGTTGCAGCAGCTACAGTTCGCGACCGCAACAAAGGATACAGCCCAAAGTGCTATGGCTGTGGGGAAAAGGGCCATCTTCGATCTAGCTGCCCTAAGCGAACCGTAGAAAGGGAAGGTGAACGATCCCAGGGGGGTAGTGCGGCCAACAGCACCGCCCAGCAGCAGCAGGGAAACGAGTAAAAGCCAGAACTGCGGGGCGGGTGCTGGCTGATGTTAAAAGAGCCCCAAGGATCGCGATCTCACAAACCCATGATGGGAACAGTCTTATCATCAAGGGCGAGGTCAACGGAATGCCGTGTAAACTGACCATAGACACTGGAGCCTCTCGTACGGTTGTTAGTTCCCAACTTATAAGTCAGTTCCTTGGGGACTCCGCATACAACCTAGAACGCATTAATTTGGTAACAGCCACCGGTCGGCGTATACCCGTCCGTGGAGAGAAGGAGATGGAGTTGAAGCTAGGCAACGTGATCTACCTGCATAATGTCATCGTGGCTGATATAATGGACGACTGCATCCTAGGCTTAGACTTTATGAGGAATAATTGTTGCGAGATCGACGTTAAGCAAGGTGTTTTGAAATGTGGACAGGTGGAACTTTTTATGGAAGGTGCGTTACCAGGAAAAGTGTACAGCATTAAGAAGATTGTTCTTCCGCCGAGATCGGAAACGATTGTTCTGGTTAGTCTTCCCCGAAACGCTGGGCAAGCTCACCGTTGTGTACTTGTGGAAAGGGTAAACAATGACCTTCCATGGAAAGTAGCTCGAACCTTGGTCAGAACCACTGACATCTCAAGAATACGTGTGCTGAACCTTTGCGACCGGGAACAGATTATAGAAAAAGGCACACTGGTTGGCACTTGTGAGGAAGTGGATTGGTCACGTCGGTGCCAATATATATCGAGTGGGACCCCCAGTAAGGATTCAGAAACGAGAGTGACCACACTTTTGGAAGACTGTCGCAGTGTTCTCTCCCCGAACGAATTGGTCAAGGCGAAGAAGTTGTTACTCAAGTACGCCGATGTATTCTCGTCAAACGATGCTGACATAGGAAAGACTGGCTTAGTTCAACACAAAATAAACACAGGAGAGGAATTGCCTATCCGTCAGCGGCCAAGAAGATTGCCGGTAGCACGTGAAAAGGAAGTGGAAACCATGATTGAGGGAATGGTGAAGGATGGTGTTATTGAACCTTCATCTAGTCCATGGTGTTCACCCGTGGTGCTGGTAAAGAAGAAGGATGGCAGCGTGCGATTCTGTGTTGATTACCGCCGTCTGAACGACGTTACAAAGAAGGACAGCTACCCCTTGCCAAGAATTGATGACACGTTGGACATGCTTACAGGAGTAAAATGGTTTAGCACGCTGGATCTAAAAAGTGGCTACTGGCAAGTTGAAATAGTTCTCTACATTCACCACACGAAACATAGGGGCATTACCTTAGCTAAAATTTTACGCTGGTATACTGTGAGATCGTGATCCTACCCCGGTCGAACTGACCCATTCGTACTACAACCATAATACTGCCTGCCTAGGAGTAATAGTGTTCTGTGCTGCCTGCTCTCAAATTATACTACTTATAAATGATGATTCTGATTCTCTGATCTCTAATTCATCATTTCTAGTTCATCGAAGATCATAAGTAATCTCAGATTACTATTACTCCTAGGCAGGCAGTGCCAGTTGTCATTTAACAAAGGCCTTTTGTGTTTGCGCATATGCTATGTTCAAACAACTATAATTCTTAAAGTAATAAAGATACAGCTGTAAACTTTATGTTGTATTGTAGGTTAACTCAAAATCTGTCGATCTAGTATAAAAGTAAAAAGGGTGAACGGGTTTTTTTGCAGTAATTTACAATAATTTGCCGATTAGCATATTTTTTTGATATTTATTTGAAGTTAATTTTTTTTTCTTCAAAGTTACAAGTATGTCAACAAAAATTTTGATAATGTAAACGATAAACAATATTATTGGCCTCCGAATGAGTTAAATTTTATCTCAGTAAGACTAAAACTTTCAGAGATATGACTTTTTTCGTAAACGCGTAGAGAATATCTCAAGAAAAAAACAAAATGGCTGCCAAATAGAGGGGGAGGGGATTAGACCTCAGTGTGTAGTGTATTTTTTTAAAATAGCTGTATTATAAGTACCTAAAATATCGCTAGTCCGTGACCGGACACACTGTATATATATATATATATATATATATATATATATATATATATATATATATATATATATATATATATATATATATATATATATATTGTATCGATATTTTAAACAGTATGGATATATTCACGTGATGAATGTCGTTGTAGCGTCATGTTTTGCATAATGTAGTACGATAAGGCTCAAAATTGTATTACTGGATGGTTGGATAACGAAAAAAAATTACAACGACACATGAATGTTTTTGTAGCTTCTTTTGTTGCTTAATGTTTTGTCAATTAATACAACATTTTAAATATATCAAAATTAGTATATACATAATATATATATATATATATATATATATATATATATATATATATATATATATATATATATATATATATATATATATACTATCGATATTTTTACCCAAACCTAGCGACAATCTGCAGATCACACTTTCATAAGTGTAGGATTATTACATTTGTAACCCGCTAATAGTTGAATACATCTACGTAGTAAACAAAGAGCCTTCTCGTGTGGCGATACCTAAATTATATTATAGACAGGTATAACATGATACGACTCGTACCTATGGCTATAGATGCTTACTTACGAGTCGACGTATTACTTTTCAATATGAAAATTAACTACATATGTACCAAGGTATGTACCTAGTTTATTTACACGTTGAAAAGTGTTTCATCATTATTTTATTTTGACACTATCGTCTAATGCGCTTTTTGTAAACTAATAAGTACCATCCAATAATTATTTTTTATATTTTTTTTATCCAAGCGTCTTGAACGAGGACGTCCGAATAAAATAATGATGAAGTACTTTTCAACATAAAAATATACTATGCAGACTTAGCACACTCAAGTGCTTTTTACTAGTATTTTTTATAACGTTACCCCCACACTAGGATTTTTTCCTGTATCGTGGAGGCAGTTTACAAACATAAATTGCACAAGGACTAACATCCAGACCCGAAACAATTATTTGTAGGCCATACAAATACTTGTTCCGTGCGTGATTTGAACCCGCGGCCCCCAGCGCAGCCACTCACTGCCAAGCCAGTGCGCCACGAAGCCGTCACAGTATATCTGTTAAATACGAATCCCCTCTTATCTAACGTGACCATACGTCCCACTATAGGCGGGACGGTCCCAATTTAAAGGTTTGTATCCCGCTGTCCCTAAAATACGTAAAAATGTCCCGCGTTGACAAACAAAAGCGTAGCATCACGCAAACTCTGTCACCCATGCCATCATTATGACAAGTTACGTGATTATTCTGAAAACCTACACTTTTGAACTTAAGGTTACGAATTGACAATTTTAATTAATCTACAATAAATTATCAAATAACATTTGTTATTTCTAATTAGTATTTATTTGCTGTTCAGAAAAAATCAAAAAGCCAGCAGCCAGATTTTATATTATTATAAGTTCTCATTCTCACTTTTGATCATTAAAATATTCAAACAAATATGTGTTTTATTTTTAAAACTATGATAAAGGATTCCAGATTGAATTTTAGTAACGGCGGCCATTCTTGCGCCATCTGCGCAGGACAGGATTATATTGCCCAAGTGCATGCACAAGCACAGGTCTACCCTACTCCCTTACTCTTATAGTCAGATGGAAAGGTAATCCGAGACAACGGGAGAGAGATCAGGCGCAGGACCATAGGCTTTACGTGCTTCTGCAGGCACGGTGGTGAAACCCCGCCGACTTCAATAAGTATAATAATTTTGTGACGGAAAAACCCAATGAATGATTCTTAGCCCGACCTGGGTTTCAAACCCGGGACCACATGGTCAGCAATTGCGTTTACAACCATTAGACCAAGAAGACAGTCAAAAGTGTTAAAACTATAATAATTTTTAAGGTGTCCCGCTCTGAGGAAAAAATAAATGGTCAATTTACTCATACCTATAACAAATTTTTACTTATCAGTTTGTATTATAAACATACTTTGTACCTACATTTACATGTTTATTACTTGCTATTATGGCTCACTATTTTTGAGTGGATACTAGGACTAAGGAAGGCATCCAAACCGGTTTTGGGTGCATTCCTTAGTCTTAGTAATTTTTCACTACCTCTCAATGGCATACCAGGGTTATCAATATTTTTTAAATATATTGTTATGTTTATACCACAACAGCGGGCGTGCGTAAAGTTGTACACAGGTGCTTTCTACGCCGCGCTGCGGAGTGCGGACGACTGGCAGGACTGCAGTTTGGTCGGCCCGCGCGCTATTTAATCGCACAATATTTATTTGATATTACTTTTTAAAATGAATATACTCTTTTAGTCAAAAATAAATCCATAATTCACTCACGTATTTACGGGGTTAACACATAGACGGAATTTATTTGAAATTGATTTCATTACATTCGAATGAAACTGCTTTTTTACTTGGTGTACGTACCTAAAATTGTAGATTTTGAGAAATTTTGCGATATTTTCTATTGAACCAAAACGTGTCAATCAAAATGGCTACCATAATTTATTAAGAAAAAACTTTAACTTTCATAAAAAATTAAAAAAAATGTGAATTCGTACTTTATTCACAAAAAATTGATTTTCTACGCACCTATAACGCGTAAAAAATCCACTTTTGGCGCCCACTTCACGTTAACGACTTGACAGCGCAACAGTTAAACGTTTAGTTGTGGCACTGCAGTCTACAAGTTCAATTCCTGCACGGAATTATTTATTTTTGTGGCTCAAAAATCATTGTTCCAGGTCTGGTTTGTGCAATTTATGTATATAAAACGCATCCACGATACCGGATAAAGTCCTATAGAGGATGTTACCGTTATTTATTTCCCTCTGTCGCCTGACACGTACGGGATGACATGGGATAGTGAATATTCCTACATCGCCAATACATGGTAACTGGGGATGTAATGTTTAAAACGAAATATTATCTAAATAAGCCCCTGTATGTGCTTTATTTCAGAAACGGTTATAACTCATTTTGTCTTCTTCTCCCTTCGGGCGAATTAAGAACAAAAAGTGCTCTATTAGATGTTGCCATGAAATTGAAATTTATTCCCGGCGGCCTAAAACTCAGCTCAGAAAATATCGCAATATCTTTGAATGCCATAACTTTATAGAGAGTAAACTGAATCATTTTTAATAATATTTCATAAAATTTTCAGCGTGTCACTGTTTTCAGAATTTTGAATAATCGTTATATTGTTGTATATTGGTGACCTAAAAATTCGTTTCTCAATCTTATTTGAAGTGAGAATGATAAATGCGCATACAGTCTACCCGAAAGTAAGTGATGGTAGTGGGCCATAGCAAAGCTATATTTATGTTTTCATCCCTGATGATTAAAATGGAATACCCAGTTAACAGGAAAGGCATCTGGTTTTCGCCTTTCACTATTTGACACAACGACGTTATATTTAACTCCTAATATTCTGTATGAGCTAGTTCATCTCCGGTCGATCAAAACCATTCGAGCGTCGGCTTCGTATGACATGAAAGAGCGTGATTTTACTTCGTAAAATATTTATACAGGGTTATTCACTAAGAGCGCTCGAAATGCGAAATGAAATAAAACAAATAGTAATATAATATCTATTTTTATTTTTTTTTATTTTAAAGGTCATTCTAAGACGTACGACGTGACGACATGTGATGACACATGTATGGAATATAATTTCAGCCAAATGATCGCCGTGACTCCCCTGCAGATGGTGTATCTTGTGGACGAATTTCAAACTAATGCGAGTTATGTTAGCCTTTAAGGTGGCAGTTTTTTGGGGTTCATCAGCGTAGCCAGAGATTTCACGTAGACCCACAGAAAATAGTCGAGCGATTTTAAGTAATAGGATCTCTGTGGCCAGTTGATGTTGCCACCATGCGAGTACACGAAAATTAAATGAATGAAAACCCAAGTTTCGACGCAAGATCCGCCAAGTTGATGTCGGAGAAAGACTATCTCTGACTGTTTTATCTATCACCGACTCTGTTTTCCCTTCATTGAACGACGGATTATGGACTCTGCAGGACGTTTGCGAATGCCATAAATTAGACGTAACTTACGGAACATAACACTAATTTTGATACGAAGTTTTAACAATTTAAACACGTTGTTGAAGTGTGCAGCATGCCATGGTAAAATATCAAGACTACGAGATATAAGTATTGTTCTTAAGCTTGACAGTTATCGCTTTACCAAAATAGATGCTATACACTGTCAAATTTCGAGCGTTCTTATTGAAAAACCCTTTACTATGATTTTGGGTAGTGGCGGCGTAAGATAAACGGAGATGGGCGGCAGCATCTTCTTGACCATAACTCTATATTATTATGATATCTATATAATATAAACTATTACTATGACATAATATATTGACAAATGGAGTGTTCATCAGATAGCATTTGATGGTCTGTAATGAATTAATGATATATTAAATTGAACTTGCGACAAGATCTAAATACTGTTGGACGATATCAATAGCAAAGGAAGTACTATAGTCCCGCATTCTCGTCCTTGCTATATAGGAAATAATGCTCATATAAACAAATATTCACAGATAAGTTCTGAAAACACATTAGAACTAAACGAAATGAATTTTAATGAGAGTATTGAAGTAAGATGTAAAACGTACTGTAACAGACCTTGAGCAAATTACGTGCGCGAAAGAAACGCAGAGTAATTATTATGGCACAAACTAAGTTTGAGCTCTTGGGCTAAAAGCGTGTTATAAACAACCAAACTTCTGCTTCCTTTTTAGTACGAAGAACATATTAATTCAATGAATGAAAGATATTTAAGTATAATATATCAACTGAGAACAAGAATGGCATTTAAATGATTAGCAATATTTACAACCAATATCAAGTACACGGCATAGTATAGGCCTTCCCCAAAGATTGCTACAACGCGTCCTCAAGTCGTCAAAGTCGTCACGCCATGTAGTGGAGCGAGGCGAAGGCGGCTGTTTGACCTTGCGATTGCTATTACGAGACAGCAATAAAAATCTTTCTTCCCCATAACTTGTAGGTATTCGTACATGGCTGGTCCATTGTTTCAGCTTTCTAATCCGTTGGGCTATGTCAGAAAATGATAACATGCTATTTTATAAATAAAGAGGTTAAAACGTTCGTAAACTACAAACAATTACGTATAAACCAGTAGATCAGGTAAATAAACTATCATGATCAGTCACATTTTATAATTTTTTTAAATGATTCTATGACTTAGTCGTCGTTGTGATGTCATCTAACTATGATCTGCGCTGAGAGATTACTAGTGTTGGTTTGCATACTTCAACTATTCCATTGTTATCTTGTTTCTCACTACTTACATTGTTATTTTGCAGCTACATTTTTTAATAAAATAATTTTGAGAGTAACTCTAACACCAAAAGTAATAAAACTTTGGCTTATATCCATTCGAGAATAATATTGTATAATTTGTTTTTTATCTGTTAATAACAAAACTTGTTGTGAATAAACTGCATATTTAATTTGGATTTTTATGAATCAACATTGTATATTGAATAAAAATAATCACTAATATTTCAACTTGAGAAAAATTGCAATAAAATTCGCAGTACTGAAATCTTGAGTTTATTACCTTTTTCATCCATTTATAATAAAATCTATCGACCTCAAATAATGTCTCAAAATGGGTATTCAATTCTCAATATCGTTCAAGCTTCTTTGTTTCATATTTACTCACTAATATAATTGTCTCTCGTTTGAAGTATTATCAGTGTAGTATTCATTTTTACTATATACTATAATATGTGTTTATCATTTATATAAATTAGGTACGTGATTTGTTTTGAATAATTATTTTTAATATTTTAGTATTATTTGTAATGTCTTATATCAACTTATATTCACAATGTTATTTAGTTATTATTTATTTTAACTAGGATTACACACAGTTACACAACAACAGTTAACTCACGACATTTGAATATTTTTTGCTTGTGTTTTGAAATATATCACCTCATAATTTAAACATAACTAATGACTTATATAACATACAAAACCAATTTACTTTTATTCATTCATTCCAGCCTATCAAAGTCTACTGCTGAACATTAGTCTCATGTACTACTGTACCTAATTAACTTAATGAGAATATATCAGCTATTAGCTAAGTGCATGTTAGAACACGAGAAAGCTCTCTAAATACATAATATACGTACTAGCTGTGCCCGCGAATTCGTTTGCGTGGAATTAGTACTTTTCTTAGGATAATTTACAATGATTTAATTGTACTGTTAATCACCACGAAAATCTAGAAAGGTACAAATCTGGATAAAAACATGCATCGCTGGCCTTTTAAAAAGGAGTAGGATCTTTTCTTGAAGGTCCCTAAGTCGGATTGGTCCAGAAAAATCTCTGGGGTTTCTAAATTCCACAAGAAAGTTGTGAGAGCAAGAGTCATCCAGTTGATATGGATGGTATCACAAGTTATGTCGCGATGCGCGATGGTGAAAGTGTGCGGCTACGAACAATTTCTCAGAGCTCTCCCCGTGTTAAGTTATTAAGTAGTAGTGTAGGTTTAAAAAATGTATATACAACCGAAGGAAAATAAAAACTGCCTCTTCATACAAATTTCGCCTCTACCTTGTACATTTTGTACTTTACTACTATTTTTACACAACGATATTTCTTCTTTTTTCTATCCATCTTTTTCCGTTGTTTTTTTTTTGTTAATAAATTATATATAAAACTTAAAATATATAAAGCATACAAAATATAAAAGTCCAAGGCAATTAATCTAATACTAATATAAACACTAAAAACTAGGACTAATATGACAATTAAATAAAAGTAATATATATTTAAGTTGAGCAACTTTCACGATATGCTGTGCTCAGTCCATAACAGCTGCGCGAGGGAAAGAGATCAACCGTGCGAGCGAGAGGTAAAGTAACGTTGAGCAATACTGCACACGTCCGAACGCCGAGAAATCCCAGCGAAAGCAGCGGAACTGAGAGAATTTTTAGGCGTTTCTGGTTTATAAATGGCATATAGGTAAAAAGTACGAAAAAATATATTTTTTTAATTTTATTTATTTCTAATTCACTTGAAAATAGTTCCATTTTATGTGGTTTTAAGTACGACATTGCTACATTTATACTTCTAATAGAAAAAAATAGATATTTGCAGTAAAAAAATCATGAAATTACAACTTTTTAAGCCCTTCAAATAAGAAAATTAAAGCATTTATAAAAAAGTGACCAGATCATATTATTGTAAACAATATATAAATAATTGTGATCCGAATACTTTTGTTGATATTGTTATAGTTTGTACATGGCAGAGGCTTTAATAAGACCTTTTACGCATGTAACCTAAACATAGGCATGTTTAACGCCTAATAGAGCTAATTATTAACACCAAAATAAAATTAAAAAGCAGTTTCGAAAATATGATTTCCTACACTTTAAATAAATGTAAAATATGTTTCACCTTTTCTTTTTTAAATACTATAAAAAAATATTTGTTTTGCTGTAAATTTTGCGAGAACACTAATTTTTACAAGACTGGGGCCTTAATGGAGCGCTAAAATAACGCACGAGCTCTATTTTCAAGTTTATTAAGAAATCTGAGTATGTTTCCTGTACAAAAAATCATCCATCTTGTACGTGACATAGAAATTGTGTGGTCAACACGATTTCTATGTCACATACAAGATGTTTTAGCTTTCTTTATTTAGCCTAGTATTTTGAAGCATTATTTAAAAAAAGTATTTTACAGCCCATAATAATTTCCCTGCTGAAAATTGGCATCCCTCAATGAATGCTACAATGGTACAGTCCTTAAGTAACAGCATCCATCGACTTTTTGTATGTATCACCGGCGACACTCCATCTAGTGGGGAGCTATCTTACACTTCACTTACTGCTACGAGGTTGTCACTTGAGAATCATTATTTTGCATCGGTTATCTGTTCTTCGGGCTATATGGCTGGCCCATCGTCACTTCAGCTTACTGACTCATTGGGCTATGTCAATTACTCTGGTTCTACTTTGGGCATCCTAGATTCTAAGTTTATCACGCAGAGATACCCCGAGCTTAGCTCCTCCATGGCTCGCTGAGTAATTTTGAGCTTCTTCATAAGACCAAACCACGTCTAAGATTTATAATTCATCACTGGCAACACGCATTGGTTGTACAATCTTGATTGATCAAATATAAACCTACTCCAAGTATTAGTATTTAACAATCATGCCTTCGAAATTATTGTCGGTATTCCACCATTGCACCTTACGATAACTGTAATATTAGCTCATAACTTAACCTTTATGATACCTTATTATATTATTCTTTTCTATTATATAAATCTTTGGACTTAGTTTTAAAAGGTTTCTTGATAGACGAAGAGTCCTAGACGTATCAGTAGGCTATGTTCTCTAGTACTGATCATAATTTTTATTCATGCCTTGTGACTGGGAGCAGATACGTGGTGGAAATACCACGGTACATTTATATAAAGTATAACAGTGAGATGTTTCACAACACGATACAACATCGAGTCTCTTCTCTCAAGTTTTTATAAACTTACCCCAAAATATACTTCTTCACAATAATGTTACTTCATGATTGATTAAAAAAAAATAAACATATTTAATTTATTAAACAAGTTGCGAGGATTGTTTACAACTGTGAGCATACACTTTGTCACTTTTTAATCGTACTTTTTTTAAATTTGAAAACAGTTTATTTATGTGTGTTCCCTAGGCCTTACAAGATAGCTGGATGGATTCACTGATTTTGAAACAGAATCTTTTTTATTAAATATGGATTGTAAAAAATACTTATTGAAGGTCATTTTTTCCATTTACCACTGGTTCGAAAAAGACACCTCTGTCCCGGGAGAACCAATAAGAAACACAGTGATTATAGGTAGGTAGTGATGGTAGGTAGTGATTCCAGGTAAGTCTCGTCTGGTATATTTGTCATAACCTCAATACCCCGAACGAACCCAGCGCGTAAGCATGCACAAGCAATTTGACTCCAAAAGCGTGTGCTTACTAAAGTAATCCGCGCCTGTATGGTGTACCAAATTCAGGTATGTAACTTTTGGTTATTATCAATTTATAATGCTATTATAATATTCTTTTCCTATTAATAATGTATTTATATGTACGTTTATTAAATTATTATAATTTATATATTGGTTACAATTTGTAAAATGTATTTTTTTCTTATTTTAATATTTTTACAAATTTATATATTTGATTACATAATGGATATTTCACAAGTGGAAAGGTGGCTGTATGAGCTAGATACTGGAGATGAAAAAGTGATTGAGAGTGAAGATGATGAAGTTCAGCCAGAACCAGACTTGCAGGCCCCAGTCCGCGAGTGAGAACTCCGTGAATATGAAGAGGAAATATTGAGTGAATCTTACGAAACATGAGGTTCACATGACATTGCACTCTCGCAACTAGCTACCAGAAGGCGTCGTCCAATCCATTAGTCAACGAACGGATTATTTGGCACAAAAAACTTCCATCACCAACGCGAACTCGATCCCAAGACAATAGGATGAGACCACCAGGCCCTAAAGGAGATGCTGCTAAGAATGCTAAGGATCCGTTATCCTGTTTTCAACTTTTTTTCACGAAAGATGTCTTGGACATCTTGGTAATATGCACTAATATATACTTAGATAAAGTAAAAGTCGATTTTTAAAGAAACAGGGCTGTGAAACCCACTGATGTAGTGGGAATGAGTTCTGATCTGATCTGAAATGATTTCTGGGCATATTATACGTCATGGGATTGTCGTGAAATGGACAGCGTAACATAAAGGATTTTGTAGTACGTAGACTACCTAGACAAAATGTGCAAGCAGTTTTCAGCGTAACTGCCGTCGATGGCCGCTAGTAATATTTTTTGATTTGATAAACATTTTTGGAATCAATGCTCTGGTAATCAACCAAATGAACGTTTCTGCAGAAAAAATTGTCCTTCAATTTGATAAAACTGATTTTGATTCCCCGGGCATAAATTGAAACACATTAACAACAACTTAAATTCAAGTTAGGTGCACTTTTGGGCAGCACAGTTCAAGAACTCAAAGAGTCTGAACATGATTTGACTTCAAAGATAGGACGAGTTGGTCGATGTGCACTCTGCTCGAGAGTCCGAAATCGGTCAACAAAAAAGTGGTACAAGACTTGCAACAAATGGAATTGTCCCAATCACCAAGCAGTGATGTGTCCTAAATGCTACGAAAACATAGAAAATAGCAATGAAGTTTTGTTTTAAGTTATAACAAAATTACTTTTATTTCAGAAGTGCCATTTATGTTACTTTTCTTATATATTTACAAAATTGTTGATTCTTAATAGTTTCTTAACAATTTATCAAAAAATAAGTTTGTAAAACTCAGTAAATTAAAAATCTTTTCCATTCCATTCGTTGTTTTAATAAAATGATTAGGAATATACAAGTTATTGACATTTTAATATGGCCTATTATAGTAGGCCACGCGTGTACTCAAGTAAGAAAAAGGGGCGCGTGTACCGTAGAGTTAATAAATAACATGGGCTATAATAAGTACTTAGTGTTGCGCGCTCTAGCTTTCCAAACTGCTTCCAGTCTCTTTGGCATATTAATAATCAAGTAATCTATAATATTTTGAAAGATTACGTTCTATTCTTCCTGTAATGCATTAAGATCTCTCAAATTAGCGGTGTCAGATCTTTTTTCTTAATTTATGTTCCAGGCTAATCCTATACATGCCTATGGCTATGCATGAATCAGCACACCATGAAGATTCTTTGTTTCATCTCTGGCCACCCTGCAAGTCTCGTATACTCTCTGATCTGCTGGTACCTCTTGACAACTCGGTGTACTACAGATTTTTATTCATGTTTTATTTTAAATAGCAGCAATAGTAACTTAAGTGGCGTTTAAATCTGGAATTCTCAGTTTATTTGGAGTAATAATTCTCACCGAACACGATTAAGAAGGCAGTCAAGGTAAAAATTTAAACAAAATCTAAATTTTAACTCTAATTAAAAGACGCAATAATTACATAAAAACAAATGAAATTCTAAACAAAGACCGCAAGACTTCTTTTTTATTAGCATTTACTACACGATATTCAGAAGAAATTATACCTTTTCTTTCATTTCTTCTTAATGTGTCCATAAATGTATTTATAGTTATTCTTACTTATTTAAAGGCAAATTGGTATCACGATTCTTATTAAAAACTTTATTCAAAGTCCTAAACAAACAGTTAAAACTTAATAAGGTGAAAACAAAATAACAAGGTATTTTGTTTTCTCGTTTCGAGAAGTTGAAAGTATTTTGTTATTTCGTATAAATAATTTTGGGATAAAGTGTCGAGAGGGTAGATTTATGGTTTGTATCTTGAGAAGAAAATGTTCATAAAGATATTTTTTTATTAACATAAAGTGACAAACAAACTTACAATCCTGATGGTAAGTGGCTACCGCAATCCATGAACTAATGCAGCCAATTTCAAAAAAAGAATTTTTTAAATTTTCGTTATTTATTTAAGACCATAAAATCTGTAAGACTGTAAAAAGTCTTTGACGCTATCCTATTGCCATCGCTCGCATGGTGATGCGATGCGATTTCATCGTCCGATGGATCTGCACGCGTGACTTCTTCAGTCGCATCGCATGATCGCACGACATTCAATAGGACATTCTGCAGATATGAGTATGTTCAAACGCACGGTCGCACGATCATTTTCTTCGGACGCAACGCATGATTGCGCGAGCGAAAGCAATAGGATAGCATCTTTACCTTTTACAACATATGCAAGTCGAAACAGAATGACGGTTAAACAAAACTCTTACGGCGTTAGCTGTCATTTACCATCGTGTGAGCCGCATGCTCCTTTGCCCCCTGTCCCATAAAAAATAGCAGCCACATAACAATTTTTTTTAGTATTTTAAGCCAGTGCCTAAATACTATCTTACCTGCGTCGTAAGTGGTGATGGTGAAGTGCAATTACTAAACAAGAGCCTATTCACTCTTGCCTTGAAGGCAACTGCATTATAATCGGATGGAAGGCAACTCATTTGCTAATTACAACCATTTAGTACGAATACGTGGTAAGTCGACAAACAAACGCGTGGAGACTGGCAAAGTGTCTCGTTGTCCGATGGTAGAAGGGATAGGGAGGAAAAAAGTTATACAATTCCTGCGCACACTCCTTGAAACGCATCCTGTAGAAAAACGGAGGCCTGACTATTAAGCACCTGTGTTCGAGACAACAGGCTATTAATCCTCTTAGGACGATTAAGCTAAGTTCTGTAACTTTTGTTCAAATTCAAAATATTAGGGATCATTTCACACAAAAGCGCAAAGTGTTGCGACGTTTCAAGAAGCAGCCAGTGGTATTACATCGCGCAGTGGACTGCAGCTAGACGCATCGAGACGTCGTGAGGAGCATCGTGAAGTCACAGGCAGCGCAACGCGCTTGCAAGCTGCGCCTACCCTCGAAGTACCACTGCATCGTGATACACCGCGCAACGCTGCGGGGTATTTTTAAATTATCTCAATAAAACGTTTATCCTCTTTTGTAGTAATTAAAGTTATTTTTTGTATCATTATCTTAAGAACTGCACACCGCGTCGCGTACCGTCACGTCTTAGTGTGAACTGACCCTAATAACAGTAGAAAAAGTGCTTGAAATAAGAAAAAGTGTTCCAAGTGGTAGGAATCCTTGTTTATCTGGGTATATAACATCGTATTACCTCTTAATGTTCCAGCTTAAAAAGTGGAGAGTTAGTATACTTACAGGTTGAAGGATTTCCATCATATTCATAGTCCGCAGTGACTTTCGCGAAAGGTGTCCACTGACTGCAGTAGGTAGTCACTTACCACCATGTGGACTGTTTCTTCGCTTGACACTTCAATTTTATAAAAAAAATAACAATTTATCAAAACGGTGCTAATAAATTTTTCTTATCATACGCAATAACAAATTTTTTTCGAGAAAAATATTGTAACATTTTTGTCTCGTACTCGTATTTAAAGCAACTGTGTACCGTACGATAAGAAGTCTGACAACTTAATCTATAAACAACGCTTTTGAAGTTTTCCTTATACCTGTAAAAGAACCGGGAACTCGGTAGCAAATGTGTTCACATTTCTCCCTTTTTTCATTTCATATTGAATCCGCTAATTTACACTCGAGCGGTGCGGTGAACACTTTTCTAAATAGTACTACGTAACGCTTTAAAGATGTTTAAATGGATTATTTTAATATTATATTCATTGTCTCGTTGGTGTAGTTGACATAACTAAGACTGCTGATCGTACAGCCTCAGGTTTAGATCCCGAATCGAGCCTTAACCAGTTATTAGGCTTTTATTCAACAGTGGTAGAGCCACGCGGCAGCTTTGCTATTGCACGTATGGGCCGGCTCAAACCGGGGTGGTACCACGACCTCACAGAATACCGGCGTGAAGTGGAAGCTCTGCTTCCGCGTTTCGTCTGGTGAGTGCAGGTGGCCGGAGGCCCAAATCCCCCCCCCCCTCCCATCAACATGGTAGCGGAATTAAATAATGATAGACTATCCCAGGAGGGTACCAGCACCCCTGGAGAATCCCTCGCTGAGCATCCACGACCATGTTTCTCCACTTCTGAGCCCGGGTGCTCAGGCTGCCCCGCGTATTCTGGGGGGGGGCAAAATTCCGCTCAAGACTACAACTGCTCGGGGCAAACGGAGCAACAAAACCAAGGCGACCCCTGCCACGCTGTCCGTGAATTTCTGCAATATCAGGGGACTTCACTCTAACCTAAACGCCGTCCACTACCACCTCGAGACGGCGAGGCCGGCTCTGCTCTTTCTGACCGAGACGCAGGTGTCCTCTCCGGCTGATGTCTCGTATCTCTCCTACCCGGGGTACAAACTGGAACACTCCTTTGTGCCTCGGGCTGGAGTTTGCGTTTACGTCAGAGAGGACATCTGTTCTCGACGCCTCGGCAGACTTGAAGGTTCGGACCTGTCCATCCTTTGGCTACGCGTAGACAGCGACGACCATCCGCGCGTCTACGGGTGCCTCTATAGGTCCCATAGCGGTAATGCCGAAACAGACCGACTCTTCGACCACGTCCAAATGGCTGCAGATTCGTTGCTACAGCAGATCCCCTCCGCAGAGATCGTGATCCTTGGCGATTTTAACGCCCATCGCGCCGAATGGCTTGGTTCACGTTTAACCGATCATGCGGGGAGATCTGTTCATGATTTTGCCTTGGCATATGGTCTGACACAACTGGTTACTTCGCCTACGCAGATTCCAGATGTGGAGGATCATGCACCTTCCCTGTTGGACCTTCTGCTGACCTCTCACCCGGACGGATATCAGATTTCCGTCGACGCCCCTTTAGGCTCCTCGGACCATTGTCTGGTCCGGAGTGTTGTGCCACTCACGCTGAAATTGCGGTTGCATTCTGCAGGCTGCCGCCGTGTTTGGCACAATAGGTCAGCCGATTGGGATGGGATGCGGTCTTTCTTTGCATCCTACCCTTGGGGGCGGATTTGCTTCTCGCCGGATGATCCCAACGTTGTTGCGGATTCTGTTACTGATGTGGTACTTCAGGGTATGGAACTTTTCATTCCTTCCTCTGTGGTGCCCATTGGTAGCAAATCTCAGCCATGGTTTGGTCGCTCCTGTAAAATAGCATCATGCTATAAGCAGGAGTGCTACCAAGCCTGGGTTGATGCATCAGCGTCCCGGGATGTAAACACCAGCGCTCTAAAATCATCATCATTCTCTAAACCATTTCCCATTATCTGGGGTCGGCGCAGTAAACCTTCTTGTTCCATTCCTCTCTATCAGCCGTCACTTCCATACTTACTCCTTTCATTCTCATATCACTCTTCACACAGTCGATCCATCTTTTATTCGGCCTTCCTCTGCCCGTGTGTCCAGCGCTCTAAAAAAGAAGTATAATTCCGCCTCTAGGTCCTTCAAAAGAGTCATTGCCAAGGCAAAGTCAGAGCACATAGGCAGAATTGGCGAGAAACTAGTTCGCCTTCCTTCTGGAACCCGTGCATTCTGGTCTCTCGCCAAGGCTGTCCATGGGAATTTCTGTCAGCCATCTCTTCCATCTCTGCACAGGGAGGACGACTCACTGGCCCATACTGCAAAGGTTTTAACGCGTCTATTCCGGTACTCCTACTCCCTAGGCGTAGTCCCAAAATCATGGAAGACGGCTTTCGTCCACCCGATCCCTAAAAAAGGCGACCGCTCAGACCCGTCCAACTACCGGCCAATCGCCATCACCTCCTTGTTCTCCAAAACAATGGAGTCCATTGTAAACTGCCAGCTCATGGGGTACCTTGAGGATCACTAGCTGATTAGTGACCGCCAATACGGTTTTCGCCTTGGTCGCTCACAGATGGGCGGAGGCAGTCGAGTTCAAGGGGGAGGCATTGGCCGTTAGTTTGGACATCGCGAAGGCCTTCGATCGGGTTTGGCACAAAGCGCTTCTTTCGAAGCTCCCTTCCTATGGGCTTCCCGAGAAACTGTGTGATTGGATCACCAGCTTTCTTGCAGATCGGAGCATCAAGGTCGTTGTAGACGGTGCAAGCTCCGATTGCAAGCCTATTAATGCTGGTGTTCCACAGGGCTGCGTGCTATCGCCAACGCTGTTTCTTCTGCATATCAATGATATGTTGCTTACCCGTAACATTCATTGCTATGCGGATGACAGCACTGGTGATGCTCTTTACACCGGCCGAGCCAATATTTCTCGGGAAAACGTCTCCGAGTGCCGGGACAAACTTGTGTCTGAAGTCGAGTCTTTGCTGAACAGAGTCTCGGATTGGGGACGACTAAATCTAGTCCAGTTTAACCCCCAGAAGACACAAGGTTGCGCGTTAACCGCTAAAAAGAACCCCTTTGTCGTGTCAGTTTCAAGGCACTCCCCTTGTTGCCTCAGCCAGTATCGGAATCCTCGGCGTCGACATATGTCGACGTCGAGTGACGTGCAGTTTCGTGGTCACTTGGAAGGGAAGGCCAAATTGGCCTCTAAAAAGCTTGGCGTGCTCAGCAGAGTGGGACAGTATTTCATGCCGGCACACCGCCTGCAACTTTACAAGGCGCAGGTTCGGCTGCACATGGAATACTGTTCCCATCTCTGAGCTGGGGCTCCCCAGTACCAGCTCCTTGCACTTGACCGCATCCAGCGCAGAGCAGCTCGAATCGTCGACGACCGAGTGCTTTCCGATCGGCTCGATTCAATGGCGATGCGAAGAGATGTTGCATCTCTTTGCGTATTTTATCGCATCTATCACGGGGAGTGCTCTGAGAAATTGTTCGGATTAATCCCAGCCGCCAAATTTCGTGAACGCACTACACGGCAAACGTCCCGATACCATCCACACCATCTGGATGCTTGGCGGTCCACCACTGTGTGTTTTACAAGGAGTTTTCTTCCACGTACAACCTCTCTGTGGAATAGTTTACCACCGGCGATTTTTCCGGACCGATATGACCTGGGGACCTTCAAGAAAAGAGCTTACTCCTTTCTAAAGGGCCGGCAAGGCACCCGCAATTCTCCTGGTGTTGCGGTTGATCATGGCAGCGGTAGTCACTTAACATCAGGTGAGCCGCATGCTCGTTTGCCCCCTCTTCTATAAAAAAAAATGCTTTTGCTGACAAACATCAACAGTCAGGAAGTTGGCGGTGTTTCACGGTGTTTTTTCGAAAACTCACAATATTGGTCAGATCGTGGGATTAGGCTGATAAATTTTAACGATGACTTACTATTATCATTGGCAAAAATACGAAATTACCTATAAAATGTTATCAGTGACAGAAACTTGTGGTGCGGATGTGGAGACCTTCGGGCCACCCCGAAACCGCGACACTAACAGAATAATAAACATAAAATATAAACAATATTCACACCATATTGCAGCAACAAAAATGCTACCAACTCAGTATAATGTCACCACAGCAGAGATACCGCAGCGCTGATGGTAACTCTGACTAGTGAGTAACTGCGAAACATAATATAAGGTGGCCCATAAGTCGTTAGAAATGTAAATTTCGAATAAAATACAAAAGGCGCGCATGAGTGGCGCGCGCGGTGCGGGGAGAGTACCGACGGTTTCTGGGAATTCAGTCGAGATGGAGCGTTTCACCGGTGCGGACCGTGCATTTTGTGTGCGCGAGTTTTATCGAAACAATGATTCGGCTACCATTGCGCGGCATAAATTTCGAGAATATCAGAATTTACGCAACTTTAAAGACATTCCAAGTGTTCAAACGATTAAGAACTGGGTTATTAAGTTCGAAGAGAGTGGTTCGACGTTGGATAAACAACGGTCAGGTCGACCAAGGACATCACGGACGGAAGAAAACATCGATGTAGTGAAACACTCAATTCGTGAAAATCCTACCCAGTCTACTCGTAAGCGTTCCAGTGCATTAAACTTACCCAGAACATCGTTACAGCGAATTTTAAAGAAAGATTTACATCTTCACCCGTACAAGATTCAGTTAGTACAGGAATTAAAAGATGCTGACACTATCCACAGACTAAATTTCGCAAATAAAATGTTGAAACGCTTTACTTCGTTTAATAACGTGTTATCCTCTGATGAGGCTCACTTTCACATCAACGGCTTTGTCAATAAGCAAAATTGTCGCTACTGGAGTTGCGAAAATCCAAATCGCAAACATCAAAAGCCCTTACATAGCCCTAAAGTGACAGTTTGGGCGGCTATGTCAGCGCATGGCATTATAGGCCCTTACTTATTTGAGGACGGCAGAGGCCGCGCGCTTACTGTTACTTCACAACGGTATGTAGCTATGATCTAGGACTTTTTTACATCAGAGTTGCAGAATTTTCTAGGCTTCAATACGCGGACCTGGTTTCAACCAGATGGAGCAAATGTACATACCTCTAACGTCGCTATGCCGGTCGTCCGTCAACTTTTCCCTAATAAAGTGATCTCTCGAAGAGGATATTCCTTGGCCACCACGTAGTCCAGATCTGACCCCAATGGACTTTTTCTTATGGGGTTATCTTAAGACTAAAGTGTACGAAACCAACCCGCGGACAATTGACGTCCTGAAAGAAAATATCCAAAGAGAAATGGCAAATATTACAGAGCTTACTTGCCGCGCAGTGATGGATAATTTTAAACGTCGCTTACAGGAGTGCCGCGATCGTAACGGATTACATTTAGATGATGTAATTTTCAAAAAATAATTCCCATTTTATAAGGATTATGACAAAATAAAAACCTTTTTCATAATGTCATTAGTTTTTTTAATTATTTTTTTACATTTCTTATGGGACTTATGGGCCACTCGGTATTATGATTTCATCTATTCATCCATTTATTTTAAATAAAACATCACCTTCACATTATTTTCACCTGTATTTTGCAAGGACAACATCCAGACCAGGAACAGTTATATGTAGGCTATACATATACTTGTTCCATGCGGGATTAGAACACTCTTAGTGCTGTAATTAATTGCTAAGTCAAATTTAAAATAACTACTATGCAAAGTTAACATTAAAATTAAAAACAATTACTTTATCTTTGGTATCCCACAAATTAGGTTGCGTTTGCAAATAGGCAAATCCGTTTGTATAGTGAAGAATTTAAATGAATTTACAACGATCTTTGCGTCTATTATAGACAATTCAAGCAGTGTCCAGCTGGTGACATTTTTTCTAGTGACTATAAAGACCGATCCGGGAGCAGTTAGTGTCGAAACCGTGTGACACGACGGATGGAATATTCTCGTTACATGAATAGATATAAAATACAATAAAATACTTTGATCTCATAAATATCATTCTTCTATTTGATATACGATATTTTATTTTGGCAAAAATTTCGTATGTTATAATATAGATGACAACATTAGATTGACTGTTAAAAGTACCTATAGTATTTTATTCCCTTTACGAAAAGATACAAAGAGCGCACTCAATGCCCTTTGTATCTTTTCATAAAGGGAATAAGATAAAGATTATGTATTAGCGTTTTATATAAGTAATATGACGACCCGATGGATGGGGAATCGTGGATTCTTTGGCTCGTAGATCCTTTTTCTTTCTCTGTTTTAAACGTTAAAATATTACACAAAAATCAAATTTTACTGCTTTTCACTGAATGGTTATAAATTGATAATATCTTATATTTACGTGAATGAAACTAGTTTTGTTTCGTGGTTAACTACGATATTGAACACCTCAGTCTTCACGTGGCCATGGATACTGCACCGGTGCTTCAATGTAGTTACTCGTCGGCATAATGAAATTAAATTATTTAAACGCTTATACTAACAAAGACATAAAAACGGAGCCGTAAATGAATTTCAAGTGATGCGAAAACTAAGCTAAACCATACACCGCAAACTAAATATGTGTGGCAGAGCAAAGCGAATAAACAGTTTGAGTTCGTAGGCTCTACCGCGTGTTGCAAATAACCACGTTTAGACGTCTCTTCTGGTACTTAGGTCATGTATGTTACTTCAATGCCAAAACCATGCTCAACATGTAGTAAGAACAAGCATTCACGTACACATATGTGTAGGCGCATCTATAAAATGCTGGTTGGATCTCATCACTTGTAGGAATTGAGGGTATATCGAGAAACCCTCCCACTCGTTTGTGCAGTATAAAAATCAATGTAGGTGTATAGCGCGAGAGATTCCGCTTGAGTCGTTTCACGAGTGAAGTCAGTCTACGCGTGCTAAGATAGTCGTTGTTCTGTCCATTGTGGTGATTCTTCTGGTGCAGGCAAGGAGGATGGTGTTGCTGAGAGGCTGTGCTGTATTACGTTGAGATGCTTAAGGTTGCTGTTGGTTTGCATAATTTGGTGTTATCATGTAGTTGTGTCCTTCACATTGCACTGGTGTGTAATTGTGATGTGGTATACTGCGGTATGGTCAAACTGTAATAACTCTATACTGAATGTATAGTGCGTTACGCTGTGCTATTTTTGTGCAAGTTGAACATCAGCTCTCACACTTTTACCATTTTTAATAATTAACGCTATCCGGTTCCCACACAATTGGCTTATCGTGTTGTACTTTCCGACATATGTATTTACAATTATTTTCAAATAACAAACTAGATTTACATGCGGCTTGCAGTAAACTATTACGGGCTTGTAAATAAAAAAGAATGATGTGTTCTTGAATGCGTGTTAATTTTACGTCACTTGAAATTAACGTATCGTCGTACCGTCCGTCTAATCTCCGCTCCGTCTATTTCTCTTTTTATATTCCGATGTTAAACGCAATGAAATACGTAAAAACTAGTTTTATTTAGTAGTTATATATATTGACAAACTATTACACAGTCCACCTCTTGAAAAGTGGCTGTAAGTTGCTAAGTGCTGTGGCTCATAGACTTCTTCATAGGTGCTAAGTGTGCTCGTTTGTCATCCTTATACTATAAAATAAATAAATAATTACATACTCCATAAAACTAGCGGTTCTTTTTTTGCGTAGATACAGAAAGTAATATCACAGAGAGAGATTCTCTGTGATATTACTGATTTTCATTTGCATTAATTCAAAGCCATCGTGGGTGCCGTGTTGTGTGTGTGTGTGTGTGTGTGTGTGTGTGTGTGTGTGTGTGGGTGCGAAAAGCGCTCGGTTTTAATGTCGTACAACGTGAGCAACCTGTTTTCGATCCCCGCCAGAACCAATTAAATAGTTAATTGCAATTTTAAACGCTGATTTAACATGTGCAGGACGGTGAAGAAAAACATCATAAGGAAACCTGCAACTCTGAGAAACAAGAAAACAAAATTCGGAAGACATTAGAAGTTCGCTGACATGCATTGGGGCAGTGCGGCGGACATTCCTTTCCCTAAAACTATTTCAGAAATGAGAGGAGGCATGTGCCCAACGGTGGGACCTATATGCGGCTATAACTCGACTTTATTTTTTTATACAAAGGATGTTATAAATTAAATGATTATTTAAAAGCTAATAAGATTCAATGCGCTTTCTTTCTTTTACTTATATTTATATTTCATACGGTTGAATTGTTGAACTGTTGGGAGAAAAATAGTCTACTTGTGAGCCTTTTGCCAACTCTTTTAAGGTCTCCCAGGTCTCTCAGGGCTTGTTGAAGTGAAGGCGTGGCTTTCGACTTTATAAAAGTATTTTGTAATACTAAGGCAATACTATATAAAAAATTGACCTATAGACCTTCTTTCACCGTTGTAAACAGATTTTAAATAAATAAAAAATAACCTATACATACTACAGGTTATACCTTTACTGAAAACCATAATTAAACTTATTTAAGCTCACATATGTGTTTTCTTTAGCCGAGCACGGTTGTTATTGACTTCAATAATTGGCTGGGTCAACTCGGCTGCATTTATTAATCCCTGGATTCATGTTGGCAAGCTTCCAGGAAACTAAGTACATACCGATCTCTAATGAGGGACTGCGTCTGTATGTAGGCCATGAGCAAAAGTGATTAAACTCGACGACACTTAGCCACTAGTAGTACACTTAGCTAAGACACAATTAACAAAAATCTTGATAATGTAATAATTGTTTAATCAATATTTTAATCAAAGAAAGAAAGGAAGCGGATATTCTACGCTGGTATTCTGTGAAAGCTACAAACATAATATAGCACAGTGTGGCTCTAGCACGTACGAAATTTTTTACGACAAGTATGAGATGATATGGTGGAGTGGATATTCTTATACCGACCAAAAAGTATATTGTCACCACGTTATAATTTTTACTGGTAACGAGTGTTATAAATATAAGTTTGTTTGAAGCTGAAAAGATTACAGCCAGTCAGTGAAAAACTTGTGAGTAGTGAAAATGGTCTAAAATCATCATCATTACGTGGAAATAGACAGGCATCTAGGATCTAGGTCCATTTCTGAACGAAATATTTTCCATTGTTGCTTCACTTGACAGGCGTGAATGCCAGCTTTATGAAATAAAAAAACGGGAGAGCTTTATAGTAGTCGCATACGATGTGTTACATCTGACATCTCGCTTTGATAATATACAATATTAAAATTATATCCTGAAAAAGCTATATTTTTAAATCAAAGTTAAAAATATCAATTGAACAGTAAAAGACATTAACTACAAACTTTCTAAAAGCTAAATTCTGAAATTTTTATTTGAATAATTATTTATTATTGTAATTCATTTTCACGCACTTGCATTTTTTTATCAATTATCTGCACCTTTTTCATACACTTATTATCAACAGAAAATACAATACAATACAATACAATACCCTTTATTGAACACTAAAAAATACAACATAACAAGAAGCAAACAAAGAGAAAAACAAAAGGCGGTCTTATTGCTATGCAGCAATCTCTTCCATACAACCAAAATAGGAAATAAAAATATGTGAAAAGTTAAGTAATGGGTAGAGTGCACTATAAATAATATTGTAATCTATAAATATAAAAGAAATTTTGATAAACATGCCGGAATTTACTTAATTGACAGACTAGTGATCATAAAAGGACAGGAATAAATAAAAGGAGGAGGGATAATTTAAAAGGAAAGAATTGTTTTTAAACTTGGTTTTTAAAGGAGTCTATTGTTTGAGCACGTTTTATAGTTGATGGTAAGGAATTCCAAAGCTTAACTCCAAAGACTGAAAAAAATTTACTGTAAAATGTAGAACAGTGCAAGGGACATAGAAGGGAAAGGTTTTCTAAGGATCGAAGGGAAAGTTTGTGAGAGGAGCTGAGAAATTGGAAACGTTCTTTAAAGTAGGGAGGACTTGATATATTAAATAAAACGCAGTAGAGGGCAGAAAGGATATGAGTATTCCGACGAAGACAGATTGGAAGCCACTTGAGCTTAGTGCGGTATTCTGATACATGGTCATATTAACGAAGTCCAAATATGAACCTTATACATAGATTTTGGGGTCGCTCAAGTTTGTTAAGTTGCTCTTCGGTAATGTCTAGATAGCTAATCGAGTCAGCATAATCGAGAATGGGGAGCAGTAAAGGTTGGGCAAGCATTATCTTGGTGTAGATGGGTAAGAAGTAATTCATTCTTCGGAGTGAAACATAAGCTGCAAACATTTTACGAGACACTGCGTTGATTTGAGGAGACCAAGAAAGATTAGAATCTATCAAGATTCCCAAGTTTTTCACTACATCCTTATAAGAAATTTGAACACCGTTAAATGTTATCAGGTTCAACTGAGTTTTATTTAATTTGGAGATTATTCTTGAACTACCAATAATAATAGCTTGGGATTTTATCGGATTAACAGTTAATCCATAAGATCGACTCCAGTCAAGAATACATGCTAAGTCCTTGTTTATATCACAAATTGCTTTTGGCAGATCCTCTATGGTTGTTTGTAGATATATCTGGAGATCATCAGCATACAAGTGGTAGAGAGAAGATATTCTGGAGGTAATAGAATTTATGAAGAGTGCAAATAAGGGAGGAGATAACACGCCACCTTGTGGAACGCCAGCAACGGTATCAAGCCACGAAGACATTCTGTCTTGTACCCAAATACTTGCACCAAAATACATTAGTTAATATAGTTTACACATATAAATTATTTTATGTAACACTAGCAATTAGTGTACACGAAAGCTACTAATAAGCACTTGCTAGCATGCTTTCGTGCTAGTAATGAGCATGTCTGTCCGTACCTTTATACACACACTTAAAACACTTACATTCATTTTGAGCAAGAAAACTTAATAGGTTGGATTTGATTTAACAATTTGAGGAGTTGAACTATTAAAATGCCGCCAGATACGAGTAATATTAAGTATGGTTAGATGGGAAGTTAAATAATTTAAAATAAGTGGAAATAAATAAAACCACAAAAATTATTTATATTAAAGTCATTTTATTACTCACTATCTGTTTCGCGCGACTTCGTTCGCGTGAAATTTATTACGATTGAATTTCTTGGATTTGAATTGGATTGGATTATTTTTCTCAAATAGAAATATGACTAAGTTACTCCTTATACATCAGCTATCTGCCAGTGAAAGTCCTGACAAAATTGGTTCAGCTATTTCGGAGATTAGCCGGAACAAACAGAAAAACAGCACAAAATTTTTATAAATTGGTTTTTGTTTTAAAATATTTCATACAGCTGTGTCCCGCGGTTTCACTCGCGTATATCACGTGTCTGCACCCCGACATGACACCTCGCTAATTTAGCTAAAACATTGGCAAAATTAATGTAGTACTTTTATCTATCGGCATATGTACGTTATACAGCAAAGTTAAATTTTATCCACTCTCTCCCCCTACCGGATGAACGCCCCAGAAAGTGCCCCAAAACGCAGTCCTTTCCAGTTTTAAAGATAACCTGTACACGGCACATGAAAACCGTGGAGGAACGACACGATTCTTGATGAATTTTCTATCGACCTTTTAAACATTCGAAAGCGATATCATTTATACTTAGTTTTTGCGCAGTCTGGCACAAAATTTGAACATTTCTTATCTTTAATCGATTTTTTTGCTCAAAATTTAGGTTTATTAAAATTTCCAACTTTACCACCAAAATATGTATGACTAAAGCAAAGAGTAGAATATCCTTTTTAAAAGAGGTACAAATTATTTATTAACTCTTTCATTATGATAAAACTATTAATTTTAATTAGATTTAATACCGATGCGACTGCAACCGACTTTTGTTTCGACCGGTGATCTAATTAAATTTTATAACACAAAATTTTATGACATTGTGACTTAATTATGATAGTTAGATTCATTCCTTACGCGGACTTTTTTGCAGATAATAATGAGTACTTTAATCATATAGCACATAATTTTTATGTATCATCAAGTTTTCTTTCTTTGCCGTGTAGTGGCGGTTGAGCATATCCACTACCCCATATCTTCCCGTGGGTGTCGTAAAAGGCGACAGAGGGAAATAGGCAGGAGATGGGCAGCAGCATCTTCCTGATAACATCAACTGCACAACAAAAAAACTGCGGTTGCCAACCCGCTCGCCAAGCGTGGTAACTGTGGCAATATACCCCCCCCCCCCATGAAGAATTACACAAATAGACAGCCCCCAGTCCCTGGCAGCCCCGCTATTCCTGGCTACGGTGGCATGGTAACGGTGGGGCAGGGGGTGCTAAGAATCTCCGGTGGAGGTTCAGTTGCCACCTACGACGACTTGACCTGGCAACATTTAACGCACACACCCTGAGGACTGACGAGAAGATCCTGAAGCTGTAACAAGAGATAGACAAGTTGCGCTGGAATATTCTAGGATTATCCGAGGTCCGAAAAGAGGGGGAGGACACGGTGATTCTTGAATCTGGCAACTTGTTCTATCACCGGGAGGGTGACCATCTGTCCCAAGGAGGTGTTGGATTTATCGTCCACAAGTCTCTCGTTAACAACGTTTTAAAGATTGGGACAGATGGTCACCCTCCCGGTGATAGAATAAGTTGCCGGATACTTATACTTATACTCAGAATCACCAAACGGTATTCGTTGAAGGTCATACAAGTTTACGCATCAACGTCAGAACATCCCGATGAGGAGGTGGAGGAAATGTATGAGAACATATCTAGAGCCATACATTCCTCCAAAACTCACTATACGGTGTTAATGGGAGACTTCAACGCTAAACTGGGCACAAAAATGAACGGTTAACTGAAGCTAGGGAAATTTGGGATAGTACAACGAAACCCAAGGGGTCAGAAGCTGGCCGACTTAATAGAGGAAGGGGGAATTTTTATGATGAATTTTTTCTTCCAGAAGCGGCCCCACAGCAAGTGAATCTGGTCGACCCCGACGGTTCGACAAAAAACGATATTGATTTGATTATGACGACCAGACGCCAACTGTTCAGTGATGTCTCAGTGATCACATGGGTGAAAACTGGCAGCGATCAGCGAATGGTTGGAGGCACACTGAACCTAAACGTTAAATTGGAGAGGTCTCGTCTAATGAAGCCAACACTCCGTCCCCTTTGTGCTCTAATCCGGAATCCCGAAACCTTTCAGCTCTAGTTCTGTAACCGCTTTCAGTGCCCAGAAGATTGCAATGCAGTGGACGATATGAATGACAAGCTGGTGGAAACTGTCCATGCGGTCGGAGCTAAGTTCTGCAAGACCCGCCGCAGAAGAACACAAAAACTCTCCGATCACACTCTTAATCTTATGGCTGTTAGACGGGAGATGAGGCTGCAATCGTCAAGAGATTTGACAGCGTACAGGCAACTGAACAGACAAATCTTACGCCACTTTAATACTGCTCGTATTAAAGAAGCGATCGAGTGGAACCAGGGCTCCAAATTCTTTGCCAGAGATCTGTCTGCCAGAAAGAGCCAACTGTCAAAGCTGAAGACTGAGTGTGGCAGCATTGTTTCCGGGACACCTGAGATTTTGAGTGATATTGAGAGGTCCTATGGGCATCTGTACACATCATCGTTGGAGCCACACGCAAGTGTGAGTAATGATCGCAGAGCAAGTCTTATCCGACACTATTCCGATGATATCCTGGACGTCAGTCTGAGCGAGATTAGAATGGCTCTCCAGCACCTTAAAAACGGTAGGGCCCCAGACGACGATGGAATTACAGCGGAGCTTCTGGAAGCGGGTGGAACACCGGTACTTGAAGTCCTTCAGAAGCTCTTCAATTCCGTCCTCCATAGTGCACTACTCCGGAGGCGTGGAGCTGAAGTGTGGTGGTCTTGTTCTTTAAGAAAGGCGACATCGCCCTCTAGAAGAACTACAGACCGATTTGTCTTCTGAGCCGCGCAGTATTTAAACCCAGTAGTAATTAAGTAAGTTTGTAAGTTAGGTAGTCTAGTATACTCTGGTGTACTCATATTGTCACAGTGGTTAAGTTAACTTATAAGTTATAAAATAAAAGTAATATAGGAAAAAGTTTTCGTTTCCGTTCACTTCAACCCTCCCAAAGCGGCTGCAAACGTAAGTAGCGTGAAACATGTGGGCGCACTATCAAGTTTTATAACTTTTTTACGGATTCTGAAAACAGCGGTTAAAATGAAAAATCCTCAGAATCTAATCGTTATTTATGGTAATACGTGGAGCAATACCATTTCAAAAATTTGATGGTAAGCTAAAATAAGACATACATTATTTGTAAATATAAAAATATGCTTATATTTTATCAAAACATTCGTATGATAATTATACATGTCATTTGAATAACTCCCTCACCTCAATATGAGGCAGTTATAACGAACAGAGAGACACTTCAATTTTATTTATTTCTCCAGATTAAAAGAAAAAGATGTGTTGGCGTGAAATATAATAACCTACTTAATAATATTTAATATTTATTTTTAAATATTTTTTTTAATTTTTAATGTTGGAAACAATAAACTTTCATTTAAAATATTTAAAAAAATATTTGTTTAAAAAAATATTGCCAAGTTCAAAAATTAAAAAAAATATGGTATAAAAAGCGTTAGTATTTTAAGATAACCTCTGAAATGAGGTGGTCGCTAACAAGTCGTTTCTAATATGATATGTATCATTGACTCGATGGGCTTTTCATCAACGCGATTGCCGAGCATGAGATCCCTGGTTCGAATCCTGGGTCTTCCTGCCATTCCTTGGCTCTCCTGGATTATCTCTCCTGGATTCCCCTACTTCTTGGCCAGTGTCAGGAAATTGACAGAGTCTTAGTCCCGCGCCTCGGAGACGGATAAAGCTGTTGAGCCTACGCCTGATCTCTCTTCCGTCCCAATAAACAATGAAATTGAGGTAGTAAAGAGTGTACCTGGGTTCGTGCACACAATTGCGCACTACAATCCTGTTCATATGGCTAGCCTACTTTGAAACTGGCCGTTGTGATCAAAATTCGGTTTGGAGAACATTATAACATATTATGATTTGTATTGTTGAATACATAATACATAATATATTTTTGACAGTGGTAGAGCCACGCGGCAGCTTTGCTGTTGCACGTACGGGCCGGCTCAAACCGGGGTGGTACCACAACCTCACAGAATACCGGCGTGAAGTGGAAGCTGTGGCCGGAGGCCCAAATCCCCCCCCCCCCCCTATCAACATGGTAGCGGAATTAAATAATGATAGACTACCCCAGGAGGGTACCAGCACCCCTGGAGAATCCCTCGCTGAGCATCCACGACCATGTTTCTCCACTTCTGAGCGTGGGTGCTCAGGCTGCCCCGCGTATTCTGGGGGGGGGGGCAAAATTCCGCTCAAGACTACAACTGCTCGGGGCAAACGGAGCAACAAGACCAAGGCGACCCCTGCCACGCTGTCCGTGAATTTCTGCAATATCAGGGGACTTCACTCTAACCTAAACGCCGTCCACTACCATCTCGAGACGGCGAGGCCGGCTCTGCTCTTTCTGACCGAGACGCAGGTGTCCTCTCCGGCTGATGTGTCGCATCTCTCCTACCCGGGGTACAAACTGGAACACTCCTTTGTGCCTCGGGCTGGAGTTTGCGTTTACGTCAGAGAGGACATCTGTTCTCGACGCCTCGGCAGACTTGAAGGTTCGGACCTGTCCATCCTTTGGCTACGCGTAGACAGCGACGACCATCCGCGCGTCTACGGGTGCCTCTATAGGTCCCATAGCGGTAATGCCGAAACAGACCGACTCTTCGACCACGTCCAAATGGCTGCAGATTCGTTGCTACAGCAGATCCCCTCCGCAGAGATCGTGATCCTCGACGACTTTAACGCCCATCACGCCGAATGGCTTGGTTCACGTTTAACCGATCATGCGGGGAGATCTGTTCATGATTTTGCCTTGGCATATGGTCTGACACAACTGGTTACTTCGTCTACGCGGATTCCAGATGTGGAGGATCATGCACCTTCCCTGTTGGACCTTCTGCTGACCTCTCACCCGGACGGATATCAGATTTCCGTCGACGCCCCCTTAGGCTCCTCGGACCATTGTCTTAAAATAAGACAACAACCAGTCAAAAAAAAATTTATATATTGGTAAAAGAAAGGTCGTGGGCGTGGTTCCGATAATTTTAAAAAAAATGCCCGTCTGGCTTCACTGGCGGGGTCAGGTACTCCCCTATGTGGCCGCGAGGTGGTCGAGCAGGGCCGGGGGGTTGGACTGTTCACGGGGAGCGCCGTGGGCAGCTGGCTGTGACGGTGGTGGCGTCGAGGGGAGGCCTAGGCCCTCTTAATAAAGGACGACCGCCACGGTTGTAGTCGTAAAATTGCACCCCTTACGGGGTGCAAGACGATACGGAGGTCTCGGTGACGAGAATTAACGAAAAAACTATACGGCCACAGTGTCGGAATTATTATATTATTTTAAACTTTTTCCAAAATGGGATTAAAATTTGCAAGCGCGTACGAGGACACAAAGCAGAGCTTGTGAACGCGGCTGCAGTGGTAGTGTGCGCCTCCCAGGGCGCTCGGGCGGAGAATGATCGGGAGCGCGACGCCGTGGAATGATACCGGCCGGGTGAAACTCTGACGCGAGAGTTGCAAAGCGCATAGAGTAACGAAGCGTCAGGGCGTTTGTTCGAAATACAATATTTTAATATTTGATTTATTATTTAATTCGTTCTTTTAGTTTACTGATTTGTTTTATTAATAGGATACCTAAGTTAATTATAGAATTATTTTTGTTAATAACTTTTATTTTATTTTTATTTAGTTTATTAAATGTTTATTTAATTTTAATAAACCGTTTAATTATAATTATGCATACATGTACGTGCAACGTTACAGTACCCCGCGCGCTACATAAGGATTTTATTACTCTTAATTAATAAAATCCGCTCTAAATTGTTATGTATTCGCATTATCCTTTTATACAACATCTCTCATACTTCACGCGATTATATCAGCGTCAACGAACATCAATAGGGTAGTTGACGCATCCTGTCATTTGGCAAGGTGTTCCAGCATCGGCTAGACTGGAAGACCCATACGAATACCTAGAGCTAAAGATGTAAAAGTGTGACCAGGGTAAAACGAGCACCATGTATATATATAAACATAACGCTAGTGTATTCCTAAGTAACAAGCAGAACACATGCAACTTAATTAAGTGTACTTGTAGGTGTAACATGGAGATCTTGTGATATTGCAGTGATGGTTGCTAGCCCATCTCCCACAACACACTACTACCCTATCCCTTAGTCGATTTTTACGACACCCACAGGAAGAAATGGGGTGGTGCTATTCTAACCCGACACCACACGGGGAAGTACACACTTTAAAAAAAAAGTGTATACATATATGACTAAGTATTGTGTCCTGTTAATTTCAAATCCTTGATGTGCCAGGTGCCAATATCTTTCCCAGACATGTCAGCCAGGATGTAAACAAGGGGTGACTTTTTACCGATGACGCGACATTTAATAAATTTTGGCGCAAGTTTTTTACTAAAGAACTTATCCTTATCACTTAAAACATATGCGCGTTTCATTACAGTGTCACCAATGTTAAATTCCATAGGCTTGCGCCGAAGGTTATAGTGGGTTGAGTTTTTAGCATGAGCATGCCACAATTTGGCCTTTACAGTATCGAAAACTTCCTTAAGACAACCCAAATCTTCCGCGTAGATGTCACGGGGAAGGAATAAAACCTCATCGCCTAAATCGTTATCTAAATAATGCGAGCCACATGTAACGAGCTCCCTGCCGAACACCAGGAAGGATGGAGTGAAACCAGTCGCCTCACTCACCGAATTGTTGAGGGCGAACTGAACCTTCGGAATATATGTATCCCAACTGCGATGATCGTTGTCCACGAAAGTTGAGATACACGTGATAATTGAACGATTATGTCGTTCTACCAAATTAATTTGAGGGGTGTACTTTGGCGTGAAGAACACGTTAGGGACCTTATAACGATGGGAAAGTGACTCAGTGACCTTCGAAATAAACTGGCTGCCATTGTCCAAAAATATGGTCTGAGGGACACCATGGACGAGGTAAACAGACTCTTCCAGTAACTTCGTGACTGTAGTGGCAGTAGCACTTCTTAATGGGAAAATTAGGCAATATTTCGAGAAGCAGCATGTGACTACGAAGATATAAGTGTTCTGCTTCCTAGTGACAGGCAAGGGGCCCATCAAATCAATTGAAATCATTTGAAATGGCCTAGAACACTGCTTCGGGCGGCCCATTTCTCCCAAGGTTTGGTGATTTTGAGCCTTGTAAGACAAGCACTTCTCGCAGGAGGCAACGAACTTCACCACGTCCTGGTGCATACCAGGCCAAAAGTAGCGCAAGGCAATACGATGGTATGTTTTAAAAACGCCGAGATGTCCAGCCGTGGGTTCCGCATGATTCTCGTTGATCACCTGCTCGCGAAGCTCAAAAGGTACCACCTCCTTCCATAAGAACTCGGATGAAAGTGAGTGATTATTCTTGGTACGCCTGAATAACTTGCCATCCTTTATAATGAAGTTCGGGAAAGTTTGCGGCTTAGAAAGGCAAGAATTATAAATATTTTTGTACCAAGAATCCGATGTCACCATGTTCGAACCGGAAGTACTAATCGCCGAGACGGGAAGAGCTCTAGAGAGGGCGTCGGGGATCACATTGTCCACACCCTTACGATGCTTGAATTCTAAATGAAATGAGGACAATCTTACACCCCAGCGAGCTAATCTACCGGTAGGGTTCCTGAGAGACAGAAACCATTTTAACGCACTGTGATCAGTATAGACAGTGAATGGCCTGCCGTTCTCCAAGTAACACCTCCAGTGCTCCAGGGCGATGACGACAGCTAATGTCTCACGCTCCGTTATACTGTAGTTCCTCTCTGCTGCTGACAACGACTTACTCATATAAGCAACGGGGTGCTCCTTACCATCTATAGTCTGCGTCAGCATCGCACCCACGCCGTAATTGCTGGCATCGGTGTGTACTTCGAATGGCTTATCGTAGTCAGGGCAGGAAAGAACAGGAGCGGAAACTAAACACTCCTTAAGTTTCTTGAAGGCAGCATCAGCTTCGGCAGACCAGACAAAAGGTGGTCCACCCTTCTTACTCGAAGTTAACTTGTTTAGGGGGCCTGCAATGGTACTAAAATTGGGGACGAAACGGCGATACCAAGTAGCAGTCCCGAGGAAGCGCTTAACGTCCTTACGACATGTAGGTGTCGGGTAATTGAGGATTGCTTCCACCTTCTCAGGATCGGTACGTAAACCACTACTATCAACGACGTAACCCAGGTATTTGAGCTGACTGCGGAAGAATTGACATTTCTCTAAGTTTACAGTGAGGTTGGCCTGTTTCAGCTTATTAAGAACCCGAAGTAACAGGGAAACATGGGAATTGAAGTCGTTTGAGACGATAATAATGTCGTCTAGGTATGCAAAGACTTTGAGGTCAAATTCCCTAAATAACAGATCAACCAACCTTTGCTGTGTAGCCGGGGCGTTAGTTAAACCAAAAGCAGTGCGCTTAAAACGATAGGTACCGCGATTAGGCAAATAAAAAGCAGTCTTGTCCCGGTCCTCCTGTGCTATAGGTATCTGCCAAAAGGCTTTGGATAAATCGATACTAGATAAGTAGCGAGCATCGCGAAGATTATCCAAGATCTCGGAAATGTAGGGTAGACTATAGGCGTCGCGCTTCGTGATGGAATTGAGCTTGCGGCTGTCGAGGCAAAACCGAGGCTGACCGTTTTTCTTCGTAACAATGAGAACTGGTGATGACCAAGCACTTTCGCACTGCTCAATTACGTCCAGAGCCAGCATCTCGTCGACCTGTTCGGCAAGGATCCGCTGCTTCTCTGGAGACAACCTATAGTACCTTTGACGAACTGGCTCAGCATTTCCCGTATCAATACGGTGGGTGACCAAACTCGTCTCGCCCAAACCCCGACGTTCGGCGGAAATGTCGCTAAATTGAGAAATGATGTCATCCGCCACTGATCTCTCCGAAACAGTTAAGTGGTCATACGCTTGTATGAAAGTGGTAGAATCGGTACTAAGGCTAGCATTCAATACTGCGGCATTAGAAAATGTAATGCTTGAGAAATGTCTAGGAAAAATGTTAAACTCGCGCCAAAAATCGATCCCCAACACGAGATCAATATTGATGTCTGGCACAACAAATGACTTAATTATATGGTACTCATTCTCAAAGTTTATAGGGAGAAACATATAGCCAATGCTGGTCATAGATTGACCCCCAGCAGCCGTGACTGTAATTAGGTAGTCCCTATGCAGCTGCAAACCCCGTTCCTCTAGCTTCCTATAAGCTTTATCACCTAAAATGGACACAGCTGAGCCTGAATCTAAGAGGCCAAATAGCTTAAAATCATTGATTTGTACACAAGCGTAAGGTCTAGGATCCTGCAATGGTTTGTCCAGCAGAATTGTATCAACTTTATAAGAATTGAAGAAAACGTTAACAGCGTTAAGCCAGCTCTGCCAATCCTCTTGGTCAAACTTGGGTGGCAGGACTTCAGTACAATTCTGCTGGTCTATCAGTTTTTTGAAGTGCTCGGTTTATCCTTGCCACACTTCGGACAGTCTGGTGACTTGACGCCTTCCTGGCCACAAACAAAACAAAATATTCTATCCCTATTTGCTTTGCATTGACGAAGGTTGTGGGTGTTATTACGACACCTCGGACAATAATGAGACTTTTGGTACTGCTGTTGCACCGCATGCACATAATTATCATTTTTAGTATACGTTTTATTACCTGTATTGTAATTACTGTTGCTTTTATTGTAAAAGTTATTGTAAGGTCTTTTATTGAAACTTTGGCCGCTGCCTTGATTAAACCTACTTGCAGACTGACCAGCGTAAGCAAACTCTGGCGCCAGTGTTCCTGAAGAGACTTTCGGAGGTTCGTGGAATCCCACTAGGCGAGCCTGAATGTTCTCGTAATTACGACAGAGCGAACGCAAGGTGTCGAGGTCTGAGATCTTCGGGACAGAAGCTAAGGTGCTGGCGTAGCATGGGCGGATGTTATGTAAAATTATCTCAAGTTTGTCTTCGTTAGACAGGCTCTTGGACAAACGTGAGAATAGCCCAGTCATAATAGAAGTGTAAATAGTTATATTTTCAGACTTGCCCTGAGTTCTGGCCCGAATCTCCGACAAGAGTCTGTAATCATAATCGGCCTGGTCGAAATCCTCTCTGAGAAGGGAAACTAACTCGTCCCAATTAGATACCTGGTCCCGAATGGCACGATACCAATGCAAGGCGTCGCCGGTAAAAATCTCAGCGCAGAAAGACAGCAGTTTTTCCCCCGGTATATTCCTCGACTGGCTGTATTCATTGATGCGCTGGATAAATGCACGAACGCAAGATTTGCCGTCGAACTTAAATTTAGTGAACTCACTAGCCACGCCGCGCTCACAAGTTACGTTAACGTTGAGAGGTAAAGCAGCAGTAGACTGAGGGACCCTAGATGCCAGAGAAGGGGTGGAATCAGTAGCAGTAATAGCATTATAGCGTTCCAAAAGTTGCCTGTATTCCGAAACACACGTATCCACCACCCCTTGCTGGGTCGTGCTATCACAAACTATACGGTTGAGTCGATGATGGAGGTGGTTAATGAGGTTGCGAGCACGAAGCAACGCATTCCCATCGCTAGGCGCCTCGATATATGCTCTTAGCTTAATTAAAGCATCGCTGACTCCCTTTAAATCATCGCCGACAGACAAAACGCTCTCGAGAATGTCCTCCGAAGGAAAGAGTGGACCTAATTTAGCAATCTGTTCGCGTAACTCTCTGACTGTGTCAGCCGGGGTGGAACCTCTAATGGCAACTTCGTATTCTAACTCCGACTTTTGCAACGATAGGAATTTAACCGGGTGCGCCATTATAACACGCGTATAACCGCAAAGAGGTAAGTGTTGAGTCGTTGCTGACTTAATCTACTCCGTTCCGTTACAATTACAATATCAGGTACTAAGAACGTTCTGGTTGACTAAAACGATTGGCGTATAAAAGAAGCAGTAAAAAGAATAGAGCAACTGCCACCAAAATAAAAGAAGCAGCGCAACAAAAAATTAAAATACGCAACTAATATGTACTCGAACAATTAAATAAAACAACAACAAGATAATAATAATATGCCTAAGAATTAAAATAAAAAACAATTGATTGAATAATTTAAAATACTACCAACGATGCGTGACTCACTGAACTAGAGTTCTGCAGCAACAATAGGGAATAGTTACAATTCATAAAATTTCAATAATAATAATTTCACAGAAAAGAAAAAACCACGAGATAAAAAACCTACTGCAGAATAGAATAGTAATACCTCGGAACAATATTAATTTTACCCTATCACAGATTACACAGTGACCACTCTGCACGCTAACTACTCTGTACAATGATAGAACGTAAACAACATAGGGTAGTGCACGGCATAGAGTGATTAAGAAAAGTTGTTCGAAACTAAACAAATTCTTAGTTAGGAATTAAAGTTTATGATCTCTCAAATAATAAAAGTAAATAATTAAATCAATTGAAATTCAATAAAATTCCTAAAACAAACACAATAATGAAATTCGTACACATTAGTTGCTGCAACCAAAACAAAAAAAAAACAAAAACGTTTCACAAACACAAAACGACACAAACACCAACTACTCCTACGCAGTGAAACCAGACCTTTTTTACCACGTTTATGGGCGCCAGTGATACGGTTCGTATTTAAAATAAGACAACAACCAGTCAAAAAAAAATTTATATATTGGTAAAAGAAAGGTCGTGGGCGTGGTTCCGATAATTTAAAAAAAAAATGCCCGTCTGGCTCCACTGGCGGGGTCAGGTACTCCCCTATGTGGCCGCGAGGTGGTCGAGCAGGGCCGGGGGGTTGGACTGTTCACGGGGAGCGCCGTAGGCAGCTGGCTGTGACGGTGGTGGCGTCGAGGGGAGGCCTAGGCCCTCTTAATAAAGGACGACCGCCACGGTTGTAGTCGTAAAATTGCACCCCTTACGGGGTGCAAGACGATACGGAGGTCTCGGTGACGAGAATTAACGAAAAAACTATACGGCCACAGTGTCGGAATTATTATATTATTTTAAACTTTTTCCAAAATGGGATTAAAATTTGCAAGCGCGTACGAGGACACAAAGCAGAGCTTGTGAACGCGGCTGCAGTGGTAGTGTGCGCCTCCCAGGGCGCTCGGGCGGAGAATGATCGGGAGCGCGACGCCGTGGAATGATACCGGCCGGGTGAAACTCTGACGCGAGAGTTGCAAAGCGCATAGAGTAACGAAGCGTCAGGGCGTTTGTTCGAAATACAATATTTTAATATTTGATTTATTATTTAATTCGTTCTTTTAGTTTACTGATTTGTTTTATTAATAGGATACCTAAGTTAATTATAGAATTATTTTTGTTAATAACTTTTATTTTATTTTTATTTAGTTTATTAAATGTTTATTTAATTTTAATAAACCGTTTAATTATAATTATGCATACATGTACGTGCAACGTTACATGTGTTGTGCCACTCACGCTGAAATCGCGGTTGCATTCTGCAGGCTGCCGCCGTGTTTGGCACTATAGGTCAGCCGATTGGGATGGGATGCGGTCTTTCTTTGCATCCTACCCTTGGGGGCGGGTTTGCTTATCGCCGGATGATCCCAACGTTGTTGCGGATTCTGTTACTGATGTGGTACTTCAGGGTATGGAACTTTTTATTCCTTCCTCTGCGGTGCCCATTGGAGGCAAATCTCAGCCATGGTTTGGTCGCTCCTGTAAAATAGCATCATGCTATAAGCAGGAGTGCTACCAAGCCTGGGTTGATGCGTCAGCGTCCCGGGATGTAAACACCAGCGCTCTAAAAAAGAAGTATAATTCCGCCTCTAGGTCCTTCAAAAGAGTCATTTCCAAGGCAAAGTCAGAGCACATAGGCAGAATTGGCGAGAAACTAGTTCGTCTTCCTTCTGGAATCCGTGCATTCTGGTCTCTCGCCAAGGCTGTCCAGGGGAATTTATGTCAGCCATCTCTTCCATCTCTGCACAGGGAGGACGACTCACTGGCCCATACTGCAAAGGAGAAAGCCGATCTTCTAGGCTCTTTCTTTGCGTCTAACTCGACTCTCGATGACGGGGGGAGTACGCCGCCGACCATCCCGCGGTGTGAGTGCTCCATGCCGGAAGTGCAGTTCACACAGCGCTCGGTTCGCAAAGCACTCCTCTCCCTGGATATCCACAAGTCGAGTGGGCCTGACGGAATCCCCCCAATTGTGCTGAGGACGTGTGCTCCAGAGTTGGCACCGGTTTTAACGCGTCTATTCCGGTACTCCTACTCCCTAGGCGTAGTCCCAAAATCATGGAAGACGGCTTTCGTCCACCCGATCCCTAAAAAAGGCGACCGCTCAGACCCGTCCAACTACCGGCCAATCGCCATCACCTCCTTGTTCTCCGAAACAATGGAGTCCATTGTAAACTGCCAGCTCATGGGGTACCTTGAGGATCACCAGCTGATTAGTGACCGCCAATACGGTTTTCGCCGTGGTCGGTCAGCTGGTGATCTTCTGGTCTACCTCACTCACAGATGGGCGGAGGCAGTCGAGTTCAAGGGGGAGGCATTGGCCGTTAATTTGGACATCGCGAAGGCCTTCGATCGGGTTTGGCACAAAGCGCTTCTTTCGAAGCTCCCTTCCTATGGGCTTCCCGAGAAACTGTGTGATTGGATCACCAGCTTTCTTGCAGATCGGAGCATCAAGGTCGTTGTAGACGGTGCAAGCTCCGATTGCAAGCCTACTAATGCTGGTGTTCCACAGGGCTGCGTGCTATCGCCAACGCTGTTTCTTCTGCATATCAATGATATGTTGCATACCCGTAACATTCATTGCTATGCAGATGACAGCACTGGTGATGCTCTTTACACCGGCCGAGCCAATATTTCTCGGGAAAACGTCTCCGAGTGCCGGGACAAACTTGTGTCTGAAGTCGTGTCTTTGCTGAACAGAGTCTCGGATTGGGGACGACTAAATCTAGTCCAGTTTAACCCCCAGAAGACACAAGTTTGCGCGTTAACCGCTAAAAAGAACCCCTTTGTCGTATCCCCTCAGTTTCAAGGCACTCCCCTTGTTGCCTCAGCCAGTATCGGAATCCTCGGCGTCGACATATCGAGTGACGTGCAGTTTCGTGGTCACTTGGAAGGGAAGGCCAAATTGGCCTCTAAAAAGCTTGGCGTGCTCAGCAGAGCGGGACAGTATTTCATGCCGGCACACCGCCTGCAACTTTACAAGGCGCAGGTTCGGCCGCACATGGAATACTGTTCCCATCTCTGGACTGGGGCTCCCCAGTACCAGCTCCTTCCACTTGACCGCATCCAGCGCAGAGCGGCTCGAATCGTCGACGACCGAGTGCTTTCCGATCGGCTCGATTCACTGGCGCTGCGAAGAGATGTTGCATCTCTTTGCGTATTTTATCGCATCTATCACGGGGAGTGCTCTGAGGGATTGTTCGGATTAATCCCAGCCGCCAAATTTCGTGAACGCACTACACGGCAAACGTCCCGATACCATCCACACCATCTGGATGCTTGGCGGTCCACCACTGTACGTTTCACAAGGAGTTTTCTTCCACGTACAACCTCTCTGTGGAATAGTTTACCACCGGCGATTTTTGCGGACCGATACGACCTGGGGACCTTCAAGAAAAGAGCTTACTCCTTTCTAAAGGGCCGGCAACGCACCCGCAATTCTCCTGGTGTTGCGGTTGATCATGGGCGGCGGTAGTCACTTAACATCAGGTGAGCCGCATGCTCGTTTGCCCCCTCTTCTATAAAAAAAAAAAAAAAAAAAAAAAAAAAAAAACATTATTTTAAACTGTTCTTTTCTATAAAAAAATGTCCCGCTGGATTTCTTGTTGCTTTGTATCACGATACACACCGTGGTAGCAGCATAAATGAAATCCAATAAATATTATTAGTAATATAGTATTGAACAAAAACTCTATTTCAATTTGTATCCCAATTGTTGCTTTTAAGGTTCGATATACTGACAGTCCACTTGATACTACTGAAGCGACTGCAGCGCCACCCAAATTTCGACGGAATCAAAGGCTTTCTCATAGTCTACATATATAATCTCGTGTATACGCAAGACAAAGTGGCAGATTGTACTCTTCGGACTTCTGCATAATTTGTCGAAGAATATGTAAGTGGTCTATGGGACTAAAGTCTTTTTGGAAACCGGCTTATTCGGGAGGCTGGAATTCGTCGAGTCTCTGCGTGCGAGACGATTCGTAATGACTCTCGGAAACAGCACGTAGACGCGACTCAGAAGGAAAATCGGTCTGTAGTTCTTCAAAAGAGCATTGTCGCCTTTCTTGCAGAACAAGACCAACGCACTTCTGCTCCACGCCTTTGGAGTATTGCCACCATAGAGGGCGTAATAAAAATCTTTTTATTGACTTCAAGTATCGGTTTTCCACCCACTTTCAGAAGGTCCGCCGTGATTTCATCCTCACCCGGGGACATGCTGTTTTTAAGGTGCGGAAAGTCATTCTAATCTCGCTCAGACTGATATCCGGGATATTATCGGAATAGTGTCAGATAAGACTTGCTCTTGCATCGTTACTCACACTTGCGTGTGGGTTCAACGATGACGTGTACAGCTGCCTATAGAACCTCTCAATCTCACTCAGAATCTCAGGTGTCCCGGAAACGATGCTGTCTTTCCACATTCGGTCTTCAGCTTCGACAGTTGGCTCTTTCTGGCAAATAGATCTCTGGCAAAGACTTTGGAGCCCTGATTCCTTCTTCTATACGAGCTGTATTAATATTGCGTTAGTCCCGCCGCATGCATTTGGAGATCTGTCCGTGGAAGTGGAAAATTGATAAACAAAACAGTAAAGTTGTTTATCTATTATGGACAGATTAGTATTATAGATGGCATTAGTGCTGAATTAAAAGAAGGTTTTTAATCAAAATAAATTATATTTAAAAAAATTTCAATATCATTTTTTTAATTTTAAAATTTTATTTTATGTATTTCTATTTTTGAGTATATAAATGTTAAGTGTTTTTAGTGATGTATACTTTTAAATTTTTTATATTTTTACTGTTCTCAATATACCCATCAAACTCTTCAGGCCAAATTTCGGTCATGACAGCCAGTCTAAATGGAGACTAGCTATTTATTGTGAATGCTGTGAGAAGTGAAAAAATACACTTGTTGATAAAAAGAGACACAAATCGACTACAAGTTTATTTCAAATATGCGGCAGAATAAATTATTAAGCAATTATAATATAATTTTACACATCACATAATGCCTGTGGAAAATACCTTACGAAAGCGACAACAAAAGAAGCAAAACGCTAATTGAATCTCTGAATTCCTCGGCTTGACGGATTTTTGAAGAACTCCACTGAGGGCAGCTTCAATGTTACATCGTCACAAAATGTGGTGTAAAGATTAGGGCTGCATTTAATTCCAAAACAAACACGATTAAATTCGTAACGCTTAGAATTTTCCTCATTAGAGAATTTATAAAGAAAGCGTAAATAGCGACTCAGGGGCGACTAGAATTTTTAAAAACATTTGTCTTATATAAGCATAGTTGCAATAGGAAATAAGCCTGCCTGCAGGTTTGGTCCCGCATATAAATAATCATTAAGCGATATGTTAGAAGTAGTAGGCTTGCTTACTTCACTGACGATGCGAATTGTAGTGGTTGACTTTTAACCGGATGATGCGGTATATTGTAGCACTTAGCGTACGGAGATAAATCTTGCACAGGAGATATATTATTTCTCTAAATATTTATAAATAATCTCGTCATAATTTTATGCGTCAGTATTATGTTTGAATCGTTTTTTTTTTTCAATGTATTATGTCTACGCATAGAGGTAAGCGCTGAGTCGCATAAGTCGTTAGAACCGCGACAAAATGGTAAAACTGCGGTATATTGACCTAAATTATTACGTGAAATCCTGTCCGTATAAATACGTTCATACTTGACATCTTCCGGAGAAGGTGTGTGCGGCAAGCTACCTCCTGTATTTCCCAAAATCGGGACATAAGAATGTCAATTCGGTCATTTGTTACTAAAAACGTTTTTAGACTTAATTCAGAATGTGCGCGGGAAAACAATGTTAAGTTGTTAAACCCTTAATATTCTGGATGTTGTCACCGATATCATGTACCGAAGTACGTTTATTATCAGGTATTCATTTTAAACCTAAAGTACATAAACAACGCGAAGTAATGAAATGGTTCCGTGACCCCATATCAATCAGTGTACGAATGTCGCTCACCAAATACATCAGCTACCTGTGCAATAGCTGTACCTAAAACAACAGTTTAGTAGTAGTAGTTTGGATAAGTAAGTGGCTACTGCAGTCCATGGACACCTGCAACAAACTTCAAATAAAGAAGGCTACAGATGTGTAATCACAATTGAGAACTTGAGAACTTAAATATAACGCCTCACACTCTCTATAAAGAATACCTCACGCTAGCTCTTTACCCTTCCGACCAGATCTATTTGATAACAGAAATAGATACGAGGCGTACTTTTTTGTGGCAATGTTAACAATTGCGTATCTTTTTTGGGAATGTTAACAATGGGTTTGAGATTTTACACGAGATTAAAATATGTCGTACGCTCAGACAAATAACACGACAGTGTAATCCTTTAAGTGTATTAAATTTATCAATCGGACTTAATTGAAACAATTTGTTACATTCATATAACAAGTTATGCTATTACAATAGCAGCATTTTTTAAAAGTTAGTATTTACTACAAATGTTTGAGTGCGGGTACCGGCAAAACGAGGATAAGCCGCTAACCTTTAAGTTCAACACGCAGGGACCGCGCGTACGTTATTAATTTGTCGTTAGATGCTGTACGCTGCAATATCTTAGCTTGTCCGCGGATGAAACAACAAAATTCTTCATATTTCGCAAGGATTTTTCCCGATAAAGATATTTCGAACATTTTATAAGTATCACTCCCTAGTTTACTCAGCGCTAAATGTACCAACATAAATTCGGATAAATAGTTAATTTTTAACTGACGTAATGCGGAAACCGAAGTAGAAATCAAATCCATAAATGACCCTAAATTATTAGCCTTTGCGTGAGATAATAATTTAAGGAAAATATTTAATACTCTCAATAGAAAAACGATTTTTATATTTCAAAAAGATCAATCGACATTTTACTTGAATATCCCAGAGCGTTTTTTCTCATTTAGATCAAGAATTCTAAACCAGGACGCGCCCCGTAACAACAGATACTTGGGATCTAATCTGACCACTAATTCACATAGTCTTCAACACACATGTAATAATAGAGAACCGATAATGAACGAAGCGCAAAACCGTATTCAATTGCAAACTACTGAGAGCTGAATACGAAGCCGTAGATAGCAATCAATATCAGGGATGCACTTAGGGTTGTCAACTGTTATCTATATTATCCCATTAGGGGGCTGAATACTAATATTATAAAAATATATAGCAGTCGAAACTTTAATATGTAGGGTAAAGAATATAAACTATCATTGGAAGTAGGATACCATTTCTGCCTAGGAGTCCGTCTACTCTCTTTCTCACATTTTACTAGCTATTACTTTCTGATTCTATTTATTTCTATATCGTATTGTTTTTTTTTTTTTTGTAAAAAGAGTGACACCAAATTTACATTTCACTTCACAACTATAAATAAAGAAGACCGCAGATGTGTAGTCACCCTTGAGAACTTAAATATAATGCCTCACATTCGCTATAAAGAATACCTCACGCTGGCTCTTTACCCTTCAGACCAGATCCATCCAGACAGGCTCCTAGGCAAAAAAGGGTCTTTTACTTTTCTAATTACAATGTCATTGGTGCCGGCGGACATCAAACTCGGGTTGCTTGTGTACTATGAAATTTACTGCGAGTGCTTAGACCCTGAAATGAATTTCACATAAAAAACATCAAAACTGCCTGTATGTACGTGCCCCGACTGACTACTGTGTTAAAAGTTATTTTTATTACAAAATATGCGTAAAACCATATAATATATTATTTCACTAGTTGTAATGTAGTTGTACATGAAATTTCTGGAGAATGCAGATTCCAATCATCTGGCAACCCTAATAGTAATAGATTTCTGGCGCCATCGAGCATTACATTCCAAGACGTGATGGTCTGCAGGAAGCACCGTAATATAAGATTTCTGTTCACTTCGCTAGATTATCGGAGTAATGTAAAGTTGAACAGCAGTTTTAATTGTAATCAATTTTTATATATCAATTTCGGATATTAATGCGCTTATTTTTTTCTATATTATGGTTGCAACACGAATGGGTCGGCTCGATCGGGGAATGATCACGCTTTTATAGAATATCAGCGTGTACTAGCAACTTAGTAAGCTGCTATGTTTCATATGACTAGTATAGAAAACCGAAGATCCTTTTCACTGTAAAGGCAGCATTCCATCTTAGTCCTCAGGTGTAACAACGCATCTGCATTTTGATTAGTTATCGAGGATAGATGTAGACGTGTTTGGACCACAGCTTCCACTTACATCAGGTGCACTGTATACTCGTTTATCACCCGTATTCCATACACAAAATATACCTTATTTTTTAATTCCCGATGTATCAAATTCTTGACGGCTCCATGGCGCAGTGGCTTAGCAATGAGTTACAACACTAAGGGCCGCGAGTTCGAATCCCGCTGAGAACAAGTATTTGTATAAACTACAAATAATTGTTTCGGGTCTGAATGTTTGTCTATCTATTATAATGATATGTTTCACGTTTAGATCAAATGACCGCATCGTGATGCAGTAGCTAAGCAATGAGTAGGGCCGCAGGTTCGAACCCCGATCGGTATATGGTCTACAAATAATTGTTCTATAACAAATTTTGTTAGTAAACTGCGTCCACGTTACAGAAGATAATCCTAGTGTTGGAGGAACGTTTTTTTTAAACTGTTCATGATCTGATCATTTTAAATTTCTTTGGCGGCAATCTCCACACTGTATGAACGTAAAAAATGAATGTTTTATTTTATTTCATTTAAGGGGACTGTAGTAGCTAAACGCAAGTTTTTAAATGCCTCAATGCTGTAAATATTTTTTTTTTTTGATTGGAAACAGTGGAACTACGGGAAAATTATCATGCTCACGTTGATTGTGTAAATGTATGCGTGCATTATTCGAGGTCACTTGGGTCTTGTAGTAATCCTAATGAAATTGCAACTCATATTTACTTATAAACACACACATATATATATATGTGTGTGTGTATAACACCATCTAGCGGTGAGGTTTAACACTAAAGCGAGGCTACACTCGAGTGCTTTAATAGATATAGTTGCCCTCTATCTATTAAAGCACACGAGCGTAGCGTCGCTCGTAAAGATATAAATTTAATAAACAAATTGATATGACTATGAAATTATTTTTTATTTGAGTGTTACTTGAAAATTTATTAGTCAGTGAATACTACTATTTTGTATCGATAATTTATTATGTATGGCTTACTTAGTTTTACCGAAATGGGAATGAAATGTGATTTTTCGTTAAATATTTATTTACAGCTTCTCTATTTTTTCTTTCTAAATATTTTATACCGTTGCACGTTTAACAGCCATTATCTGTTTGTTTATACTTTTAAATTACTTGATAAATTTTTATGCAGTTTTAATATTTTGTAAGGATAAGAAATTATATTGTAAGGATGGTAGACTAAATTCGATATGTAAGAAGCCGGGTAACTGAAAAATAACAAGCTACACAAATTCAGTTACAGATCTTTAAAACTAAAAAAATTATAAACATGTCACCCATGCATATATTTATTTGTTTGCTGTTTATATAATGTTGTATTAATTTTATTTATACATCCGTTTATTTAATACAATGCTATTATTTCAGGTTTCCAAACTATCAGGATATTAAAGATAAATGGATAAACTTATCCTTAACGTTTGATTATATCCCCTTTTCTCTAATTATAAAACGTCTAAAAGCTAAAGCTAAGACCAAAAGTATCTATTACTGAGACACTTTCAGTTAATTAGTTATATTTTGGTGTGATATTCCTGGACGATCAACGACGCTTAATAGAAAGTTATCGAAATGATCGTTGCGCTGCACTATGCCCAAGTGAGAGTGAGCACGTAATGTCATTCACTGTTTTTACACACGTTAATTACTGAACCGAGTGGCTACGCCTCCTGACATTTTGCGTTTTTATAAAATATACCTTAACGCAATAGTTTATAGTTTAATCCTTGTTCCATGAGTGCTAGAGATATATATAGGCGTAATTGTGTACTTATTGTTTGTCTATGTGTGATAGCTGCGAACCGGCGACACGCGTCCTGATATTAAGAAACGGTAGAAAGTATCTCTAGTGCCTTATTATTTAGATTTCTGTGGTGCCAAAACTCACAGAAATCATTTCAGGTAGGTATCTATTTGCTTACACGCAGTGATCACAGTGCCGTAATGGCTAGCAACAAACTGTTACCCATATCTTCATCACTTGTGATACGATCTACTGAAGAGAACGACTGTTAGAAGATCGTTCCAAGTCGGCCAACAGTAGTCTATACGATACAAAGGCCTTCCACTACATCATCAAATGGTTATCGTTCCTGTATGACTCACAAGTAAATCGCTGTTACAACTACGCATCAATGCGTGCGATGCGACTAAATAGTAACAACCAAGTGACTAAGAGTTGGAAATACCTTCGGCAACTTCTTCAAGGCCCATTTCGACTTTTACTAGATTACATAATTCACTTCACTTATTATCATATAATAAAATATACAGGAGCTTTTTTAATCGTTCGTTATGCAACAAATGTATACTATACTACACTTAATTTTATTTTTACGATCAGTCATTCTATCTTCAGTCATCGCCGTTACTTGGACTCTCACAAAACTAATCTACTCAACGACGACTAAACTAGACCTCTACCAACACCACACGCACACCGCACCCATTTTTTGAGCTACGGCTACAATATGGCTTTGGACATAGTCAAAATACAAAATAAATGAAGTAAGCGACTCTACAATTTAACAGCGTTATTTATCACCCAAATAGACTTAGACTCGTCAATTAAAATAGTTTTTTTAAGGTATTTCGCTCAACCAATTAAGAATTTAACCACTTGTTACTACAAAACATTTTTCAAAGCAATATTTAAGAAAAATTTACTTTCCTTACGCATCAATTGTCGGTCGGCAGCTATAAATAATCCGCCCGTAGCGTCCCACGCAGCATATTTCTATTCAAGAGCGAGCGGCACACCACCACGCCTTCATTACACTATTCGAAGTCGATGTGAAGGCAATAACAGGCACTTTATCCCACTTCTGATGTAGGCGAAAGTGGAGCATCCTCAGGTGCACTCATGATGGATGGCGCAAATACGTGTTCGTTACGACATAGAATACAATAAAATACAATAAGGAGATCATTAGCAATCCATCGCAAATATATCGCATCCCGGATGATGTTTTCCTCGAAAATCCTATAAACAACAAAGATAGCCGTATATAACACACGCGGCAACAATATATATAACAATGTAGGTTTCTGCACTCCTTCTCCATATAAACTTTATTATTCTACAATACTACAAAATCTTGTACCAACATATTGTATCAAGGACCGATGACAATACAATAATTTGATGACTTTATCCAGGATAAAATATAATAATGATCACGACCATCACAGCTCATGATCAATGCATATTGAAGTTTTTTATACTCTTATTTATTATTTTTAATTACCACCTCGGTTCAATTCAAATTCGTAATCAAAAAGAATTATCTAACTCCAACCAATGCAAAGCGATCGTCATTAGCATTTTCTATAAATAGAGCAGTGACAAGCATTTCAATATTGCACTAGCTTTGGTGCAATTTGCAGCCTTTGAGTACACGCTTGCTGCTATTCCATTTATTTCAATCGTACGGATTCGCTTTTGTCCTTTATTTCAAGCATTTTACTACTTGTACGAGCGCGATAACTTATGCTTGGAAGATTTTGGATATCTGACTTAAATTTTTAGCCGACTTCAATATAAAGGAGTGGGTTCTCAGTTCAATTATATTATGTTATTTATAATACATATATTTTGCAATAACATTCGTACGTCAATTTCACAGGTTCGTCGATGCAGCATTCACAATATCATCGATCAGTCAAAACGATATTTTATGCAAAATTCTCAGTTTAAAATTAAATTCAATAGGAATCGACAATTTATCATTAAAAATGATAATCATGACATTACTTAACTCTTTAGAAATCATACACACAATCATTAATAAGCATTTATACTCCCTGTTACTCACTTTTATACGTAGACAGAGAAACCTATAGACAAATTGTCGCCTTCTTTCGCATTCGCACACGAAAAAGATAGATTTATGCATACGTCTTGCATAGAAATGAGATAGAGCGGTGTGATTGTTTGTCCCTTTCTCCGTGCCAGTTTTTTTGTTTAGCAAACTCTACAGTTTGCTAAACAACTTTGACAGCGTAGCGATTTAAGTTAGTTTAAGTGAGAAAAAAAGTGTTCTGTGAGCATAAGATTGGTGAATCTTGTTCAGTTTAGTTCTTAGAACAATTAAAATTTTTATCCAAATGTATTTAAAAGTAATAAAGATTATTCTATAACCTAAAAATTCGTTATCGTTCTTTCTCACTCGAGGCCACGCCGATCATTAGTCTATAGGTTTCTCTGTCTACGCTTTTATAGTTTGCCGTAGATAATATAATCTATTCCTATCTTGTTTTTTGTTGCGTTATGAATTAATGGGATGACCACAGATCATCTTTGCTGCTATAATAATATATTTAAAAAAAATGAAAATCTGACTATGCTCTTAAAATTAAATTCCCACATTTATATTTTTATACATAATATAAGAATATTTACTAAAATATAATATTTTTAAAATATAAAAAAGTATGTTTGTATATATGAAATCGTTTAACTCAAAATCTATTTGATCTATCACCATGGAAATTGTTATATATCAATAAAAAATAGAAAGATACAAAATTAATTTATATGATTTATTGCTGGACCTAGTTCACTTTATGTCGTTTCAGTGCATTTATAAGATTTCCCAGATAGCAACTATAATAATAATCGTATTGTCAGGTTTTATAGCTTGTTTTACTACCGCTGACGTGAGACTGCAAAATGAAAGTTAAGTAAAAGCTCGTTCGTACTTAACTTTATATTTTTTTTTGCAACATTAACATATGTTGCTTAACTTTACAATGATGTATCTCTAGACTATCGTCAGGCACGAGATCTCAGATGGAAAATCAGTAGTTGGGTTGTACCAGTTCAGGCGCACTTGTAGTTAGGTTGTACCAGTTCTGGCGCACTGAGTCAGAAGTGGTACAAGTACGACGTTCGTCGACTCACGATCCAAAAAAAAAAGGTTTTGGCATGCTCCGATCTCGAATCTGCGGTCCATTTTTGCGTAGGATGCACGGTTCCGGAGATGTGCAGATCAATTAACTCTTATCTAATTGATATCCGCTGCGAGCCTCCACCGTCATTAGCGCTCCATTGTTCTTATCTACTTATCTATTGTTCGTTCAATACCGTCATTATCTATTCTTCCTCAGCGTGGTGCTATTGTATTATACTCCTTTGTTCATATCTACACTAATCTGACTCATTAATAAAACACATTACCCAATTTTGTTAAAATTTTTATTTATAAAATACAAAATCTTATTACTTCTTATCTATAAAATAGGAGCGAAACATCTCATCCACTAAAATATCGTTGTACAATGTGTTCCCTGTAAATATACTAGTAAAACTATGCATTGAATATCCCTGAAACTTATATAGCAAATACATTAAGCAATATCCGCCACAAACTAAAGTCCACTCATTCTGAATCCTATCAACATTCCAGTTCCATCTTTTAGAATTTCTTTTAAAAAACTCTAGATGATATCGTACAGGTGCCCGTCCGAATGAATCAAAATATTGACCGACGTCATTCGTATCGATATATAAAGCTACCCAATGTGACCCTGGTTTATCATCTGTATCCAAATTGCATATTATATACGTTGGTACGTGGGTGTACATGGGTAGTTTATTGGCAGCATAAACATTATTTTCTAGAGTGGGGTGAATATTTTTCAGATGTTGTTGTACATCTAGTGTATCCATAATATTACTGCTATTAGTAGATTATCACAGTACCAATCTACTCATTGACTAATATAGGAATGATCAATTATAGTGATTTCTAAATATTAAATTGCATTCTTTGTGTTATACAAAACGTATTTGAGTCACCAATACACTGAACAAGACACGACAGGAAGGATGTAGGAATGTAGAGATAAGCAACAGAATGTAAGGTAAGCTTGTTGACGCATAAAGATACTATCAATTCTACTGCAGAAATTCTTTAGATTAGAATTATTACTCACCGGTACTATATAAGACCAAGCAACTGCAGTCATGGAGTTAGTGTATGGTCGTTTGACCGCAGTGGATCTATCAATACTACGTTTGTGTTACTTCAACGCATCAAAGGCCATGGATGTAAGTGTTTATTCTATTGACAAACTTACTTTTCTTTCTGTTATTTTCTTACGTGTGTATGATTTAGTGTTAACAAATTATATTTAAATATTATGTGTGTGTATATGCTTAAGCCGTGGTAGCTCAGATGGTTAGCGAAAAATGTAAAATTCACAGTACGCGACCCGGGTTCGATCCCCGCCGGCACCAATTAAATTGTTAATTACAATTTTAAGTGCTGATTTACCACGTGCTCAGCGGTGAAGGAAAACATCGTGAGGAATGCATGTCTGAGAAAATTTCGAAGGCATGTGAAGTTTGCCAACACGCATTGAGGTATCGCAGCGAACATTTCCTAGCCCTAAAATCCTCTCAGAAATGAGAGGAGGCCTATGTTCAGCAGTGGACTTTAATAGGTTGTAACTTTAGCTTTTTTAACTTTTATGATTAAGTGTTAACAAATTGATATTAACATGATAACTGTGTTGTTGCAGAAATCATTGAGCTTCGATGAAAATACCTATAAACAGTATTACTACTCGCCACTCTCCAATCAAGAAGAGAGTGATGACATCGTCATTAATAATAACACATGCGATGGTGGAAAAAGAAAATCGCAATCGATTGATCATTTTTTTGAAGCTGAATCAAAAATAAAAAAGAGGAAGCTGTTATCATCAACCGTAGCACGAGCCGCTAGAGATGGTGTATCATACATTTCTACTAATTCTGACGACGGAGACCAAGCGATGCATCTCATCAAAATTGAAATGTACGATATGAAGAAGCTATCCAAGATTCCAACTACTGATCATTGGAAACATGCTTCCACGAGGATTAAATATTACGTAAAGACTAATAAGGATAGCATCTACGACAACACAAACACCCTCGTATACAATATTACAAAGACAATAGCAGAAAGTGAAAAAGTTAAAAAATACTTTTTTAACAATGACAGTCATTAGCTGATCATTAGTGAATGTGATTCTGTTTACTTAAATTACAGGAAGACAAGAGCAGAAGAAAGAGATGAGTGTGGCATACGTGTACAGAACACATCATTGAAGAACAAAACTACAACACTGAGTGGAGATGAAAACGAGAAGAATATGCAGTACTCAAGAGCTGAATATCCATTCTTCAGTTCAAAATCTAGCCGGTTGCTCAGTTTCGAAAACTGGCCTCTCGTTATGCGACAGAAACCTGAAGATCTTGCAGAAGCCGGTTTCTTTTATACTGGCCATGCAGACAGGACCAAGTGTTTCCATTGTGGTGGTGGCTTAAAAGATTGGGAAGATGATGATGATCCTTGGCAGCAGCATGTTCAGTGGTTTAGTCAGTGTGCTTATGTAAAATTTAAACTCGAACAGAGTTTTGTATTAGATTAAATAGAATATTTATAAAGAAATAAAAAATAATATATTGCATACAATTTGTTTTCTTTAATTTGATAATGTTTCACATAGTTACATACACACAAAATGCATTACACATAACTCATAAAATCTAACACACAACACATATTATAACCTTAACTACTATAGTCTACAGTAACATTTCTGTTTTTATCTATCTCAATAATATTATCAAACTCAGCATAAACTATACAGTTAATTGTTTGTATCAGTGAGGATTCAAATCGTACTTCTAATCTTACACTACCATGCTTTATGAGATTCCAATGAGCTGATGAGTTGGCTCATAAATCAGGAGTTAAGTCAAATGCTAATAGACAGTAACCTTTGGCATACTGTTCACAAGAGATTCCATTTCCTTCATTAAGAAAGTGAATACCAGTTCCCGAGAATAGAGTATGATATGCTGATGTAAATATGCTATTATTAAAAGATGGTTACAAAGCTTTTGAACGTATTTGTTGACCATCAATATATAAGCTGAAAGAATTAATACCATAGTTTTCAAAGTTAAATGGATTTTTAGTAAGGGAACCATTAAATGCAGAATTGTTCACAAATCCAATTATACATCTTTTGGGTACCTGCCCTAAAAATATATTATCAAGAGTTTTTCCTTGAACACCCGATGGAATTGTTAAAACTTTTACTTCAGCTCGAGTAATAGGATGTTTAGCAGTGGTAGAAGCTAAAACTTTTTGATGTGCGAGTAATACACTTGGATTAATTCGTGCTCGTCGAACAATAAGAGTTGCGTCCGTAATGCAAACTTTAAACTTTACATCGTTTGACCCAGCAATTAAATTAAAGCTCTCTCTCGATCGAACCAATTTAACACTCATTTCAACACCATTAATTAAAAATTTATCTTGGTTGAAAATGTCACCGTGAAGATGACCAATCATTTCTATTTCCTTACTTTCACTAATCAATTCCTGTCTTTTAACAAATCCTATGTTTTTACCATCCGTAGAATCCATTTTTCCTGCTGTATCATCATACCAAAGACTACAAGTAAGATGAGATTGTTTAGCAGCAGGAGCATAGTTTAAAAGGATTTCCATATATGCTCGATATGCATAGGTATTATTAGGTGGTGATACAAGTTTTTGGTTTAAATAAACATCAAGTTGACTAAAAAGTGAATGCAGCCAATTATTTACAGGTGCTACTATTGTAGTAGACATCAAGTTAGTTGAATCTTGATTTAATACTTTTGCCTTTATGTGGAGTAATGTATGAGACAAATCTATGTAGTCATCGCCTGTCCCAGGAACTTGAAACTCGATAGGTCCATCATCACCAAGAGATGAAATTGGTTTATAATGAATCCACAATCCATTTTCAATGCTAGTTTGTGTAGACGGTAGTGCAAACAAATCCAATTCTGACTTAACGCACTCGCAAGAATGATTATGAAGGAAAGACATATTTTAATTTGAAAATATATCTTTGATATTTTTTGGTTTTAGACCAAGTTTTTTCGCAGCTTTCACGTTAGCAGTTAATGGTGGAATGAATGAGGTCAATCGTTTTCTTTTAGTTTTATACCCAGATCCTGTCCTCAGTTGTCCTGTGTTAAATTGATCAATTTTCTCATCAGCCTTTCGTTTTAAATTCGTACTAACTTGCTTTAGACGATCTTTTATTGAGGCTTCCATAGGACGCGCTTGAACCATATCCGATAAAAGTCCTACTCCAGCGCTTAATGCCTCCTTACCAATCACTCGAGCACCACTTGAAAGTAAAGGTAAAACTGATCTAAATAACCCCCCTAAGAAGCTCCCAATACCATGACCGCGTTGGTATGGTGCACCCTTATAAATTACTCCAACTCCTGACCCAGCTTGATGTGTATAATAATTTTCATACGGACATTTATGATGATCACGAAGAGAATTCATTATTATAATTTTCGGAAATGTAGTTTAATACACACGGTTCCAAACTGGAATGGTATTTTTTGTCCTGTGCTCGATCTTATAACTATTTCCAGCGTATCGAACTCTCTTCGCATAACAGGTAAATAGTGAGTTTGAGAGAAAACGTGCATTTTATTTGCACCATAAATGTATTTTGTAGGATCTAATGAAATGACTCTTAGTAAAGGAGTCATAACATCACCCACAATCTGAGGATCGATAATGTCACAATATAGAAAGAGTTGAGATGGTAACCCTAAGTGTAAATTAGCAGGACACTTTCCAAAATTTCTCTCTAGGAGATTTTTATTTGGTTCATAACCTAGTTGTAAACTTAATTTGGGTGATAATGTTACGGATATTATATTTTTATCCAAAACAGAAATAGACACAAATTTTGTTATTTCATCATAGCGAAATTTCAAGTTCTCTCCGATACCATTTAACACTCTTAAAATATGCTCAAAGTTATCATAGTTGGTAGCTGGAATATGTTTTTTGTAGTACACTGTGGATGGTTTATCTTCATTAGGCATTAACATAGATTTTGTAATGTATATAATATTTTCATGATATTGAACAGTAAACATGGTACATGGATATTGAAACTCGACAACTGCAACCGACCATTCACCTTCTAATTTAATAGCTTTCGGTAATTTCGTTGAAAAATTTGTGGTCTTGTTATCAGGAAAGTATTCCATTGAACTATTGCTGAGCAAAGTTAAATAAAAACTTTCTTTATTCATATTTCTTTTAAACTAGAAGCTAAAATCCAACTGTTAAATTTATCTGGATAACCTTTCCACTTCACTAATACTTCTTTTCTGTTACCTGAGTAACGAGTGTCAATTATTTTATCTATTTTATATTGTGAGGTGGGGTTGCAAGTGATTTTCTGTAATTCTCTTTCATAAAAAGTACCAACTATTGGTTCATTTTGTAAATCTGTTATTGTATAAACAACCCATGGAGATCTATCAATTATTGAAGATATAATAAATATTTCATCACTCCAATTTGATTCATATCCTTTTTGGAAAGCATGTTTATATTTAGTTATTCGAACATAATCACCCACATTGAAATTTGGTTTAGGATTTTCTAAAGAAAGTTTGTTTGACCGTCTATCATAAAGATTAGTCCAAACTGTCATAATATTGTTGGAATTTACATCACATGGGCACATCTTAATACTAGAGTGAAAGCTGTGATTGTAAGAGTATATTAAATCTTGTAAAACATCTATATATCTATAAGTATTATTATGAGTGAAATAACGCCACATTTTCATTTTTAGTGTTCTTTGAAATCGTTCAACAATACTGGCCTTAATATCAGGATTGTTAGTGGTATGGTAATTAATCTTTTTGGATTTAAAGTATTTTTGTACATCTTTTGAAACAAATTCTGTACCTTTATCAGATTGTATGTGACTAGGTGTTAAATTACTTTCAGTAAATATACTTTCAAAACATTCTTTAGTTATTTCTGAGTTTTTCTTTTTCATTGGTCTTGCAAAAGCATATTTACTAAATACATCAATAACACAAAGTATATACTTGAAACCATCATTATATTGAAAATAAGTTCGCATATCACTTAAATCAGCTTGCCACAGTTCATTAATATTTGATAGAATGTACCTATTTACGCGGGATTTTTTTTCGAATGGGTTTATGTAATGTGTATGTTTCTTGTGATTTTAACCATTCCTTTACTTGCTTTTTATTCATTTTACCCTTCATGGCTTTTGATAATTTATCAATACTACCAAAACCAGCGGGATTAGATGGATCATAATAAATCCTGTTAATTTCTTCTAGTACGGGGTCCATTTTTCCCACTCTAGCCTTTTACGTATTTTAGTTGTAGACTTTTTATCTCTACTGCTCGGTGTAGAAAACTCTTGAAATTCAATCTCAGAGGGTTTTTTCAGATCTTTTGCTTGATGTTGGTTAATAAACTCACATCTCTTTGGATTTCCAATATGAGTAAGCGGTATTTTAATATCTTTTAATGCTTCAGCAAATCTATCCCACCCTACTGGATCACTTCTTTTTAAGGGTCTTAGTGAATCATTTATTAAATCAACAATATTACTTCCAGGAATTTTTTCATTATCAATTATGACTGTACCTTCATTATCCCAATGTATTTTACCTTTACTTGTTTCAACTAAGTTTAATAATAACTGTCCTTTTTTATTATAAGTTTTTGGTATTAAACTGAGTATTTGAGCTGGTGTGTAAAGTGGATTTTCAACATTTTCTTTACTTTTGATGGATCGATTCTCCTCCAACAAAGATTCAGCACAACTGAAGTTTTTAGATCTCTATCTTTATTTTTAAAACCAATTTTAGACTCGTTTGAATCTTCATTAGATGTATCAGAATAAATTGGTAATCTGAGTGGTTGACGGTCCTCTTCGGTAAAATGAAGGTATCTTTGCAGTGTTTGTTAATATAACATCCATTTCTTTCGGTCTTCCGTCTTACTATTCATAATACTTTGCATTTCAATATCTAATCGAGATAAACTACTACTCGTATTAACCTTATTTTCTTGTTTTAATTTTTCAATCAATCCAGGTTCGATAAGTATCATTTTCTTTGCATTTTCCATGTTAAATGGCTAGTCCACTCACTAATCCACTCAATATTGCACCTAATATTATTGGTAAGAAAGCCCCTCCTTTTTGTATAATTATGTTGTGTGAATAAGTCAACTAGCGCCATCTAGTGTCAGGAACGAGAGCGAGGGGAGCTTTGCAGAGAATGACATCACCGATCTCTCGACCGACAGCGCCACCCGAAGAACTGAGTTTCTAGAAAATCTATACTCGAACTCTCGGTACCTTACGCGTGTTTACTTGAACATTCCGGATATTTTGCTAATTTAAATAAATAGGTGGCGCAAGATGCGATCGAGACAGTGTTGATTTGACGAAACAAGCGAAGCTTCGGAGCGGAATTAAGTGAATTAGTGTGTTTTATTATTAGTGTTTTAACTTTAATTTGTGTAAAGTAAATTAAAGTGTTAATTTAGGTAATTTTATCGGCAATTTTTATTGTCACGAACCTCAAGCTCGTAACAATTGGTGTCAGAAGTGGGATAAAATAATGCCGATTTTACCTAAGGAGGAAACGGAGGGTGTCCGTACCCGAAGTCAACGCCAGCAGGAGACGGACCAGAGGAGATTTGGTGGTGCAACGCCGCAGATATCTGAGGGCCAGCCGCCGGCCACGGAAGCCGGTCCGTCAGCAGCTTCTACGTCTGTGGCACCTGACTTAGGTGCTCTGATGGTGATGCTGCAGGAGCAGGCTCGCCGACAGGAGGAGCAGGCTCGCCGACAGGAGGAACAGGTCCGTCGGTTGGAAGAGCAGCTGCGGGGTGGACAGGATGAACAGGTCCGTCGGTTGGAAGAGCAGCTGCGGGGTGGACAGGATGAACAGGCCCGCTGACAGGAAGACCAGGTTCGTCGTTTGGAGGAGCAGCTGCGGGGCGTACAAGAGGAACAGGCCCGAATCGACCAAGTGAACAATCGGGTTGACAACGTAATGGCTGACATGAAGAAATCACTGGACGAACTCAAACTTGGGGATGGAACTACAGCTCCCGTAGTAACTACTACACCTTCACTACGTGGGTTAAAGGTGCCACCGTTCAACGGGACTTCTTCCTGGTCAGCCTACAAAATCCAGTTCGAGGCTGTTATGAAAGCGAACGGCTGGAATAAAAGTCAGACCAGAGGCGAGATATGGCGACGCTCACCTGGAACACGTCTTTCGTGTGCAGCTTAAAGATCGTGTGCAGCGCATCAACGAAAACCTGCAGCAGTGGGCTCTAGAAGTGGAGAAGCTGGTGCGAAAAGCATACCGGTCTGTACCTGCGCTCGTTGAAGGGAACCTGGTGCAGACATTCATCGACGGCATCCGTGACCTGGAAGTCAGAGCTGCTGTGAGGCTTGGGTACCACGAGACGCTTAAGGACGCCTTGGCCCATGCACTGGAAGTGGAAGCCGTGCGGCAGGATCATCGTTCCCATCGCGTCAGGGAGGTTGCAGCAGCTACAGTTCGCGACCGCAACAAAGGATACAGCCCAAGGTGCTATGGCTGTGGGGAAAAGGGCCATCTTCGATCCAGCTGCCCTAAGCGAACCCTAGAAAGGGAAGGTGAACGATCCCAGGGGGGTAGTGCGGCCAACAGCACCGCCCAGCAGCAGTAGGGAAACGAGTAAAAGCCAGAACTGCGGGGCGGGTGCTGGCTGATGTTAAAAGAGCCCCAAGGATCTCGATCTCACAAACCCATGATGGGAACAGTCTAATCATCAAGGGCGAGGTCAACGGAATGCCGTGTAAACTGACCATAGACACTGGAGCCTCTCGTACGGTTGTTAGTTCCCAACTTATAAGTCAGTTCCTTGGGGACTCCGCATACAACCGAGAACGCATTAATTTGGTAACAGCCACCGGTCAGCGTATACCCGTCCGTGGAGAGAAGGAGATGGAGTTGAAGCTTGGCAACGTGATCTACCTGCATAATGTCATCGTGGCTGATATAATGGACGACTGCATCCTAAGCCTAGACTTTATGAGGAATAATTGTTGTGAGATCGACGTTAAGCAAGGTGTTTTGAAATGTGGATAGGAGGAACTTTTTACGGAAGGTGCGTTACCAGGGAACGTGTACAGCATTAAGAAGATTGTTCTTCCGCCGAGATCGGAAACGATTGTTCCGGTTAGTCTTCCCCGAAACGCTGGGCAAGCTCACCGTTGTGTACTTGTGGAAAGGGTAAACAATGACTTTCCATGGAAAGTAGCTCGAACCTTGGTCAGAACCACTGACATCTCAAGAATACGTGTGTTGAACCTTTGCGACCGGGAACAGATTATAGAAAAAGGCACACTGGTTGGCACTTGTGAGGAAGTGGATTGGTTACGTCGGTGCCAATATATATCGAGTGGGACCCCCAGCAAGGTTTCAGAAACGAGAGTGACCACACTTTTGGAAGACTGTCGCAGTGTTCTCTCCCCGAACGAATTGGTCAAGGCGAAGAAGTTGTTACTCAAGTACGCCGATGTATTCTCGTCAAACGATGCTGACATAGGAAAGACTGGCTTAGTTCAACACAAAATAAACACAGGAGAGGAATTGCCTATCCGTCAGCGGCCAAGAAGATTGCCGGTAGCACGTGAAAAGGAAGTGGAAACCATGATTGAGGGAATGGTGAAGGATGGTGTTATTGAACCTTCATCTAGTCCATGGTGTTCACCCGTGGTGCTGGTAAAGAAGAAGGACGGCAGCATGCGGTTTTGTGTTGACTACCGCCGTCTGAACGACGCTACAAAGAAGGACAGCTATCCATTGCCAAGAATTGATGACACGCTGGACATGCTTACAGGAGTAAAATGGTTTAGCACGCTGGATCTAAAAAGTGGCTACTGGCAAGTTGAAATTGACCCTAAGGACAAGGAGAAAACTGCGTTCTCGGCGGGAAAGGGTCTGTGGCTATTCAAAGTAATGCCGTTTGGGTTGTGCAATGCTCCAGCAACGTTTGAAAGGCTGATGGAACTTGTACTTACCGGGCTAATTGGCGATGCCTGTCTGGTCTACTTGGATGACATCATCATCGTGGGCCGTACGTTTGAGGAACACCTTCAAAACCTGGAACGCGTGCTTATGAAGATTCAGAGTGCCAACCTCAAGTTGAACCCGAAGAAATGTTCACTATTCCAACGGCAAGTTAACTTTTTGGGGTTTGTAGTATCGGAAGAAGGTATCCGCACAGATCCAGAGAAAATCGCTGCTGTCAAGGATTGGCCGGTTCCAAAAGACAAGACGCAGGTTAGAGCATTTTTGGGCTTGTGCTCCTATTACCGGCGATTCGTGAACAACTTTGCAGATATAGCCAAACCTCTGCACAAGCTAACCGAGGAGAAGCGACAGTTCTGCTGGGATGAAAGTTGCAATATCGCATTCCAGGAGCTCAAGGACCGTCTGTGCAAAACACTTATTTTGGGATACCCTGATGCAAGCAAAGAATTTATAGTTGGCACAGACGCAAGTGATATAGGACTTGGCGGTGTGCTGTCTCAACGGAGTGGTGACCAAGAGGTCGTGATAGCGTACTTCAGCAAGTCGTTGTCAAAACCGGAAAGGAACTATTGTGTCACAAGACGCGAATTGCTCGCTGTGGTAAAGTCGTTGCAGCATTTTAGCAAATATCTTCTGGGACGAAAGTTTCACTTACGAACTGACCATGCTGCACTAAAATGGCTATTGCAGTTTAAAAACCCAGAAGGATAAGTTGCGAGGTGGATTGAACTACTGCAGAAATACGACTTTGAGATCGAACATCGCAGCGGGAAATCTCATGGCAACGCAGATGCATTGTCAAGAAGACCTTGTCCTGAAGATTGCAAACATTGTACTAGGAAAGAGAGTAAGGAAGTGGTATCCGTGAGGATGCTCAAGGCAGACCACCTCAGCAACGAGTGGAAGGACAGCTTACGACATGCACAGCAGGAAGATCCGGACATCAAGCCGATTCTGGAATGGATAAAGGCCAGTGCTCCCAAGCCCAAGTGGAGTGACGTCTCAGCGATGAGTTCGACCACTAAAATCTATTGGGCCCAGTGGGATAGCTTGCTGCTTCAGGATGGAGTTCTGTGTCGTAAATGGGAAAACGTTCGGGGAGACAGCTGTCATTTGCAAATGGTTGTCCCTAAAGCTAAAGTACCGGATGTTCTACAGCTGTACCATAATGATTGTTCAGGAGGCCATCTGGGAGTTAAACGAACTCTACTGAAGATCCGAGAACGGTTTTACTGGGTCCACTGTCGAAACGATGTCGAGGACTGGTGTCGCAAATGTACACGTTGTGCGGCTGTAAAGGGACCTCAGACTCGTAGTAGAGGTGCATTGAAGTTGTACAATGTGGGTGCACCATGGGAGAGAATAGCCATTGACGTGGCGGGGCCGTTTCCGGAGAGTGAAAGCGGTAACAAGTATTTCATGGTTGTGATGGATTACTTCACTAAGTGGCCAGAAGTCTTCGCCATTCCAAATCAAGAAGCTTCAACAGTTGCAGATAAACTAGTTCATGAAGTCTTCTGTCGTTTTGGAGTACCTTTAGAGATTCACAGCGATCAAGGAAGGAATTTTGAGTCTCAAATATTCCAGGAAACTTGCCGAGTTATGGGTACTCATAGAAACAAGAACGACTTCTTATCACCCGCAATCTGATGGAATGGTGGAACGATTTAATCAGACATTGGAGAGGTACCTAGCAAAAGTTGTAGACAACCGGCAACGAGATTGGGACAAGCACATACAACCGTTTTTGTTGTCATATCGAAGTTCTGTTCACGAAAGTACAGCAGTGACACCAGCTTTCGCAAACTTTGGAAGAGAATTACGGCTGCCTGCGGACCTGATCACCGGGATACCACCTGATGCCCCACGCAGTATAACCGATTATGCAAATGACTTGCGGAACAAAATGAATGACATTTATGAGCACGTCAGACAATCGGGCCAGCAAATGTCTGAAAAAATGAAAACCCGGTACGACCGAAAAATGAACAATAAAGGGTTCAACGAAGGTTCATTAGTGTGGTTGCACAATCCAGTCCGCAGCAAAGGGAAATCTCCTAAGCTTCAAGCTAAATGGGACGGCCCGTACCGGATTGTAACCAGGATCAACGATGTGACCTACCGGATACAGAAGAAAGGCGCAAGAGGGACTCCTAAGATCGTCCATGTGGATCGCTTGGCGCGTTATTATGGGACCGATAATGCTCGGGACGAGCATGTCTTAGGAGGGGGCAGTGTTGTGTGAATAAGTCAACTAGCGCCATCTAGTGTCAGGAACGAGAGCGAGGGGAGCTTTGCAGAGAATGACATCACCGATCTCTCGACCGACAGCGCCACCCGAAGAACTGAGTTTCTAGAAAATCTATACTCGAACTCTCGGTATCTTACGCGTGTTTACTTGAACATTCCGGATATTTTGCTAATTTAAATAAATAGGTGGTGCAAGATGCGATCGAGACAGTGTTGATTTGACGAAACAAGCGAAGCTTCGGAGCGGAATTAAGTGAATTAGTGTGTTTTATTATTAGTGTTTTAACTTTAATTTGTGTAAAGTAAATTAAAGTGTTAATTTAGGTAATTTTATCGGCAATTTTTATTGTCACGAACCTCAAGCTCGTAACAATTATATTTTTTCTTAGTTTATGTTTACACTTACGCACTAGTTGACGGAGTATATTTTTGTGTTTATTCAATTTTTGTTTATCTTGATCTTAAGAGGTACTTTTCCTTGTAAAACGTTATGAATACACTCACAAATACAGTTAATTTCTTCTTCATCACACGTTTTAAGTAATGCTCTTTGATATTTTGGTTTAAGCGTATGCAAAGCGTTTAGCAAATGTTTATGCGTTGTGAGTCGACGATGCATCATTTAGCAATGATTTGAAATGTTTGATTCTTGGTGTATTTAAACTCTTTTGTGGGGACGTAGACTGTGCAGAAACCATTAAATGGGAAGACATTTGTCTTGATACGACAAAAATCATTGGTATTCTGTTTTAAATCTACCATTAAATATCCATGCGCCTCTAGAGTTGCATCCCTGTAGGCATCTTCAATAAATTTTGGGTTATCTGGTGACACTTGTCGTGCTAAATATCTTATTTGAGTTTTATCTCGAGGGTTTTTAAAATATATTATATAACTTGAGTTTAAGGATATGTCTCATTGCCCTTTACCCTGATGAAATAAATTTTGTGTTAAATAAAATACACTAAGATTCCTGTGATGACTACCTTTTGTAAATATATCCACAATTCTTCCATCGGACTCTCTCAGATCTCAGATCATCAATAATAACAAGATGTGGGTTTTCACCGTCAAACATATTAACATTTGGAATTCCTTGATGGTAGTTAACATTTGGTAAATTATATAAAGGTTGCATTTCATCAAAGCACCATGTGATCTGATTAAAATCACAATTACATATTTCTGTAACTGATTTTATGAAATTTGTTACAAAATTTGACTTCCCACATCCACTTGGCCCTGCCACAATAGCAGTAAACGGATGGATAAAGTGAAACATTACACGTCTAAAGTTCTAAGGGGTGAAATAAAAAATGAAAGTGTTGGTGTTAACAATTAATATATATTGCAAACATTATATAAAACAGAATGATCTGTATACTATTTCTAACACAATTAGTACATCATAATTTTACAATCAACTCAACCTCAAATAAATTTTTTTTTTTATAGAAGAGGGGGCAAACGAGCTTGCGGCTCACCTGATGTTAAGTGACTACCGCCGCCCATGATCAACCGCAACACCAGGAGAATTGCGGGTGCGTTGCCGGCCCTTTAGAAAGGAGTAAGCTCTTTTCTTGAAGGTCCCCAGGTCGTATCGGTCCGGAAAAATCGCCGGTGGTAAACTATTCCACAGAGAGGTTGTACGTGGAAGAAAACTCCTTGTGAAACGTACAGTGGTGGACCGCCAAGCATCCAGATGGTGTGGATGGTATCGGGACGTTTCCCGTGTAGTGCGTTCACGAAATTTGGCGGCTGGGATTAATCCGAACAATTCCTCAGAGCACTCCCCGTGATAGATGCGATAAAATACGCAAAGAGATGCAACATCTCTTCGCAGCGCCAGTGAATCGAGCCGATCGGAAAGCACTTGGTCGTCGACGATTCGAGCCGCTCTGCGCTGGATGCGGTCAAGTGGAAGGAGCTGGTACTGGGGAGCCCCAGCCCAGAGATGGGAACAGTATTCCATGTGCGGCCGAACCTGCGCCTTGTAAAGTTGCAGGCGGTGTGCCGGCATGAAATACTGTCCCGCTCTGCTGAGCACGCCAAGCTTTTTAGAGGCCAATTTGGCCTTCCCTTCCAAGTGACCACGAAACTGCACGTCACTCGATATGTCGACGCCGAGGATTCCGATACTGGCTGAGGCAACAAGGGGAGTGCCTTGAAACTGAGGGGATACGACAAAGGGGTTCTTTTTAGCGGTTAACGCGCAAACTTGTGTCTTCTGGGGGTTAAACTGGACTAGATTTAGTCGTCCCCAATCCGAGACTCTGTTCAGCAAAGACTCGACTTCAGACACAAGTTTGTCCCGGCACTTGGAGACGTTTTCCCGAGAAATATAGGCTCGGCCGGTGTAAAGAGCATCACCAGTGCTGTCATCCGCATAGCAATGAATGTTACGAGTATGCAACATATCATTGATATGCAGAAGAAACAGCGTCGGCGATAGCACGCAGCCCTGTGGAACACCAGCATTAATAGGCTTGCAATCGGAGCTTGCACCGTCTACAACGACCTTGATGCTCCGATCTGCAAGAAAGCTGGTGATCCAATCGCACAATTTCTCGGGAAGCCCATAGGAAGGGAGCTTCGAAAGAAGCGCTTTGTGCCAAACCCGATCGAAGGCCTTCGCAATGTCCAAACTAACGGCCAATGCCTCCCCCTTGGACTCTACTGCCTCCACCCATCTGTGAGTTAGGTAGACCAGAAGATCACCAGCTGACCTACCACGGCGAAAACCGTATTGGCGGTCACTAATCAGCTGGTGATCCTTAAGGTACCTCATGAGCTGGCAGTTTACAATGGACTCCATTGTTTTGGAGAACAAGGAGGTGATGGCGATTGGCCGGTAGTTGGACGGGTCTGAGCGGTCGCCTTTTTTAGGGATCGGGTGGACGAAAGCCGTCTTCCATGATTTTGGGACTACGCCTAGGGAGTAGGAGTACCGGAATAGACGCGTTAAAACCGGTGCCAACTCTGGAGCACACGTCCTCAGCACAATTGGGGGGATTCCGTCAGGCCCACTCGACTTGTGGATGTCCAGGGAGAGGAGTGCTTTGCGAACCGAGCGCTGTGTGAACTGCACTTCCGGCATGGAGCACTCACACCGCGGGATGGTCGGCGGCGTACTCCCCCCGTCATCGAGAGTCGAGTTAGATGCAAAGAAAGAGCCTAGAAGATCGGCTTTCTCCTTTGCAGTATGGGCCAGTGAGTCGTCCTCCCTGTGCAGAGATGGAAGAGATGGCTGACAGAAATTCCCCTGGACAGCCTTGGCGAGAGACCAGAATGCACGGGTTCCAGAAGGAAGGCGAACTAGTTTCTCGCCAATTCTGCCTATGTGCTCTGACTTTGCCTTGGCAATGACTCTTTTGAAGGACCTAGAGGCGGAATTATACTTCTTTTTTAGAGCGCTGGTGTTTACATCCCGGGACGCTGATGCATCAACCCAGGCTTGGTATTACTCCTGCTTATAGCATGATGCTATTTTACAGAAGCGACCAAACCATGGCTGAGATTTGCCTCCAATGGGCACCACAGAGGAAGGAATAAAAAGTTCCATACCCTGAAGTACCACATCAGTAACAGAATCCGCAACAACGTTGGGATCATCCGGCGAGAAGCAAACCCGCCCCCAAGGGTAGGATGCAAAGAAAGACCGCATCCCATCCCAATCGGCTGACCTATAGTGCCAAACACGGCGGCAGCCTGTGTGTTTATCAATATAAATGCACACACACACACGCAAATATAAACAACAATTAACTTAAATTATTTACAATAAAACAACGATTGAATATGTTATAAACTCTACGTCATATTATACTATTATCATTATTTTACAATCAGTACAAATTTTATTTACATGCAGACATAAAATTAAAAACTATCAACACTTAACGCAGTTTATAATGACCCCAAGCTAATGTTTCAATATTATTGTCTAAAATATGCCTCTTTGTGTCATATATGATAAACCAATCTTATTTAATTTTTGTGTAAAAGTTGTGTGTTTAATTGATTTAAATCTAAGCATACTATAATATTGCACTTTTTTATTAAATAGAGAAGACTTATAATTATCCATGGTCATCTTTTTAGTGATACATTTATTTACCCCTTTTGCCTTGGCTATAGTCTTATTCTCTAAGTTAAAAGCGTACATTTTGAATCGTAAACCCACAAATTCTTTCATGATTTTACCATTATTTTCATCTTTAAAAAAACCTAATTTCTTTTTATTTAATTTTGGATATTCAAAAATATTATTTGCATCATAAGCTGAGGTATCAAAGTATGATGAAAGGTCAGGTTTTATATCAGAGTAAAAATCATCTGTAAATATATGATATATTAAACTATCCGTATCTGTATACAATAATTTGATTTTACTAAACTTTTTAACCATATAGTTATAATGAAAATCATACATTAATGTTTTTGAAATATCTAAAATGCAAAACCCTAAATAAATTGGTTTGTTATATATTAACTTTGTTTTTCGCAACTGAACCGCAACTAGGTTTTACCGAAACCGAAACGAACCGAAAATACTGAAAGACTATGAAATTGTGGTTTAGCGATTAGATCTTGAGCACCTAAAGCTTTGCCCTGGTTCTCCCAGTGTGTAACTAATTTTATGTTAACCCTTTTTTCAATATTCTCCATAGTCTTTCCGAAGACTGAATTATTCATTAATTTATAAAAATCTTTTTTGAAATCTGATTTTGCTAACGTTCTTAATTTTGTGTTTAGATCTATGTACATCTTCAACCAGCGAGACTGTTTAAATTTTAAAACTCTATGAATTTTAGTTAATTTAACCCCCATTTCTATGCACTGCTTTAAATTTCTGTAATGAATTACATATTTATCTTTATTATTTAAATTTGGGACTAGTTTATTTTCATTAATATTGCCTGCACAAATGTTTTCGGGGCATAAAGGAAAGTCCGAATGTAAATCATGAAGTTCATCTGGATATTCCAAATCAACTTCTAAAATAAAACCGAAGTTCGATGTCTCAGACACATTAAATTCTGTATTCGGATTTACCCATTCGAATCCACCAGTAGGAAGACATTGAGACATAGCCCAACCATATAAATTGTTGGCATCAAAATATGTGATATATGAATTTGGTTTCCCTGCATCATAATCCCCCATATATTTGTTATTAGCTCTAGCATAACAATTACTACATTGAGATACACCACCCCTGATACCTGATCTAATAAATGCATTTTCTCATAATCTGTTAAAAGTTCTAATTCTATTTTTGTATATTTTAACATTGCATCCCAACTTAAACCGGGTGCTGTGTAATAATGGGCAGGGTCTAAATCATAAGTATTAATACATAACTTTCTGAAGTTTTCAAATACATCGGTTAAAAGTAAAACGTCTGTTTTTAAATACAGGTTTGAATAATCTAGCATATTACAACACCCAAAGTGTTCCCAAACATCTTTAGCATGATTGTAATCATCATTTGAAATATGGGAATCTGTGAGCGAGCTATAAAAAAAATTTTGTTCGGGGAGCGATGTTAGGCTTAAACTATCATAATTAGTCATAAGTTCATATGGATAAACGCCTTTCCGTTTTAAACGAAAGAAATCTTCATCATTAGGATAATTTCTACGTAATTCTTGAAATTGATCATTACTGAGATTTTTGGCCAATTCTTCTAATTTACATGATAAAAACTTAAATGAATCTATGAATCTTAATATAATTTCGTGGTTATTCATTTTTAATTTTTTGGAAAAGGATATATATTTTTTTTATTTTGAGGGATAACTTCGACTTCACCATCACAAAAGTTTAACGCGTGAACAATAAAATGAGCATCATAGTGACTAAGGTTGTGTAAAAATATTGGTACATAACGAGGTTTTCTGAACTTCGAGCTACATGATTCGTGACCAACACCTATAAAACTACCGGTGTACCAATCAAAATCATAAAAATGATATGCTAACTCCGTTTCACAAATATGACAAATGGTTGCATTTGAAATTTGGTTTTTGTCTTCATTTGTTAGCGGAAGTGGAGGATATTTTTGAAGTCTATTTATTTCTTTGAGATTGTTAGATAAACTTTCCATAAACACTTGTGCACAGTTGGGTCCGCAATACGTTACATATTTTGATAATTTATCATCATATGAACATTTTATATAATAACCAAAATTATGTACTTAATGTTCCTGAATATTGTGTGTGAAAGGTTTGGAAGGATCGTTAGAACATGATTCTATTGGTTTTAAAAATGCTTCAAAATCAGCATAAACTACGAATGGTATCTTCAACTTTTTTTCATAACTATCAAATTTAATTTTATCATTTGAAATAGGTTGACCAAACCAATTCTTTTTTTTAAAAGTTTCACTGTTTGGTAATTCTGTACAAATGTGGGCACAATCGTATTGTTCATGGTTATTTAAACTTTCCTTAGATGGAAAGTGAAGTAGACATGCTTCGCAAATGTACATGATGTGACCGTCTTTTGAAATTTGTTTACTAACTAACCGCGATAAATTTTTTATGTAACAATAATGATTTTTTGTATCCTTGGAAAAAAAATAATAAATTGATATGTCTATCTTTACGACACTTTGTTAAAAATAATGGACCTACTATAGAATTACATCGTTTTTCTTTATTATATTCTAACCCAAAAACATTAATACTAATATCATTTAATTTCTCTACTTTTGCTATGTCAGAAATTTTAACTGGAAAGGAAATACCATCAAATTTAAGTTTATTTGCATGTTTAACGTACGATGATACACAATCCGCGTCTTTGTTTACGGGATATAACGCCGAGAGTAACGCCCATTTAAAACAAAAATAATCCTTGCTTTTTACATTTATAACAGCATTTTTTAATTTTATGTCACGAGGAAGATCTATGTATGAAGTACCGCGTAGGGGGTTAAATTTATTAACATTCATGTCTATAGATTTTATGTTTCTTAGACTCCATCCACAATCTTTTTTTCAAATGCACTAATTTTAGTAGTAATTGTATCATTTAAAGATGAAAAAAAATATTTAAATCATCTCCTTGACAAATAATATAGTTAAGCGTTTGAAAATCGAACGTATCATGAATATCTTTAGTTTGTTGAACAAAATCAGCATGCAATATGAAGTTTACTTTAAAAATTATGTGTTGATGAATACACTCTTGTATTAAAAATAAAATATCATCTTTAATAGAATTTAAAAATAGTTCAGGAGTTTCAAAATTTACCAATGTCGAACTATCTACTCTACTCTTGATTTTATAAGTTAAAATCCTATTTCCAAAAGCAGATTCAATAACACTAACGTTTGATAAAGAATTATGTGAATTTAAAAGATTATTTTTGTGAACATTACTTTTAAAATGATTAGCTAAATACCGTTTCTTGATAAATATATGACACGTTAGACATTCCACTTGATCATCGTTACTGATACTGTTCCCTGCAGAGGTAGGCGCTTCTGCTTCCGTTGTTGGTTTTTTGATGATCTTGGGTTCTTTGCTGCTCGTTCGCTTCGTTCCTCTTCCAAGTTGTAGTGGTTGACTACTAAAATGTTTAAATTTATTAAAAACTGTACAAGACATTGTGTAAATTATGATCGAAATGAATGCTTATTTTACTTACTTAAACTGTGTTTCAACCATCGCACAGTGATTATACAACTCATCATCATACGATGAATCGAACAGTTGATCCTTCTCCATTTCATCACAAACTTTAGACAACTCCTGATTTAATTCGCTGTTGAATAGTTCCGTATTCTCTTCTATGGTTGTGGAGAAGAAAGCACTGGTGCACACTTCACTGAAGTTTGCCATCCTTATAGTAAAGAAGAAAATAGGTAGCAGAGTAAGTAACAGTTCAGTGTTGGTAGACCAACTGATACCCAAATTTCAAATAATGTCCGATATTTAAGTCTAACAAAGGATTAGAAATAGAATATAATGAGTACACGGAAGTAATTTAAGTAAACAGAATCACATTCACTAATGATCAGCTAATGACTGTCATTGTTAAAAAAGTATTTTTTAACTTTTTCACTTTCTGCTATTGTCTTTGTAATATTGTATACGAGGGCGTTTGTGTTGTCGTAGATGCTATCCTTATCAGTCTTTACGTAATATTTAATCCTCGTGGAAGCATGTTTCCAATGATCAGTAGTTGGAATCTTGGATAGTTTCTTCATATCGTACATTTCAATTTTGATGAGATGCGTCGCTTGGTCTCCGTCGTCAGAATTAGTAGAAATGTATGATACACCATCTCTAGCGGCTCGTGCTACGGTTGATGATAACAGCTTCCTCTTTTTTATTTTTGATTCAGCTTCAAAAAAATGATCAATCGATTGCGATTTTCTTTTTCCACCATCGCATGTGTTATTATTAATGACGATGTCATCACTCTCTTCTTGAGGGGAGAGTGGCGAGTAGTAATACTGTTTATAGGTATTTTCATCGAAGCTCAATGATTTCTGCAACAACACAGTTATCATGTTAATATCAATTTGTTAACACTAATAAAATTTAAAAAAGCTAAAGTTACAACCTATTAAAGTCCACTGCTGAACATAGGCCTCCTCTCATTTCTGAGAGGGTTTTAGGGCTAGGAAATGTTCGCTGCGATACCTCAATGCGTGTTGGCAAACTTCACATGCCTTCGAAATTTTCTCAGACATGCATTCCTCACGATGTTTTCCTTCACCGCTGAGAACGTGGTAAATCAGCACTTAAAATTGTACTTAACAATTTAATTGGTGCCGGCGGGGATCGAACCCGGGTCGCGTACTCTGAATTTTACATTTTGCGCTTACCATCTGAGCTACCACGGCTTAACCATATACACACACATAATATTTAAATATAATTTGTTAACACTAAATCATACACACGTAAGAAAATAACAGAAAGAAAAGTAAGTTTGTCAATAGAATAAACACTTACATCCATGGCCTTTGATGCGTTGAAGTAACACAAACGTAGTACTGATAGATCCACTGCGGTCAAACGACCATACACTAACTCCATGACTGCAGTTGCTTGGTCTTATATAGTACCAGTGAGTAATAATTCTAATCTAAAGAATTTCTGCAGTAGAATTGATAGTATCTTTATGCGTCAACAAGCTTACCTTACATTCTGTTGCTTATCTCTACATTCCTACGTCCTTCCTGTCGTGTCTTGTTCAGTGTATTAGTGACTCAAATACGTTTTGTATAACACAAAGAATGCAATTTAATATTTAGAAATCACTATAATTGATCATTCCTATATTAGTCATTGAGTAGATTGGTACCGTAATAATCTACTAATAGCAGTAATATTATGGATACACTAGATGTACAACAACATCTGAAAAATATTCACCCCACTCTAGAAAATAATGTTTATGCTGCCAATAAACTACCCATGTACACCCACGTACCAACGTATATAATATGCCATTTGGATACAGATGATAAACCAGGGTCACATTGGGTTACTTTATATATCGATACGAATGACGTCGGTCAATATTTTGATTCATTCGGACGGGCACCTGTACGATATCATCTAGAGTTTTTTAAAAGAAATTGTAAAAGATGGAACTGGAATGTTGATAGGATTCAGAATGAGTGGACTTCAGTTTGTGGTGGATATTGCTTAATGTATTTGCTATATAAGTTTCAGGGATGTTCAATGCATAGTTTTACTAGTATATTTACAGGGAACACATTGTACAACGATATTTTAGTGGATGAGATGTTTCGCTCCTATTTTATAGATAAGAAGTAATAAGATTTTGTATTTTATAAATAAAAATTTTAACAAAATTGGGTAATGTGTTTTATTAATGAGTCAGATTAGTGTAGATAGGAACAAAGGAGTATAATACAATAGCACCACGCTGAGTAAGAATAGATAATGACGGTATTGAACGAACAATAGATAAGTAGATAAGAACAATGGAGCGCTAATGACGGTGAAGGCTCGCAGCGGATATCAATTAGATAAGAGTTAATTGATCTGCACATCTCCGGAACCGTGCATCCTACGCAAAAATGGACCGCAGATTCGAGATCGGAGCATGCCAAAACCTTTTTTTTTTATTTTTTTTTTTATTTTTTTTAGGATCGTGAGTCGACGAACGTCGTACTTGTACCACTTCTGACTCAGCGCCAGAACTGGTACAACCTAACTACAAGTGCGCCTGAACTGGTACAACCTAACTACTAAAAGCAAAGAGCACCCAAAGCATCAATATTCAATACTAACGTTTTCCATTTGTTTGGCTTTTCGTGCACAAAGAAGTAATTTTTGTTGGAGTCATTGCCAAAGGGCATTATTTTCAAATATTAAGCTCCCAGTCTTAGGCCCAGCAGAGATAAACATATAAGAGGCGATGCTGCATAAAAAATAAAGGATATAAAAATATCGTTATCGACTAAAATTGTATGGATATATGAACAGCGCCCCTGCTGAAGAAAACTAGATCTATGTCTAAACAAAGAAGACCCAGTTTGTGTCTAATTGATGCATCAGTATTACGATAGTAGAGTTATGAACTGAAGTCCTATATATTAAAGATATATAACAAATAATTAAAAGCATTATATTAATAGGAATGGGACTTGATAAGGATTATTATAGTGGCGTGTATGACGCTTCACGAGCAATTGGTCCGAGGTAAACTTGGACTCGCTAACCGATGTGTCCTAGACATATCATCTTAGTGCCGATGGTAAGCGGGTTTGTTGTAGAAATACAGCTTTCTCGTGGACACGTGTGCTGTTTGTGGGCGGCGTCGTTGCGTATAGCGATGCGTCGTCTATCTTTCGAATTGGGATGAGTGTGTTTGGTTTTGCTTTGGCTTTTAAGTATAACAAGCATACTCAACTTCATGTCTTTAGTGCATTAGCGCTATGATACGTGGAGTTTTGTTCACTAGCGTCTTATTAGCGTGCTAATATGATACGTTGGTGTTATTTTTTACTTATGTCGGCAATTATACACTACGTTGAACGATACGCGTAAGCGCCGTGAAATCTTTGGCGCTTATGACACATATAATCTGCTTTTTGTTTTGTTATCTATATTTATTTGTGGTGTACATTAAAAGTTTATGCATTCATTCGTTCACTTTCCAAGCGTAGCAACTATGGCAAAATCCTCCTATGAGGCACTTATGGGAAAAACCTAAGTTCACCAGTTGACTTACATAGGCTGTAATGGATGAAAGATGAGGAAGCAGCAGTTTGTCCATTTGCCCATTACATATGTTGCGGATTGGGGGGACTACCAAAAATACCATGAAAATTGCATGGTTTCCGATAGATGACATGTCCTAAATGGTAGAACTTCTTTTCTGCCAAGGAGTCCATCTGAAAAAGTATCATTCTGCACTGCTGTGTTCCGGTTTGAATGGTATAGCAAGCTTAGTATAATTGAGAGGCTGTGAGTGTTAGCTTCTTTGTTTTAATTTGACTATTAATTGGATCTCCGTGGCTATAGAAATCACTTACTAACAAGTGGAATGTAAGTTTGTTCTTCACTTTAGTTTTCAATGATACGAGGCATCTGGGCTTTTGATCGCTAATCCTTCTGAAAATTAAGGCAAATCCTCTCAATTACGGGAAATGCCTATGCCTAGTAGTTTATTTTCACGGACTGATGAAAGTGAAGTGCTTAAATGTGGGCTTTCAATTATTTTCCGTTTTGCGGGCAATGTTCTATTATTAAGAGAATGAACGAAATGTTATTTCCACGCTATAGAGTAATGCCTTTCAGGCAAAGAAAATAAACACAAATAAACGTATTATATATTATATAAATACAAGTTGTAGTACCGGAAAAGTAACCTTCAACCCATCTATTGATATATTGTCTTTGCATCTGATTCAGCATAACGCTGTGGCAGAAAAGCGGTGTGTAACAACAAAAAGGCATCCGACTTCCCCAGTATTGATGTATGTACTTTACATCAAACTCAGCATAACGCTGAAGCAGCTTTGCGTATTTTTTTTTATAGAAGAGGGGGCACACGAGCTTGCGGCTCACCTGATGTTAAGTGACAACCGCCGCCCATGATCAACCGCAACACCAGGAGAATTGCGGGTGCGTTGCCGGCCTTTTAGAAAGGATTAAGCTCTTTTCTTGAAGCTTCCCAGGTCGTATCGGTCCGGAAAAATCGCCGGAGGTAAACTATTCCACAGAGAGGTTGTACGTGGAAGAAAACTCCTAGTATTGTAGCAATGAAAAGGCATCCGACATTGCAGGTACGGATACATGACTCAGAACAATTTTTAGTTATGTCGTTATGGCGCTGTTGATTAAAAAAGTTATGTGTGTAAAAAAAATTACAACAGTATTGAACTTGTTTTTCACCGAATATTGCACTTTTACTTTGTGCTAGACAAATATACTTCTACGGCGAAAAGAGCGCTAAAACCTCGGAAATCCGGAGACATAACGAATCAAAGTTTAAATCAAGCTACCAAATTTTTTGCTTAATGAGAAATAAAGTTCTTTATACCGAATTTTCAGACACAAAGAGAATTGATCGTTCTCCAAGCAATCCCCAAGCTCACATTTACTAACATTGAATTAATATTTATCAAATTTGAGTGGATATTAGCTGAAACTTAAGCATTCCACGTACAAATAAAAAACGGAGGAATGCTGAAATCTTAGGATTTGTGTACCTTTCAAATATATTTTTTCAGCCATTTGATTCGGGTTCCTTTTTGATTCAAAGCACGTAAATGTCGTATTGAAGAAACATCTTTTAACCTTTCATATTTTCCACAAACAAGGCCATTTTATTTTACAGTACTTAATTCGTTATTTGTGCGATCTTTTATACATTCTACTTTGCCGTTATTATGATTTTCTGTATTGCGTTCAATTTGCTTCTTATAATGAGCACTCCATGAAATAATATACTTATTAATATATTAAAATTGCAATGCTTTGTGGCTACCTAGTTTTTAAAGCAGTACCATTTAGAGTTTCTTCAACATCTAGCAAAAGATGATATTGTAATGTTGGAAGACGATAAATGAATAGACGTGTTTATCTATGACTTTAATTAAACTGATTAATTATTCTACCTTAACACTAGTATATTTCAACGTGGGGGTTACACTACGCTAAACCTCCTATCGACTAATGAACAAATAAATAAAATTTACAAAAAAGAATTAAACCGACTTCAAAACAAAAAAGACAATAATTACTGCACTAAAAAGTGAAAAATAAACTTGATTATACATTTAATTCAAAGAAGAAAAATGCACACAAGACTCTTTTATTGGATGTCTAATTTCGTTTATAAAAACATACTTACCTACATACAAAATTTTTTCAATAACTAAATAAAAGAAAAACTTGACTTATGAAAAATACCTACTTATAACTATTCAAAATATTATTCTATAAATACCTTTATACAATACCTATTAGTTTATCAATAAAGCTCTTTATTTACAAATTAAGATTATTTATTTACGCAATTACAATTCGTTTATACACATGTTACCTATTAATTTAAATAAAATAATAATAAAGGGGCTATAAACCTACTCATCCGTTTGAAGTCGGTTCCAAGCCAAATAAATAGGTTTGATTGGCTACGTATGTCCGCTCCGGTCACATCACATTACATCACATTACCCCTCGAGCGGGCAGATACGTGCGGGTAGACATCGTTAGGTACGCGTCCACATTAAAGTTGTTCAAAACGACTATAAATCAATAGCACGCTACAGACTATAAACTATAAATTTCTAGCGCGCTATTAAATACGCTATGCTGGAGCACGCTATTTATAAGAAAGCGTGTAGGAGGCCGGCAAGTGCGTTAAGTTTTGCAGCACGCTATATCTCGTAGCACGTTACATTACATGTCGTTCATTGGATAGACCACGTGCTATATAAGAACATTATTTCGTAATAAGTCGCATTTAAGACTAAAATAAAATAAAGCGGTAAAACCAATGAACGCTTATTTATACTTTTCAGGCTTACGACTTTTTTACTTCTAAAATATTTTTAAGGCATGTACTTTTTAAAACGAAATAAAATTAATTATTTTTTTGTTATAATTGATGTAAACGTTATTTTAACCTTAATATAAATTATAAATCAAAAAAGGTGTATTTAAAAGTTTATTGATTGTATTTATAAAAATCAATTATTTACATACACTATCATATACAATTATATGTATCTATATTTTATTTACATTTAAAAACATTAGTTAGGTTTCTTTTATAGCAGACAACTGTGTCCTTCGATCACTTATAAATATACGGTATACACTATGTAAACAACGTGCAACACTAAATTTGGTCGTTCGCGGTAAATAGCGTGCTACTACTACTACTACTACTACTATCTGCATCACACGTCCTCTCCCAACAGCGTTGCTGCTAGAACTAGTTGCCGCTAGATATTAATACTTAATGCGCCAAAGCACCATAGCACAATAGCGCCATGGCAAATATTTACATAGCACGCGCTATATGTTATGGAGAGATAGCGCGCTATAATATGGCGCTATGCGCTATATTAACCACCATTAGTCCACATTGATGTAGTGTTGTATACTCAATGCGCATCCACCGGCCCGCGCCGGAAGCAGCGCACGCACAGCACGCAACGGATTTTAGTTTTATTTGTATGATTTCATATGGCGCTGCATCCACTATCCGCACCGCCCAAACGGACGCCGGCGTTTATGAGCAAAAAAATACGTTGCGTGCCGGTGACGTCACACAAATCAGTTGGCCGCTGGCATTTCCTACTTCCGAGTGTTGGTTTGTTTTGCTTAACCCTTATCCAGGCCTAACGAGTTTTTTTTCTTTTTAGTGTTGAGTTTAGTAGTTTTTATTCTGTTTGCCTATTCGTTAAAAAAACCCTGTGGTCTCTATATGCCCATTGCACAAAAATAATGTGGTCCGTATGTTACTAGTGTCCGGAAAGTCATCTGCACAGTTTTTTTACTGGATAGTGTGACAAACGAGGACCCAGTTCACCTGGTGGTAAGTAGTTGCTGTGGCCCATAGACATCTACATCTATCCTCGATTATAAATCAAAATGCAGATGCGTTGTCACCCTTGGAGACTAAGATGGGATGCCCCGTTTCCATTAAAAAGTGTATCCTGTTCTCTACACTCACAATACGAAACACAGCAGCATTAAGCTACTATTTTATGCTGGTATTCAGTGACAGCGTGGTACTTCCCCCGTCGAGCCAACCCATTCGTACTACAATTATACTACTAATATAACTGCAGCATGGCTCTACCACGTAACTATGAGGAGACAATGATGATTCTTGGGAACAACGTATTTTGTGCGGTTCAAATGATAATTTCCTTGAGAAAATCATCAAGGAAATTACCGTTTTGGCATAGAGTCTCGTGGAAAGCAATGTACAGCTGTCGCAGCAGTTGTTTGTGCTGCGTTTGATAAATCAATGCATGGAAAGTGAGCGATATTGATTACGTAATAATTATTGGGATTCTGTCTACCGCCAATGTATTGAAGCACAAGATAATCCTAATGCTGGGGAACTAAATACTGAATATTCAGCATTAAGAGAAATTCGTCCACGTTTACTATTGAATTCACGTTCGAGAATTTGCCGTTCGCTACGAAACCATTTCATATACATTTTGAAATGATGATGACGGTGATATTGAGTTAAGAGACCAGGCGAACGAGAGTACTAGATACATTCTATTGCGTGATAATACAAGAATGCGAATCAGAAATCATGCAACAGTTCTACGTACTCACTACTATACTTTAAACAGTGATCAAGAAGGATTTCATTACAGTCTAGTTGTATGTAACATTCCTTTTAGCCATGAAAATGAGCTTATTGTAGAGAACGGAACAGCTGAAGCTTGTTTCTTACGCCGACAATCAGAATTAAGGCCTCTTTTACATAATTTATCTCTATCTTAGACGAGGCTAGATCTTTACGCTCTCACAAAATACCATATTAAAATAGCATTTCAATGCCGCTGTGTCTCATACAGTGACTGTAGAGAAGCGAAGACCCTTTTTATTTGATACCTGACATTCCATCTTAGTCCTCAGGTCTGACAACTCATCTATATTTTGATTCCTTATCAAAGTTATATGTAGATGTCAATGGGCCTCATTACCTGCTTACCATCAGGTGGATGTTTTATTCTATAAAACAGCACGTATTTTGTGTTTTGCCTGTCTTCATTTGTTTATCTGAGGGTGTGACATCCGTGTGTGTGGGGTGATATCACGTTGAAACGCATGCAACGTAAACAGGCGTCTTTTTAAAAGACTGGCAACACGCCTATAATTTCCCTGGTGTTACAGTTGTTCATTGCCGGCGGTTATCACTTACCATCAGGTGAGCCGTATATTCATTTTCCCCTCTTATATAATAACAAACAACTTAATGCTTTTGTTATCAACTATAGCACTTTTCTGCTTATAGCGCGTTTCCGTTTCTAGCTAGTGTAGTGGCCTGTAGTGGCGTTGTAAGGGATATCCACTACACCATACCGTGCCGTGAGTGTCGTGGTAGTAATAAGCCAGGAGCTAAGCCTCTTCCTAATAACCAACTTATTTTAAAAACTGCGGTTGCCAAGCCACCTGTCAAACGTGGCAACGTATGGCAAATATCCCCCTATAAGACAATCTATGTGGAAGGCCCATGTTTGGCAGTGGACTTTCTAAAGTCTGTAACGGTAACAGAGGCATATTTATTGTCGTTTCTGATAGAATGAGATGACACCAAAAATCAGATTAAGGATATTTTCGTATAAAAATTGTTGTAGGGTATTGTGACAGTACTCTCAGCTCTCATCTATGTACTTGTAGAACCAATTTGGTTGAAGGATATCTTTTCTTTTTAAATGACAAAAGTACTGTAGCAGCCTACATACTTCTCATAATATAAAAAAGAGATTTAACACCATAAACAAAATGAAATCAAAGAGTGCGTAAAATGAAAATTAGTGAGGAGATAAGGTAAAATATAAAAGACAGTGACTCTTATCTGGCAATCTTTCCAGCATTAATTGGAGGACCTTTATATTGTGCACGTAAAAAGAAAAGAAAAATAAAAAGAAAAAAAGTAAATTTTAAAATTACGAGGGATTTTGTTCTTGTTTTTAAATTACTGACAGTTTTTTTAATGTTCCTATATTTTTTTGTGGCGGCAGATCGTTCCAGCATCGAGAAGCTGTATACCTACAGATGGACCCTAATTAAATCTAAATGCCATAGTTCTATGTTTTGAAAAAACAAAGATGTTAGAACATATACGTTTCGGATATTTGACTGTGTTCGCAAACCCACACTAATTAGTCATATATGTAACCAGGTGTTTTTGATGGTTAGGGTGGTGCTTGATGTCATGATGATATAGTTAACGAAGGCTTACATTAAATTTTAAATATTAATCTCACGACAAGAACTTTTAAGTAAAATATTGTAATGTTTATTATATTTTGCTTTCGTTTTTTTGACGACGAGAAGTTTGAAAAACCTAAGGTTACGACCGTAGTAGGTGGCTTGAAATATTTAAAATTGCATCTGTCAATGTACGGTATGACAAAAAAATGTTTTAATATTAATTACATAATATTTGAGATGAATTCATTTATATAAAATTCATAATCGAACTCATTTACTGTCTACGAATTTATTTTCTTGAACAACTTTTATTTGGCTACGAACACATTTTGTTTGTAGCCAAATAAAAGTTTTTATAAAACAAACAAAAACTTTTTTTTCAATAAAATGCTTAATGAATTTTACTATTTTGTTTAATTCCCATTGCACTATGTTATTTTTATAAGTTTGTTTGGCTTTAATATACGTATGTCGTGATAAACTTTAAAATATATTCTTTAATAGTTAAGTAAAGCTTTTTAATAGATCTTTACATTCGACGCTGATAAACCGTTAACTAACTCTAAGAGTAATTTTTTACTACACCACTACTATGCACATTATCGTTGAGCAGAATCTGAGCCAACTCCAATAGCATCCAGCACTTGTATATTTGTATTTAAAAAAAGATACATCGTAAACACTTTTTCTTGGTAAAGTTGAATTATAAAAATATGTAAGCTTTTGCTAGTGATCACAGACTTTTTGATGTGTGAAACCACAAATCATATTCCTTAATCTGGATTTCCACATTCGAAGGAGCACATTTACTTGCCCAAAGCTATGTTTTAATCTTTATACTAATTATACTATTTCTCGATTTCTTGTAGATTTCGCTAAATGTATAATATAACTTTTGTTATAATTTTTGTTATTGATATTTATGTCACTCATTATGATAATTTCCACATTGTAATAACATTTTTAACAATACTAAGACTTCATTAACGTTTTTTCATATTGATCCACTCCTGTTTATATTAAGTTTACAACCTGGATAAGAGTGCAACGAAGTCTCATCAAAAAGTATTATTGCTTTAAAAAAATTATGATACCTTAAGAGAAGAAGAGGACCTTATTCATTTTAAGTTTTTAGTGGTAATAATTCAGAAGTTGAATATCACTAAATGTAATGTATATATAAGCAGCTCAACACCTGCAAAAATGCCAAGTAACTTCTGAGAAAACCAAATAGATTTTCATCCGCAGACCGGAGTAAGAGCAAAACAATGTTGCTGTTATTCGAATGATGGGTGCAGCGAACCGTATACCTTTTTACTGGTAATGGAGGCACTGCATCTGTATTTGGATTCTTATCGATATTAGATGTAGATATTTATGAGCCACAGCAGCCCTTTATCATCAGGTGAGCTGTGTGCTCATTTAAATAAAACTAGTTTTTAGGTTCTAGTTTTTACATCGCGTATATTAACTTATTTTATACTCCCGACGTTTCGGGCAGTTTACAGCACCCATGGTCACGGGGAGGACTGAGGTCTTCGACGCGACGTCCCAATATCATAGTTAACCACGGCTACCTCCAGATTAAAATTATTAATTTTTGTTCTAAACTACACAGTATGAACTTAAAGCATCTTGAAGTCTTGCAGTTGTATGCTTGGGTTGGGATTTAAGTTTACAAGCAGATGGTAACACCCACCCATCTTCTATATTGAAATTAGGATGTTTTTTGATTTCAATAGCCTCGCGAATCACCTTTGGAAGGAACCGATGTTCTTTAGCGAGGATTTGTGGTCTATCAAATCGGATGTAATGACGAATACATTCGATTCACAGCAGACACTCTGCAGTCTGTGAACACGTACATACGTGTTCACAGACTGCAGACTTCCCGGAGCGTCGATTTTTCACACCAGCTAGGTGTTCTTTATTCATCGCTTTGTTTATCATATGTAAAAGAGACCATAATCACAAAAAGGTTGACACTTTTGCATCTTGCAGAGGGTTATTACTTTTGACTGATGGTCAAAACTGGCTAATCTTCTTCGGCGGCTTGAAGTATGTTTAAATGGAAGCACGCTTCAAGATGTAGCCTTTAGTGATACCTCTGACATATGACAGTATCGCAAGCACACGCTCGGCTTCACTAGTTCACCGTGGCGTAGGTGCGGGACCCGAATCTTGTTGTCATGTAAAAGTTGCATGACTTGTTGGAGCTCGGTGGCCAGCTCTGTCACAGATCCTTCGTGCTTTCTAAAACAACGATTTACCCACGGTAGCTATCTATGAAAGATGGTGGTGAGAATCACCGTTTAAATATCTATTTGTATGCGTCTTTTTCTACGAGTAAACACAGTGTGGCTCAAGGTGTTATCAGAATTCTGAATTACTAACACATTTTAAAAAGCTAAAGAATATTTGCCTCTAACTCCATTATGACTGAATTTTAGAATTTATGGAGTTAAGATGGTCTAAAAACGCAGTTACTTTATATTAAATATGAAGTAACTGCGTTTTTTAGATAGAATTTTGAAAGTGTCGTTTAGGTACGGCTTGTAGAGTCTTGGATTTACGGGAGAAGAAATACGAAACGTCGGGAATATAAAATAAGTTAATATACGCGATATAACCCATAGTTTGATTTAAATTTGTAGTGTTCGCGGAAACATTAGAAAGTTTCTTTTTTTAAGTAAAAACCACGAAGTTTTTACTTAAAAAAACCATAGAAGTTTTTATGATTCATGCAAATATTTCTAAAAAGAAGCTACTAATTTGTTTCAATATCAGATTACATGATTTGATTCAATGAGTTAGGTTAGGTTTTATTTCATTTCATCTCATTAAATTTCATTTTAATTTCATATCAGTAAAAAAATTCTACTGAAGACTTTGCTGTATGGGCATAGTTTCCTTTGCCTACCCAAAATGGATGAATAAAACAAAAAAAAAATCTCTGCTTATATTCTTTTACGATTGGCGCCATTTTCCAAAAATTTCTTTTCGAGTTTAGTTATTTGTTGCACAAAATGAGTAATTTCGACGATATTTTATTTAAATTAACACCATGGAACACAGTATAATTGCACAAAATGCTTCGGAGAACATATTATCGGAAAAGTCAAAAACCTAATATAAGCCTAATGTATAGTAGGCATAGGCCTATAACCTACACGCAAATTCAAGCAATAAGTTGACAAAGTTTTAGCGCCATCTTATGAACAATATGACAGCGCATAAAATACGAACAAACAAGCAATAATTTTTATACGAGGTGTGATCCAAAAGTAATGATAATGAAAATAAAACACGGTAATTAAAGCTAAAATAATAATTTAGTTTTCTACAGTCTCCTAACAAATCAATACATTTAGTCCATCTTTTTTCTAAACCCAGGTACCCTTTGAAAAAGTCTTTGTTTTGACCCTCACAAAACGCTTCAACAGCGGTCATTACTTCGCTATCGTCTTCGAAGTTATTGTCTCGGAGGCGTTCCTTGAGCCGAGGAAAGAGGTAGAAGTCTCTAGGAGCTAGATCTGGCGAATAGGGAGGGTGTTCGAGCAGTTCGAATCCCGTTTCTTGAATGGCTGCCATCACAGCTGCGGCTTTGTAAGCCAGTGCGTTGTCTTGGTGAAACAGCACTCCAGCTCGCAGTTTGCCGCGTCTTTTTTCCTTAATGGCCTCCCGTAATCTTCTTATTTGGTCTGCGTAGTAAGGGCCCGTAATAGTGGCTCCCTTTTCTAAATATTCCACCATAATTATGCCTTGAGCGTCCCAAAAAACGGATGCCATAACCTTTCTATTATCTATTATATATATATATATATATATATATATATATATATATATATATATATATATATATATATATATATATAATAATCAATCAATGCATTCTTCTTATTCTCCAGCCCGTAAGAGTCCACTACCGGACATGGGCTTCGCCCGATAGGGTTATTAACTTTAATAGTCTTTTTTAGAGAACAACGGTGACAAACTAGCACACCGTCCACCCACAAACGCGCAGTCCACCTGATGGTAAGGGGACGCTGTGGCCCATAGACATCTACATTTATCTTCGATTAAGAATCAAAATGCATATAATAATAATAATAATAATAGGCAGAGCTTGTGTTATGGGTACTAGACAACTGATAAACATACTTATATATTTCTAAATACATAAATATTATAGATAAATTACACCCAGACACAGAACAAATGATCGTGCTCATCACACAAACATTTGTCCTGGGTGGGAATCGAACCCACGACCTCCGGCATAGCAGTCAGGGTCACTAACCATTAGACCAACAGGCCTGTCTGATATACATTACCATCCCTGCGGTAAAAAGTAAAGTAAAGTAAAGTTACAGCCTATATACGTCCCACTGCTGGGCACAGGCCTCCCCTCATTTCTGAGCGGGTTTCAGGGCAAGGAAGTGTCCGCCGCGCTGCCCCAATGCGTGTTGGCGAACTTCACATGTCTTCGAAACATTTTTTTATTCTTATCCTTCAGACATGCCGGTTTCCACACGATGTTTTCCTTCATCGTCGAGGCACGTGGTAAAATTATAATAATTTAAAATTGCAAATAACAATTTTATTGGTGCCGGTGGGGATCGAACCCGAGTTACTCGCGTTCTGTTATATTTACAGCGAGCGTTAACCATCTGAGCTAACCACGACTGCCCCCGGCTGTCCCTGCGCACTGAGATGGAATGCCTCGTTTTCAGTAAAAAGGGTCCTCGGTTATCTACAATCACCATTCCAGCGTAAAATAAAGCAGTATTAAGCTGCTATTTTACGCTGGTACTCTGTGAAAGCGTGGTCTTAACCCGGTCAAGCTGACCCATTCGTGCTGCAATCATAATATAACTGCAGCATGGCTCTAACACGTAAAACTTTGCGTGCAGATTGATTACTACAGTTTTATTTCGCACCTTTGATGGTGTTTCCGTCACTGGTCTGTGTATTTTATGTCTGCTATTCAGCTTTTCAAAACATATCTAGTGGTCGGGCTCAAAAAAATGGTTATACCGCCGTCTATTGGATAATATATCCCCGGCATTTCTCATAGTCGTCTCTTACGACGCTCTCGGGACCAAATTGGGTAATGGATTATCCTACTACCGCAAAGGTTATAGGCATAGTACAATCAACTTACGGTAGGTGACGCGCATGTCGTACCGAGAAATATATTTGAAAGTCGTATCATTCAATTTTAATGAAAGTATTATCATTCCTAATTAAATAATATAACATTTTTCAAATTTGGAACAATATTTCCGCAATTAATTCTTCCACGACATCAAAGCGCCAGGATCCAATTAGTTTTTATATAAATTATGTTCAAATTGAATTTCAATTAGAGTAAGGAGTGAGCTGAAACAAAAAGAGAAAATCAAATAAATAATTTGATAACCAATTGTAAAGTGATATTGAATTGTTTTAATTATAGGTTTAAAAGTGAATTTTCGAATATAAAAAAACGACCCCAGTTTCTTTCCGGTCCTTCACTGAGTAAGTTTTTGCAAATCATTGTAGACAATACCTAAATTTATTAAAAAGTTTAAACTTTGAGAGTGCGTACGAAGATTTTGTGTTGTATAATTTATTTAACCAAATGAATGTAAGTTATGCAGAAAGTAATTACCCTACTTATCATTTACGCAGCTGATATAATAGATTTAATATAAATACATGCGATTTACTCAATCCTAATGATAAGATACCCATAGATTAAACATTATCGAGGAAATATTGAGTTACATGTTGTTTGAGATACTAGGCTTAAAGTTTGCATTTATTAAAATACGGCATTCTAGATTCTGAGGTCTTATTGGATCAGAAGGTGCTTTACAACCATATCACGTTATGAAACGTAATATGGTTGTAAACACAGAAATAGTAATAATAAGACAATAGAAATAAATTAGCGCTCGATTACTTCCAAAACCGATGTCGCCACATTTTTACACATATATACGCATTATGCGACCGATGCCTGCAGCCGTATTATAAACATACGCAATGCACAATGATAGGAGTACATTACATTGCTTGGCGAGTTCAACGTCGCGTGCGTCGCGTATTACGGTAGAACAAAAGCAGCAATGGTAATTGTACAATACGAAAAGTAATAAATGAGAGTAAACAAAGGTAAATATCACAGTAAAGTATTCATCTAGATGTTAATTATTTAAAACAGTTATGATTAGTGAATAATCATCTTACCGATAAAATGTTATGCCTTTATTCGTTGAATTACAAGTCCTTGATAAGTTTTTACTACCGATTATGCTACAGTTCACCATTAGAATAACATAAATTCACGTACGAAGTTCCCCGCGCAAATAAATCGTTGTTCGTCAACACATCATAGCAGCTACTAGGTTACGCGTCTATGCCACTTCTATTGTCTTATTATTACGATTTCTGTGGTTGTAAAGGATTCGTACCTATTTCTGCCACCAACATATATTTATCGCGCGTAAAATGTACATAATTTTACCTACAAACCCTAACCTAAAGGAGACACACGAGCATACAGTCCACTTCACGGTAAGAAGGATATAAAAGGGGAAGAATATAAGGCAGTGTATAGAGAGCCAATTTAATTAAAGTTTATACGATATTCCATCTTATTCATCACAGCTAAAATGCTTATGTAGACTTTTTTTAATTTGATTCCAGGAGTCTATGGACTAGTCACTGGAAGTTTGTTTATCACTGCAATTTCATAAACAAAGTAAGAAATAACCGGTGACCCTATATACTTAAACCGAGGCATTCCATTATAGTCCTCAGGTGTGACAACGCATCTTTATTTTCATTCTTAATCAATAGGGGTAGGTCTATGGACCACAGACAACATGCTCCCACTTACCTTAATAACCACATAATGGTGGAATGTGTTACAGTTAGTTATTCTCATTCTATAAAAATTATTCAAAAAAATGTAACAAGTGAGATCATAATATAACCATTATTCTTATCCAATATGGCCCTAGTCCATATTACGAGAGATCCGTATACGGAGAGTATTAACATGATAAGCTTGGTAGAGGAAGAACATGTCTCCTGCTGCGAGGATCATACACGGATACATTTCCTATAGAAACTTCGCCCAGAGCCCGATCTCTTTGATTTCCGAGAAGTTAAATTGATTTAATAAATGTTATTAAACAATAAGACTCCTCGTGATCGTTTATATAATATAATGTCCTACAGACCGAATCCCGGCCACGGCAGTCAGTTTCAACGGAGACGAGTCATCTGCGCAGGACAGGATTATAGTGCCAGAGTGTATTTACAAGCACAAGTGCTTATTCTCATAGTCTGATGCGATGGCAAACCAATACGACCGGAGAATAATCTGGTGCAGGACTAATGGCTTTACAAGCTTTCCGAGGCGCGGGGGTGATAGATACATCACAAACTTCCTCTGGATTGCTACTGAGAATTTCTTGACAGATAACTTGGCTTTTTGTTGACTGGCGTTTTAAATAAAATCAAAAATCTACACCTTGAGCCATTATTAGCCATAACTCTCTCTTAGAAATGAGATTAGGCCTAACAGTAGGCCTTTTATAAACATAAAGATTTCTTATACAGCGCCCAAAATGTCGGGAATTCAAAAATTTTTAATTAAACGCGATAAAATCCGTAATATTAATTTTATTCCTTATGTAGTATTCACGTTAATACGAGCATAAGAAAAAGTTTCAAACGGAGATCCCAGGAATCCTCACATATGCTGACGGTGACCACCGTGCGTCCGGCATATCCTTTTCGTTGCTACCACAGCGGAAGGTATCCAGGTATCAGGTATTTTGAAATTGTGCGATTGGATCACCAGCTTTCTTGCAGATCGGAGCATCAAGGTCGTTGTAGACGGTGCAAGCTCCGATTGCAAACCTATTAATGCTGGTGTTCCACAGGACTGCGTGCTATCGCCAACGCTGTTTCTTCTGCATATCAATGATATGTTGCATACCCGTAACATTCATTGCTATGCAGATGACAGCACTGGTGATGCTCTTTACACCGGCCGAGCCAATATTTCTCGGGAAAACGTCTCCGAGTGCCGGGACAAACTTGTGTCTGAAGTCGAGTCTTTGCTAAACAGAGTCTCGGATTGGGGACGACTAAATCTAGTCCAGTTTAACCCCCAGAAGACACAAGTTTGCGCGTTAACCGCTAAAAAGAACCCCTTTGTCGTATCCCCTCAGTTTCAAGGCACTCCCCTTGTTGCCTCAGCCAGTATCGGAATCCTCGGCGTCGACATATCGAGTGACGTACAGTTTCGTGGTCACTTGGAAGGGAAGGCCAAATTGGCCTCTAAAAAGCTTGGCGTGCTCAGCAGAGCGGGACAGTATTTCATGCCGGCACACCGCCTGCAACTTTACAAGGCGCAGGTTCGGCCGCACATGGAATACTGTTCCCATCTCTGGGCTGGGGCTCCCCAGTACCAGCTCCTTCCACTTGACCGCATCCAGCGCAGAGCGGCTCGAATCGTCGACGACCGAGTGCTTTCCGATCGGCTCGATTTACTGGCGTTACGAAGAGATGTTGCATCTCTTTGCGTATTTTATCGCATCTATCACGGGGAGTGCTCTGAGGAATTGTTCGGATTAATCCCAGCCGCCAAATTTCGTGAACGCACGACACGGCAAACGTCCCGACACCATCCACACTATCTGGATGCTTGGCGGTCCACCACTGTACGTTTCACAAGGAGTTTTCTTCCACGTACAACCTCTCTGTGGAATAGTTTATCACCGGCGATTTTTCCGGACCGATACGACCTGGGGACCTTCAAGAAAAGAGCTTACTCCTTTCTAAAGGGCCGGCAACGCACCCGCAATTCTCCTGGTGTTGCGGTTGATCATGGGCGGCGGTAGTCACTTAACATCAGGTGAGCCGCATGCTCGTTTGCCCCCTCTCCTATAAAAAAAAATGAGGATTTCCCCATGATAAAAAAGTCTTCAGCAGCATCACCGTTAATTAAGACATAAGGACGTCAAACATCTTATTCACTCCCGTGGCCATGGGTGCTGCAAAGTGCCCGAATCGTCGTGAATTAATAAAGTTAAAATTTAACGGAAAATCCCTAAAATTAATTTATGCTATAAGCTGAAACTGTATTATATGTGATAGGCTTCTACTTCATCCAACAATTACATCCTCTTACCAGTAAGAGAAAATTTGGGGTGGCCTACCACTAGATAAAGTTACAGATTACATTAAAGATGCAGGAAGTCGTTAGATGATGGTGGTTCAGGACCGTACTTTGTGATATTTCTTGGGGCCGGCCTATGTTCAGCAGTGGACTTGTGATTGGTTTTAATGATGATTACGATGAGATGTTCAGCGTGGAGTATGAAAGCGTGGCCTGCAATGCCATGGCCAAAGTGGTCTGTAAGATACAGACATCGGAGTATAATATAAATGCAGTTGTTCGCTGTCTTTCACAACATTAATATCTGACTCAGTTATCTTGGTATATTTCTTTGTCGCATTCGCTTACATCGTTAGAGGAAACGCAGTGAAACGCAATGCTGCCTTGTTATTTTAACCTACTTCAAAAAAAAGGAGGAAGTACTTAATTCGACGGTATTTTGTTTTGTGTATTACCTCAAAACTTTTTTCTAGGTGAACCAATTTTGATGATTGCATTTTTATTTAAAAGCTGATGTTTATGTTGTCCCATATAAATTTGATAAAAATCTGACTAGTAGTTTCTGAGTTATCTTTAATGAAACGTATTTAATTGATTACGACTACATTGATGAAGTTCTCATTTTATTTATATTGGAGTCGGTTGTACAATTGTTTTTATTTTATATGCTCAGTGCTTCCAAAGGAACACACTTTGAAAAATTTGTATTCATTCATCCGCGTCCAGCCATATATCGATAAGATATTCGCACGGTTCTAATTGGACTAGCTCTGCTCTCACCGGCTCCATTGATAACGCAAGAAATGATAGGAGTCTTATGACCAAGATTAGCGAAGAAAACGTTTTACGATTGGTTATAACGATAAAAACAGTTACAAGCACTCGGTAAACACCAGTAACAAACACAAGCTTTTCGGAACCAACCTTTCAGAACAAGTTTTTCGACTCTACATAGTCAATAATTCATTCATAGGGCAATTTATACGCTGTTACATAAAAGTGTAAGAAAATATATAAGGTCTCCCTATATAATTTAAAAAGTTTAAATATTTTATCAAACAAAAACTCTATCAAAAAGGGTTATTATAATAAAGTCACGGTTATTTGTAACCCCTTGGAAAAAGGTGGTCACTTCCAAGCTGCTTCTTAAATAAGTTTTGTAAGTAGTTTGTACAAGCTGTGTTTTATTGTAAAATTTACTTTGAAAAAAAGTCCCGTTGGTTTTTTGCTGCTTTCTGGGTTCTTCCCATGACATATTTTTTTTCCGAACCAGTGGTAAAAGAAAAAAATTAATTCATTTAACATTTAAAAAATATTCATTTAACACATTCATTTAAAAAATATTCCATTACCACGCTTCTATTAGTTTCGCGTGTATCTATTTATATATCTATGTAACGGAATGTTTTAATGTATTTTTACCAACTTGTAGACGGTCGATTAACTTGAAAATTTGCACGAACACCAAGGAACGATGACAATAAAATAATTTAATAAACTTTATCCTAGTACCCTGATCAGGATCAACAGGATAATTTTCTCTAGAATCATCACATCATCAGCTCATGATCATTGCGCGTTTTTTAAGTTTTCTTTAGTTTTGATATTATTTTATTCAATAGAAAACGAGAAAAACGAATGTAATCAACACTAAACTACGTGACTAGACATACAGATATGTCATTCCCATTCATTTTTATCCTATATCCTATACCTTTAAACGAGCAATCCTTGTAAATAATATATATAATCGGAATCTCGGAAACGGCTCCAACGATTTTCATAAAATTTAGTGTCCAGGGAGTTTCGAGGGCAATAAATCGATCTAGCTATTTATTCTTAGAAAATGTCTTTTCGTTCGTGTTTTCAAGCAATGAAAAACTGCTACAATATAAGAAGATAAATTTTTACACGATATTAATGAATGTAATAGCTCAAGTGGATATCTAGCCGTCGCGAAATCGTAATGCCTTGGTTCGCGTCCTTACTTCGGTCCGATTTTTTTCCTTTTTTTTCAAGTTTCCTTCTTTTGTGAGAAAATTTATTATCTCGAGCCGTTTTTTGTATTTGTTAAAAATACGAAAATTTTAATTAAACTAATTGCACTCATGATTTTTTATTCAAATAACCAGTTCAGGTTTTTCTATTATGTCAATTAGATCAAAAAATATCATTTATGTTTCATCAGTACGTAATTTGTATCTAAATATAATTTCAAAAAATACCGAGTAAAGCTCGGTCATCCAGGTACTAGTTTTTATAGCGTGAACCAACGTAAAACCTCATCTTGGCTTACTCGGCAATTATAAGATATTTATGTCGGGACGGAATATCAGACGACTAAAGAAATGGAATGCTACATTGGTTATATGTACAGTAAAAGCGACCAAAAATAAGAGAGAATGAAGCATAGATAATTAAAGGCTTATGTATAAAGGTTAATACATAATGTATAATTTTTTTTTTAAATTCATTAAACTCTTTTACGTGGTAGAGCCATGCTGCAATTATATTAGTAGTATAGTTGTAGCACGAATGGGTCGGCTCGACCGGGGAAGGACCACGCTCTCACAGAATACCAGCGTGAAATAGTAGCTTAATGCTGCTGTATTTCGTATGGTGAGTGTAGAGAACCGGAGACCCTTTTTACTGGAAATGAGGCATTCCATCTCAGTCCTCACGGGTGACAACGCATCTGCATTTTGATTTGTAATGGAAGATAGATGTAGATGTCTATGGGCCGCAACAACCACTTACCATCAGGTGGACTGTGTGCTCGTTTGTCATCCTATTCTATAAAAATAAAAATAAAACTCATTGTATATTGATATTATATTCATTGTAACTATACGTGGTAGAGCACCGTTGCATCTATATTATAGCTGTAGCACAAATGAGTCGGCTCGAACGAGGAAGGATCATGCTCTCACAAAATAGCATAAAATAGCAGCTTAAAGTTGCTGTGTTTCGTATGCTGAGTGTAAGGAACCGGATAACCTTTTCTTCTCTGGAAACGAGGCACTAGTGATCTAGATAGCACCTAGTTCTACAAGGGATTCAGTCTATGGACTACAGTATCATCTTAACAACATGTGGACTGTGTATTCGTTTGTCACCCATATCATAGCCCATAATTTACATAATAAAATATATTTAATCCAATACACAGTTTATGTTTGACAAACAGAGCACATGTACCACCATTAACACCAAAACATAATCTGAAACAATAACGTTCAAAAAATGGACGCCGTTTTACCCATTCACTGACAATTCGGACTGCTTTAGACTGCTTCCATTTTGCTTGGCTCACGTTTTTGACATTGACGGGCCGCCGACAACGTCCATTTGGAGTGGACGCATGGATTTTAATCCGTTTGGAAATTTAGAGCTGGATGACGTCCATCCAAATGGAATATTTTTTTACCATTCACGAAACGATTTTGGACGATTACCACTCCATTTGGATTAATGGACGTATCGTCAGTACCTTTATACACGTGGTAGAGCCATGTTGCAGCTATATTACAGTTGTAACACGAACGGGTCGGGTCGCCCGGGAAAGGACCAGGCTCTCACAGAATACCAGCGTAAAATGGTAGCATAATGCTGCTGTGTTTCGTATAGTGAGTTTAGAGAACCAGACCCTTTTTACTGGAAATGAGGAATTACATCTCAATCGTCAGGGGTGAAAAAATATGCCATTTTATTCTTAGTTTAAGATAAATGTAGATGTCTATGGGCCACAGTATTACACTTTTACACTTACCGTCAGGTTGACTGTGTGCTTGATTGTAACCTTAATTCTATATAAATGGTTTGTTTTAGTACCTAAATATATAAATATACTGGAAATGAGGAATTACATCTCAATCGTCAGGGGTGAAAAAATATGCCATTTTATTCTTAGTTTAAGATAAATGTAGATGTTTATGGGCCACAGTATTACACTTACCGTCAGGTTGATTGTGTGCCTGATTGTAACCCTAATTCTATATAAATGGTTTGTTTTAGTACCTAAATATAATAACAAATCTGGACCTGAAATGTGGAACTGGGACACTAATTTTATATTAACACTTTAAGAAGTCCGTCGTGAATTCGCGGTGAATTTTATTACTAACGTCATCTACCGAAAAAGGGCAGAACAACGCCCAAGCCAGCTAGTAAGATTTATTAATACATCATCTCGCTGCGCCTATAAATTATTAATACGATAATTTTATGAACTATCTCTCGTCAATTATTCTTATCACTGAACCTTACAGCATAATACATTTGATAAATAAACAATTAGGTTGCGAAGTATTGATCAGTGTCGTTTGTGTCAGTTTCGGATTCAGTGCATTTCGCTTGTGGCGTGACGACAGCACTGCCATAGTGGTTCGTCGACGATGGAGGCCACCCATTCCTGCTGCAACCACAGTATAGCACTGTAGCACGGCTCCACGTGGAGCTGCAGCGATATTTTGCTCGAATTATCAACTGAACTTTCTATTTCAGAATGTCGTGCCTTAATGTTTCTTGCCCGACCTATACAAATGGACCAGCCGGTATTGCCTTTGCCGGTCTGATGACACACCTATTAGCAGCGCAATGTTTGATCACTGAGAACTGGCCTGAGGATGCATTTGACAGAATTACATGTAAGATTGTCATTCACCCTACAGTAACCGTAGATTCAAATCGCCATTTACTTTATAAAATTTTTAATGATTTCTTTGATTAAGTAATTATAGTCAACCAAATCTAAGAAATACATTTTGACAGCTGTCAGACTTATTGCACCAAGCATGCCAACAATAAAATGGAAACGTACAAAATTCGATTCTTAAAAAAATCGATATCGATTATTTAGAGTTGGCAATCATTTACAGTTTGATTTGAATAATACTAGAATAAATTAAAACCGGATAATTTAAAACACAAGATTCATTAGTTTCTTCGTATTTGTTGTTACTGCTTATTTCCAGAGCCATAGTTATAAAAATTTAAGATTAAAAACTTTATTCTAATATTTCTTACATTTGGTTGACTATAAAATTTCGTGAGTTTGAATCTATTAGTAAATGGTTTCTTATATTTACGCGACACTACACATTAAATTAAACTAATTTTACGGCTTTTATCGCGTTTAATTTAGACTTTTATTTCCAGAAGTTTCAGGTGCTTTACAGCACCATGAATACGGAAGGGGGGGGAGACTAACGTGTTTGACGTATAACCGATATCGTAGTTAGCCCGGCTACCTACCGTTTTTGAATATACATTTTTGTTCCGATCTACGCAAAATGTTTGAACAACAAACAATGAACTTCACCGTGGGGCCAAAGGTTATGCCGGTGGACTCCTACTAGCTAAAACTCCTCTGTTTGTGTTCGCTATTTTGTTGCGACCACGGGAATGTTTTCATGCGCTATCATGACCTCGATGGTTGTAGCTCGTCATAGAATCCTTCTCATTGATATGCGGAGCTGATGACCTAACTACAGGTGTATAAAAAACACTTCAAGGCCTATCGTACTCGTATTTTATTCAGGATGATGGATTGGGGTCCATGCGGAGGTGTAGATCACACTGAGTCGAACCAAACCAACATTTTCTTTTTTCTTTGATGGCAGTCTTTCTAGCTGCGCTAGCAATGCTACTTTGCAGCTGAAATAGGTAAGAGAAAGACAGTGGTCCATATGTAAAGGAGTCCTGCCACCCACTACCAAAGTAGTATCTTAAAAAACGTTTGTGTTTAAAACTTTAGTATTTAATCACTTAAAATAATGTACTAATATTAACTTTTATTAATTTCTTTATAGACGGTGAATTTTTTGACTTCATCATTGTCGGTTCAGGAACAGCTGGCTCTATCATTGCTAATAGATTAACAGAAGTCGAAGACTGGAGGGTACTACTGATAGAAGCAGGTGAAGATCCCCCTTTAGAAAGCATTGTAAGTACACATATTAATATATACTAATTAAACTTCTAAAATAGAGTAAATGGGGCCCTACACTCTATTGTGAAGAGTCAAAATGTGTCGAAAAAAGCACGTATGGCAATTCACAATGCTGTGTTGGTCCTTACTTTAACGTATGGTAGTGAAAGTTGGGTGTGGCAGAAGAAGCACGAGAGTAGAATAAACGCAGTAGAAATGCGGTCGTTAAGGAGTATGTTAGGGCTGAATCTGAATGACAGGGTAAGAAATTGTGTAATAAGAGAAGAGTGTGGTTTGCAATATGATGTGGTGACCAGGATTAAGAAAGGAATGCTTCGGTGGTTTGGTCATGTGGAAAGAATGAATGAGGAAAGAGTGACAAAGAAAATTTATGGTGCAGAAGTGAATGGCAGAGTCAGAAAGGGACGTCCTAGGCGAAAATTTATCGACCAAATTGGCGATTTATTGAAAAAGGGCCAAATTAGGAGCACCCTTAACCCAGAAGCATGTAAGCGTAGGTATATGGATGTAAAGGAGACGAGAGAGGTGTGTCAGGATCGTGCCAAATGGAAGTCTGTAGTCTCTGCCTACCCCTCTGGGTGACAGGCGTAAGTGTTTATGTTTATGTTGTGTTTATGTTATGTAAACTTCTAAATAAATCATAACTTTTAAAAATCCATCAACCATTTTTTTTCTATCTTCTTATTTATCAGCCATTTTATAACACCGCATGGCATATTATGTGTTCTTTACCTCCCATATGGTAATTGTTTGCCTCCTTGGCCTAGAGGTTTTAAGCGCGCCTGTTAATTATTTTGTACTGAATTCGAAACCGTGGTCAATCAAAACAAGTTAGTTTCACCAGGTTTTTCTGTTAATAAATTCTGAATATTAACCAGGACTTACAAGGTTAGCGATTTGTTTAACGTTTGTGCCTCAGGAAGCACGTAAAGTCATTGGTCCTGTGCCTGATGTCTTTCCGGTCGTGTCATATTACCGTGTCATCGGACTATAAGCGTGGAATAATAGAGAGTACGTCTACGCATAGTGCGACGGTGCACACACTCAAACATTATAATCCTATTCTACGCAGATGGCCAGTCTTCATTGAGCCGTGCCGCCGAGACCGGAATTCGATCTAAAGATTACGCCAAACCGCACATTTATTAAACGCCTTTTCAATATTACGCAAAACCGCACATTTATTAAAGTTATGCCCACAGGCACCAGATTGAACAGGCATGATATCCTCAAATTGTTAATGCTTTTGTAACCTGTAAATTTAGTCTGAACCATTGGATGAATTTTGCGACATCAGCAGGTCGATAGATAAGAAGGGCAATGAGCATTTTAAAAATAATACGGGCAAATATTTAGTTTTTCATTGCCAAAGATATATTCCTATATTTGCCATTGTTCCACGCTTGGCAGGCAGGTTGGCAACCACAGTTTTATTTTTAGGTATTATTAGAAAGACACTACTGCCCATCTTTTGTTTTGTTTCCCCCTGTCGCCTCTTAGGCCACCCTGGGACGATGTGGGGTTTTACAACGCCACTACACGGTGGTACATATTTTTCAACTCAAGCGTAAATTACTGTAAAACAACATGAAAGCAGTATATAAATTTACAGTATAAGCCTAAATTTATGGAATTTAATTTTCTTGCGCGTTCGGTGAGATATTCAGTCACACGTACTAAACTAAACTCATTAATTAAAAACACAAAGTTAGCACCAGCAAATTACAGTGTAACAGACATTTGACTTATTTAACTTAATATTAGTAATAATTGAAAACATTAACTTCATATTATTATTTAAATCAATTAGAGTTTATATCTGAACAATAAATTTGGGAGATTTTCTTGAGGCAATTGTAATCATTTTATCCATAATTTTCAGATTCCAAATTTTTCAACAGCAACTCACAGAAGCCGTCATGCGTTCCAATACTACACCGAACAAGACGAAACTATCAACAGAGGTTGCTTGGATCGTAGATCATTTTGGCCTCGAGGCAGAGTTATTGGAGGCACCGGAAGTATTAATGGCCTGTTACATATGAAAGGAAGTGCTGGTGATTACGAAACTTGGCATTTTGAGGAAGATAGTGGGTGGGATTGGCCTACGATAAAATCATACTTCATGAAAAGCGAAAAAATAGTCGACCCCTCCATATTAAGCAATCCGGAACTTAGAAATAATTACGGCACTGAAGGTAATTACGTTATTGATAAATTAAATTTTACCCATACTCATATTGTAGATAAACTAACTCAAGGATATTTGGAAATGGGTTTAAAGTACTTAGAAGATCTTAATGGACCCACTCAAATGGGAGTTGGTAAAATCAGAGGTGGCAATTACAAAGGAAAACGAGTCAGTACTGCAACTTCCTTCTTAAATGCGGCAAGAGAACGTAAACATTTATATGTGTTAAAAAATACCATTGCAACTAATATCAAGTTTGATAAAAATAAAAGGGCTGAAGGCGTGAAAGTGATTTTATCAAATGGCGATGGAACAACTTTCTACGCGAAAAAGGAAGTAATCTTAAGTGCTGGGGCAATCAATACTCCCATACTACTCATGTTGTCTGGTGTTGGTCCAAGATCTCACCTTGAAGAACTAAATTTTAAAGTAATTTCTAATCTACCCGTTGGAGAAAACCTTCAAGATCATGTAAGAATTCCGGTTTTAGTAACCATAAACACAAATACCATACAAAAAGATGATACATATTGGCTTAAAGCGTCAGCTCAGTATCTTGTAGATCAAACAGGACCACATGCGACAAACTATGATCAACCTAATATTAATGCTTTTCTCTCAGTACAGGAAGGCAAAAGTTTACCTGATGTTCAAATAGATCATAATTACTTTGTGCCTAATACATCATATATGTTTTCTATGTGCACGGATGTATTATGTTATGAAGAAGATATATGTAAGCAATTTTCAGACATAAACAGCAAACACGAAATGCTTCTCTTTTATGTATCCTTATCTCGGCCTTATTCAAGAGGCAAAATACTATTACGGTCTGTTAATGCGGTAGATTTTCCAAAAATTTACCCAAATTATTTCAATGATAAAAGGGATATTGATATATTCATAAAAAGTATTAAAAAGGTAATGCAAATCGTGGATACACCAAGTCTTAAAAGTATTAACGCTAACATACAAAGGATCTATTTTAAGGATTGTGATGATTTTGAAATGGCAAGCGATGAGTATTGGGAATGTATGGCTAGGACAATTACATTTAATGTCTATCATCCTGTTGGAACAGCCAAAATGGGGAAAAAAGGGGATCCCACAGCTGTCGTAAATAGTAAATTAAAGGTGCGTGGAGTAAAAAATCTAAGAGTTGTCGACGCTAGTATAATGCCAACTATACCAGGTGTGAACACTAATGCTGCTACAATGATGATAGCAGAACGAGCATCAGATTTCATCAAAAATGATCATATGCTCAAAGACGTGAAGAAAGATGAATTGTAAATGGATAATTTTGTTTTAACCAGTTTTAACATAAGGAAAACATAAAAACATCAAACTTGTAATGTAATATTCTTTTTACTACATTGTAGAATCTAGTAAAAAATAATCCTTGAATGTCACTCACTGTGTGACAAATAGAACATTGTCAATCTAATATAATTTAATAATGCTATGTTTAGCAAAGATATTTCTTTCTGTGTTGTATTTCTGGTTTCTTTTTTTACCTCAATGTTAGGAAGAATAAATGTTCTAGATAACGGTTTGTTACCACTAATGAAAAACTCCGTGGGTATACAATTTTTTGTAGAAGTTGAAAATAAAAATCGTGCTAATGTTTGTAAAATAAAATCCATGACTAAAACGTGTTTAGTAGATGAAAATAAAATAGATGATTGTAATATTTTGGAAACACATGGTGCATATTACGACTTTGTTAAGCCCACTAACCGCAAGACTTTGATTTTCGTACTCCCGACATTATTCCAACACGACTTAGTAGGCTACTGCAATTTAATTTTTGAATATCAATGCAGTAATGAAACAAATATAACAATATTAAATATACCATTTAATACACAAGTATCAAGTATGACAATTGCGACAAAAATTTTAAAAAATTATATTGGTAATGAAAAAGGAAAAAAATGTTCGTCATTAGACCAAAATTCTTTAAATAGTTGTCTTCCAGTTAATTGTGACGTGAAATATTTGGGGAGAAGATCATTTTACAATTACAATTTAAGCAAATGTTTCCCAGCAACTAAATGTATTGGTAATCCTAACAATGAACTTGCTGACATAGCGTATATGGCTGTAAGTAACACGTGTAGAGACTTGGAGATACCACTATCTATTCAAGACATTTACGCCATTGGTTCCGGCTTAGGAACGACCACACAACCATCGCACGTAACTCAAAGCGATGTTAAAATTGAAATAAAGTCAAATTGTTCAACAATATCTCAAAATATAAACTTTTTACGAGATCTTGCTTTTGGAAAATTGTACCCTTCTTGGTGTGGTCAAACTATAGATTATAGCATTTATTGCAAAACCGCATTTTTGTCAATAGGAATGAGCATTATTTTTTTATGTATGACCATTTTATTTCTTACATTCTGCGTTAATACTATTATTTACTTATTTTGTCTAGAACCAGTAAAAAAATCAAATTGCTGGGAAAAATTTAAAAATATTTTAAATTTTTGTAAAAAGAAACAGAAAAGGAATGAGTACGCTGAGAACAAGGAGATAAGAAATGCTTTGTTAAGAGAAGTCATAGTCAAAAATTTACCTCTGGAAATGAGAAATAGTGCCATAGATATTTGTGAAAGAATGGGTGAAGAGGTAAAAAAGAAGAAAAGGTACAGAATTTCAGACGTTGGAAGCCAATTTAGTTTAAGAATGGAAAATGAAGATAAAACTTCCACGGCTTCAATTTTAAGTACGTCTTTTGAAGCGAATGATGACAAAAAGTCGTTACTTAAATAAAATTAATATATAGGCATACACACAGTTTGTTTCATTTACCACTAATCTGTCATATAAGCGTGACAATAAATAAATATCCTCGCAATAAACCCAGAGCGTCATATTCATCAATAAACTGCTACGTGCTACGCGTTTAACAAATCTGCAGGATATCCAGTAGATCGTTGTTGTGATCGAACACCGATTGCATATTACTGATCTGCTTGTTCCTGACATCTAAGGGTATACCGACTATAGCACACTTATGGTAATAAACGCCATTCGTGATAAAATCCATTCTGAAACAGAAGCTATGACTGAGCGTGTACGAGGCTGCTATTTGAGAACCTTGCCTACCCATCGGTTGCCGGTTCTTCGAGCTTTATCGCCGGCCTATTGCCACTTCAGCTTACTAATCCCTTGGTCTATGCTAGTTACTCTGGGCTTACTGCAGATATCCTCATTTATACGTTTATCACGCAGGAAAACCCCAAGCATAGGCTTCTCTATAGTTTGCTGAGTGACCTTGAGCTTCTTTATACGGCCAGCAATGGAGGAACACGTCTCCGATCCAAAAATTGGATCCATTGGATTTTGAAGTATACGTGACGAAAAGATGTGTTGTAATCTCCCAAACACTGCATAGCCGAGTTGATTTCGTCGATTGACCTCTCGGTTGAAGTTCAACTTACCTAGTCGGTCTACTCGTCACAAGTTAGTTGAGAGCTTAATGTTCCCAACAACTACCGGCATATGTGTGACATGGACGTTACAAATGATCTTTGTTTTGTCCATGTTCATCGTAACACCTATCCGTTGGGAGGCACTATTGAAGACATCGAGCATAGAGTTTAGGTGCTGCACGAGAGACGTACTGCAGCGCTGAAGAGTTTCAGGGATATAACGTCACCTTGTCTTACTCTGCAATTGGATAGGTTTCGTAAACTGGTTCTTTATTCGCACAGCTTTCGAAACCTTAGTGTACAAATACTTCAGCACTTCGATACACCGACAGTAACTTTTCACTGCTGCAGGGACTGATATACCGCCCAAATTTCGACAGAATCAAAAGATTTTCTCCTAGTCCACATACGAAATACAAAGTAGCAGATTGTGCTCTTTGGTCTATTGTGCAATTTGCCAAAGGTTATGTGGTGTATAGTCTGTGGTGCTTAAGACTTTTCGGAAACTGGCTAATTCGGTAGGATGGAAGTCGTCGAGTCTACGTGCAAGTTCGTGTACGATTCGCAATTACACTCGAAAGCAGTACGCACACGCGGCTCAGAGGGGAAATCGGTCTGCAGTTCTATATACATATATATATATATATATATGTGTGTGTGTGTGTGTGTGTGTGAGAGAGAGAGAGTGTTTGTGTGTGGGGTCGTTTTGCAATGGATGCCCTTTGCAGAGGAGATTCAGAATGAGAATAGTAATGCATTATTTTAACTGATTGTCGTTCTTAAATATCTGACGCCTACTAATTTAGCACGCAAACATTCAGCCATGCCAGGAGCGCGTGTTCGCTTAGTTGTTATATATGCAATACTTTAAAACAAAAATAGAAGCCTTATTTACTATTATTTTCAAAAACTGCAATAAAGTTATATCATTATTTATATATTTGAACTTAAATATAAAAGGACAATGTCCACTCTTCATAGAAACTTCGGCCGTGGGTGCCCACATATAAAAGCATATAGATATGATAATATGCAACTAAAAGAAAGAAATGGTAAAGGAATTGCTTTAAAAAAAATCGGGATTTTAAAGATATATAAGTTTTTATTTTAACAAATACAGTTTTTAACAGCTACTTTCATCAATTTTATCGCGTTTTATTTTTTTTGTTTTAATTCTAGACGTTTCGGGTGCTTTCCAGCACCCATGGTCACGGCGAACTGAGGTGACTGACGTCCCAATGTCAGTGTTAACCTGGAGTACCTTCAGATTTTTAATTTTTATTTATGGTCCGATCTACAGAATGAACTTACTGTGTCTGAAGTCTTGCGGTGGTATGCTTGGGTTTAGTTTTAATTTCATTAGTGAAAGGGTCCCAATCAGGTGGTAGTACCAAACCTCTTTCTCTATTGATTTAAGGATTTTTTTTTATTTCAATAGTCTCATGTATCATCCTTGATAGGAATTGATGTTCCTTCGAGAGGATTTGTAGTCTAATTGTTCTTTTCGTTAGCTCTATATATGAGAGACCACATTCACAATCAAGCTTGTACACTCCTGCATCTTTTAGAAGAATATGACACTTGATGGATGGTAAGAACTCACTAATCTTCTTCAGAGGCTTGTAGAATGTTCTAATAGAAACTCGCTTCAATATATAGCCAATCTAGTCTGTGACACCCCTGATATATGGTACATAGTGTGACATACACACACTGTGACATAGGGGCGGGACCCGCAGCTTGTTGAAGTGCAGAACCTGCTTGACGTGCTGAAGCTCGACGGCCAGATGTTTGTTGTCACAGATCCCTTGTGCTCCTGTAACAAAGATTTGATAACGATTGGATAACGGTGCTGGTTCCATAAGGACTAAGAACAATGTTATTTATAAATCGTTATTTGATTTAAGCATTATTATGTAATTGTTTGTTGTCCTGAATAAAAAAGGTATAGTATGCTCAGGCATACTCTGAATATTTATATATGTCTATATTATGTGCATATTATCTTTCTATAATGTAGCAAAATCTTCAATTTGTGCTGCACAAAATATTTTAATATGATTATATATTGTTGATTCTAAACGTACATTGCAAGAGTTACTATTTAAATGGTAATTACATATTCTGTATTCTAGAGGTACATTGTTTTTTTTTCTATAGGATAGGGCGACAAACAAGCACACAGTCCACCTGATGGTAAGTGGTTGCTTTGGCCCATAGACATCTACATCTATTCTCGATTACAAATCAAAATGCAGATGCATTGTCACCCTTGAGGACTAAGATTGTTTTCTCGTTTGCAGTAAAAAGGGTCTCCGGTTCTCTACACTCACCATATGAAACACAGCAGCATTAAGCTACTGTTTCACGCTGGTATTCTGTGAAAGCGTGGTCCTTCCCTGGTCGAGCCGACCCATGCTTGCTACAACCATACTTTTAATATAAGTTAGCAGTATGCTGTGTGATGTATGATCTAAGCTTTGTTGTTTTGGGTGCAATACATTACTCACTTCAGATTGCTATTAGGATGAACTAGATGATTCAGATGGTTCCCGTTCTGCAGTTGAATGTGATGCCGTTCTATCAGTCCTTTGCCACCAATTATGATACATACAAGATGACGATGACAACTGAAATAATGTTAAATACAAAAAATGAAGTCAAAGTGAAAAAAATAAAAATAAAATAGATTTGTTTATTTTAAACTCAAATATAAATAAAATATTTATCAAGTTAAATGTTACTGCACAAAGACGGACTTGATGTTCTATATTATTTAATAATTAAGGCCTGACAGACTACCAGCAGTCCAAAAACAATGATAAATCAACTGTCTCATTTCTTGGTAGTTGATAAAAATGGTCAATATCGTAAATAGGCTACAATGTTTGTCAGATATAGCTTATGCAGATGTGAAAAAATAAAACAAGTTCTTGAGTTGACATGCAATCAGTGTAAAAACATGCACCACACTTAATAAATTGAAAACTTACCTCACATGATGCAATTTGTGAGTGATTTGTGATGTGGAGAATCGAACCCAAACAATATGTGTGATCTTATTCTCATAAGTGACTTGCCACAGCTGATGCATACATGTTCAAGACAAACTATTTGTGCATTTTGCGAGTCACACACTACACATACACTGTCAATCGAAACTTATACCTGATAAAGAAGCTATAATTATTATATTGATAATATTTAAGTAAACTCAGTTAAAAAGCATTTCTCAGAGGAAGACATGACACTTCGTGACATGTACCGACCATTTACCTGCTGTGTTCGAATCAATTGTTGAGAGATCAACAATTCAATTTCCTACAAAACAACCGAACGAATTCGTCTTGTGAGCTTGTGACTGTGACTTGACAGGGGCCTTAGGGCCTAGCTGTCAGATTCGATGTTGCCACTTAACTGTCATAAAATCTATGAAATGATATCGATTTTTATTCGATTAATAATATCATAAAAAAGAATAATCTTTGACGCGCTTTAAGTTCTGTACGCTTTTTAAAATATATTTTCCTTTATTTATTGAAATTCTATTTCAAATTAATTTTTAAAAACTGTTAACTTGTGCAGTATTGTTTTATTATGCTCTAGAGAATTCATGGTAAATCAGTTAATTATTCGTTTGTTTAATTATCATAACTATACATGTGAAGTTTATCAACGATTTCAACCGAGCCGATAACAACGGTTGTTTTTGTTTTCAACGGTTGACAACCGCTTTTGATGGCTTGAAATGGATAAAAACCGATTTTTTGTGCAATAATTCTCTTTGGTAATGAATAAACCACAGAAACCACTGTAATGTATAATAGCCCTTTTTTTTAGATACAAGTAGCACATTTTCAAGAACAGCAAATACAACTTTGTCATTTATACAAACACTGAAACACAAAAACATTTGTTGCTGGCGATAATGATAGTGATGTCTCGATGTAAAATCTATGCTTGTTACTACAGAACTCTTCATGGGCCTGCGAGTCTGACTCACACTGAGCTATTTTTTTTTCAACATTTTGTTTTATTTTAATAAACAGTGTTTTCGTTTAAGCGGAGCTCTTTTACTTTAGATTTATTACCTATATCTATAACAATCAATCTGAGTAGGTAAAGTGTTAAATATCGAAGATTTTTGTGAAAAAAAATCGTAGAATTTTCGTAATATTAAATACAAATAGATATATTTTTATATTCTTATATTATGCAATATTAATTGTGTAATTGTTTATTTTTAAGTTTGTTTAAGTTAAGTTAAGTTAAGTAGGGGGTTTCAGTTGAAGTTATTCCCGCTATTATTATTCTAGTTTTAATAGTACATCGTAAGTTTTCATGCGCTTACTCATATTTGATTCGTTTGAACGAGCTTAGAATATTCATAACTGACATTTCGTAGGTAGAGATCGCCATGTAAAAAAAAACCAAAACACAGATTTAAAATGTTAATAGAGCGCCTTTATATTGTCTATAGTTTTAAATGAATGATTTTCATTCAAATCAACATAATTGTCCAAAACTACTCTTGTAATTGAGTATAAATAATAATTATCGAAAAATTATATTAGCATTGTAATAATGACACCATAAGTAATCGATCGAAAAAGGGAAATCGATTTTTAATAAGATTTGTGATTGACAACATGTTTTATTTTATTCACAAACTAATGAATTACGTATTTTTTTAATTTTATTTTTATCTTTTCGGTACTTTTTTGTGTAAAAATGTTCCCATCTTTTTAGGATAAATGAATACCGCGATTAATAACCATAAATAAAGATATATTTTTTAACAAATGCAAATTGTTGGGCGTTCCATGGCCGAAAATGGGCATTCCCCTTTGTATATTCTTTAAGAAATAATAGTTTGGATAGGATCTCAATCGGTCTAGTCTTTGAGCAGTTCTAATAAACGCCCTAAAGCTATAAAAAAGTTTCTTGGAAATCTCAAGATCATACGAAATTCCGAAAAACATTCGATCTGGTAACCCTACGTTAAATATATTCACAAAACATTTTAGAAAAAGTGAAAAAGAATAAATGAAGCGTTTCTTAGGAAATCTAATCAAAAACACGTGGAAGTTGTAACAAGCTCCCAAAATACGTTTACGCGAAGAACGTTATGCTATATTTTAAATGAGGTTCTCACATACGGGAAAAATACGTACCTACATCAATTTTTATATAATAAGTTCCAGGATTTAATAACATCTTCTACAAATAAAAACATTTTATTTAATTTTTACTTAACAAGTATACGTGGTAGAGCCATCTATACTATGGTTGTAGCAAGAATGAGTCGCTTCGACCGAGGAAGGACCACGCTCTCACAAAATTTCAGCACATAATAGCAGGTTAATGCTGCTCTGTTTCGTATGGAGACCAGAAACGAGAAAATCTATCTTAGTTCTTTGAAGTGACAACGTATCTACATTTATATTTTCGCACCTACATTTTGTTTCTGTAGCGAGAAAAAGTAAGAAAGTCTTTGGGCCACAGCATCCACTCAACATCAAGTGTATAAAACAAAGTATAAGGTACAGTGGTATATACACAGTAATCTATGGTACTGCGTTAAAAAGTAACATAGATTAATTTTAAATAATATGTAACATAAATTATATTAAACAAAGTAGTTATAATATCCTACGGACCGAATCGACCAAAGCGGCTAGTTTGATAAGGCGCAGGATAGAAATAAAGTGTACGATTGTGTGCGCAAGCAATTTCTGTTCCCTCAATCTCATAGCTCGATGGAATCAATCCGACACGAGAGAGATCAGACGCTATACCAGCATGCTTACGTGCTTTACGTTATCTACCCGCTTTTTGGGCCACGTAGGGGAAACACCACCAACTTCCTGACTTCCACTTGATATGGAGACTTTCTTAACAAAAGACCCAATAATAGATTGGAATTCGAATCCGGTACCACGTGATCAACAGTCGCACTTTCCAACTAGATTAGACCAACGATGGATTTAAATGATTATTTTCTTATCTTAAAAACGCAATCATTTTTGAATGAAGGTTAATAAGTAGGTAATTTAATTTCAAAGATTGAATTATCACATCACAAAAATGTTATGATTTTCTTTAAGCACATTGAGAGTCAATCGTTTGAGGTCATTCATGTATTCCAATTATTTATATTCCTTGGATATACAGGTATTCGCATTATGTTTTCCTTCATCTCTGAGCAAGTGGTAAATTAGCACTCTTATTTAAATTGTATACGTAGCAGAGCCATGCTGCAGCTATATTATAGTTGTACCACAAATGGGTCAGCTCGACCGGGGATAAACCACGCTCTCACAAGATATTCCCTCGTACAATAGCAGTTCAACATAACGTAAAATAAAGTACGTAAAATAGCAGTTCAATGCTGCTGTGTTTTGTATGAGTGTATAGAACCGGAGAAACTTTTTACTGGATATGAGACATTCTTAGTCCGGTGACAACACATCTGCATTTTAATTCATAGTCGAGGATGGATGTAGATGTCTATAGGCCACAGCATCCACTTACCAGCAGGAGAACTGTGTGCTCGTTTGTCACCATTATTATTTTATAAAAAAAGAAACTACTGCAATTTATAATTTCATTGGCACCGGTGTAATTTACGTCGAGCACTTGGCGTTCAAGCTACTACGGTTAATAGTAAAATAACATAACTTAAACATTCACGCCTGTCACCCAGAAGGGCAGGCACAGGCTGTTGACTTCCGTTCGGCACGATCCTGACCTACCTCACTCGCCACCTTTACATCCATATCTACGTATAGACAGAAAAACCAGATCTGGAAGAAAAGTCATATTTCAAGACTATCAACAACTCTGTAGATATAAATGTAGCGAACCTTCACATCATATTTTTATGTATACGTGTTGTATACAACTACAGTTTATAGAACAAAATAGTTAATACTAGATATACTTCATGTGTTCCTTTTGTACGTAAATATTTCTAAGATAATGATTTCTTATATTTACGCGGACACTACACATTTAAATAAAACTAGTTTTTACGGATTATATCGCGTATATTAACTTATATTATATTCTCGACGTTTCGATCACTTTACAGTACCCATGGTTACGGGGGGGACTGAGGTGTTCGACGTCCCAATGTCATGGTTAACCACGGCTAACTCCAGATTAAAATCATTAATTTTTGTTCCAATCTACACAGTATGAACTTATAGTATCTTGAAGTCTTGCAGTTTGCTTGACGGTTTCCCAGCTACAAGACTCGGGTAAGAAGCTCTCCGTCATCCGCCGTACTCACTAGACCTTGCGCCTACAGATTTCTACTTTTCCCAGAATTTAGATAACTTTTTGGCGGGAAAAAATTCAATACTCAAGAGGCAGTACAAAATCCCTTTGAAGAATTTGTAGCCTCCCGTTCAGCCGATTTTTCAAGAAGGGCATCAATAAACTGCCACTGCGTTGGAAAAGACACATCGATTGCATGAGTAATTTACTTTGATTAATCAAAATAAAAAATATAGTATTTCATAAAAACGGCGATTTCATAGGTAAAGATCTAATATTCTAAAGTGCTTAAAATAATTATCTAATGAACATGTTCATTCGTGAGTATGAATATAACTATGTTGCAAATTAATAGTTTTGTGGTTTAATGAATTTTAACTAAAAAATAAATCAGTTCATCATTATTAAAAACAAACACAAAAATAAAAATAAATTGAATTCAAAAAAATAGTAGAAAGAATTCATCAGAAAATCATCATTCACAAAAATAGTAGAATGAGTGGTACAGAATGTCAAAAATTATGTCAGATTAAAAATTTACGCCTCCGAAAATATAACTGCGATAGCCAATAGGGCGGCGAATGTAAATAGCCCAGGGCGGCTTTGAACCTAAATACGAGGAAGATAATTTGTTCGGATAGAAGAATGAAGATAACTTGTTCACAGTGCTGTATTAGTTCCTACTTTAACGTATGGTAGTGAAAGTTGGGTGTGGCAGAAGAAGCACGAGAGTAGAATAAATGCAGTAGAAATGCGGTCGCTAAGGGGTATGTTAGGGCTGAATCTGAGTGACAGGGTGAGAAACTGTGTGATAAAAGAAGATTGTGGTTTGCAAGATGATGCGGTGACCAGGATTAAGAAAGGAATGCTTCGGTGGTTTGGTCATGTAGAAAGAATGAATGCGGAAAGACTGACAAAGCAAATATATTTATTTATTTATTTAACAATTTATGTAAACACGAAGTATTTTACAATGAAAAATAAAAAGAAATTTTGTACAAAGGCACTGCTTATTTCATAATGAAATTGCTTCCATCAGTCCTGATACTGGACAGATTCAAAGAGAAGCAGATTTTGTGTGCACCCCCATAATAAATTTTATAATATGGATAAACTTAATATAAAATAAAGATAATAAAAACATATACATACATCCATACATACAAACATGCATATACCTAAATACTATGCTACATACATATATAAAATAAAATACAAGTAGACACACATATATTTACAAGTCATACATTGGATCATTGGGACGACAAAGAAAGATAGTGCTCTTTAACTCGCCTTTTAAACACTGAAACTGTTTGAGCCTCATGAATTGCAGCAGAAAGAGAATTCCATAACCTAACTGCACGTACTGTAAAAGAATGAGAATAGTACTTAGTTCTGAAGGAAGGGAAATTTAGGAGGGTTTTTAAATGTGATCTGCAAACTGCATCGGGAGAACGAGCAAAGCGGAATCGATCACGTAGATATGGTGGTGATGTTGGATCGTAGTGATGTTTTAAAAAGGAGGCATAGGATTCGGGTATTCCTGCGAAGTCAGATTGGGAGCCACTTGAGCTGTTTGCGATAGGAGGAGACGTGGTCATACTTTTTTAGCCCAAAAATGTAACGGATACATAAGTTTTGCAAACGCTCAAGCTTGTTTAATTGCTCCTCAGTCGCATCCAATTAACAGACATCAGCATAATCAAGAATCGGAAAAATAAGTGTTTGGACAAGAGAAATCTTCGTTGATAAAGGCAAAAAACTTTGAAGAAATTTTAAAGAATGTAAAGTATAATTGATTTTCCGGATAACTTCTGTGATATGTGCATTCCATGTCAATTTGCAATCCATTATGATGCCCAGATTCTTAACAGTTTCTGAAATGCTTAGTGGAGTGCCATTAATTTGCAGTGCTGGGAGTGAAGTAAAATCGAGTAGGCTACGAGTAAACCTGTTGCCTATGATAATTGCTTGTGATTTTTTGGGATTTATAACAATTCCATATGGTCTGGACCACTCATACATTTTATTAAGATCTTTATTTATTTCAAATATTGCTGAATTTTCTTCAATCACGAGAAAATGACGATACAGCTGTAAATCGTCTGCGTAGAGATGAAAGTTTGAAGATATCACCTTGGAGATATAGTTAATAAAGACAGTAAAGAGTAAAGGAGAGAGGACGCCACCTTGAGGAACACCCATAGCAAGGTTGCACCACTTAGATAAAGTTTAATTTGAACGAATACACTGACGACTAACTAACGACCACGGAGGTAGGAATCAAACCATTGAATAGTTGAAGGAGACACATTAATAGAATGAATAATGCTAAGAAGTATATCGAAATCAATAGAATTAAAGGCTCTACTAAAATCCAGCAGCACGAGTACCGTTAAGTAATTTTGGTCTATACCGCACCGGATATCATCCATTACCTTGAGGAGAGCAGTAGTTGTACTGTGGCCAGGCCTAAAACCAGATTGAAAAGTACTTAAGATATTGTTACGGTTAAGAAACTTAGCTAATTGTGTGTGGACAATAGGTTCAAGCACTTTTGAAAGAAATGGTAGAATAGAAATAGGCCGATAATGAATTGTAGATGAAGGATTCGAAACTTTGGATATAGGGATAATATGAGCTAATTTCCATGACGACGGAAAGCAACAAAAAGATAAAGAGAAATTAAAGATATGAGTAAGAACGGGAATGACAAAGGGAAGAATCAATGTAATCGTTTTAGAGCAGATGTTATCATTTCCAATAACAGTAGATGAAAATGCAAGCACGGATCGCTTGGTATCATCTTCAGTAATAGAAGTGAAATTAAACGAGTACTAATGACGAATTGGGCATTTGGATATTTCGAGTAGAGTTCTGGCTTTATTGAATGATGAGACTATGACAGGAGGGTTGGCAAAGTTTTCGTTGAGATTATCCAAGTCAATTTCACTTCCCACACTAGCAGAATATTTTCCGACACCGACAGATCTCAGAAAACTCCAGGCTTTTGCAGTATCGCAATTTGTGAGGGTATCATGAAAATAGCGCCTTTTAGCATCTCTACACAAACGATTGCAGCGATTTCGTAGTATTTTAAAGCTGATTAAATTGCGTTCCAGGGTAATCGCTTATATCTTCTTTTGGCTCTATCTCTACGCGCCATCAGATCTTTTATATCAGCTGTGATCCAGGGAGCAGGATTGTATCTTATTTTCACACGTTGTACTGGCGCATGGTGATTATATAGATCTAAGATTAGAGAATTGAAGTTAATCACCTTACCCTCAATATTAGAACAATCAATTACCAGTGTCCAGTAATTAAACTAGCATCACCCCTCAACGTCTCCAAGTTAATGCCTTTATAACTTCTAAGATATCGAAAATGTGGCTTGCACTTAGAGGGACGTACACGGTAAGATAGGTAGATGAGATCGTGATATGAAAATGAAGCGCATATTTGTCCGTGATTAGCAACACTATTTAAAAACGATACGATAATCAGATCTAGAAGAGATGGTATACAATTGGGAAAGTGGTGGGTGGCAGATAGAGGCAAGATTTCTAGGTTATAAGAAGACAAGAGATTGCAATATATAAGTACGTAAACCATTTTTCAATAAACATGTGTTGAAATCCCCCATCACGATTACATGGTTATATACAGGACAAAAAGTATTAAGAAGTATGCCTAATGTATCAAAGTAATTGATATTAAGGTTAGGACAATACAAGACCCCAAGGAAAATGTTTGTATGATGAAGTGTGATTTCAAGGAACAAATGTTCCGCAGGTTCCGAGTAAGTTGATAGAGATACACTAATAACCCTGTAAGAAATTTCTGAACGTAAATAGATAGCAACGCCTCCACCACCTTTGCCTACCCTATCATTACGAATAAGAACATAACCGGGTAGTGAATATTGAATAGAAGGGTGGGAAGGCTTGAGAAAAGACTCAGAAATTAGAAGAGCATCAAGATGAGCACTGTCAATGGATGAGAGAAGGTCAGAATAATGGCAAGGAATGCTTTGAGCGTTTATGTGAGCTATGTTAAGATTGTCAGGATATTGAGAAAAGAGGGTAGAAATGCGATCATGCAGGTTAAGATCTACGGAAGGCTCTGAAGCCATGCTTAAAAAGCTGTTAGATGAAGACGAACATGAGAAAAAGCTATCATTATTATCTGTGTCGTTATCCGTATACATATTATTAAAAAGGCACAATACTAATAAATTACTTAATAAAAAAAATTAAATAAAGAAAAAAAATTAACTTAAACAATATTTAAAATTAAAAAAAATTAAAAAAGTAACATTAAGGGCAACTCATCTTACTCACTGGCATGATGGAAGAAATTTATACTTAAAGCTAAGATTAGTTACTAAACAATTAGTGTGTATAAAAAATAAAGAAAAAGAAAAGAAAATGAAAAAGAAAGCTGGCCACAGTATACTGTACAAATCATTATAAACACATACTGTATGATATAATAGTAGTATAATAGTAACATACATTATCACTTTCTAAAATTCATCTGTATTGAACGTCAGTCTAAGAATATTTATTTATACTTTATGTCAAACTTTTAAGCTATGAATGTATTCAAAGTAAATATAATAATATATAACCTGTCGGAAATATCTGCGAACCCGGCTTGATGACGTCATGCAATATGGAGAGATAGCAAAAACATCGATATGCAAAAATGAAATATATTTTTTGTGCGCCAATTTATTTTTATACTTCTATACAACGCCTTAAAATAAATTTAAATAAAAAATAAAACTATTTGTATATATCAATGTAACGCTTTTATACTGGAAAAAATAAATGCAAGAAACCATATTAAGTATAAAAGTTTGTTGTTAGAAATGCTATAAACTTTAATAGGTAATATATATATATATATATATATATATATATATATATATATATATATATATATATATATATATATATATATATATAATACCTATTAAAGTTTATTAATCTGATCTTTTGAAAACAGTGTCATACGGTTGATAATGTACCTACTAAGAAAACTATATTTGTTGATTAAAGTATAAACAAAAACATAGATTACTGGCACAAAACATTAGACATAATACGGCTAAATATGGGACGTTGTACAAATGCAATAATATGTAACTGTACAAAAACAGATATTAACGTCGGCGCGTTTTCTTAGGAACATTTGCACTACTCGTCGAAGATTTTTTTGGACAAGCCATTGTTTCAGTTTGTGGCGCATTCTGCACATCTGTACTAGATGGGTATTTAGCAGTGAGCAGTTCTAATTCTGCCATGCTTTAAATTTTCCTTCGAGATTTATCCGGAAGGATTATTATTATTTTGCCTTCGGACGACCATCATTGTTTTATACCAAAATGTTTACACGCTGAAGTGAATACTTGATGCCTACTCTTGGTCAAAAACTCGGAGATGGTTATATCGGAGCCTTTTAGTCCGGTTTTACTATCCCATACTAACTGTCTGTGTTCGGTATCATAAAATCTAACCAGCACAGGTCGGGTTTTATTTTGTGAGGCTCCCAATCGATGACAGACTTTCAAACAATCTTTATTCACATCAGGCAACTGCAATTGGCTGGATATTAATTCATACACTACATCGATAAGGTTCTCATTTTGTTTTTCGGGCAGCCCATGAAATAAAAGCACTTTCCTTCTCATAGCCGTTTTATGCCTATCAAGCCCAAGGCAAAGTAATTGGATTTGAGTTTTCATTGCTGATAGAGATTGACAAACAAAGGATTTAAATTCAGCAAACTTACGTACTAGTGATGATAAATCTGTACATGAAGAATTGCCCTCCATGTTGACTTTTTGCAGCTTCTTTTTGTATTCACACATTCGGGATCCAAACATTTTTTCAAGTTCAGAGAGGTTATTTGCCAGTTGAACACCCATTGTTGACATAAAAATAAGTCTTCCAGATATCTTTTAATTAAGGAGAAGTAGTGAGCAGTGAGTATAGGTGAGTCTAGTAAATTCTTATAACATATATATATATATATATATATTCACAATAAACATGTAATAATGATTTAAATTAATTTAAAATTGAGCACACTAAATACGCGCGTTTACGGTACGACTACCCGCAAGTCACTATATATGTTGCAGAAGTGAATGGAAGAGTCGGAAAGGGACGTCCTAGGCGGAAGTTTGTCGACCAAATTGGCGATATACTAAAAATGGGCCAAATTAAGAGTACCCTTAACCGACGAGCACGTGTGCGTAGGTATATGGATGTGGAAGAGGCGAGAAAGGTATGTCAGGATCGTGCTAAATGGAAGTCTGTAGTCTCTGCCTATCCCTCTCGGTGACAGGCGAGAGTGTTTTTGTATGTATTATGTAATTTGTTCGGAAAATGTAAGGGTTAATATATCTTTCTGTAATATTAGTTAGAATATATATTAATTGGATTTGAAATATATAAACCAAACGACTTTCAAAAAATTAAAAAGCAAGCCACTGATGAATTATTTGTGTATTTATACATATAATACTTTAGAAACTGAAAAACTTTTATTTAAAATGCATCTTCTCAATTACTCGTTTAAGACATTGTTTAACAAAAATCTTCACCTTAGCCCAAACTAGCGACATCTGGTGAACTAATGATATAAACTAGTAGTGAGGTACATAGAGTAGGTACTTTTTGTAGACCTGAAAAATATTTAATTAAAATAAAGCTAGGGTTTTGACAAAAACAAGTAATAGAGAGATATTATTTCAATGAATTTCAACAAAAATTCAATTGTAGGTGTAAAATACGGTAGATAAATATTTTTTATGCAACGTCAGTAACTTGTTTACGTGACTCAACTAGTGATCCAATTTTGGCACGGAGCAGCATTAATGATGTTCCTAATTAAAGCCCAAGCGAGTATTTATATCACATATAAGTCCGGTATAAAATTGTTCAGCTCGAACTAATAGACTTGTCATTTAGCTTCGCAAACATTGTGTCGTTAGAGTATTTAATAGTGACGTAACATACGTTTAAACGTTCCTTTCTGGTTACGTTCTAATCATATTAAATTTAACTGGATTTTTTGAATAAGCTATAATGTTTATTTTCATATCTAGCACTAAAATAATAAAGGTAGAATTATAATATTTTTGGGGCAAGCAAACGTGCAATTTAAGTGCATAATTAATTTCTTATATTCATTTCAGTTGCTGGCTCTTTTATTATTTCAACTAAATCTGGTAGAACTCCATTTAGCTCAAAATGGAAACATTAATATTGGTAAGTGTTTTACATGCACTTATTTCATCATCATCATCGTTATAGCACTTCACAAGTCCACTGCTCATCTTCACTACGCCACTCACAAAGAATGCCGCCAAACACGCTGAGCTAGCCAAAGATATTTAAATCTTTGGAGCTAGCTGCATCCATCTAATTCTTGCATGTCTTACCAGGCTCCATCTGGTGAATTTATTTATTTAAAATAAACATTTATTTCATTACATTCATTTCCTTCTTTCGTGTTTTTTTTTCTCCTCTTTAAAAATATTTGGATATCACTTCGTTACTTTCTGCTTAATGGCATTTTACATTTGTAGGCACAAAAAATATTTCCGCACAGACAAATATTTTCAGTGCCCACAAATAACTGTTAGCGTCAAATAATTTGCTTAAATAACTTGATGCTAACAGGTATTTTGAAATAAAATGGGTTTAAATATTTTCGGTGTAAAAAGGTATCTTAAGATATAAATCATCATCAGCCTCTTCCAATATAGGGATACCGTGTATTGCCAGTGTAAGGATATCCACCACCCCATAGCGTCCCGTGGGTGTCGTAAGAGGCGACAGAGAGAAACTGAAACTGGTGGTCGGCAGCAGCATCTTGCTGATATAGCTTTGAATAATAAAAAACATGGTTGCCTCGGTTGACAACCCACTTTCCACCCTATGGGGAAATCTGAGGGCCTCCTATGATCAGTAGTGGACTTTTATAAGCTGTCATGAAATTGTAGGGATAGAGACAATTTGTTTTAATCGTCTGGTTTGCAGACAGATTAACGAACGCAGTACTTGGTATTTTGTACGATTGACGCCACTGCTGTCACCGGTCCGTGTGTTTTTTTTTATATAGAAGAGGGTGCAAACGAGCATGCGGCTCACCTGATGTTAAGTGACTACCGCCGCCCATGATCAACCGCAACACCAAGGGAATTGCAGGTGCGTTGCGCCGGCCCTTTAGAAAGGATTAAGCTCTTTTCTTGAAGGTCCCTAGGTCATATGCCTGTTGTGAGCGAGATGGTTATACCGCTGTCCTCCTTATGGCATATCCCGAAGTCTCCTCTTATAAACACCACAGAATGAGACACTCGACTTTATGAAGCTGTGGCAGCTATACGAGAAAAGGTATAAATTGCAAAAATAATTGTATTGCTGAAAAAATATCAGTAAGAGGGTGGCAAGGAACTCTCCTATAATGATTTTTGTGTTAACTGTTAAACTATTAAATTTATAATGCTCTCTTTAAAAATACAAATGCAACAAATCACCGAATTCTACTAAATACTCTGTCAAAGTAGCGCAATTAATTAACATCGTTTTGGTTACAGATGAACAATTCTTTCGCTTTGACTACACATTTTACCCTGAGCTAGATGGATGGCTGAAACTACATCGCATACCTGCTACCTGGCACGACGCTCGACTTAGATGCTATCTTGAAGGTAACATTATAAATTTAATGTAGGTAATTTTATTTAGGTAGTTTACAAAGCTGTAATTCTAAACTGATCACGTAGCCTATTGTTCCGATTTCTAGGCTTCTTCGCAAAGGGTTGGTTGTCAAAATGTGTGCAAAAATATCCAAGAAATAAAACAGCTCCAACTGCATCATTATTACCATGCAGTCCATTACAATTTCACTGCTTAAAGTCTAGGTAACTCGTTGGTAACTTCAACGATAACAGCGCTGACTGCATCTTTGGTCTAGTCGTGGTAAACGCGATTACAGATCATTAGGTCTCGGGTTCAAATCCTGGTTCGAGCTAAAATCACTTCTTGGGTTTTACTGGCAAGAAATTTTTCAGTCCCCGTCACCATGGGTGCTGGAAAGCACCCAAAACGTCGGGAATTAAAAACCAATTAAAATTAAACGCGATAAAATCCGTAAAAGTAGTTTTAATCAATGGCAAGAAAGTTAGGGTGAAGGAATATAGAGCACCAGTGCTTGCGCATACGTTCGCGCACTATTAGATTACTTAATTTTCCATGAACAAATTACAAATTAAAAGAATGTTCGATAGTAGAAATCCACAAAAATAAATTTGGTATGTGCTTTGAGATGTAAAGGATGTATGCGTTATACTTGTGAGAACTGAATTGCTTGAACTTACAATACATTAATTAGCTTTAATTTTGTAAAATTTTCTTTGCTGTGTATTTTAATTGCAAACCAGTTTATGTTTGTGTATTATCATTTAATTTTAAAAATTACTAGAAAAGGGGTGAGTATTTTTTACTGGCTGTGTTTTTACGTCGTTTCTTCTACGGGCAGAGGAAACTCATTTTGAAAAGGTAGTAGATAAAATACACGTAAAATTTAATTTTAACACCAAAAAATAAAAAGGTTTCATTTAATTTTATTTAGAGGAATATATAAAAGTAAATTCATGGCCTCTTATATGATAAAATAATGTCTAATGTAGTCACTAGTCAATAGCGGAACATTGATCTAACCAAACCTCGTTACTGGGATTTTCTAATAAATCTTAACATCAGTTTTACTGAATCAAATTTTTAATTGACATTCTTATTTGAAAAAAAAATTATTCTTCAAACTAAACCAAATCATCATTTAAATTTAAGGCCTGTAAAAAATTATTACCATGATCCATGATGATCTATAGGGAATTTTAAAACTGCACCTCCTATAGTCCAATTTGTTGAAACATATGATGAGTCATTATCTAGCCCGAATTTAGCAATCTTACCACTTTCACGTCCCTTCAGTAATTTTACTAAATTTAACCCAAGATGCAAGTCGAAGGGCTGACACATCATTCTTATATATTTACCTTATTATGCTCATTTTCATCTTGTCATCTCAAGGGTCATATCTGAAAATAAACATGAACATTTAGATTTTGAGTTTTTGTAACTTTTTTCGTAATTCATTATTTTGTACCTTTTAGTTGTACTTATTTTAGTTATTGAACCTTGTACCTTAGTTTAGTCACTGAATTAACGTGTATTATTGGAAAAACAAATAAATTCTTTATCCATCTATTTAATTCTAGCGGTACATTAGACTGCTAAATTTAATTACTGTTTTATAGAAAACACAAAAAAAACTAAGAGGGAATGCCTCCATTACCAGTAAAAAGGGTTTCCGGTTCGCTGCACTTCTCATAAGAATTACAGGAAATTATTTTGCTCTTACTCCGGTCTGCGGATTAAAACCAATTAGATTTTGTCAGAAGGTTGCTTTTCATTTATGCCAGTTTTGGGGTACTCAAATACATCATATTTTTAGTAATATTTTACTTCTGCTTTTTTTCTTTGACCATAAGAAATGTGCAAAGAAGTTTTCTCAAGAACGACACTTAGTAATCATTCAATTTATTTAAGTACATTATTTTCATCAATTTAGTTTGAATTACCCATAAATCGAAGAGGGAAAAAATATAACACAAAAATCCACAGGAGGATGTCCTCCTGTGGATTTATGTGTTAAGAGGAGCGAAAATCGACCAATAGATCATGATTGTGGATCCAAATGGATGCAGTGGTCAGATCTATTATTGTAGAAACTTTAAAATTTCGTATGTCAGTGCTTAACCTAAAAAATGCCGCTATAAACATATTATTTTATTTTCCAATCAGGAGCAGTGTTAGCTTCACCTTTAAATATAAAACTTTTAACTGCTATGAAAAATTTTTCCATTGATGTATTAACCGGTGTACATTCAACAATATCTAAAGGAGATTATTTCTCAGTTGAAGGTGAGTCAAGACACAATAAGTTTTCTGTTTGATACACATAAATAGTATTTTTATGTTTACTCACGCTAGGTACATATTTTAGCGTTATTTTTCTCTAATTTTAAATCCTTTCAAAGAAAAATTCTAAGGTTCACGTATCATAGAATATTCTATATTTTTAATAAAAATATATTCTTAATCGGAACGTAAGACATTTATCTGGAATTTCTTTATTCAGATGATAATACAATTTTCATTTTAGGAGTACCGCTGGCTAGAATGCCAATAAAATGGGCACCAGGGGAACCAGACAATTGCGAAAACAGCGAGGAATGCCTGCTCCTTCAATCTCATGGAACAGTGGCTGACATTAAATGTTCGGAGGTTTTCCCCTTCATATGCTATAAAAAAAGAACAAAACCGGCAATTATTACCAACTGTGGCACTACTGATATTAGTAAGTAAAACAAGGTGTTAGTTCAAATTCTCATGCCTTAAAATATGTAGAAATATTCTTAAATACCATAAGATAAAACAAATTCGTTTACTCACAGAATCATCTGTATTCTATTTTTTATATATAAATTGCATATATAAAGTCAAAAATTTCACTCAGTCATTACAGCTTATCAAGAACAACTGCTGAACATAGGACTTCCCCATAATTTGCTTCATAGGGGAGATATTTGCCATAGTTGCTACTCTTGGCTGGCGTGTTGGCAAACGCAGTGTTTTTATTATTTTAAATTTATTACCATCTCGTGTTTTGTTTCCCCATGTGATCTCTTACAATCCTCATGTTATGGTGTGGGTTAGCTTCTGCTACTTCATGGATGGGCCGTCTTGAAGCGCGGATGTATTCTGTGAGATCATACTCCCACCCACCAGCGTGAAGTAGAAGCTTTGACACAGGTGTCCACTCCCACTGATAATTCGTGCCTTTCCTACTCAGAGTACCAAAAATTCTAATTTGTACCCCGAGTAGTAAAGGTATGAATTATTAGCTGGAGAGGACAACTGTGTCAAAGCTTATAACACTTCTTTGAACCCCTGGCTGGAGTAGGATCGGCGGAGTAGGACGGAATACGATCTTTTTTTGCATCTTACCCATGGGAGGGGGCTTGCTTCTCGCTGAATTTGCTTCTAGCTGGATGATCCCAGCACTGTTGCTGATTGTGTAGTTGATGTGGCGCTTTAGGGAATGCGACTATTTATTTCATCATCTGTTATACATATCGGAGGCCTATCTCAGCCTTGGTTTGATCGCTCCTGTAACTGCAAAACGTAGTAAGTAAGAGCATTTTAAGGTCTGTAGTGACGCTTTGGCGGCCTGGGAAAAGAAGTATAACTCCTCCCTCTAGTCCATGAAAAGAGTTCTTGCTAAAGCAAGTATGAGCACGTTGGCAAAAATGCATGCGGCGAGATTTAGGCAAATTTCATATAGCTCGTATAAAATAATTATCGGGGGGAACTCATTCTGAAAAGTTTGCCAGAGAGAGACAACTGTTGAAGTTGAAGACCGACTGTGGCAGCTTTAATTTCGGGACACCTGACATTTTGAGTGAGATTGGGTGGTTGTACGGAAGTCTGTACACATCATTGTTGGAGCCACACGCAAGTGTAGATAACTATTTAAAAGCAAGTCTCAACCGACACTATTTTGATGATATCCTGGACATCAATGTGAGCGAAATTATAGTGGCTCTCCAGCACCTCTAAAATTGCAAGGCCTCTAACGACAATGGAATTCCAGCGGAACGTTTTGTTTAGTATTGGACTTGTGATGATCGAGCCTATGATGCTCGCGTATTGTGATACTTATAGCGATCGCTTACCCTAAGCACTATTCAGGTCTTTAATAACAGTTAGACAATACCTGCACTTCAATCATTTATCTACATGTAAATAGCACATTAGCCTTAAAATAGTCTGCATTTCCATCCTATTAAAATGTGGATTTCTTTAAGGCAAGAGTGAACTGGTTTAGTTAAGGGGATATAGTAAGTCAGCTCAAATTCTAATTTCGCCCTCACTTCCCCGCGCGTCGTATTCTATGTACCGACATGTTTGTAATCACTAGTACTGTAAGTAGATAAGTCGTTAGATACTTATTTCATTAGGTTTATCATATTTATGCCTGTTTCTTAACGCCAACTCAGTCGCTTCTTATTTTTATTACGGTTATTTCCCATTTTAATTTTACGTCGTCTTGTTGCGTAATGTGTATTCTGATCGTAAGCGCCACAAATTCCCCCTTCAAAGGCCGAAGCGAAACTGACCGGGCGGCAGGAATCAAGCTTCACCTCAAGACGCCGATAGTTTAGGTTATTTCTTTTGACAGTGAAAATAATGGTATTTTAAAAAGTAAATAACATGAGCACTGCTTTATAGTTAGTTCAGTTAGTATGCAAAGTTTCATGATCTTATTTAAAGTATTTTATGAATAACAGCGGTTTATTGTTCAGTTTGGAGGTAACTTTGGATTTATTTTTCTATCGAGAAAATTTTACGGAATTGTGTTTTCGTCTAACATTAATCCTTAACTTTAATCCTCATCTTCACCACATATTTATTTCAAAATTAATGCTGCAATATTTTCGGCATAACGGAGGATCTTGCTAAGCCATTTGAGGTTATATTTCCCCTTAAGCTAAGTCAGCGCTTGATCATCTTCAGCTGCATTACCACTTATGATCAAGTTTGATCAAGAACTGACTTATAGTATTGAAAGATTGACTTACCAGTTATAAAAAAGAAATTATTTAAGACACAAGCATTTTCTTTAAGGTTTATTAAGATATATATATATATATATATATATATATATATATATATATATATATGTATATAATTGATTCTTATCTAGTTCAAACTGTAAACAACAATGTTTAAATACATCAAATTATTCTATACATTATAATTTCCACAGAGTACACTCATGATTCTAGAACCGGTAGCTGTTACAAATTCCACTACGTTGGCCGATCTTGGCCTCGTGCTTTCATGGCCTGTGCAGCAGAGGGCGGTCATTTGGCCATCATAAACAGTGATGTCGAAGCTCAAATTCTAAAGGAGTTGTTTGCAAAGTATCCCGAACATAAAATAAGTGCTGTAAAAAAAAACCTTGCTCATGTTGGATTCTATGACTGGGGTGAACGTGGGGTGTGGAGTACAATTCATGGTAAGAATTGAATATTCCATGAATATTTTCAGATTTCTTATTTAAATTTTAACAAAGTAAACTCAATTCTGGCACATCAACAAACACAAAAGTAGTGGTTTTATTAATTTAATTTTTCAGCAAATACTGAATATTTGTTGAAATTCCTTTTTATTATCATTATCAGAAAAAAACTATTGATAAGAAGGTTCTCTTTTTAAAAAATAAGGATGACAAACGAGCACACAGTCCAACGAATTATAAGTGGATGCTGTGGCTCATAGACAACTACATTCGCCTCGATTACCAAACCAAATCTTTTTGATAAGGCTATTATCAAAATAAAGCCTCAGAGTATAGGTAAATCGGTGCTACTCACCCAGACGGACTCCTAGGCATAAAAGGAGTCCTACCAGTAGTAATTTTATATTTTACTTTGCTACGCTTTTAAACTCAATTCGTACTTTTTGTATAGGAATAGGTTTACTTCACATCAAGACGCGATGATGCGCGGGACTTTTTAGAATTATCTCAATTAAATGTGTACCTATATCTTTGTGTTTGTATTTTGTTAACATTAAATGAAACTAATTTTTACGAATTTTATCATGTTCAGTTAAACCCGACGTTTCAGGTAGTCACAGGAAGGGGGTGGATTGAGGTGTTTGACGTACCAATGTTGTAGTGTATTTGTACCGATCTACGCAGAATGAGCTTAAAGTATCTTAAAGTCTTGCATGGTATGCTTGGGTTTGGCTTTAATTATTAGTTACAAAATCTCAAGCAGATAGTATTAGATATCCATCTCTTCTATTAAAATTAGGATGTTTTTTAATTTCAATAGCCTCGCAAATTATCTTAGGTAGAAGTCTAAGTTTTTGGCGAGCATTTTGCGGTCTGTGTGGTCTATGACTTGTTCATAGACTGCTGACTTCTCGGAACTTGGGTGGTTCACGTCAGCTATATGTTATTTTACGCGGGCTCTTATAGATATATTTTTGTTTTATGTTCGAGAGACCACATTCACAATTAATCTTGTACACTCCTGCATCTTGTAGAGGGATATTGCACTTGACGGTTGGTAAAATTTAACTAATCTTCATCGGCGGCTCGTAGTAGGTTTTAATGGAAGCTCGCTTTAAGATTTAGCCAATCATGTCTGTGATTCCTCTGACGTATGGAAATACAGGCACACGTTCGACCGTGGCCGGCTTCACTCGGTCACTGTGACGTAGGCGCGGGACCCGAAGCTTGCGTTGTCTTGCAATACTCGCTTGATGTCCTGAATCTCGGTGGCCAGATGATTTCTGTCACAGATCCCTTGTGCTTTCAAACAAATACTTACCCACAGTAGCTAACTGTGAAGGATGATGGTGAAATTCGCTATTTAAATATCGGTTGGTATGGGTCTCTTTCGTATACACCGTGTGACAAATAGTGTTTGATTTCGGATGACTAAAACATCAAAAGCAAAAGAATTATTTGTTTCTAGCTCCATTGTGAATTATATTTTAAAGTTTACGGAGTTGATGTGGTCTAAATATGCAGTTACTTTGTCAGATAATAAAATTTTGGAAGTGTCGTCTACGGACCGCTTGTAGAATCTTGGATTAACAGGAGCAGTAAGAAGGGCTTTCTCCTAAAATTTATGGATTTCTCATAATTTTAATTGTAGATAGAATTCACGCAAGTAAATAGTTGTTACAAACGGTGATTCAGCAAAAACGGTTTGCCTAAAATTCATAAATAATACCATAGACAATTTATCCAGAGAGATAAAAACAGTTTTAATTTAACGACATTCGATTGTTGACATTAATAATGTTTTTATTATTAACGATCAAGTCAAATAACAAACATCATTATCAACGTAGAAATTGAACGCAACCGTTGACTACAGACCTCAGAGTAATGCATACGTATGTATATAATTACTCTAAGCTACAGACGCCAAAAATAAACAACCCATGGACTATAATCTGTCAAAATATACACTGGACGAACTGACAAAAAAGTATTATTGAAAAGTATGAAATTTACACTTACCTTTTGTAGAATCCCGTACGAAATAATTATCTGTAGCGTTGAGGATTTTCCGTTTATCAATAAAAAATTAGTAGGGAGAATTTAGAAGCCATTTGTCAAGACATTTTGTCCCTATAATTTTGAAGTTCAGCACCGAAACTAAATCTCCCTAACGACGAGTTTAAAGCGTTGTACAACTATAAGTAAGAATAGATAGATAAAGGAAATGCTACAATAATAATTGAAGAGTCAGAGTATATATAAGTTACAATAGATAGATAAAGGAAATGCTACAATAATAATTGAGGAGTCAGAGTATAATTTCAAAATACAACAACATTTGTCTGACGGAAGTACATATACCAAAAGGTCAAAACAGAACCTACAACTACTACGTTTAAAACAACCAGTGATTTAATGAAGAAATACTCGGGAAAATTAAATCTCGACGTGAATTCGTTATTACCATCATATATAAAATTAAATTCAAACCCAAGCATACCACTGCAATACTTCAAGATACTGTAAGCTCATTCTGTGTAGATCGGACCGAAAAATAATACTCAAAAACTGAAGGTAGCCGGGTTAACTATGACATCAGGACGTCAAACACTTTAGTCGCCCTTGTGACCATTGAAACGTTGGAATTAAAAAGTCATATTAAACTCGATAAAATTCGTAAAAACTAGTTACATTTAGATGGGTTTTAAACGAACAAATTCCATCTGATGGTAAGTGAATGCTGTCACCCATAGACATATACATGTATCCTTGATTAAAAAATATAAACTGCAGATTCCTTGTCATTCCTGAAGACTAAGATAGAATACCTTTTCCAAAAAAAATTGTCCAAGTCAAATTCAAGAATCAATTCTCTGCCTATAAAGGTCACGAGCTAAACAAAATCCTTCTACATGGATTGCCTCATAGGCGGCATTTTGCATTAGTTGCCACGCTTAGCAGTTGGGTTGGCAACGGTTGTTATCAGGAAGATGCTACTGCCCATCCCAAGTTCAAGTTTCCCTCTGTGACTTCTTACGACTCCACGGGACAGTAAAGGATAGTGGATAGATATTCTTACAACCTCACGAATTATTTTGTTTGATGTTAATCAAATAGAATGATTGTTTTTTTTTTATTTTTTATTCTTCTATGCTTACGTTAAATTCTATTTACTCGTTAGTTGGCCTGTAGATATTTTTTAAAGATTAATGCCTTTCTATTCTTTTGTATCAGGTAATAAAAATTTAAAATTTAAGACTTTCAGAATGCTTCTTCAGCTAATTCTGTTTTTAATTATGAAATTTTAGGTCAAAGTCTCAGAGAAGCGGGATATGAATCGTGGGGTAAATGGCAGCCAGATAATGCAACTGCAGAATATTGCGGGTCTATGTTCAAGGATTCGTTATTGAATGATATTTGGTGCCATTGCATTGCACCGTTCATCTGTGAGAAGAAACCAGAGAATCTTTTACCATACGATTCCGATAATTAATTCTTAGTGGATTTTAATTGTAAAACAATAATAGACAATAGTATGGAAACGAAATGAATGTTTAAAATTATTATAGCTCTTAGTAATGCTATACAACATGTAACAAAAACCCTGTGGTTCCCGTTAAGTTCGTTATCAGAATCCGAATTCAAACATATAAAAATAACTTTTTTTAGAAAACTCGACCATATTTTTTTATTTAATTTGCATAAATTTAAATTTGCAAATTGTATATGGTTTTATTACTCTGCATTGTCCGGGGAGTAAGAGGATTTTCCAAAACCTCGCTTTGCCGATGCGCGTGTCAGTTAGAGATAAAACAACATAAAATTTGCGAATATTTTTTAATTTAATAATTTAAAAAAAATATTCGAGTTTTCTGAAAAAAAAATTCTATACATTAGAATACTGATTCTGATAACGCACTTAACGGGAACTACAGGGTTTTTATTACATGTTGTATAATATTGTAAAACTTCCATAATTGGTGGTATAACCATATTTGTACGTGGTAGAGCCACGCTGTAGCTATATTAGTTGTAGCAGAAATCGACCTAGTTTGGACCACGCTCTCAAAGAATACCAGCGTAAAATAGCAGTATATGGCTGCTGTATTTCGTATGGTGAGTGTAGAGAACTGGAAACCCTTTTTACTATTAATATTTTGTTATAGAAAAATTGTAAATAAGGGTTATAGTGAGAGAGAGAGAGAGAGAGAAAGAAAGAAAGAGATAGAGAGGGAGTGGTCCACGGCAATAGTTGAATGGCGGATTCGAACCCAAGACCTTTGAGTTCGCGATCTTATATACGTAGGTATCTATGGGCACAGAATAAATAATACCTATGGGTAACACCATTCATTTACCATTATCTGGAATGCGTGCTCGCAAATGTGTGAACGATTATGCACGAATGTTTCGTCGAATATTTCGTCAAGTGGCAAAGAACGTACAAGGATGTTGTATTTTTTATATTTATATGCAGTTGAAAACATAAATAATACATATCTACATACTGAGAGTTAAAAGTTAAATACGTCTTGCTTCCTTAACATACAAACCTTATATTATAATTTTTAAGAATTACATTCAAATCCCGACCACTGGACGACTACTACTACAATATATTTATCTAAAACAGTGATTTTGTGCCAATTTTATTTTTCTAATCATAAAATAAAATAAAACATGGATAGTGGTGTTAGCAGCACTGAATTTGCATCCACCTCACCGAACACTAAAAGGTGTAACATTATAATTACAATAATCAGATAAAATTTATTCATAGGATATAATACAACATGAATAATTTTATAAATAGAAGAGGTGACAAACAAGCATACGGTTTATTTAATGGTGAGTGACTACCGCCCATGATCAACTGCAACGCCTTTCAGAAAGGAGTAAGCTCTTTTCTTGAAGGTCCCAAAGTCGAATCGGTGCGGAATAATCTCCCGTGGTAAACGATTCCACAAAAATATTGTACGAGGAAGAAAACTCCTGGTAAAACGCCCAGTAGTGCACCGTAAAGTATCTAGATTGTGTGGATGGCCTCGTGAGTTTTGTCGCGATGTGCGTTCATGAAATTTGGGGACAGGAATCTATCCGAATGAATCCTCAGAGCACTCCCCGTGGTAGATGCGAAAGAAAATGCAAAGAGATGGAACATCCATTCTCAACGCCAGTGAGTCGAACCGATCAGAAAGAACTCGGTCTTCTATGATTCGAGTCGTCTGCGCTGGATGTGGTCAAGTACACGGAACTGAAATTACACGTATAAATTAGTTCATTTGTTTCACTTCCATATTCAGTGAGGTTATTGTTTATTCGAATGATAAATTTTATCTGACGATTGAAAAATTTTAAATAACCGTAATATTTAGTTTAAAAATAAATACATTTTGTTTATTTTAAAACCAACGCGGTTCACGGGTTTTACCTGTCTCGTTAGTATAGTGGTCATTAGCGTAGCTACGGATGATATCCTCAACGGTTCGAATCCAAATCGGGAAAAATCTGTTGCTGCACTTATGATCTGTACATATTATCTCTAATACAGTCCCGACTTTTCTTAAGTCTCCCTCTACTCTTATATCATTATACTTTTACTATTCATATATCTAATTTCATTGCCACATGTATTACATGGTTTACTTCCTTTCGCATAATATGTCCATACCACGCTAGCTTCCCACTTCTTTTTCTCTCATCTCTTATTATAAATATATATATATATATATATATATATATATATATATATATATATATATATATATGTATGTATATGTAATTATGTTGTACTCTTTTTTAAATGTCCTAGCTTTTCTTTACATTAAAATATATAAATATTTATATTATTCCTTATCCTTATCCAGTAATTTTCTCATAATAAAACTTTTTCAACTAAGGAATATGCACGCTTTTGAACTGAACTGACACTGCTCAAATTTTATGAACGTTTTATTTACGAGTGGTTTTATTATCATAATAATGTAAGAACTAAGAACTATACGAGTATTTCTATAGACCACAGACACAGACATAACCAACAAATGTTAAAAAATATTTAGCTAAGATCCGCGGTATAAAATAAAATGATGTGTTAAGACACACCTGGTTTGAATATCACCTTCACCAATGCCAATACCACTACGCTGGGAAAGATACACCACCGTCAGTAATGCGACACGTGTCTCGTCCTCTCTCAACATCTTTAAGCCTGCTGCTCAATATAAATACAGCCTCGCGGTCTTTTTTTATAGAATGACTGTGACAAACGAGCACATAGTCCAACTGATGGTAAGTGAATGCTGTGGCCCATAGACATCTACATTTATACTTAATTAAGAATCAAAATGCACGATAGTTTTGTACTCGTAGGGAAATAAATTAAAATAAAATATTAAACCACCTTTGCCCAACCAAAAAATGCAACACTAATGGGAGATAGATGTCGTTTTGACGTTAGTTATTAACTGTCATGAGGTTATTGATTCATTTATGGTTGGCTATTTGAATTCTGAAATGTTGTGTTATCCTTATCACTTAACCAAAAACATATCGCCAAAGAAATCCACAAGAAACACAATAAACACATTGACGAGTTCACAACTACACGACCAAATCCGGAATAAATAAAAATATCACGCTACCTACATTATTTTATAACTCAAGTCATCTCTCAGAAATGACATTTTACAAATAACCGCGTCTTTTTTATGACTATAAGAGCGCCATAATGTGAAACCATCAAAAACTTGGGATCACATTTTTATTTTTAGCAAGTTATTATGTATGATTTATTCTCTAATTTTATTTTTAATTAAATCCCTGAAGTTTTCGCTTTTTTACGGTACAGTGTATATGTGTTTGGCTTGAAGTAGACTGTCTCCTTTGATATTTCAAAATCAGTGTTCCATTACAGTCTGCAATCGTTCGCTAACTTTTGTAATTGACGCAAGTGCTGTGATACTCAGGGAGTAGAACAATTAAATTTCTACTTTGAAACCTTATAGCCATATAGCTTGAAGGACCCAATGGCGATATTTTTACACCGCCACTACACGGTATTTTTTGTGTTTAATTTTTTATGTTTAAATTAATTTTACAACGTTTATTAATTTCATTTATTATGTAATATTGTAGTAATTTTCCTTAAAAATTTTCAATAATGTTTTATAAAGTTAAAGTAACAACGCAGACACGTTCGCTCAACTGGGAGTTTCATGCACAAATGAGATTGTCGCGACGGTGGCGCTTGCGGAGATGCAAGTAAACCTAATTTGCTGTTCCTCGTCCAATAATTATAGGAAATTGACGGGAACTCAACGTCAGTCGCCTTCCTAGTTTGTGAGAACAAATTTCATTAACGCTATAATTTTCCTTCTAGGCCAAGTTCAGATAATATAAAGTCAAATTCACTCTATAATTATGAAGATAAAATAAGTTTAATTTACTATTTATTTATTTTTATTGTTACTGCGATCTGTTGTACCCCCCACCTACCTAGTATATAATATTGTAAACCGTCCATAAAAATTTCTTAGTAGTAAATACAACTTGAATGGTCTAGAACTTAAAATGCTGACACATTTTTCTAGTCATTATTTGTATACATAATAGAGGTTCCCATCGTTGAGACCACAGTCAGTCTAGACCAAACATCCGTCGCGTTTCCTTCCCTCGTTTTTCTAAATTTCATTTTAATTTATAGTCTAATAAATGAGGTTTCATTCCTCAAGTTTTTTTAAATAAGTATTTTTAAAACCCCACCCTAACAACAGATCGTCAATACGCCAAGCGTAATGATTTAGGCACATCAAGCTGCCTGCAGCGGGAAAGATCCACGTCCAGCCGTGAACTTTTATAGGCGGATAAAGAAGTAGAAGACTTAATTTATTTATTCCAATAAATAAAATATATTTACTGCCTTGTTGATCTATTGTTTTTAAACGCGATCGCTGATGTTGAGGCCTGGACCCGAATTCCGGATCGGGTCAAATTCATTTATTCGTATTTATTAGGGTTTTCTGTTAAGAAATTCTCAGTAGCAGCCAAACGTCAGAATTAGGTGATGTTTGCCCTCGTACGTTGGAAAGTACGTAAAGCCGTTGGTCTTACACCTGATCTCTCTCCGGCGGATTAACATCTCTGAAGTGAGGGAATAGGAGGTGCACCTGTGTTCGGGCACTGTAATCCTGTCCTGCGCAGATGGCCAGCCTTAGTTGAGACTGGCTGCCATGACCGCAATTTAGCCTGAGGTATATTAATAAATAAAATATAAATTATGTTTAATAATATTCTTGTCATCTATATTGAATAAAACTGTTACTTACATGAATACCTATATATTACTATACTACCGTTCCGCCCCGGTTCACACGGGTGATTTCTGGATCTCAACAACAGCGCTTTCTACCGAATCCAATTGTGAATCGTAACTAGGGAGGGACCTACTCAAACGTCAAAACTCAAACAAATCAAATCGGTCATTGATGACAACGAAGGAAAAAATCCCGCTCTCTTTTTTTAATGCTTTAGTCACTTTTTTAAATAATTAAAAATTTGATACGCTATACAATTATTTAGGTACTATGACGACTATAAATATCACTGTTATTTTTTTGTATTAGCATTAGGTGTGCTGTAGCACAAGTTCCAAATTAAAAAAATATCTGAAGTATAGGACAAAATAAAATTAAGTTAATTTTCTTTTTGCATTTTTTACAATTTTTAAGTTTTAATCAATTATCATTTGTTACGGTATAAAAAATGCATAAACACCACTATGGATAGTTAGTATAAACGTTAACAACTAATCAAGATTCTAAAATGGTATGGTGGCACTATAATGGCACTAAGTACAAAAAGATTCGAGCCGATCAAAAATTCACTTGAACAACAATGAAACACAATTATTAATTATTATCCTTAAAAATGTAATTGTGTGCCCTAAAAACAAGTTTTGGGTCACAGATTAAGGCAATCGAAAGTCGTCAATAATTTTTTTTTGAGATAGATAGTTACACCATTGGTAAGCAAGAGCGGAACGTACGTGACGTGACAGTGACGCTATTAAAATTTTGAAGTGAGACAGAGAGTGACTCGATTATTAAGTGATTTAAAAACTGAACTGACCTGCCATTATTCTGGATTGTGGTATTGTCTTTGTTGACTAGATTATTTGACTTTTTTTAACAGGCCACTCCCATACATAGCTTTACAATACGCTATTATGCACTTAATTTATTGAGAGTGCTGACACAACGCAAACAATGTAAGCAGATTTTATCGTGGTAGGTATCCGAACGCCTTTTCAAAATGTGGTTTACCAAGAGATCGGAGAAATTCAGGAAGAACTAGGACAGATCACGATGGAGAGGTATTCAGGAAATTGAAAATGATCCTATCACTTAAGTGCGTGCCATAAAGGACACTAAGTCTCAAAAAGTACTTACTGCACATTGTGTTCTATAACGTCACAAATTTCATCTGTACCACTATTACCCTGTGACTATCATGCAAGCGCGAGTAGAATTTTTTCGTTTAATGCTTAGAAAATATACTGAGGATCCACAATTATTGGATAAAGTTTTTTAGTCCGACGAAAGAAGTTGGAGTATAAAGAACCCGCACTTAATGAGAGAAGGCAAATTTCATTACCAATTTAAAGTGAATTTCTGGACAGGCATATTCAACGCCAAAATTATCAGGCCCTTTGAGTTGACGGGAGACTCTAATGGCGAAATTTACTTAAATTCTCAGCAAAATTCGTTTTCTAGATCTTCTAAGGAATGTACCTTTAAACATATTGATCGATTGAGCGTCTTGGTCCAAATTTACGACCGCCCTGTTCTCCCGATTTAAGCCAGTTAGATTTGTTTTACCGGGGTGGCCTAAAAGACAAGTTATATTTAAAACCGCTTCTTGAAGACTGCAAAAACTTAAATACACGAGGATATGCACGATTTATCAGAAGATCATTTTTAAGGCTTTGCCGCGCATGTATTTTTTTTATAGTGTTAGGGTGACAAATGATCGCTAAGCCACCTGATGTTAAGTGGATACCATATCCCATAGCTGTGTGCTAGTGGTATAGCGGTTAATGCTGGTGGTAAACAATTTGAAGATTTAAGTTGATATATATACATAATAAGAGTTTCAGTTTCATAAGTTCATTTAAACATCTTTCTGTCCCACTCTTGCTTACCAATGGTGTAACTATCTATTTTACTCTCAATTCAAAAGTCTATTAACGACGCTTTTATACGTAAATCTGTAACCCAAAACCTGTTTATATAAACAATTGTGTTAGGTTTCGTTCAGAAAAATATGAATATTTTTTGTGCTCAGTATTTTAAAATCTTGATTAGTTTTGCTAACTTTTATAATAATTTGCCATACTAGTGTTGATACATTGTTAATACCGTGACGAGTGAAAGTTGATTAAAAGTTGTCATTTTCAAAAAAAAAATCTAAAATAAAATAAGAAAAAATTAAAAAAAATGTTTTTTTTATAACGTGAAATATTATCGTATTATTTAGAAGTGGGATAAACAGCTATATCTCTGAGGTTACTAATTTGTCCACTGCCTGGTACCCGCTTTACGTTTAATTTTGAGACTTTTAGCAGTGGTATAACCACGCGACAGCTTGTTGCACGTATGGGTCGGCTCCAACCGGGGCGGTACCATGACCTCAGAATACCGGCGGAAATTAGATGCTCTGCTTCCGCGTTGCGTCTGGTGAGTTCAGGTGGCCGGAGGCCCAATTCAGCCCTCCCCCCCCCCTACCCCATTAATATGGTAGCGGAATTAAATGTAAGACTGCCCTAGGAGGGTAACAGTACTGCCCTGCGTATTCTGGGGGGGGGGGGGCAAAATTCCGCTCAAAACAATAACAGCTCAAGGCAAGCTGAGCAACAAGACCAAGGCAACCCTGCCATACTATCCGTAAATTATTGCAATATCAGGAGACTTCGTCGCCGTCCACTACCATCTCGAGACGGCTACACCGTCTCTGCTGTTTCTGACCGAGACACAGGTGTCCTCTCCGACTCACACTTCGTATATCTACTACCCGGGGTACAAACTGGAACACTCCTTTGTGTCTCGAGCTGGGCTGTTTGCGTATACGTCAGAGAAGACCTGTCCATCCTTTGGTTACGCGTAGACAGCGACGACCATCCGCACGTCTACGAGTGCCACTATAGGTCCCATGGTGGTAATACTGAAACAGACCGACTTATCGACCACGTTCAAGTGACTGATCCCATCCTCAGAAATCATCATTCCTGAAGAATTTAACGCCCATCACGCCGAATGGCTTGGTTTACGTCTTACCGAAAATACGGGGAGATCTTTTTTCTATAAAAAAACTTACGTATTATAATATCATAATTATAACTCGTACTTCTGTTAAATCCAGGTACTATCAACTATAATATCTTGTTGAACAGTATCGGGCTTGTCTAACCGGGCGTTTAGCAGCTTAAGCTCAACCGCCTCAGATCCGATTAAAAAATTATCTTCAGCGAACGCTCTCCGCCACGGCTCAGCTTCAAGTGTTCTAATGCTTTTTTATAACAAAGGAATGGAATTCTTTGTTGGCTGATAAAATATTAGATATCATTTATACGGTAGAAAGACGAATCCTTTGTGTTATAAATTTGTTTGGATTTTTGTAGATAATATTTGAGTAGATTTTTAAAAAGCGTAATCGTTCATTACAACCTATAAAAGTTCACTGCTGAACATAGTTCTTCCAAATAGATTGCCTCATATGGGGGATTTCGTCATAGGGTGGTCGCTACTAAGCTATTTCTAATTTGTTATGTATTGGTAATTGTAACATACGTGACCGTAAGCTATTAATTTAGAAATAAAAGTTCCTCTGGGTTTCTTGCTAGTTCCTCACAGGTCAGAGGTGTTTTGTCCGCACCAGTGGTAAATTAAAATAAAAAGTGACTTTTAAAAAGTATTATTTATAATCTATGTTGAATAAAATTTTTTTTATAATTTTTAGTAGTTTTCAAAAAGAGGTTACTGCCCATCTCCTGTTCAAGTTTCCCTCTGTCACCTCTAACGACTCACGGATATATATAATATAAATTACCTTACAAGTAATCTTAACTGAATAAACACATAAAAAATATAATCAATGTGAACTGATTTGATGAGCATATTATATTATATAAATTAAACAATAATTTTAACTCATCAGAGTGATCCGATAGACTACTAAAATATTAATGTAGAACTGATTTTACCACCCACTCCTCCTCATTCTGCGCTTCCTCGTATCTGAGTAACTAAAAATATACCGAGGATTGAAAGTCCGCCAAATCCGTGGCAGCTCGGTGTATTCTCATCCACTTCGCAAAATGCTCTCGAAACAAAAACAAGTCTGTGCATATATGTGGCACATATGTAGCCGCTTACTTTACCTACTTCAAAAGCTAAATAGCGCGTATAACACACATGCTATAGCTGAAATAGGTCGGCTAGACCGGGGTGGTACCACGGACGTCTTATACAAATATTTGTAAATTATTGGACATTAGTAGGTACCCTAGACACTAGATAATGCGAATAGAGGGCAAACGAGCAAGCGGCTCACCTGATGGGTAGTGTCGACCGCTGCCCGTAAGCAACTGCAACATCAAGGAAATCGCAAGTGCGTTGTCGGCCTTTTTCTTGAAGTTCCCTTGTCCGGAAAATTCGCTGGTTGTAGTCGATTCCAAAGGGAAATTGTGCGAGGAAGGAAATTTCTAAAACCTAGTATTATAATTCTTATTCCCTCTTGAGTCCACTACTGGACATGGGTCTCTCGTATTTTAGAGAGGATTTAACTTAACCGTCACGTTTGTGAGGCGGAATGATGACTGCAGTACCAGGCGTTTCGCACTTTGAGTCTGTAGTCGCCGGTCTTGACGTTTTCACTTTCGCCGTATACAAGAGGTACGTGGTAGAGCTATGCTTAAGCCATAATATAGTTCTAGCACAAATGTGTCGACTGAATCGGGGAAGGACAACGCTCTCACAGAATACCATAGATAAATAGCAGCTTAAAGCTGCTGTGTTACGTAGGGTATGTAGTATGTAAAGAAACGGAGACATTAGGAGTGACACCGCACCTGCATTTGGATTATTGATCGAGGATAGATGTCTGAGCGATAATATCCACTAACAACGTAAGCTACCTGCTCATTTATCATCCTTATTCTATTGAAACAGAACATAAATATACTCCAATAAGAAATTATATAACATCATAAACTGTGTCATCCCATTTGTAACAAAATACGTCACTAACTTTAATAAGCTTTTTAAATATCAGCTAAAGTTAATGACGCAAATGGGCTTAAAGTTTCACATCCATTATATAAAATGCACTCTTTCAACGTCGGGGATTTGCCAGAACCCATTAGCGGTAAAGACGAGTTCTTATGAAGTGACACAACCAATTTCATTATTGTGTATTCTTTATCGACAAAATGTTACTGCGGTAAACACTAGCATATTATTGTCAAAGTGAAAATACAGTATTATTTTAGAAACAGCTTGTTTAAAATATAATTCGACAATGTAGTTTCTCAATTAAGACCCAGCATCTTCAATAGCTCTCGGTATTTCAAAGAATGTAAAATATCGTTTATATCGCCTTAGAATGAATGATATAACTATCCGTTTTTTTCTCTTTATTTACGTTCAAACAGTCATTTACTTTAACTTAACATTAGCTAAAAAAATACAGAGACTGCCTTAACATTTTCAGAATCTTACATTATGAGACTCTTAAATTTAATACTTACTTGCTTTGATATACACTGTAAACACCGCAAAGCATACATTATTTGCCGTATCATGGCTACATAATAAAAGTTATTAGCACCCTTTCTCGTCCCGTGCACGTCGTAAGACTAGAAGCGGTTTAACCCTCTCGCATTCATACAAGAAATTCCTAGACCGGTGACGGGAAGCAGTATCAAGGGTGCAGACGTCCGTATCTGCAATTGCATAGCGTGTCTTTTTATACATATAAGAGGGGTAAACGAGTATGTGACTCACCCGATGATAAGTGACTACCGCCTGTTAACAACTGCAACACCACCGGAATTGCAAATGCATTGCCGGCTGTTTAAAAAGAGTTGGCTCTTTTCTTGCAGGGCCTTAAGTCGTATCGGTTCAAAGAAATAGCTGGCGATAGTCGATTCCGCAGATATTAGTGGGTATTCTTATGGCGCTACTACCGCAACCGTGCAGTGGCAGTGTAAGAATATCCACTACTTTATAGGTATCATCCCGTGGTTGTCGTAAAAGGCGACAAAGGAAATAAATCAGTAGATGGGCAGCAGTGTCAGTTTCTAATAACGACTAAAAATTAAAAAAAACTGCGTGTGCCGACCCGCTTTCCAAGCGTGACGACTATAGCAAAAATGAGGTAATCTATAGTGGAGGCCTATGTTCAACAATGACGTTTGATACCATCTGGATGATTGGTGGACCACCAATCATCCAGATGGTATGAAAGTATTGTACCCCTCTATCTAAAACTATGATCTATATATATATATATATATATATATATATATATATATATATATATATATATATATATATATATATATATATATATATATATATATATATAAAAAATTCTTCAAATTTCTTATAAGAGTAATGATCTATATATATATATATATATATATATATATATATATATATATATATATAGATCATTACTCTTATAAGAAATTTGAAGAATTTGAGGTTAGATTAGCAGGTGCGAAAAAAGGTGTGACGTAGTATAGTCATGGTGTAAAGAAGTTGCTTAGGTAAGCGAGTGCGCAAAGGGTCTTGTTAAGAAGTGGGGGTGTTGAGAAAATTTAAAGTAATCGAAGATTTTTCGGTTTTTTTATTTTAAATTTGCCATTTATTTATATTTAAATTATAATTCAAATAATAATATTGGTGTTTTGTGTTTTGTTTTTTGTTTCAGTGGTTTCATAAAAGCTCTACTGGCTATTATTTATCTCTTTACAGCCTCTGTTTTATTCTGCACATTAAAACTGGGAGATCCTCTTTCAATTGTGTCCCTTTAACAGTGCGATGTGATAAATTCTCATTCATTATGTTCGTTGTAGGCTCTTACGTCTGTTGCAAGTGACGTTAAATAATTTGTGCCGGTAAATTCAAAAGCCATTGTTTAAGAAAACACCATTCAACATTTTACAAATAAAAAGTTAAGTTGATATCGTCAACGAAAGCAAATTCTACATCAGCTATTTATGTAATTAAAAATTAATTATACTGGTAGCACAGATGGTTAGCGCTTGCTGTAAATTTCACAGTACGCGAGCAAACCAAATTCAATTATGCAGATGCAGTAATAGGTCCTAGACTTCTCAACCGTTCAAAGAAACTTATACAGCGCGTACAAAATGCCTGTGCCCGTTTCTGTTTTAAAATACCTCTCCGTTCACATGTTACACCTTACATTAATAATGCAAAAATGCTCAAAATGGATTACCGGTGGCAGTTGCATTTTGCTACGCTGTTGTTTGGTTGTATAAAATACAGGACGCCGTCTTATCCCTATGAAAAATTGCGCTGGGCTCGAGACAACGTCTTAACAAATGTAGTGACAAGAGCTTCAGCGTACGGGTTGCTTCTGCCTCAACACCGCACCGCTGCGTTTAGAGGCAGTTTTCGATATGCAGCAACCAAGTGTTGGAACAACTTGCCGCCGCCGTTCCGTAATATACAATCGATACATAGCTTCCGTCAAAAATTTAAATTGTTCCTCTTAGATCAGCAATCTCAAAGTCAAGTAGTGCAGATATTTTGATAGTATGTAATTTTATAAATAATGTATGAGCGTATATATATATATATATATATATATATATATATATATATATATATATATATATATATATATATATATATATGTATGTGTGTGTGTGTGTATATATTATTTATTGAAATTATGTAATGAAGCGGTGTACTTCAGCTGGTTTGTGTATTTGTTTGTAGCTTAAACTTAATTACGTTCCTGAGTGAATTTCAATGCAACCTCTTACAGTATTAAGAATATTTTATAAGAATTATGACAATATTACAAGAAATAAATTTTTGTTATTATATTTGGTTTAACACAACAGAACTGCCCTCTGCATATAAAGAATGTATAATATATGTATATATATATATTTATACTTATTTGTGTATTTTTATTTTAAATATATAAGGGTGCCACTGAAAATCAGGGTTGGGGTGTTGTACTTCTGATACATTCCAACATATCCTGAGTGGCTTTCCTTTTTGGAACAGAGCAGCATTAACGGGTGGATTGTCTTTGTAATACACCCTATGCATTACTCCTTATTATCCAGTTCTTTATTATTATTTTTTTTTCTTTTTTATATTATTGTTTGCTTTTTGTTTTTTTTTGTTTTTTTGTTTTATCATATCTATAAACAAGGAGTGAATGTCCTGTTTCATGATTTCTATGTAAAATTTTTTTGTTGTTTTTGTTGTATGACTACTTAAATGTTATTTGTTTTATGTAATCCACTTGAGTGTGTTGCATGTGCCAAATAAAATCTGTTTCTTTCTTTCTTTCTTTCAAACCGGGTTCGATTCCCGCCGGAACTAATGAAACTGTTATTTGCAATTTAAAGTACTGATAAAGTAAAGAAGAGATGCATGGTGGAATGATGAAGTGAGAGATGCTGTAAAAAATAAGAAAAAAGCATGGTTAGACTACTTGGCCTCTAGTAACGATAAGCATATGAGAGAGAAGATGAAAGAAAGATATAAGCTGCAGAAAGTTCATGCGAAAACATTGATTGAGGAAGTACGTGAAAGGTGTAGAATAGAAGCGGACGAGAGGTTGTCGCAAAATTTTAAGGAAAACTCCAAACTCTTCTGGAAAGAGGTTGAAAGGTCCCGGTGTGGTGCGACAGCCTTAAGAATGAACAAAGTGCTTTCAAGAACCAATGACGTCCTCTCAGAAAAATCGGACGTCATGCAGCGATGGAGTGAATTTTATAGAGAAATGTATGCGTGTCATGATCTTAGTGAAGGATTCGGGGGTGACGCCGTGACTGGCACGCCAGACACGGACCTCGATGAAACTGAGGTCATCAGCATGAAAGAGATTGAACGTGCGATTCGAAGTTTGAAATGTGGTAAGGCTGCGGGACTAGACAGAGTTACTGCTGAAATGGTCAAGTACGGTGGGCCTCGCGTCTGGGACAGCTTTCATCGGCTGTGTAATTTGTGCTGGCGGACGGGAGATGTACCGGATGATTGGCGATCCGCGGTCATTGTGCCTTTATATAAAGGTAAAGGTTTATATTTTGACTGCGGGTGCTATCGGGCGATCAGCTTGACCAGTTTAGCAAGTAAAGTTTACTCGAAGGTTTTGACACGTAGGATGCAAGAGAAATCGGAAAGATTCTTATGGGAGGCACAATGCGGATTTAGACCTGGAAGAGGATGCACGGATCGAATGTTTTCTCTCCGCATGATCACGGAGAAGCTTCTGAGTGTTAACCAAAGGATTTTCTGTGCTTTTGTGGATCTGGAGAAAGCATTTGATAAGGTTATAAGGAAGAAAATTTGGGAACTGTTGCCGGGATATGGTGTGGATGGTCGATTGTTAAGGGCTGTGCAGTCACTTTACTATGACTGTAAAGCCTGTGTGAGGGTAGGGCATGACCTGTCACCCATGTTTAGCATCCAAGCGGGCGTAAAACAGGGTTGTGTTATGTCTTCCTGGCTGTTCATACTGTATCTAGACAGCTGTTTAGAGAAGCTGAAAAATAGCTGTTTGGGTGTGAAATTGGGTGACATTAAAGTTAATTGTCTGCTGTATGCTGATGATGCAGTGCTTATTGCACCATCAGAAGCAGAACTGCAGGCATTAGTCACGTGTATGAAAGAGGAATGTGAAATTAAAGGTCTCCGTTTGAATGCCAATAAAACTAAGGTTCTGGTATTTGAAAAGGACGAAGAGAGAACGAAATGTGAAATATGGGTAAATCAGGAATGTCTAGAACAGGTAAATGAAATTGTATACTTGGGGAGTGCTTTCAGCCAGGATGGAAAATGTGATTTAGATGTGGATAGGCGTGTCGCTGCCGGAAACAAAGTCAATGGTGCCCTGAATGCATTGGTCAAAAGGCAAGGCGTGGTGAAGAGTGCACGCCTTGCAATACATAACGCAGTGTTGGTACCGACTTTGTTATATGGCAGCGAAACCTGGGTATGCCAGAAGAAGCATAAAAGCAAGTTGAATGCAGTGGAGATGCGATCTCTTCGTAAAATGTGTGTCGTTACCACAGCCGACCGAAAGCAAAACGAAGAGATTCGCAATATGGCAGGATTGAAAGATGACCTTATCACAAAAATTGATAGGGGCGTACTCCAATGGTTTGGGTACGTTGAACAGATGAGTGAAGACCGAATGGTGAAGAAAATATATAGAGCGAAAGTAAATATTAAAAGGTGTCGAGGTAGACCGAGACTAACTTTCGAAGACCATGTGAGCAAATTGCTCGAAGAGGGGAGGGTCAAGAGTACTCGGACGTACGACGTACCTAGACGTGCATGTATGAATAAGTTAATGAACCTGAAAGAAGCGAAAGAGGTATGTAAGGATCGTGACACTTGGCGATCTGTTCTCTCTGGCTACCCCGTTAGGGATTGTGCGTGAAGATAAGTTAGTAAAGTACTGATTTACCTTGTGATCGGCGGTAAAAGAAAACGTCGTAGGGAAACCAGCAGGTCTGAGAAATAACAATAATATATTTCTAGGACTTGAATTTCGCCAACACGCTTTGGGAGCAACGCGGCGGACACTTCCTTGCCCTAAAACCCTTTCAGAAATGAGAGGAGGCCTGTGCTTGGCAATGGGACGTATATAGGATGTAACCTTAACTTTTTAACTTTAAACCATATAATGACAGCGTAAGAGAATTATCGTCGTTTATTATATACATTAGTGCTACGCTGCAGCTATATTATGGTTGTAACACGTATGAGTCGGCTCGACCGGACGCTTTCATAGAATACCAGCGTAAAATAGCAGCGTAATGCTGCTATTGTACTCATGGCGAGTGTGAGTGAAAACTTCATATAGGCATTCCATTTACCTTCATTCTATTAGTCCTCTGGGATGGCAACAAATTTTATTTTTAATAGATCTTTAAAAGAAGGAAGCCTCCCAATACTATGCAAGCAAGCACATAATATAATACCTATACACAAAAAGGTCAGAAAAAAATAGAAAACTATAGACTAATCTCAACATTAAATACATTTAGTAAAGTTTTTAGGGAAAATAGTATTCAATATGGAGTATTAAATAATATACCTTCAATTCCACTCGAACAACACGGCTTTGTTAAAGGTGGTTCGACAACTACCAAACTATCCCTATTTATGAACGACGTCTTACGTGGGATGGACGGGGGTTTGCAGGTTGTTGTGATGACCTATATACGGACTTCGAAAAAGCATTCGACCGAGTGGATCATGTCATCCTGCTCCAAAAACTTCAAGTGCTTGGGATTTGTGGCGATTTGCTAAGGTGGTTTTTTAATCGCAGCCAAGCTGTAATCGTAGGTGGTTTCAGATCTGATTATATAAACGTCCTTTCGGCTGTTCCACGAGGATCTCTATTTGTTCCTCTCCTATATATAGCTTACCTGTATGGTGCAGGAACATGTTTACAACATGCAAAGTTTCTTCTATACGCCGACAAGAAAATATATATGAATATGAGCTCATAAAATGACTGTCAGCTCCTCCAAGACGACTTAAATAGACTTGCTCTATACTACAAAAATAACCGTATAACAACTAATATTGAAAAATGTACATCAATCTCGTACAGTATTCTTACCACATTGACAGTCATCCCATAACAAAACAAACAGCGTTAAAAACTTGGCAGTAACTTCAGATACCAAACTAACCTTTTCAGATAACATTACATTAATAACCATGAAAGCCTACGAATACATATTTATATTGGTAAATGTACAAGCTGTAGATTTGGTTTGAATAAAATAAAAATAAAAATATAAATAAATTATTTATCCAATCACATTTGATAAAAATGTACGGCGATACGCACATACTTCGTTTAAGAAATTTAGATAATCCACCACTGCCAGTGACCAAAGAATATACCGTCCACCTGAGTAAGGTACGTGAAAGGTAAGTTCAAATAAAGAAGACTACGGTACGGTAGGTACGTTATCACTTTTGAAGACTTGGAATGCCCCATAAATCGGCTCATTTTAATCATCAGACCGGAACACGCCACTGCAATTTGGCGACAGAAACTGGTAAGAGGATGGTACCTACCCAGATGGACTCCAATTCAGAAAAGGAGACCTTTTACAGTGTTAGCATAGTAATATTAATGTTTATTAGCTTTTTAGCTCATACATTACCTACATTATTATTCACGAATAATATTTTAGGTTATACGCATTTTGTTTTTAATTGAGGATACATGTAGATGTCTATGGGCCGCAGCAACCACATACCATCAGGTGGACTGTGTGCTCGTTTGTCACCCTATTCTATAAAAAAAAATACACAAACAAGCGAAATGTCGGAAATGATCGAACTCTAAATTATGGTTTCTTTTGACTCAAATAAATTAAAATTAGTTAAATTAAAAACCGTTTAAAATGTGCCATGTTTTAATTTAAAAATTAAAATTTTTAAAATTATTTAAAAATATAATTTTTTTATAACTAATAACCGAGAATAAACATAAAAGTCGAATTAAGTATTGACATTGAATACAAATAATTTTCATTAATACCAACATTGTTCTCAAGAGAATTGAAAATACTTTGAAATGGAGGCAGATAAGCACCTGAAAGTTACCAGTCTGCTCGCTGCAGATGACAACTTTATAAGCAGATTCGTGGGTGTTATAACACTTGGAGAAGCATGATAAAATATTCAATAAAGATAAAGTTAAATGACGGTGATAAAGTTCAATCTTACTTAGAGATTAAACATGTTCGAATAAATTAAGCTAAATCAACCTGAAGAATAGTATAGAATATAATCTTTTTATTTTTTCAAAATATATTACAAGAATACTTATAATAAGTCAGTACAGATTAAAATATAAATGTCTGAAAAATTAGTACTTCAAATAACAGGTTATGAAATTACCTAGGAAAGTGCCATTCTATATATAGTACTGGTTATGTATATTTATATAAATAGTACTGGCCATTTCAAATCAAAATAATTTTTGTTTTGTTTTAATTCTAATTTCAAATTCATTTTATTTTAAAAACATGGAATTCTTTTTTCAAAATTAGTCATTTGCTTATAGTTATATATAGTACTGGCCATTCCAAATCAAAATAATTTTTGTTTGGTTAAGAATTCTAATTTCAAATTCATTTAAAAACATGGAATTCTTTTTTCAAAATTAGTCATTTTTTTATTGATTATCGTCTTTCGTTTTCTTCTTTTCGTTTTACTCCTGGCATCACTCTTGGCATTGTTCTCTATCCTTTCGTGTACTTTTTTAGCCCGGACAGACAGACAGGAAGAAAAAAGTGTCTATATAGCATGTAATATCACTTCAATTTTATTTATGACGTATGCATAAATGTTTATACGTTCTTATTTATTAATCTTAATAAAAAGCATATTTATCTAAAATGCCTCCTCAAACTATAATTACAGCTGACGTATACGGAACTCGACTCCCACAACAAGCAACATATTTTTAGAATAGCCGGAAATTCCAGGAAATTTGATCACTTTATTAGTAAATTGAGTGCACGAATTTTATTAGGCAGTATTATCTGGTGTTATATTTGGATCCAGTCCTATCAATTAATCAAAAACGAGGTTAATACGCAGATGTGCTTAAAATAAGCAGTAATAATATTTAATAACTATTATATCCTTAAATCAATATGTGAAAAGAAAACTTATACCCCTTTTTAAGTATATTGAAAAAAGTAATGCTGCAGCTATATTATAGTTGTAGACGTAGCACAAATAATAATAATAATGGATCACTCATTTGGTTCCTAAAGAACAGGATACCACAGACAACTTCTCATTGACGTGGTCATTGGCAAAGTGGTGAAATGCAACCGTCGGAACTTCTCTGCCGCCTGGATAGACTACAGAAAGGCATTTGACTCGGTGCCCCATACATGGATAAAGAGGGTCCTCGAGCTGTACAAGATTGACTGTACAGTTCGAGACTTCCTCGGGCAGTGTATGGGGCAGTGGAGTACAATCCTCTGTCATATAGGCGAGCGGATGACGGCTGCGGAAAGCCGCATACGGATAAGAAGGGGTATATTCCAGGGCGACAGTCTGAATCCAATCTGGTTCTGCCTCTCTTTGAATCCTCTCATTACTTTACTGGAGGGCTCCGGGAGGGATTTCAGCTTCGGAAAGGAGGTACAAAAGTAACCCACCTTTTTATACGAATGACCTCAAATTATTCGCCTCCAGTCGCTCCTATCTTATGGAATTGCTAAACATCACTTGTGAATTTAACAATTCTATTGGAATGGAGCTGGGGACGGATAAGTGTGCGGTCCTCAATGTTGAAAGGGGTAGGGTTGCTAACTCTGAGGGCATAGACTTATCTATGCCCATCAACTTAAGAACCCTTTCCGAGGCTGAAACATACCGATACCTGGGTATGTCACAGAACATCGGTATCGATGAGGCTGGTATGAAACAGTCAGTTTGCGGCATCTTTTATGCACGCTTGATCAAAGTGCATAACAGCCTTTTGTCCGGTGTGAATAAGGCACACGCATATAACGGCTGGGTCATGCCTGTCCTCATGTATACCTTTGGCATACTCAGGTGGACTCAGACTGAACTTAACGCCCTGGATAGAAAAGTCCTCACTACCATGACGTCCCATAGGATGCATCATCAGAGGTCGTCGGTAATGAGGCTGTACTTGCCGCAAATGCATTGTGGGCGTGGCTTCCTGAGCGCGCTCACCATGTATAATCGCGAAGTGTGCAGCCTCCGTGATTACTTCCTGGCGAGATCGGATGATCCATTCTATAATGATGTCATTTCTATTGATAAAGGGCTTACCCCTCTATCCTTAGCCAACGAGTAATGGCAGGACCCGGCAGTACAAAGCATTTCCGACCGGGAGACCGTATTGAAGGAGAAGGAGCTCCACGGGAGGTACTACAGGGCTCTACATGAGCCCTTCGTAGATACAGTCGCCTCCCTCAACTGGCTACGCTTTGGTGATCTCTTCGGGGAAACCGAGGGTTTTGCCTGTGCAATACAGGATCAAGTTATTAAGACCAACAACTATCGGAGATACATCCTAAAGGATGGCACCGTCGACGTCTGTCGAGTTTGTCGCCATCCCGGTGAGTCACTTAGGCATGTCATCACTGGTTTTCGGCGCTTTCTAACTCTTAGTATTTGCACAGGCACAACCTATTAGCCAGAATTCTACACCAGGCGCTCGCTCTGAAATACGGTCTCGTGGACCGGAAATTGCCGTATTACATGTACTTGCCGGAAGCCGTGCTCGAAAATGACCACGCCAGGCTCTACTGGGACCGGGCCATCATCACAGACAGGACTATTCTTGCGAATAAGCCTGATATTGTGCTGATGGATCGGGCACACTCAAGGATATTTTTGATCGACATTACCATTCCGTATGACGAGAACCTCGTGAAAGCCGAAACAAATAAACGGACAAAATATCTGGACCTGGCTCACGAGGTAACCGACATGTGGGGTGGTCCGCCGGCCGAAATTATTCCTGTAGTCGTCTCTGCGAATGGGCTAATCCCAGTCAGCCTCTCGGGTCATCTGAGGCGACTGGGACTCCGTGACGGACCGCTCCGAGCTCAAATGCAGAAGGCGGTGCCCCTCGATACCGCCCGCATCGTCCGCCGGTTTCTTTCCCTTTCCTCCTAACCCTCGGCCGTTTGGTCTCCCCTGCGAAGTGCTTCCATCTGGTTGGATCTTATTTATTTATGTATTTTTTGTATTTATTTTATTTTATTGATATTTATGTATATTTATCTTTTCATTTTAACTTAAAATTATATATTTATAGAAACCAACCAGATGATAAAATTAAATAGATATCCCAAAAATAATAATCTTACTTACTTACTACTACTACTATTCATCTGGGTGACAACGTATCTGTATTTTGATTCTTAATCGAGGAAAGATGAAGATGTCTAAAGGCCACAGCATCCAATTGTCATCAGATGGACTCTTGCCACCTTATTCTATAAAAAACAGGTATGAGTGTGATTTGGCTTTGTAAAAGTTTTCTGATTGAGTTGGAGTATAGAACGCTAACATTTATCTATAAGTATATGTTACAAATAACGTATAATAAATTAATTAAAATTAAACATTCATTGGTCTCAACTCAACCATCAAACTAAAATCAAACATTCAAAATCTTTGAATATTTGATTTTAGTTTGATGATTGAATTGAAGATTTGTGGCCAATGATTTTTAAATGCAACAAATAAATACTGACAAACGTTCTTTAGAAATAGTCCGTAAAGTGCATTTCAAAAGAATAAAAAACCGTTTATTTCACATTTTGTGTATTAGATATCTTTTTTTTATTGTTAACGTGCAGTTAAAAATACAATACAAGTACTTACTTTTCAACAAGTTTTAAAATTTATTTCCATAATAAAGAAACCAACTTGCTTAGTACACAAACTTAAAATTTTATGAATATCGATCGAATTTCGAAAACTTGGCGACAACTAATATTTAAATAAATACGAGTAATAATCATAAGCAAAACCAATATTCAAAACGTTAAATCGGGGTTTTACACACATTATATAACTCTAATAAATACACGACATTTACTGTCGCCAGGGCGGCGCCACCTTGGCATTAGGTGAAATATTAGACAGACAGTATTTGACAGATTTCATAGCTAGTGTGAGCGCTGCAGTATTATGTTAAGTCTTATTTTTTATATTTTCAAATGTTATAATATTTATGTAGAAAAAATTTATTTGTTTTGTAAATATGACAATATACCTATTGTTATATGTAACAGATGCGCGACCGCTTCGCTGCCTGATGAAGGTCAGGCTTAGGCGTAAGGCTTAGCGGTCATCCGCCGTAGAGTCTACATCACCTGAAGATGCCCCGTGTAAAGGCGAAACACGTGTCGTATTATCGTCGTTGGTGTGTCTTTCCTAGAATAGTGGTGTTGGGAGTAGTGGTGCTGGGATTAGTGATGACGGGATTAGTCCACGCAATTGAGGAAGGGCGGGAGGTGCTCTATAATCCAGGTAAGACACACCATTGTATTTAATTGAGCGGATGGTTGCAAAGTAACTATTAATATCATTAGTACCATATCTTTCACTGTGCTGGCCATCTGTAACCATTATCGCACGAGCGCTTGTCGAGGTTGGACTTGCAGCACTTGATTTCACACGCTGCATCGTTTTGATACTATCATAATGTGCGTCGATTGCCGTATAGCCGCTGCTATTTTGTACGTGCTAGAGCATCGTCAACTATGACCGCAGTTTTTGATCGTTGGAAGTATTTCCTTTCGTACAGTATATTTCAACTAGAGTAAAGTTCGCACACTATTAATAAACCGGATAGTTAACTCATTATAGTTATTTTGATTGTACCTGAGCTTTCTTACCAATCGGAATGGGGAAAAATAAATAAAAGAATCAATGCGTCACTAAACCTAAAAAAAAGAAATATTCTATCTCTGGAAAAATAATAATGGAGAGTAAAAATATCTGCATACCTGCAATGTCGACTGGCCCAGATTATGCAGTGAAAGTACTAAAAATCTACAAAGATTGGACAAATTTTGGATTTTGAATATGTTACCCAAGTTACAAGTGGTTTATGAAGAGTGTGTAATTACCGACTCGAGATAAGCCCGGTCAATGCCGTTGCGGCAAATATTTTTGTAATAAAAATTGTTCACTAACTGTAAGTACCGATTAAAAAATATTAGTTACATTTGGTTGTTTTATTTATTAAAACAATTTGCAACCGTACTATTTATTTATTTATACCACTATGCTACCGTTAGTAGATATAATCGATTATTAACCAACATCGGTTAACAATCGATTTTAAACACTAAGGCTCATAAATAATAAAAAATATACCAAAATATAATAGATTATATAATAGATTATAATAAATTAATTAGATAACATAAAAATGACACACCAAAAATTTTCCATCCACTGAACTCCATCCTAAGAAAACTTGTAGTATAGAAGATCAAGATCGTTTTGTCGCTACACTCGCAGTATCATAGTGCAAGCGAGTGAATAAATATGGAATAAAGTATCGCTCGTGTAGTTCACCGCCCACTCAGTGCGTAAAATACCTAAACTTGCGTAACGCTGAAATTTAAGAGGTTCTATCTGGGTTGCGTATTCAGCAGGGATGGGAGATGTGATAAGGATATAGAACGACGAGTGAATGCAGGAAATAGAGTAAATGTGACCCTACATTCTATTGTGAAGAGTCAAAATGTGTCGAAAAAGGCACGAATGGTAATTCACAATGCTGTGTTGGTCCATACTTTAAGGCATGGTAGTGAAAGTTGGGTGTGGCAGAAGAAGCACGAGAGTAGAATAAATGCAGTAGAAATGCGGTCGTTAAGGAGTATGTTAGGGCTGAATCTGAATGACAGGGTAAGAAATTGTATGATAAGAGAAGAGTGTGGTTTGCAAGATGATGTTGTGACCAGGATTAAGAAAGGAATGCTTCGGTGGTTTGGTCATGTGGAAAGAATGAATGAGGAAAGAGTGACAAAGAAAATGTATGTTGCAGAAGTGAATGGTAGAATCGGAAAGGGACGTCCTAGGCGAAAATTTATCGACCAAATTGGCGATTTATTGAAAACGGGCCAAATTAGGAGTACCCTTAACCGACGGGCATGTATGCGTAAATATGTTATGGATGTGAAGGAGGCGAGAGAGTTGTGTCGGGATCGTGCCAAATGGAAGTCTGTAGTCTCTGCCTACCCCTCTGGGTGACAGGCGTGAGTGTTTATATATATATATATATATATATATATATATATATATATATATATATATATATATATATATATATATATATATATTTACTAAAATTAAGTTCTCAATAACATGCCATTGAGTAACAAAAACTTTTCACCTTACTCCCAACTACGGATGTCTGGTGATCAAAAGATTACTAGTCGTCATTACTATGAATCGAAGTACAAATGGCGTCAGAGAATATTTTTTTATAGGTTAGTTGAACAAACGAGTACACAGTCCACCTGATGGTAAGTGGTTGCTGTGGCCCATAGACACGTTGCCCATAGATGCGTTGTCACCCGTGATGACTAAGATGAAATGCCTCATTCCAAGTAAAAAGGGTCTCCGGTTGTCTACACTCGCCATACTAAACACAGCAGCATTGAGCTGCTATTTTACGCTGGTATTCTGTGAATTGGTGATGGTGATTGTAGAGAACCGGAGACCCTTTTTACTGAAAACGAGACATTCCATCTCAGTCCTCAAGGCTGGCAATGCATATGCATTTTGATTCTTAATTGAAGATAAATGTAGATGTCTATGGGCCACAGCATCCACTTACCATCAGGTGAACTGCGTGCTCGTGAGTGGACGGTGTGCTTGTTTGTCACCGTTGTTCTCTAAAAAAAGACTATTAAATAATGATTTCTTATATTTACGCGAACACTACACATTGAAATAATACTAGTTTTAACGGAATTTATCGCGTATATTTAACTTTTTTACCCGACGTTTCGAGAGCTTTACAGCACCCATGGTCACGGGAAGGACTGAGATGTTCAACGTCCAGCTGTCATAGTTAACCGCGGTTACCATAGATTAAAATTTTAACTTTTGTTCCGATCTACACAGTATGAGCTTATGGTATCATGGAGTCTTGCAGTTGTATGCTTGGGTTGGGATTTAATTTTATTTATTATAGGATCCCAAGCAGATGGTAGCACCCAGCCATCTTCTCTATTGAAATTAGGATGTTTTTTGATTTCAATAGCCTCGCGAATCGGTGTTCTTTAGCGAGGATTTGTGGTCTATCAAATCTGATGTAGTGACGGGGGCGATCTTGTACATGTTCACAGACTGCAGACTTCCCGGAGCGTCGATTCTTCACATTTGACACTTTGACGCGGGTTTTAATTGATCTTTTAGTTTGTCCTATGTAGGAGAGACCACATTCACAATCAAGCTTGTACACTCCTGCATCTTGCAGAGGGACGTTACACTTGACTGATGGTAAAAACTGACCCATCTTCTTCGGCGGCTTGAAGTATGTTTTGATGGAAGCGCGCTTCAAGATGTAGCCAATCTTGTCAGTGACTCCTCTAACATATGGCAGTACAGCAGGTACATGCTCGACTGTGGCCGGCTTCACTCGTTCTCTGTGACGTAGGCGTGGGACCCGAAGCTTGTTGTCATGCAAAACTTGCTTGACATGTTGGAGCTCGGCAGCCAGGTGTTTACTGTCACAGATCCCTCGTGCTCTCTGAAACAAAGATTTACCCACGGTAGCTAACTGTGAAGGATGGTGGTGAGAATCACCGTTTAAATATCTATCTGTATGGGTCTTTTTTCTATACACAGTATGGCTCAAGGTGTTATCAGGATTCCGAATTACTAACACATCTAGAAAAGCTAAGGAATTGTTTGCCTCTAACTCCATTGTGAACTGAATTTTAGAATTTATAGAGTTAAGATGGTCTAAAAATGCAGTTACTTTATCTAAAGGTAGAATTGTGAAAGTGTCGTCTACGTACCGCTTGTAGAATCTTGGATTTATGGGAGAAGTAAGCAGGGCTTTCTCCTCAAAGTCTTCCATGAATATGTCGGCGACAATGGGAGATACAGGTGAGCCCATCGCCACACCATCTACTTGCTTGTAGAACTCCTCCTTCCACAATAGGTAGCCAGATGTAAGGCAGTGTCTGAGTAATACTGCATATTCTGCGGGCATGTTGTTTTCTTCCAGCCTTCTAGTTACAATTGAGATGCAGTCTTCAACAGGTAAGCATGTAAACAATGACTCCACATCAAAACTGGCCATAGTTTCATTGTCTGCCAGACGTAGGTCTTTAATCTCGCTGACAAAATGGTAGGAATCCTTTATGTGTGCTCTTGTATGTCCCCTGAGCGGTGAGAGTATTTTCGCTAAGTGTTGAGCCAATCTGTAAGTTGGTGAATCGATTTGGCTCACTATGGGGCGTAATGGAGCATTGGGCTTGTGTATTTTTGGTAACCCATACAACTTTGGTGATTTGGCGCACGTAGGTATTATCCATTTTACGTCCAGATTTAATTTTTCGGAGTGTTTCTTTATGAGGTCACTAGTTGTTTTTAGTGTGCTATTTGTTGGGTCGTTTTTAACCTTTTTATAAGTACTTACATCCGACAAAAGTTCTTGTATTTTAGAATTATAATCTGACGTATCCATGACCACCGTGGCGTTTCCCTTATCTGCGCGGAGAATCGTAAGTTCTGGTTTATTGCGTAGGTTCTTTAACGCTATAAATTCGTCTCTGGGAAGATTCGGTTTAGGCACTGAACATCGACGTAACAAGGACGAAATGTCTTGACGTATCGCCTCCAAATCTTCTATGCGTCCCTCCAAATCTTCTATAAAAACAATATGCGGAAAGAAGATTTGGAGGCGATACGTCAAGACATTTCGTCTATGTTACGTCGATGTTCAGTGCCTAAACCGAATCTTCCCAGAGACGAATTTATAGCGTTAAAGAACCTACGCAATAAACCAGAACTTACGATTCTCCGCGCAGATAAGGGAAACGCCACGGTGGTCATGGATACGTCAGATTATAATTCTAAAATACAAGAACTTTTGTCGGATGTAAGTACTTATAAAAAGGTTAAAAACGACCCACCAAATAGCACACTAAAAACAACTAGTGACCTCATAAAGAAACACTCCGAAAAATTAAATCTGGACGTAAAATGGATAATACCTATGTGCGCTAAATCACCAAAGTTGTATGGGTTACCAAAAATACACAAGCCCAATGCTCCATTACGCCCCATAGTGAGCCAAATCGATTCACCAACTTACAGATTGGCTCAACACTTAGCGAAAATACTCTCACCGCTCAGGGGACATACAAGAGCACACATAAAGGATTCCTACCATTTTGTCAGCGAGATTAAAGACCTACGTCTGGCAGACAATGAAACTATGGTCAGTTTTGATGTGCAGTCATTGTTTACATGCTTACCTGTTGAAGACTGCATCTCAATTGTAACTAGAAGGCTGGAAGAAAACAACATGCCCGCAGAATATGCAGTATTACTCAGACACTGCCTTACATCTGGCTACCTATTGTGGAAGGAGGAGTTCTACAAGCAAGTAGATGGTGTGGCGATGGGCTCACCTGTATCTCCCATTGTCGCCGACATATTCATGGAAGACTTTGAGGAGAAAGCCCTGCTTACTTCTCCCATAAATCCAAGATTCTACAAGCGGTACGTAGACGACACTTTCACAATTCTACCTTTAGATAAAGTAACTGCATTTTTAGACCATCTTAACTCTATAAATTCTAAAATTCAGTTCACAATGGAGTTAGAGGCAAACAATTCCTTAGCTTTTCTAGATGTGTTAGTAATTCGGAATCCTGATAACACCTTGAGCCATACTGTGTATAGAAAAAAGACCCATACAGATAGATATTTAAACGGTGATTCTCACCACCATCCTTCACAGTTAGCTACCGTGGGTAAATCTTTGTTTCTTTTCTTTTGAGGGATCTGTGACAGTAAACACCTGGCTGCCGAGCTCCAACATGTCAAGCAAGTTTTGCATGACAACAAGCTTCGGGTCCCACGCCTACGTCACAGAGAACGAGTGAAGCCGGCCACAGTCGAGCGTGTACCTGCTGTACTGCCATATGTTAGAGGAGTCACTGACAAGATTGGCTACATCTTGAAGCGCGCTTCCATCAAAACATACTTCAAGCCGCCGAAGAAGATTGGTCAGTTTTTACCATCAGTCAAGTGTAACGTCCCTCTGCAAGATGCAGGAGTGTACAAGCTTGATTGTGAATGTGGTCTCTCCTACATAGGACAAACTAAAAGATCAATTAAAACCCGCGTCAAAGTGTCAAATGTGAAGAATCGACGCTCCGGGAAGTCTGCAGTCTGTGAACATGTACAAGATCGCCCCCGTCACTACATCAGATTTGATAGACCACAAATCCTCGCTAAAGAACACCGATTCGCGAGGCTATTGAAATCAAAAAACATCCTAATTTCAATAGAGAAGATGGCTGGGTGCTACCATCTGCTTGGGATCCTATAATAAATAAAATTAAATCCCAACCCAAGCATACAACTGCAAGACTCCATGATACCATAAGCTCATACTGTGTAGATCGGAACAAAAGTTAAAATTTTAATCTATGGTAACCGCGGTTAACTATGACAGCTGGACGTTGAACATCTCAGTCCTTCCCGTGACCATGGGTGCTGTAAAGCTCTCGAAACGTCGGGTAAAAAAGTTAAATATACGCGATAAATTCCGTTAAAACTAGTATTATTTCAAAGACTATTAAAGTTAATAACTAACGGGCGAAGCCCATGTCCAGTAGTGGACTCTTACGGGCTGGAGAATAAGAAGAATGCATTGATTAACTTCTCTAAATCTATAATATATATAAATTATTGCTTGTTGTCGATTTTTGTTCTGTATCTTGATGTGTGTGCATAAATAAATTTAAAAAATATAATTGTTACGGATCTGGATGTCTGTCCTTGCGAATATGTATGTATGAAAACTACACCGCCAATACAGGAGAAATTCCTAGATGTAACGTATTGTAACAAAACTAAAGAAACAAAATTATAAAATAAATGAATTCTGTATCTACCTCTAAATTTTACATACTGCTTATTTGTAATAAAAATCTACCATGCGAGATATCAGCCTCAATAATATGGAAGCGCACCGACGAGTTTCTAAGCGATAACGAGATTAAAACACCGGAGGTGTTGGCGAAAGTTCACTGAAATTAATTCCGACGCGCTCCATGAAATTATTAACATATACTAGCGGAAACTAATTGCTTTTATCTGTAGTTAATTCTGTAACCTACATTCCGATCTAGTTTATTTTTAAAATAACACACGTTGAATTTAGTTCCTTATGACGCTTACGTCAGGAGATCGATAACTGTGCTTCGAGAAAGAATAGGACGTTTTGATACTGTCATCAGGTAGACGCGATAGGACAAGGATAGGTATTTCTGTGGAAGTGCCATACTGTTATATTATGGTTGTAGCAGGAATGGGTAGGCTCGAACGGAGAAGAACCACGCTCACACAGAATACCGGCGTAAAATAACAGCTTAATACTGCTGTGTTTCCTATAATAAATGTAGAAAACTAGAACCCTTTTTAGGGTTCCGTAGTCAACTAGGAACCCTTATAGTTTCGCCATGTCTGTCTGTCCGTCTGTCCGTCCTCGCTTAATCTCTGTGACCGTTAGCACTAGAAAGCTGAGGTTTGGTACCAATATGTGTATCAATCACTCCGACAAAGTGGTAAAAAATGTTTTATTAGGGTAGCCCCCCCTATATGTAAAGTGGGAAGTGATTTTTTTTTTAATTTCAACCCTAACGTGTGATATATTGTTAGAAAGGTATTTAAAAATGAATAGGGGTTTACTAAAATCATTTTTTGGTAATGTCAATAATTTTGGAAATAATCGCTCCAAAAGTAAAAAATAATGTGCCCCCCCCCCTCTAACTTTTGAACCATAAGTTTAGAAATATGAAAAAAATCTATAAAGTAGAACTTTATAAGGACTTTCTAGGAAAATCATTTTGAACTTGGATGGAAACAACAGTACCCACTACCGGGAGCAGTTGCAGGAGCGCGGAGCGCTGCTGGAGCGCGAACATAGTGGATACCCACCTTTAAACTCATAAGTGGGAACACTTATTGTGACGGACGGGAAACTACGGAACCCTACACTGAGCGTGGCCCGACACGCTCTTGGCCGGTTTTTACTTGTAGCATGATATTCTATCTTAGTCCTTAGGGGGGACAAAACCTCTAAAATTTGTCTCTCAATCGAGGATAGATGTAGGTGTCTATGAGACACTCCACTTGTCATCTGCCAGACTGTGTGCTAAAAAATAAAATGTAATACGAATATGACCGATAAAGTCTGTGAAAGTATCTTGACCTATATAGGTCAAGACGCTCAAGCTGCTCGGATCTGGGAAACGGAAAAGGGGATAAACGAAACGTGGCAGCGCATATCTTCTCTTATCACGTAGAGCTACATCGACCTAGTTGTGCCCAACTTCGACAAGGATTCTTCAGCTGCTACATTATTTTAATGACGTTGATAATTTTTAGTTTAAAAAATACTGAAAGCTTCTCAATGATTAAAAAGTGAATGTGATACAATTTAAACAATTTTAAGTGATTTAGGGCGTAAAATTTTACACGCTGCAAATATACTTACTATGGTAATATGTGGTAGAACCACGCTACACCTATATTGTAGATGTAGCACGAATGGATCGGCCACCTATACATACGAAATTGATTTTTTATAGAATAATCGTGAAAAAACGAGCATAGAGTCCACCTGATAGTTAATGGATGCTGTGGACTATAAACATCTACATCTATCCTCGATCAAAATACAAATGCGCGGCCGTCTATGGACTAAAATGGAATATCTCGTTTCCAGTAAAAAGGGTCTCCAATTCTCTACACTCACAATACAAAACACTGTAGCATAGAGCTACTATTTTACGCTGGTATTATGTGAGAGCTATCCTTCCTCAGTCGAGCCAACCCATTCGTGCTACAACGATAACATAGCTGCTTACATGGCTCTAACACGTAACTTCTAACTTCGTCATAAAATCCGTGTAGCATTTCAAATATTCTTTTATCTTTAAAACGGCTCTAATTAATACGATAATTTCTTGCAATTTTTTCATTGATTAAAACTTCTTTTACCGATTCTATAGCGTTTAATTTATATGATTTTAATTCCCAACGTTTCGGGTGCTTTCCAGCACCCATGGTCACGAGGGACTGAACTAAGTGGCGCAAATATGAGTCTCTCATATTTATGCTATTTGTTGTAGAGACTATCAGTCCGTGGGGTCCACGCGCAGTAAAGTTCCTTAAGAATCCTATACTGTTTATCGCTTTTGGTTATAAGTTGGCTGGGCTGTTTCTTTTCTCGCTTAAAGACTGAGTATAGCGATTCAGTGAGGAAACACAATCAACGTTTTGTACGGGGAGTAGGACTGTATGATAATTTAAGTTTTATTAGTTTTATTTTTTATAAAAACGTAAATAAAGTAGACAACGCTACTTACTTAATCATCCACGTCATATGTATTGCCAAAATAGACGTAATATTCACAGTAAGACCTATGTATTCTTTTGTTATAGGGAATACAATAAAGATTAAAATAAATAAAATGTATTTTCAAAAGTTTACACTGTAGTGCAAACCGGAGAGTAATACATCGCTAATCCAAATATTTCATAACAGATCTTTTCTTTTGAAAACGAAAATCATTTAATTACACAAGCAATCTTACATAATTTCTAATTTTGTACGTGACGTCCTTTTGCTTAAAATGTTTGACTAATTGGTTATCTTGAACGTGACGCCGCGGCAGAAACAATTATACATTGAGCTCAAACAATGCATTACTGGAATGTAGGAACTTGGAGCGTTAGTGGATTCCAAGGAGAATGCTAATTACGTAATGGCGCAACTTCGAATAAAAGCTTTCACTAAGTTTCAGATGTTACGAATTATTTCAAACTTTATTTTTTTACAGCAATGGGTGACAACGAGCACACAGTCCTGCTATTTTGCGCCGGTATTCAGTGAAGTTCTACCCCGGTTGAGCCGACCCATTCGTGCTACAATTATAATATAGCTGCAGCCGGGCTCTACCACGTATGATAAATGAACGAATGAAATATACTTTATTGTATACCAAAAATACATATGAGAAAAAAAAGAACATAAGGTATTTAAAAGTACAATTGGCGGCCTTATCGGTTAGAAGCGATCTCTAACGGGCAATCATTGCAAAGGATAAAGAGACCTGTGAGAAAGGTCAAGGGTGTACGTAGGTTGCTAGGTTGTTGAAAAATACGACATATGTGTCGTGTGTATTTTTCAACATACTTAGGTATATATATATATATATATATATATATATATATATATATATATATATATATATATATATATATATATATATATATGTATATGATGTCCTCCAGACCGAATTCCGATGGGACGGTAAACCGACACGACCGGAGAGAGATCAGGCGCAGGGCCAACGGCTTTACGTGCTTTCCGAGGCACGGGGGTAAGACACCGCCAACTTTCTGACTCCGGGCAGCTACACAGCGGGCAGCTACAGTTCGAATTGAGTAATGCGATGTCTTTTACTGTTGAAAGTATATTTTATTTATGGGTTAAATCTACTTACTCTAGAGTGCCTCAAATGCATAAATCTATACATTTATGTTTTTGAGGCACTGTTGAACTTGATAAAATGTTTTTGGAATCAAACAAAGAAACATTACATTACATTAGTACATTTCACTTTACTTTGGTCGTCAGTTTCTCTAAAATAAGTCCAAATAGTAAACCTCCTGCCGCTTATTTTTATCATATAATTATCAATTTTCACCAAGAATAAAATTTTTATCGCTCTTTATTCACTAAGAATAAAGAGCCGTGGTAGCTCAGATGGTTAGCGCTCGCTGTAAATTTCACAGTGCACACCGAGTTCGATCCCCGCCGGCACCAATTAAATTGTTTGTTGCAATTTTAAGTGCTGATTTACCACATGCTCAGCGGTGAAGGAAAACATCGTGGGGAAACCTGCATATCTGAGAAATAAGAAAAAAAATATTTCGAAGACATGTGAAGTTGGCCAACAAGCATATTGGGGCAGGGCGGACAATTCATTGCCCTAATACCCTCTCAGAAATGAGCGGAGGCCTGTGCCTAGGAGTGGGACGTATATAGGCTGTAACTTTAACTTTGACTAAGAATAAAACAACGAAATACATTTTTATCACAAGATTAGTCAGAACATAAGCATGTGCCGGCAATTTGCTCAGTACTAGATGATGCAATAACTGTCAGGTGTGGCGGGGAGCGAGAGGCAGGGTCCGGAGGTAGTAATCCTGCGCGCTTACACGGTAACAAGTTTCGACATAAATTGGTTAGGTACCGAGGTTATCCTAACGAATAATGTTCGGCCGAATATTCGGTTCGATAAAAATTTTACCGAACATTCCGCCGAATATTCTATTCGGTGAAATCCATATTCGGCCCATCCCAATATATACATTATATATATATATATATATATATATATATATATATATATATATATATATATATAATGTACGGTATACGGTGAGCTGAAAGTAGAAGAGTTCGGAATAGGGCAACGAAACCCTAGGGGCCAGCAGCTAGCCGACTTTATGGAGAATTCTTTATTCCAGACGTGTAGAAGAAAGGCGACAACGCTCTCTTGAAGAACTACAGACCGTTTTCCCTTCTGAGCCGCGTCTACGTGCTGTTTACGAGAGTCATTACGAATCGTCTCGCACGCAGATTCGACGACCACCAGCCTCCCGAACAAGCCGGTTTCCGAAACGGCTTCAGTACCATAGGCCGTATATACAATATGTAACGTAATTAACGCACACCCTCAGACACCCCAATTAGTATATTATGTTATAATCATAATACATACACTGAATTTTAATTAAACATTTTTATGCACTGATTATTTATCAAATTAGTTACACTAATTCCGGAAGAATGTTGTGGTGACAGTACAAATCCACGAACGCAGAGACTTTAATCTACTCGAAATAAAGTTAATTTTTCTTTATTTCTATTGAATGACTGAATTAGTAATAATACAAATAAAACTGCACTCTTAAAAGTCTTATTGCCTTAAGTTACGGTCCATTTCAGTTTGTTTTGACTGTACAGATTTAGTGTGACTGTAATTTACGTAGTTTAAATTATTTTTGGGATAAAAAATTACCTATATTAAAAATGATAGGAATCGATACAGTAAACGATTCTGAACAAACTACTTTCTCAAAGTGCGTTAATTATGTTACGTGTTGTATTACCCTGCGACAGATTGTACAGAAGTCCGAAGAGTACAATCTGCCACTTTGTCATGCGTGGATGTCATGTGGACTATGAGAAAGCATTTGATTCCGTCGAAATTTGGGCATTGCTGCAGTCCCTATAGCGGTGCCAAGTTGACTGTCGGTATATCGAAGTGCTAAAGTGTTTGTACAGTAGGGCTACGATGGCTATCCGAGTACAGAACCAGAGTACGAAACCTATCCAACTGCAGAGAGTTTGAAGACGTTTTCAAGCTACTGGACTGGAAAAGATACGATATTAACGTCAGTTGCGAGGACATCACTCACCTTTGATTTGCCGACGATATAATCCTTATGGCATAATCGCTGGGGGACCTAAGCACTATGCTCAATGACCTCAATAGTGTCTCCCAACGGATAGGTCTTAAGATGAAAAAAAAAACGAAAATCATGTGTAATGTCCATGTCACACCTATGCTGGCGGTTTTTGAGAGCACTAAGCTCGAAGTTGTTGACGAATATGTTTACCTGGGACAAGTAGTCCGACTAGGTAAGTCCAACTTCGACCGAGAGGTCAATCGACGGATTCAACTCGGCTGGGCAGTGTTCGGGAGATTGCAACGCATCTTCTCGGCAGGCATACCTCAAAATCTCAAAATTCTGTAATTACACACATACGTATGCATTTAGGATTCTACAACTGTCTCATTGTTAGTTTTCAGATGATATAATACTCCGCTACGGGTACAGAGTAATAGTGTTCTGTGACAATATATTGAGCCATAATGTAAAACATGTTAATGTTATAATGTAAAAATGCATGCTAAGAATACTCTGGTAAGGCAACGAGTGAAGTAAGGAATTATTAATAGTGTTCTGTAATCTATGATCATATTACTTTTATTATTATTATTATAAATTTATTAAATCATGTGAAAAAATGCTAGAACTCAAAGAACACCACATTTGAACAACAAACAAAATCTAATTAGATCAATATTTTATTTCTTAACCAGTCGCTTTGAACGGGGAAGAGTTAATTCTGACCCCGGGCCTTTAGCCGTCTGTACAAAACTTTGAACCTACAATTTTGCTGTACGTGCCGACGTTGACCTTCCGGGAATTTCCTTTGAGCCAATGATGTAAATTGCATTTCCAACACATAGTGATTCCAAACCGTTTTCGAGCTTCCAGAAATACAGCATGCCGAGAATTTCTCAAAAACTTAGACTGGGTAATGTCAGTGGCCTTTGAATTTACTCGTAGTTTACGCAACCACACTTTGTTACGGACTGCCACTTCAGCGAACTTCAGGACGACAGGCCTGTGTATGTTTTTAGCAGGACGACCCAGACAATAACTGGCCTTGATACTGGAGCTAGAAAAATTTGACAGGTCCCAGTGCTCAGCAACCAATGAAGTTACGCACGCAGTAAGGTCCTACGTTTTAGCTTCTGGTATGCCATGCAAGAGTAGTGGAAACGCCAGTAACTTAAGGTATCTTCGATAAAGATTTAGTGGACTGTAATTTTGGTGCATACGGCAAAGGAGAAAATAAATAGGTGGGATAGCACGCACTGACCTGATGAGGGCTGCCGCGCCTTCCTCCTGGAGTGTCTGCTATACAGCGAGCTCGCCACGTGGTTCGGCGCACACGCACTCTCGGAACAGTCTCGTGAAGTCCCACACTCTCCACCCTTGCCCTTACGGGGGCGTCTCACACTTTTATGAGTTACAAAGACACAATGTCTGATGCGGTGAGTATTAAAGATAAACAGGAGAACTCAATGTTCGTCCTGCGCGGTTTGCGGTTAATATATATATAAGACGCGACGGCTGGCCGTGCGGTGCGGAGAACGTAATGTCACTTAGTATAATGACGCGCGCCGAGATCCTCTTTTTCACCTCGGCGGCAGCGCGTGCGGTAGGAAAGGGAAGGAAGGAAGGAAACAAAAAATATGCACTAGTCATGTTGATAAAGTAGATATAACTTAGGACGAACTCAATGCGATATGTAATGTAATATTGATAAAGTAGATTGTTAACTGGCGTTACCATTTCCTCCCGCCCTTAAAGGGTCACCTTTAAAAGACAACCGTAATATAAAAAGTAAAAGGAAAACAAATAAATAAGCGGTATATAAAGTGAGAGGATGCGCTCAATGCGCATGTCTCATCTACTAACCTTACTTGGTAAGCGAGAAAATGTATACATAAATATAATATTGCGGTTTAATACTTTTTTAATATATATAAATATAAACTTAATTCCTAATTTAGATAAATAATTATAATCAAAATAATCGTGATTTATTGTCTTGGGAGAGGGCAAATACGAGCAACAGGACGGAGATATGTTCCCTTAGTAGTTCTCACGGTCACTACTCGAACTACGCCATCCTTCGAAGGATGAACAGACTCGACAATCGCTAATGGCCAAGCAAGGGGCGGTTCATTATCATTTATCACAATTACAACCATGCCTGGTACGATAGCCGTAGACGGGGTGTTCCACTTCTGACGAACTTGTAATCCGTGAAGGTATTCCGTCCTCCACCGGTCCCAAAACGACTGAACTAATTTATCCAGTAAAGAATGCCTGTGTAACAGACTGGTAGAGTCAGATTTGACTTTGGGTGCGGGTAATGACAATAAAGGTGCGGTATTCAAAAAATGACTCGGAGTAAGAGCTGAAGGCTCTGCAGGATCAGAACTCAATACTGTCAAGGGCCGCGAGTTTAGCAAGCACTCAATTTGCGCAAGAACAGTATTAAGCTCTTCGTATGAAAGTAACTGATGTCCGATAACTCGGAACAGATGCGTTTTTACGACTTTGATCATACTCTCCCAGGCGCCTCCAAAATGAGGAGAGTTGGGACAGATGAACTTCCATGTTATACGATTCTCAGCACACTCTTGCTCAAGCTTTGGGCGGTATTCAACGTTTAGAAATTTATAGAGATCGCGAAGATACGAAGCGGCACCTTTAAAATTCGTTCCATTATCCGAATATAAAAACTGAATCGGCCCTCGTCTAGAGAGGAAACGTTTAAGCGCAGCGAGGAAACTAGAACTACTAAGATCTGTAGCGATTTCTATATGTACAGCTCGAGTCGTGAGGCATGTGAAAACACATAAGTACGCCTTCTCGCTGCGTACACCACGACGACGTACAGGAGTGTATGCGATAGGACCGGCATAATCGCAGCCCGTGTGTGTAAATGCCTTAATAGCTTGTCTTACACGACTATGGGGAAGATCAGCCATCAAAGGGTAAGTTGGACGGGGTCTAAGCCGGAAACATATATTACATTTGCAGACTCTGCTTCTCACAGTGCGGCGTGCGGAAAGTATCCAAAATTTTTGACGGAGCAATGACAATAACAATTCAGGCCCAGCGTGTAAATTTTTAATATGATAATAGTCAATGATCATGTTCACTACATGATCACTGCGCGGGAGTATAATTGGATGTTTTTGCGTGTAATCTAATGCGGAGTTCGAAAGACGACCACCAATGCGGATTAAACCATTCTCAATAAAAGGCCTTAAACGATTGAAAGCGGGCGAGCAAGGTTTGTTACCTTCAATATTTAAATATTCCACTGCAAAATGCTGTTTTTGCAGGGCGCGGAGGATTATAACCTCAGAGAAACTGAGATCATCAGCAGTCACTACAGTAGTGCTGCGGCGGGGCAATAATTTAGCAAACTTACACACGTACGCAATTATACGTAGAAGTTTACTCCAAGAAGAGATGCGGAGTGCGAGCTCATAAATCGCAGAATTACAGATGGATGTGCACACAGTGTGCGACAAAATCTTCTTCTCAGGCATATTTGCAATAACCTCATTGTCTAAAGTACGAAGAGGCCATTGAGATGGATCTAACGAAGTCCACTGAGGCCCATGGAGCCACAGGGGGTTTGAAACTAATTTATTTGGCGTAACGCCGCGTGAAAGTATGTCAGCGGGATTCTCAGTACCTGCGACATGATAAAAGTTATCAGCGCGAATATTGTCGGTAATCTGAACAACGCGGTTTGCAACAAAGGTCTGCCACTTGTGTGGCGAACTCTTTATCCAGTACAGAGCTACTTTTGAATCTACAAAGGCATAGACTGATATTGCAAGGTCAAGAGAATAATTGTCGAGTACTCTGCGAAGCAATTTTGAGAGTAAAACCGCTCCACAAAGCTCAAGGCGTGCAATAGATAGTGGTTTCGTCGGTGCGACTTTAGTCTTTGCACAAATCAACTGGACGGTGTTACCATTGACGCTCTTTACATGTATGTAGACTACGGCACCGTATGCGTGCTCGCTGGCGTCGGAAAACCCCAGGAGTGACGCAGTACAGTTTTTGGATACACCAACATGTCGCGGGATACGTAAATCATTAAGAGCTGGTAATTCAGCACAGAATTGCCTCCACATCTTAATAATTGGCGGTGGTGGTATGTCGTCCCAATCTAAATTAAGTTGCCAAAGCTGCTTTATTAACAATTTGGCGTACGCTACTGTGGGAGCAACGAAACCCATTATGTCCCACAGGCGAGCGACAGTAGATAAGATGGCGCGCTTAGTGCACGTCACATCAGCGGGAACAGATATCTTAAAATAAAAGGCGTCACTATCGGTAGACCAATGCAAGCTTAGTATTTTATGTGGCATTGATTTATCGAACTCTACTTCTCCTGTAATTTTATGGGAAGTAGGGAGGTCATCTAAAACAGATCGACGGTTGCTATGCCATTTTATCAGGTCCCATTGGGCACCCTTGAATAAGTCTATCAGCTGCCGAGAGGTCTCACTGGCCTCGGATTCACTGGGCATAGAGAACGCGATGTCGTCCATATATAGCGAAGTAAATGCGATACGACTCGCAAGTGGATACTTTGCGCCGTCGTCATCAATGAGCTGTCTTACCGTGCGCAATGCATGGTATGGACTCGAAGTTAAACCGAAGCACACGCGATTGAAGTGGTATAACACAAGTGGGTCTTGTGGACGGAAGCGGTATAGGAAGCATTGGTAACGACGATCAGAATCGCGAACAACTATTTGCAGAAATTGTTGGCGACAGTCGGCTGTCATAGCGATTGGATGTAAGCGGAAAGTTAAAATTATATTGAACAAGTCGCCTTGCAAATTTGGTCCTGAATGAAGAATATCATTTAATGATCGCCCAGTGCTAGTCTTACTGCTAGCATCCAGGACGATGCGCAGACGCGTTGACTTCTTATCTTCGCGTAAGACTCCATGATGCGGTATGACATATATTGGAGCGGGTTCATGAGAGTCATACGGCGGTGCGGGGGATATATAATTTTTAGCTAAGTATTCCTTTATGGCGTCATCATATGCTAACCTTAATGTAGGCGAGGCTTGAAGTTTCCTCTCCAAGCACATGAATCGTCGTCGAGAGGTTTCATAAGAATCTCCGAGAGAGTAAACGTCATCTTTAAATGGCAGGCCAACAATATATCTACCAGTAAAAGGATCGCGGGATGTCGTAGATTTATAAAACTCTTCACATTCAATGTCTGAAGGACACTGAATGGGCGGTGCGGAGGGTGGCTGTTCAAGCTCCCAAAATCGTTGCACTAATTTGTCAACGATAGGAGACTCTAGAACTGAGCAGCACGTTAAAGAATGATTTACCTGAAGTGTCGGCACTGAGCCCATAATAACGTAACCAAATACCGTACTCAAAGCTGAGGGCCCGGACAAGTCGTTAGACGAATAAATTACGTCTGGACATAGTAAGTGCGGGAAAAGGGATGCGCCTATCAAAACATCAATTTTATTAGGCATGCTATAACATTCATCAGCGAGTCTTATGCCATGGAAGTGTGATAAGACAGATGTGTCTACCACAGCGGTGGGCAAAAGGTCGGTGATTTGATCAACAACTAGCGTTGAAATATTGAAGTTAATATTCAAGTCGAATCGTGAGAAAATTTTAATATCAATCGATTTCGATTTTACAATTTTTTCAACTCCTACAGTACATTCGGTATCGTGTTGTTGAACGCCTAAACGATGACAGCACTCTTTAGTCATAAAATGGCTTTGAGCCGCGGAGTCTAATAATATACGAATAATTTGTTTCTCTCCCTTAGCATCGTAAGCAAATACTTGAGCGGTTGATAATAAAACAGTTCTCTGCGAACGACTTGCGCGCGCGGGAGGCGGTGAACGTTGAGAAACATTCTTGAACGAAGTACACAGCGCGACGTCTGAACGCGCACCTGCGGTGAGGGGTGGCGAGTGTGCGGGCGCGGGGGTTGTAGACTTCAGTGTAACTGGCTGAAGCGGTGGAGAACGCGCCAGCGCAGGGGAAGAATTATCGCTTCTGCGGTGGAAGTGCAACAATGTGTGATGTTTAAATTTACAAACTCGACAACAATAATTTGAAGAGCAACTAGACACTCGATGACTTAAACTGAGACAATTCACACATGCATTGTTACTCTTTACGCATTTAAATCGTTCCTGCGGCGTCATTTTATTAAAGTCTGCACACTTAAATAGGTGTTGATGCACAATATTATCGCACAGACACTTTGAGCAACTAGTCGTCGTGCTTACGTACGCCTGATACTTCGGCGACGAAGTATTATTACAGCGACGATTATTACCGTTACCTCGTCGATTGTTTGGTGCGCTATTAGAATTTGTACTAAAATCGGTGCGTTGCAAAACTTTGGAGCGGGTCTTAATAAAATTTACTAAATCATCAAAGGTAGGTACCATCGAGTTATGACTATATTCGAAAGCGCGAATGGTATCCGGGTCCAGCTTCTTAAGCGCGATATGAAGAACAATTAAGTCCGCGAGATTATCTAACTTTAAGTTTTGTAAAGCGCGCACTGCACTTATAAAGTTATCAGTAAATAAATCAAAATTATTTGCGGTGGCCGATTGCAATGGCTTAAATTCGAACATCTGATTAATATATGTAGATGCTAGCATACGCCGGTCTTCATATTTGTCGACGAGTGCTTGCAATAAAATTTTATAATTTTCAGCGCAAGGAGTTATACCTGAGCATACAGATAGGGCTTTGCCCGTTAGTTTACCTAGCAAATAGTATAACTTTTCAGCGTCGGTAAGCGATGTGTTGTCATGGACGGTTGATTTAAACCTAGCATAAAATAAAGGCCATGAGCGAATGTCACCCGAAAATGGCATAAGTTCGATAGGCGGAAGTGAGAATCTGGCTTTAGATGGTGTACTAGTACTTTGTAAATTAGATTGCGAATATTGTAAATAAAGCCTATTTATTCTACCGCAAAGAGACTCAAACGCAATGAGGCTGTTATAATCAGGTTTAGCAATAGGGTTTATTTTTAATAAATGTGAATTATAATTATCTAAGACCTGTTTAAACTCAATACGTAAAGCATTAATATTAGAACTTCCATCAAGAAAACGCTCCATCGTGGAAGTGTTTGTGAGGATGTCCGAGGACATATCATATATTTTTTGCACTATTTCAAATAAAGCATCTCGTTTAGCTAACAATAAAACCAACTCAGCATCAGGTGTGCCCTCATTATCCGAGGAATCGCTATTATTCGATGCTATTTGTTTTTTAGGCGGCATTACAACTTAAGTTATGCGGCAAAAATAATATAATTATAAGCGGGTAGTCTGTAAGCGACCTCGCTACGCGGTTGAATTATTAAATATTAGTTTTGTTAACGATGAACTTTAATTGTTAACTTTTATAATAATTATGAAGTTATTTATAACGAATATAATGCTTAAATATATGTGCAAATAATAAATGTAATTTAACAGTATAATCTATAGATGTATTTAAAAGTTGATGACGTGATGTGAACATACAACAAATAATTTATATAGATAATTATATGCTTATTCATTCTATGAATATAGTTTTAAAATTACTATGAATGTCACCTATTAGGACCTATTCTAGTGTTCTAATAAGGGCGGGGTTAATCCGAAGTCGGATTAAAATATAAATAATTAATTATATAAACGCTTATTACGATAACGATCTAATAAGGGCGGAAAGTCAAGGTCAATCCAGCGAGAAGTGACCATTAAAAATGGAAAGTCTAGGTCAATCCAGCAAGAAGGACCATTAAAAATGGAAAGTCAAGGTCAATCCGGCTCGAAGGACTATTAAAATGGAAACGCCAGTAACTTAAGGTATCTTCGATAAAGATTTAGTGGACTGTAATTTTGGTGCATACGGCAAAGGGGAAAATAAATAGGTGGGATAGCACGCACTGACCTGATGAGGGCTGCCGCGCCTTCCTCCTGGAGTGTCTGCTATACAGCGAGCTCGCCACGTGGTTCGGCGCACACGCACTCTCGGAACAGTCTCGTGAAGTCCCACACTCTCCACCTTTGCCCTTACGGGGGCGTCTCACACTTTTATGAGTTACAAAGACACAATGTCTGATGCGGTGAGTATTAAAGATAAACAGGAGAACTCAATGTTCGTCCTGCGCGGTTTGCGGTTAATATATATATAAGACGCGACGGCTGGCCGTGCGGTGCGGAGAACGTAATGTCACTTAGTATAATGACGCGCGCCGAGATCCTTTTTTTCACCTCGGCGGCAGCGCGTGCGGTAGGAAAGGGAAGGAAGGAAGGAAACAAAAAATATGCACTAGTCATGTTGATAAAGTAGATATAACTTAGGACGAACTCAATGCGATATGTAATGTAATGTTGATAAAGTAGATTGTTAACTGGCGTTACCATTTCGCCTAGTAGCCTTCTCCGCATTTCCTGGCAATCCGATTCCAGCTTTAAAAACTCCATTTGCTGCTGCAAAGTATTTAATGCGGCCACAATAAAAGTTTGAAAATACTTAAAGTGAAGTGAAGTCAGCAGCGAGCGACGAGGTACGAGGTAGGACGGGGTAGCAGAGGTCTTGCCTGCTGAGTTTTTTTTCCAAATCTTGCTGAAATTCGTCCATTTTCGTATAAAACATCTCAAACTATGCAGAAAATTATTGCCTCAATGAGTCTACATTGTGTCACTTATAAGTGGATAGTGGAATAAATTTAAATTATCACAAGGATTTCTTTAACTGGTAGGTAGTGTCACTCACATACATCACGTACATAATTTATAATAAAGATTTAATTAATCCAACAAATACTATAATTTTAATTAAAAAGAAATATTAAGGTATAAAATATGTGTTACTCTTTACGCCTACCCTCCAAAAAAAGTACAACATAAATTATGCATTTCAAAAGAAAGAAAGAAAGAACCTTTATTCCTAGCTACAAACCAATATATTAATATGAAATATGTAAGGTACCCCACGATACGAAAGAAAGTCCTAGCGTGGAGGTGAAGAGTGAAATGTATAAAAGCTTTTCGTGTGCTGAATAAAATAAAATAAAACAGTTGTTTGTGCTGCGGCCCAGCGTGCTATGGAGAGAGCTATACTCGGAGTTTCTTTGCGTGATAGGCTTCGAAAAGAGGATATCCACAGTAGAATCAGGGTAACAGACACAGTCCAACGGGTCAGTAAGCTAAAGTAGCCATGGGCCAGTCGTATAACTCGAAGAACCCGCAAGCGATAGGAAAGAAAGGTTTTGGAGTAGCAGCCTCGTACCGATAAACGAAGTGTAGGGCGGTCCCCCCACTAGATCGAGTGACGACCTGGTAAGATATGCTTGCTTTGTGGCATTAATTGCGGGAGGCTTTTGTTCAGCACAGTGACGATTTTTTATTTAATTATGCTATTAGCTTACATTGAACTGGCAACGAAAGTATATTCAGCCATATACCGAACATTTTGCAGGCTTCCTGACCGATTGGCCAAATATTCGGCAAAAGTATGCTTGAAAATGAAATCGTGTGGTCTTTTAAGCTCAAACCCATTTAATAAGATCGTATATGCACGTACTTTGTCTTACAATCTTCCACTCTTAGATTTCATTACGATGATTCAAGTGTATAGACAATATTTGTGATACTTTTGTTAACTTTGCATCAATTCATTGTACATATGTTAATAATGTTTTTTTAATTATTGTCTATCTAAATCCACTGCTGAACATAGGCGTCCCCAAAGAATGCCATATATGGGAGATATTTGCCATAGCTGCCACCGGGTTGCCGAATGGCCTGCCGCAGATTTCTTTAGTTATTATTAGGAAGACGTTGCTGACTATCTAATGGTTTGTTTCCCTTTGTCGCCCTTACCTACCTACGATATTGTCTAGCGGATATTATATATTCTTACACCGCTACTACATGGTTAATTTGAAGGGTTATTTAATAATTTAATAATTTTATCATAAAATATTTTTTATTTTGCCTATTATCTGACTACAATAAGAAATTAAAAAAATATTTGACCGAATAAGATAAAAGTACCAATAACCGAATAGGCCGAATACGAAATAGTAGTCAAATATTCGTCGCAAGATCAAATTTGAATTTATATTCCATTTTAGTTCGCATCACAGTTAAAATCAAATATACAGAAGCCAGTGCGGCTGTGATAATTTACTAAGGAAATTGAAATCGTATTTATGTTGGAAGTTAAACTAATATATCATTCCTCGCGCTGCAACTTACAAAGCGGTTTCCCGTGATCTTGGATATCAGTTATTTGTGTTGATTTCAAAAGTGAAATATCAAGAAAGTTAGTTCACGTTAATAATATTAATAATATTTTTCATTTGTTTATTTTTACATTTAATGCATATTATTTATATTTATCATTATTTTAATATATGTTTTATACAGCTCAGCCAGGTGGGAATACTATATTGAGTTTAAAGTTAAAGTTACAGCCTACTACGTCCTACTTCAAGGCATAGGCCTCCTCTTATTTCTAAGAAGGTATAGAACTAGGGAAAGTCCACCGCGCTATCCCAATGCATGTTACTTCATAATATCTCGTCCACATATTTTTATTTTTATTTTAAAAACTTACAATGTTTTCCTTCACTATAGAGCACGTGGTAAATTAGCATATAAAGATGTAATTAACAATTTCATTATTGCCAGTGGGGTTCGAACCCGGGTTGCTCGCGTACTGTGATATTTACTGAGCTGCCACGGCTTAATACTGTATTAATACCCCACAATAACACTAATAATATAATTTATTCGGTTAAAACCTTTACATTAAAAGTGAGATATAGTTGTACGTACATAGTTCGTATATTGACATTTGGCATGCGAAAATTATTTTGCATATAGATATTAAAGTGCAAAATAATTTTCGCATATAATTTTACTTATTTTTTGACGAATGAATTGAAATTTCCTTTATCAAACGTCAACATATTTTATAATCTACTATTTTTTTTTAAATGAGGTTGCTCTACCCGGATAAGAAACGGCGAAATAACTCGGCAGATATCTTCTTTTATGTCATTTTAAAAAGCCAATAATACTCATTAAAAAATAAAATTACACAATAAAACAAAAAAAATATTTAAAAACTTAAACACGCAAGCATTGATCATTGGCTATATCCTAGTGAAAATACTAGTCCATATTATTTAAAAAAAAATCGAGTAATCTTGATCAGAATACTAGGATTAGGTTATTAAATTTGTATTGTATTGCCATCGGTCCTTAATACGAGAGCAAATTTTTAAGTCAATCGGTCTTTTACAAGTTGATGAAAATTACATAGACATAGATAGATAAACAGATATGTACAAGCGAAGGTAATAATAAAAGCTCGTTTAAAAGCAATAAAAACTTTTTAACAAAAAATTACCGCCGAAAAAACTGAATAGCAAAAAATAATAAAGGTTTTTCTTTTACCTTAACTAAATTCTTAAACTTATGTAAGTGTACCTAAGTATATATTTTTTTTAATTATTAAGACTTTTTAATTAACCTTAATAACTAAGTTCTGAAACTAATTGAAGTATACCTAAGTGATTTTGAGTCGGCGCCAAGCAATCAATGAACAAAGATCACTTATTTACCTTAAATTTAAGGACATATACAAATCGAAAATAGAACCGTCTCAGCGAGCCGCGTGCTAGCAATGCATACGGTGAGCGAACATGTCGCTACTTAATATCTCGGCTTATCAAATATCAGTAACTTGCAGTCAGAATCGGTGGATGACGTCACTAAAAATAACATTAAGTATAAGCTAAAGGATCACTTTCTTAAGTTATTATAACGTGTTTTTTTAAGTTTTTAATTGTTTGCGTGTTTATTTCATGTTTTTGTTTTTCCTTCTTATATTACAATACAATATTACGAAATGATATTACAATACAATATTACATAAAATTGTAAACTCTCGATAACTTAGGTATAAACCTAAGTGGTTTCTTAAATGCAACAAATACTTATTTGTAATGCTTGTGCTATAAGTAAGATACTTCTATTCATTTCCCGTTCCACATCCCGTGAGATAACTTACGGTAGTGGATGTTCCTATACCACCACTTAGGTATTATAACGCCAAGTACGCTGTTAACCAGGAATTAATAAAACAGCAATTGTAAATTTATTGCAGCTGTTTGTAATCAAATTCTGCGGGAGGTACGCTTATTATACAATGTTGGCCTAAGACTTATAGGTACCATTTCTGGGAAATTAATAACAAAAAGAATATGCTTTGTTGCTTTCCTTGCATGTCGTAAAAGGCGACTAATGGAATATTGGGTTTCTGATAGTGTAAACGATGGGCTAGCTGGATATAACTTAATTCACAATTTTCCATCTTAGTACGAATTTTTGGCTTAACATGGATCTAGAAGCTCGCTGCTATTGCACTCTGTCTACCCCCGGAATACAGACGTAACGTTATGATGCTTCTTATGATTTTTTTACAAAACTGAAGTAGTGAGTAACTTATAGTCCATCTGATCGTACTCGTAAGTGGCTTCTGCAGTCCATGGAGTCGTGCAATCAACTTCATACAAAGAACGCTACAGATGCGTTGTTTACCCCTGAGTACTAAGATGGAATGCTCCACAATCTATAATTAAACTTTCCCTCTATACTCTTCAAATTGAAACACAGCGGTGCAAGTACTGTTATTGGATGGCTTTATTTTTATTGGAAGATTATTATTCCTAAATTAATTAATAAACTACCTAAAACCTTGAACGAAAACATCAATTGCAAAAATATTAAATACAAATTAAAAGCATACTTTTTGCATCAACTGACATAATTATAACTAACATATTTACTATTTGTAATTTAATTACCATATGTAAAATCTAAAAATAATATTTCCTCCAAACAGCCTGTACAGGTACTACTCTAACTAAATAGCCACTACAACTCATCCTCATGTTGTTTTCATAGAAACGAGCGAACTACCTTCTTACTCTACATAATAATGTTTGCGCTTGAAAGACGGCGAACTGCAGTGTGCAGAAAAATCTTATATAGGTTTATGTTGCACTGTACTTATGAACTTTGTTTAATATGTATTTTAGATGTTGTAAAATAAAAATAATAAAATTAAAAATTAGGAACCCACCTAGTCGGACTCCTTGGGGAAAAATGGCTTCTACCACTTAGTAATAATGTTTTACTTATTCGTAACATTAGTTTCAAATGCGAGTTAACAGACTATAGTGAAAATGAAAAAAACACACAGAATTAACCTCCAAACCAGATTAACAAATGTGATCCGTTACGAGGTGCTTTCGTCACGTTTCTATGAGTCATTGTTTGCTCATTCGTTCTTTGTAAAGGCTTTATAACGATGAGGATTTAAAGGTGCTTTTATGTACACAAAGCTCCGACGAGCAATTTTTCCGTATTTAATAAATCGCTACCGCGTTACTAATTCGACATTTCCGGAAAAGAGAATTCCATTCTAAACTGGGTTATGTAAGTAATAAGTAGTACAAGACCATCCACCACCCCATATCGTCCCGTCGGAGTCAGAAAGGACGACAGAGAAAAACAAACTAAGAGATAAAAAAATGAAAGAGCCAACTCTTTTCACAAAAGCCGACAACGCATCTGCAATTCCCCTGGTGTAGCAGTTATACATGGGCGCGGTAGTCACCCACCATTAGCTATAGCTACATGTTCGTTTGCCCTCTCTTATATAAAAAGTCATCTACCATTAGCTATAGCTACATGCTCGTTTGCCCTCTCTTATATAAGAAGATGGGCAGCAACGTCTTCCTAATAATGAAAAAACTGCAGTTGCCAACCCGCCTGCCAAGCGTGGCAAGTATGGCAAATATTCAAAATAATATAGCCTGGATCACTCCTTGCATAGCTCTCTATCTGTTCGGGATTACAATCGGTCCAGCCATTTGAAGATTAGCCCGGGCAGTAAGCATGTTTGTATTATAATAAAAATGTTCAAACAATAAGTTTCAAAATAACTAAAAGCTGCTAAAAGCTTTTAGAAATTAAGGTACGTGTATAATTGACAAATGACTTAAGCGAATACTGACGAAAGTAGATTAATCGAATCCATTAGAACTTCAAACAACTCAATTCAAACACGAGAAGAACTAGAAATGCTTCTTTAGTTTAAGCGAAATGCACGACGACCTTTGGACCAAAGCCAAACACCTACATTTGGAATCGATTTGTAAATCCACTTTGTATTTAAAACGGATCAGTGACGCAGTAGAGACAAGAAGTTACCAAGGTTATGCAAGTCATACACCCTGTTACAAAAAAATGTTTTTTGTAACAGGGTCAAAAAATTTTACTTACCTAGCTTGTTGATTTTTAAATGACACGTGACGTGGTTCCGTAACGAGCGCTCGAGTGCTCGACTCGTACTGTGTTTTCGCGACACGTCGTTTTGTGGCTGGCCACTTACGCTCATATTGCCAGTCCTTTGACTCGCATCCAAAACACCGACAAAACAAGGGGTCTTAATACGAGTGGACGAATAGTGTTAAGTGCTATCCTCTGCGTGTAACAACAGCAATGCCTTACTTGAGTAAGGTATGACCCAAGTTGCGTCGCATTGCACTAGTCACCATGAGACGAGAAGATGAAACGTCTCATAATTTCACCGGCATCTATACACCCTTCAAACCGAACAAGCCTCCTCCCCCCCCCCCCGCCCCCACTTTTGCGAATATCCAGTCTACCTAGTAGTAAATAAAACATGACTATTATATAACAATAACAATGAAATGTCAATAAACTATCGTTGTGAACTGTTATAGGCCATAAAGAGCCATAAAGGCCTAAACACCTAAAGTTTGGAGACCTGTGTAAAGTAAAAATTAAAAAAATAACTAAAACATCTAAATGTCTTTTTATTCAAAGATAAATGGTTAGCTCTTATACAATATGCAAGAAAAATGTGTTTTAATTTTATTAAATATAATATAGACATACATTTCAACATTTCGGGACACCTGTTAAGCCGATGCCCTGGGGTCGTGCCCCATGTTCCCTTATACTAAAGACGCCACTGATGTCTTGCTTTAAGTTCAAATTCTCCCATAATATTATAATTTTTATTAACATAAATTTGTTGCCAGGTTTTAAAAAAAAAACAAAATTAAAATTTAACAAACAAAATATACAATGAAGTCATGAAATAACTTTATAATTTATTCCACTAGCTGTGCTGTGAATAGCTAGATGATCCACTAAAGCACACACTGCTAGCGTAGTGGCGTCAGTCTGATATACAATAATTACTCAGACCGCACGCTTCATAGATATTTGCATAGGAAACTCAGAAGTTGGAAACATGCTCATATGTCTATAGCTGCTACGATTCTAACCTTGTGGATAAGAACAAATAAATTACAACTATTCTACCGTCATTTATACAAATTGATAAAATTGATGTGTCTGTCGTAATTTTGAAATAACAGCCTTTTATTGAACTAAAAGGGTTATTTGCGTGACATTAACGTCTCAATAACCTTTTTTTTTTAATTTGTCTATCTATCTGTCCGAGTTAATACTTTGAATTGCTGAACCGATTGTAATGAAATTTCACGAACACGTAGAGAGCAATGCTAAAAGTGATCTGGGCTATATTTTATCCGAAAATCTTAAGGATTTTTGAGAAATGAAAAACTTGATATATTAAATAGCGTTTGGTGACTATCTTAAATCTGAATGACGCCACATTGATATTGTATCTACCAATGTGGCGTCATTCAGATCCACACGAAGTTCGGGTGGGTCGCTAGTTAGTAAATTTAAAAAGGGTAAAAAGGTTAATGTGGTAAAGCCGGCTATATCTCTATTTATCATCTCATTTCGGGTCGTGCATATAAAAGTGACACATAATTAACAGCCTAGAGGTGACCTTCTCTCCATTCCTGGAAACGAACACAAAAACGTAAAACATTACGCTCGCTACTCACCTCGCAATTTGCATCGTAATTTTATACTAGGATTGTGGGTGGTTTTTGGGGCGCGAGTCAAGAGATGCGAGCGGAGAAATTCATCTATTTGTCCATCAGTTTCCAGCTAACGTCTGATACAACAGCATGTGGAATGCCTATGCAATAGGAATGGCGTCGTTTTTATTTTTATTTTTTTGTAGCACATCTAAATAATTTTCCAAACTAAATAAATACAGTGCGGTTGTTGTTATTATCTCTACTTCCCTTAAGTTCGCGTGCTTGCGTAAAAATTTACGCTTACGCTCCTCAATTTTAAGGTGCCGTTAAGTTTCGTGCTGTATCTATCACTTTACGTCAAAGTGGCTGTGGCACCACAAGACTTAACGACATTAATTATTGATAATAATTATTAATTATCATTTTAATTATATTGTTGTAAAATGATGAGCATTATATTTAGTGAATATTTAGTCTAAAAGTCATTTAAATTGGACATTTCGTTTAAGGAACGTCGTGGAATAAAGATAAGTTACGTAAGAACATTGCAGCAACCCGAATTTTATATAGATGGCTATCGACATTAAAAATCGCGCATAACTCTTTTTATTGTAAAATTTTATACTTGATAGAGCCATGCTGCAGTTATATTAGTAGTGTAGTTGTAGAATGGGTCCGTTCAACCGGTGAAGGACCACGCGCTCACAGAATACCAGCGTAAAATAGTAGCTTAATGCTGCTGTTTCGTATGGTGAGTTTAGAGAACCGAAGACTACTGAAAACGAGGCATTTCGTCTTAGTCATCACCGGTGACGCATCTGTATTTTGATTCGTAAACAAGGATAGATGTAGATGTCTATGGGCCACAGCAACCAGTTACCACCAGGCGGACTGTGTGCCCGTTTGTCACCCTATCGTATAAAAAAATGATTAAAGATCCGGTTGTTATCAAAAAAAATTACTTTAGAAAAATAAATAAAAATAAATGGGAAATTTGTCAGATGATGCCATATGCTATTTTTTGGGGATTTTCTTAACTCTTTAAAGCTATTCGGTGCGTTAAAATAGACTAGAGTTAAAGGTAGGAATACCCGTTATATTGATGCGTAAACTGCACCTGATCTAACCGTGTAGTCATGGTATAGCAATATCTATTAAACTACCCATATTAGCTTGTGAGTATCGTAAGAGGCGACAGAGGGAATTAAAAGCAAAGAAGATGGGCGGCTGCATCTTCCCTAAATACCCAATAACAAATAAAAATAAAAACCTGCAGTTGCCGATCCACCTACCAACCGTGGTAAATATCCCTTCTGTAGGGAAATCTATGGAGAGACGTATATGCAGCAGTACACTTCTATTAGTCAGTATTGAATTAATGTGAATACACCTAGCTTCAGCAATTTTTGCGAGTCAACGAGCTGGGGCTAGAGAGCTAGCTATTCCGAAAGCCACAACTGTATCTTAAGCTATAAGAGACAGACACAGCATCCACTTACCTTCAAGTAGACGGTGTGCTCATTTGTCATCTTTATTTTATAAGAAATATTACTTTGTAAGTACAAAAAATTGTAAATTTTATTGAAAAATAAATAATAAAATAATACAAATTTTGCTTGTTTGTATTGCATTACATGATATATAATTATAGAATACTATAATACACAATAGAATGGCTGTCAACCTTACTTTGTATGAGGATTGGCATGGCCGAGAGCATACATACAAGCAATTACGTCGTATTATCAGTTATCACTACTACAAACACATTTTAGACTATTGATTAATATTTTTGACACATAAATGTTTCTTTATTTTTGTTTCTAATATTCACAAAATATAAATAGTTTCGACTTACTGGTTGTAGAATGTGTGTCCTTTATTTAAATTCCATTTCTCGCTGTTCTTTCGACACGTAATTATTGCACAATTTGCAATTTTTTAAATAATTTGCATGCAGCGACGCCTGACACGAAAGTTGGAAACGATTGATTTTGTTGACATTTATACGTGTGAATTGACGTGTTAGTGACATGTTAGTGGCTACACAGGCTCCGCCCACTCTCCCGTTCTATTATGTATATAATATAGTATTTTATGTATATAATCATAGATATAAAATAATTGAATATAGTTCTTATCCAACATTGTCTATTCGACGGTAACTGTAAGATGGCTGCTGCATATTTTAAAATCTAGTTAAGAGCTTACTTTTCTTTCAATCACTTTTAAAGTTCTTCTTTAATTCAGTGTAAAGTTAAAGAAGAAAGCCTAGATCTACTAGGCGGCGAGATCCCCACGCGTCACATTCTTTCACCCGTATGTGTACAATGAATGTGTTTGGAACGATGAATAATAATATGAAAGAAATATACGATATAATATAGAAAAGAATAGAGTAGAATTTAATTAATTATAATATATATATATATATATATATATATATATATATATATATATATATATATATATATATATATATATATATATGATACTTATTAAGTCATTTTTTTTAATTACCACTGTTTAGGAAAAGGCCTCCGTCCTAGGAACAACCAGCCAGAAACCCAGCGAGATTATGGAATACGTAGCGTGGCAGACACCGCACAGGTAACAGTATTCACATCTAGAATCTAGAACAGACGCCATCAGGCAAATTATAAAGTGCACGTGCTGATCATGTTCCGCAATTTTTCGATAGAAGAACTAGCCGCCCGACTGCAACAGACACGCGCAGACACGCACCAGCACAGACAAAATATTCTTGTTGAGAATGCTGGCCGGTGCCAGCCTGTGTCTCCGCGGACACGCTCCGCTTGCGTGCGCTAGATATGTATATATCTGTATAAAGTGTATAAAAAATATTATTTTGGCTGCCACGCCACTTGTGTTGCACGCTCAATGTCTGTAGATCTGAACGGAGCTCGAGTTCTGTGCTTGCAGTACTACGCTTGGCTTTCGAATAAATTTTATTAACTATGGGAGCCCAAGCAGATGGTAGCACCCAGCCTTCTTCTTTATTAAAATTAAGATGATTTTTAATTTTAATAGCATCGCGAGTCATACTGGGTAGGAATCGGTGTTCTTTTGCGAGGATTTGTGGTCTATCAAGTCTGCTATACTACTGTAGTCCAACCATTAGGTTGGGATACAGTATGTTGACATACTGCATATAATAAACACCGACGCTCTGTTCTTCCATACGGTTTTTTAATGGATCTTTTCGTTTGTCCTATGTAGGAGAAACCACATTCACAATCAAGTTGTACACGCCTGCATCTCGTGGAGGTATATTACACTTGACGGATTGTAAGAACTGACTAATCTTCTTCGGCGGCTTGTAGTTCTAATGGAAGCCCACTTCAACATGTACACTCAACGGTAACTCCTCTTACATATGGTAGTACAACAGGGACACTCAACTGTGGCCAGTTTCACTGTTACTTAGGCACGGGACCCGAAGCGTATTGTCGTGCAAAACTTGCTTGACGTGCTGGAGCTCGGTGGCATGTGTTTACTATCACAGATCCCTTATGCTCTCTGAATAAACAACAAACGGGGGAATATTGCCGCGTAGTAGCGGTGCAGATACCGCTTTAAGTCGCTCCTATCTCTTTTCGTATAAATGACAACAATAATCTTGGTCTGCGCAGATGGGTAGTCTCCGTTGAGACTGATCGCCGTGATCGAAATTCGGTCTAGAGGACATTAATATCCATCTATTCATTACAACCTATAAAAGTCCGTTGCTGAACATAGGTCTTCCCATCACCTCATAGGGGAATTGTGCCACGGTTGCCATGCTTGACAAAAGCAGTTGAGTTTCGCTCTGGCGCCTCTTACGACACCCAAGGTAGGACTATTATATATTCTGGACCCAAGGGACGATATAATGGCGGCTTCTACTGCGTGTGTTATCACGCACCGCGCCGCGCCCGTACGCGCATCGCACAGTGTGAAGGGCTTGGCGTGGGCAGGCGTGGCGCGGCGCGTGCTATCCGTTTAAAATCGGTAACTTCAAAGGCGCAGCGTGGCGCGGCGAGGGCTCGCGCGTCGGTGCGCGGCCGCGCGCGGCGCTTAAGTGGGTGATAGACGTACGAACTTAAAGTAGGCGGTTTTTAAGATCGCGAACTTACATGGCTCGACGTCGGCGACACACGCGCCAACTTACTCATACCGTATTGCGATGTCGTCCACTGAAGAAGCTTTGTGTTATTTAGGAATCATATCGTATTACATTTCAAAAACTAAAAACAATAGACGAAGGCGAAAAGTGTGGGTTAAGAACTGGCTTACAAAAAGAGAGCGTTTATCACATGTGAATTTAGTAAGAGAGTTACGTGAAGAGAAGGAAGATTTCCAGAATTATTTCAGAATGCCTGAGCCTGTGTATGAAGAACTTTTGTGTTTAGTCACACCAATTATAGCTAAACAGGATACTTGCATGAGAGAAGCTATTTCACCGCATGAACGTTTAAGTGCAACATTACGATTTTTGATAACTGGTGGAACATATAAAGATGTAATGTATTCGTCAGCGATATCAAGACAGTCATTGGGGTACATAATTCCTGAGACATGTGACGCAATCTACTCTGCGCTGAAAACATATTTGAAGGTATGTATCATTTATTACATACTTTATAAATAAAATAACTCAGTACAAATAATCAGACTTTATTTTGCAATGGCACATTAACATTAATGCTTAACAAATAAATTTACTCTTGAACATATACAAATGTAACTATGTACTATTTTATTTATTTTTAGTTATTATTATTAAAGTTTAAATATTCAACCAGGGTGTCCGGGATACTAATAGTTTGCGAGTCTTGTGTCAAGTTAAATGCTTGTGTTTCTTGCAGCTGGACTGGAACAGCTGGCATGTGTATCAATGGTCTTTGGGGTACCTGGACTGGAACTGGATTATGTATACTTGTATTGAATGTTAATTTTTCAAACCGTCCCAAAAAAATAACTTCATTGATGAGCTTTTCAGCTATGCCTTGTTGAATAGCAGTCATGTTGCGGAGTTTAATTGCGACATTTTTTCCTATAGCATCATATTCATCATTTGGGTTTTGTAATCTTTTACCTATTAACGATATTGTGTCTTCAATGACGGCATTGCCGTGTCGCTTACGACGTGCAGATGAAGCAACAGATGTTGCAGGTGTCACAGGTGATGACACGTTGCAAATGGTACTCTGTAAATAAAAATGATATCATTTATACTGAATTATGGGTTTTTTTGTTACAGTTCCCGAGTTCACAAGAAGAATGGCTAGCAATTGCTGAAGAGTTTGAGCGTACATGGCAATTTCCAAATTGTTTAGGAGCCGTCGATGGAAAACATGTAGCTATAGTCCCTCCTGCCGGAGCCGGCTCACATTTTTTTAATTATAAAGGATATCACAGTATTGTACTTATGGGAATTGCAAATACAAATTATGAATATATTTATGTAGATATTGGAACAAATGGACGTATTTCTGATGGAGGTGTATTACAAAAAACTACATTCTTTCAAAGATTGAATTCCAAGCGCTTAAATCTTCCTAGCCCCAGAAAACCAAGCGGTCATTCAGAAGAATTGCCTTATGTATTTATTGACGACGAGGCTTTTGCTTTGAGGACAGATTTTATGAAACCGTACCCACAAAGGCAATCACAGGCTAGCTCAAGTAAGAGGATATACAATTATAGAGTATGCAGGGCTAGAAGAATTATAGAAAATGTTTTTGGAATTCTGGCGGCAAGATTCCACATTTTTTGATCGCCTATAAATACCAGTGTGCACAATATTAACAAAATAGTTTTGGCATGTTGTGTATTGCACAATTTTTTAAGGAAAAAATTAAGACAAGCTTACAGTCCACATCAGCACTTAGATAGTGAAAATCACGAAAATGGAACTATTGAATTGGGGCTGAGACCACAAAATGGAGAATTACAGTCACTACAACAAACACATAGTCGTAACCCCACTCAAAATGCAAAAATTATCAGAGAATAGTATGAAACCTACTTTAATACTAGTGGTGCAGTGTCATGGCAACAAAGAATGATATAATAATAGTATTTTTACCTGGGTATCATTTTCACTATGTTCAGCATCAAATGTATTTTCATTATCATTAGCTGTCTCCTGTTCGCTGCTGTCTATATTGTCAGTTGATTGTTCACCTGTAATTAAATAAAAACCCTCTAAATTTACTTTTGGTTTTAATGTTCAACATCACAATGTCATTATTGTAATGAAACAAAGTGCTACAATAGGTACTCTATTTTAGGTACCTACCTAATTTAGGCACACGCATAACAAAGAATACGCACGTATAATATAATAGTGTATAGAGAAATTCTTTAATAAATAATTAAACTTACCTTGGCCTTGATCTTTGAGAAATTCAAGCTGACTGTAATACCATAATTTTGACACGTATACCTGGTCAGTTCCTGAACCTGTCTTCTTGCTATCTTGCACTTTTTTATGTTCTTTTCGGAACCCAGCCCTTAATGAATTAATTTTTTCCTTGACTTTCTCAATCGTAGCATCTCTTTCTACCTTCCGTATAATTTCTAATAAATTATTGTATGCTTGAAGCTTCAAATTTTTGTATTTGTAGTCGTTGCTTCTAATTTTCTAAAGACAAGGGTTATTTCGGAAAGCTTCTATAAATTCGGTTAGCATTTCATGCGAATAAGTTCGAAAATCACACATTTTGAGAAATTTCTAAATCAAAATTAACAAAAATTGCAATTTAAACAAGCGTGCGCGTCCACGGACTGGCGAAACAAAATGGCGGCTCGCGGCTCGCAGAGCTGCCACACGTACGAGCCAAGATGAGCTACGAGTAAGATTTCAAACCGGTTGGATCGCCGACGAACTTACTCGGCGGTTTTAAGGTACGCGTACTTACGGTGACACACGAGCGAAAAATGTCGTCGAGCCATAAGTACGCGTACTTGCTCGCCCGTCTATCACTCACTTTACAAGATTGGACTCCTTCATTTCGTCTTAACTCGTCTAACGTTGAGGTACTCTCATGTCTATATAGATATGGAGTGGTCTAATGAGAAGATTGCTGAATTTTTAGTCTTAACGACGACATCCACCAATGCATTTTCTTCTTTTTTTTTGTTAATTTTATTAAGTAAAAGATATCCACAAAATAAGACAAAAGCGGATGAAGCAACAGCGATGCTTTCTTCTTCCGAGGCATTGCTCCATGGCTGAAAATGGCAATTCGACTCACACGACATAAGGTGTGTTGCGCTAAACAGACTGACTCAGTGGCTCGAAGTTTGGTCAAGCGCGCTCCACGCCACGCCAGTTAGAACGGGCTGCGCAGGGTTCGCGCGTAGCGCGTCCTTGTGCGTACAAATCAACACAGGCGGCGCGGCGCGTGAGAAGCCGCAGTGAGAAGCCGCCATAAGGTAGTAGATATTCTTACACCGCTAGTAAACGGTGAAGTGATAACATTGTAATTTTTTTCAAAATATATATTCACATTGTATTCATTAAAGTTTTTTCAATATGGTCGGCTATGTAGAAACACGTTCTATAATTCGAACTAGTTCTAATTCGGACGGTTGTTAGAAGTTCATGTAGAGCAAATATGAACCACAGAATAAACAATAGTACCTACTATGTAATTTAACATAATAATGATTGATTATTATCAATTCCTATCAGTATACTCTGTTATATGTATGTAATTAGTAATTACTGTAAGGTTATGCTGTTTACTATGAATCAAAATTAAATATAAAACTGGCAGCTGTGACTTTTTACTTTATTCATTCATAAGAAAAAAATCGATGACATAAATGATTTTTCAAATAAAACTACGACTGAACTGAGTGATACTTACCTATTTCGCCATAATTATATAAAGTATCACTCAACCAAAAAACCTACTTCGTTTTAATAATCAACAAGTACGTAGGTAAGTTTGCCTCTTCATGAATGGAAAAAATTCAAGACAAATTGTTAGCCGTTTTTATACCAATGTATATTATTACAACATTATACATTTATACTTAAATAGTATTCCTTTAATATTAGAAAAATGAGTTCTTCAACAGAGGACAGATTTAGCTCGTTCGGTGATAGTGCATGTGGAGAGCCTGTGAAAGGGCAACACATTGTTATAGACTTCACTCCAGTGGAAGATTTAGACAACGAGCTTGTTCAAAGGAAATGCTGCGCGTTTTGGGAGTACATCAATAACCATTTTGAACACCAGGTATTAAAAATTATAAGTTAGTTGATTGATGCGAGTTACTATATAGATGAATTTTACTTATATAACTTTTGATTTCTGTAGTAAAACATATTAAATATATGATACCGGACAAAAAGTTCAGTAACCACCGGACTGGAAGCGTAGAAAAAACCGGCAAAAAGCACTAGAAAAAATTGCTTACAACAAAAATAAAAACGTTGTTTTCACTTTTTAATAACAGTTTGTTTGCGGTTTTATTTTCAATACATTATGTCTTAACACCAACTCTTGAAGCTATTATGTGGAAATTTATTCGAGTTAATTTAATTTTTTATGATAAAGTTCTCTGACGTAAAATTATTTCTATGGGTACGTTTTACTGCTGATTCGGATCAGGGTTTTGGTCACATGTTTTATACTATAATATATATAATTATGTATAATTTTAGCAGCTAAAATAAAACAAAAAATAAACGTATCTTAGCTTAGCCCTTGCGGAGAGAATGCCCTTTGGATTTATGTACTACTTTGTGCATTAAAATATGTATGAATAATTAACTAAATTTAATGAAAAACTGTTTACAGGTTCAAAATTTAAAAGAAGATGTAAGAACATTTCCAAGTAATGGAACCAAGCTGAGTTCTAGAGTAAAATAAGTGATTAGTAAAGACTGTTGAACAATAACTGGATATAAATTTCCTTTCTAAATGGCAAGTTTGAAGAAGTCGTATTGATTATTTATTAATGTTTAATATTTTTGTTGTTGATATTTTATTACATATCGTAATATCTCATAACGTACCATAACGTTCCGTGGGTGTCGCAAGAGGCGACATTTACCATTTTTTTGAACTTCAACCGCAGTCGGGTAAAAACGTTTTCGAGATAATTTAAATTTTGAAAATAATATGGAAGTGGACGGTTTTAAAAAACATTCCATTACAGCATATAAAAGTCCATTGCTGAACACGGCTCTCCCATAGATTGTCTCACAGAGAGGATTTCGCCATAGCTGCCAAATGTAGGTTTTCCATCCCAGATGGAATTCACGTTTATTGTTATTGTGAAATTATGTTGTATTAAGTTCAGTTAAAAATGTGTTAAATATTATTATTTTTTTATTTTAAGAGCCTGCGCAGCGGTCCTTAAATTTGATATGTAGTAACAAAGTACTGGTGATACATAGAAATCTCTAAACCAATGAATAGATATATTATTATTTTTGTAAACAAAATTCATATTGTAGTGTCTGTAATGAGAATTACTGACAGCGTAACTCAGATGAAGTAACCTTTTTATACTTCATCTGGGCAGCGTAATACGAGTATAATTCCCAACATTCTTGACGAATTATTTTGGTTTCAAAATTTTCAAGAGGTACTTTACCTTTAATAACTTTCCGGAGGGTGTCATAGACTTATCGTACAGCGTAGTTGTTTTAGGTTAGTTTGAGTTTGATTAAAATTAATATAATTTTTTTTTAAATTTTAACAAAACAGAATTGCACCGCGTTAAACATTCGATACATTACTTTCTATTTAATTAATACCTAATAGTAGAACACTAATTTTTTATTATCAGCAAATTACTAGTACATTGCATACATTGCATATTAAAGGATTGAGTTTGTTGTCTCACAACACCTAACCCTACAGTATGAGCGGCATTAACAGAGGCGCGTAACGGGCTAAGTGGTACAGACAGTCGAACGCGGACGTAAGGTGCATTTTGATTTAATAATTACGCCGCATTTTTTTTCGACGATTTAATCGATAGGCTAATTTCACTACGGTCTCTTCCGAGGCGTGCAAAGTATAATAAAATTAGCGACGTAACTAGGTTTAAAGTCGCAAGTTTGTTGTGAGAGAGTGATCCTTGTGTTTGAACTAATATTTATTCTGTGCTTATACCCTATATACATATATTAAGTTTGTGTTATATTAATTTGTAATTGTATTTAATGTAATATTATTTTACTTAATAGTAATGTATGATTGTTTCCTAATTAAATATGTAGGTTTGAACAGACATTGTTTTTTTTATTCTCTAAGCTTCGAATCACATGCTAGCTAAAGATATGACTTTTTTATACTTGTCATAACATAAACAATTATTATTTGTATAGACCTTAGACCATATAATATTGCTATTAACATGCAATAAAATAATTTTGAAAAATCCCATATATTAGTGACGAACCCTAACTCGTACACTTTAATTATTAATAACCACAAATTTAAAGATAAATCATGTTACGTATTGCATTTAAATCAAATTAAACGACCCCGTTTTAAATGATATTATTATGTAGTTTATAAACTTTGCAATAATTTTAGAAAATTACCAACACTAATTTCTTTCGGGATAAATTCGTATCATTTGTAAATTTAGAAAACGATTACAAATGTTTAGGACGACGCTGCTAGCCCATCTTCCAGAGTTGTTTCCAACTGTCGATACCTACGACACGACACCTACAGGATAATTGGTGTTCCTACACCACCACTACAGAATAACCTCTACCGAATCTCTTACCGAACGACAAACTTCTTTCAAATGAGTTGTACTGTTAATAAGATTTCATAACTCTACGAATCTTTCTTGTACTTCGTTTGTACCTTCTAGACTAGGACTGAAGTCGATCTTAACATGCTGACCATGTAGTGGCTGTTCACAAGTTTTACCGAAATCTACAACTGGAAGAAAATGAAAAGGAAATCAATCAAATGTTAATTTGAATGGGAAAAAAAGAATATTTACTCGTTACTACAAAAACCTCAATGATTGATTCCACAAGCTCAGCGGTAAAGGAAAACAGAACAAGGAGAAAAGTTGCATGCCTCAGAAATTAATAAAAAAACTAGCAGCACGCTAAAAGCAGCACGGCCGTACCATCCTTTTCTCGAAGCAGTTCAGGCCTTTTCGACCCCCTATAACTTCGTTGTGGATAAAGCTAGAAGCTTGGATTTTCAGTAACTAAGCAGGCATTGCATAAACACGGTATATTTCAAATTTCATTCAATTTTAACCAGTAGTTTAAGAATTTCAACTAGTCAAAGTTCCATAACCCATTCGATGCTACCTTTTTTTTTTAATTGTTGACCAGGTGCCACCAGTTTTTATTATGAATTAAGGTTGAAAATAGATTACTCATGATGTAATTAGTTAAAAATATTAATAAATATTGTTGATAAATACGAAAAACACCAAATGCATATAGTACGTGGGTGGCGCAAGGTCAAAAAAGATTTTCGAGAGATCCGAGAACGCACCTCCGAGAGTATATAGTGGATGGCTTTATACGCGATTCGAAACATGAACATACATAAAAAAATATAAACACTCACGCTTGTCATCCAGAGGGGTAGGCAGAGACTACGGACTTCCATTTGGCACTATCCTGACATACCTCTTTCGCCTCCTTTACATCGATATATCTACGCATACATGCTCGTCGGTTACGGGTACTTCTAATGTGGCCCATTTTCAAAATATCGCCAATTTGATCGATAAACTTTCTTCTAGGGCGTCCCTTCCCGACTCTGCCGTTCACATCTGCCATGTTAATTTTCTTTGTCACTCTTTCCTCATTCATTCTTTCTACATGACCAAACCACCGAAGCATTCCTTTCTTAATCTTGGTCACATCATATTGCATACCACATTTTTCTCTTATCACACAATTTCTCATCCTGTCATTTAGATTCAACCCTAGCATACTCCTTAAGGATCGCATTTCTACAGCATTTATTCTACTTTCGTGCTTCTTCTGCCACATCCAATTTTCACTACCATACATTAAAGAAGGGATTAACACTAGTATTATGAATTAGCATACGTGCCTTTTTTGAACTCTGTGTATATCAAATTTTGTATATTTTCTGGGATTTTGTTGTAAAAGCGTATACATCGCCCCAATAATGAATTACTGACTCGGTGGAGTCGAGTAACTGGTACTAATAGCTTTTGTCTGTTCCTAGTATTTACAGAATGAATATCACTTATTTTTGCAAAACTACATTACATTTTCATAAATGTATTAAGAGGCCAGGGCCACAGTAATTTCCTTAAATTTTTGTCTGAGTGACTCTTTTGGTTTTAAATTATATATTGCTCTAATGGCCCTCTTCTGTAAAACAAATATAATTTCAGTGTCAGTCGCGTGTCCCCATAGCAAAATACCATACGACATAATGCTATGGAAATAACTAAAGTAAACTATCCTAGCTGTTTCAACACTGGTAAGAGTTCTAATCTTTTTTACAGCATATGCTGCAGAACTAAGTCATGCTGCTGTGTTTCTTATGGTGAGTGTAGAGAACCGGAGACCCTTTTTACTGGAAACGAGGTATTCTATCTCAGTCCTCAGGGGTGACAACGCATCTGCATTTTGATTCTTAATTTGAAGATAAATGTAGATAGATGTCTACTGGCCACAGCATCCGCTTACCATCATGTGGACTGTGTGCTCGTTTGCCACCCTTATTGTATAAAAAAAGAAAAACTTATGTATCAATGCTAAACTAATTATAAATTTTAATCTTATGTAAAAAATCTTATGTTTCGTGAAAATTGAATTTTGAATATTCCTAAATGTATTTTTATTCATTAGTTACTACTTCCGTTCCAATTTTCTACATTCAGATTCACAAATTTGTAATTGAAATAGCTATAAAATGAACATAATACAATTAAAAATAGTAATAAATTAATATGATATGTTATATGTAATATTGGTTGTAGGGTGAGCAATTAGTTTGCCATGCGTGGTGTCTATTGTAAATATTTCCCCTCTCAGGCAATCTATAGGGAAGGCTACGTTCAGCAGCAGACTTTAATAGGACAGTAACGGTACAAGCAATAGCTTCTGAAATCTTTAATAAAATTGGAAAATTATAAAAGTTTAATTATTTTGACCTTTTTGGGTGGACTAGGCAATATATCGAGCTTAGGGTTCCAGAATTACCAAAGTTGACACTTTAATTACCGAACACTAATTAAAACTTAAATCACGCCAATAATTAATCACACTTAACACTTTAGTTCACTTTATTTCGTTAACTTTAGTTCACTTATATACCTTTTCTACTGAAATATCCCGAATGTTCGAGCTCACACCAGTCCCAACCGATTAAGTGTGGAAAGTTCTCTCCTATTTCTGCCACTCGATACTAGATAACGCTGGAGGTGGAAAGTTCTAGCATGGCATTGTCTAGAAAGCTCTCGTCACTGTGTTACCCGACACCAGATGGCGCTAGTGGCATTTACCGGCATCAACTATGGCGCGCAACAGTATTAACGGTAATCACTAGCCCTTCCCGTGACCATGGGTAATTCAAAGTACCCGAAACGTCGGTAATTAGAAATAGTTTTATTCAATGTTGTCTTAATAGCTACATTAATCTTGATCTGCAAATTTTAATAAAAATAATAACTTTGAGGTGAAGCCTATCTAATAAAAAATAACAAATAAAATCGGGTTACAATTGGTGAAAATAAATAATTCCATAAAATGTACTAAAAATTCTAATTATAAATGAGCGTTAGAAAAAGGTGAAAGCATTGATGAAAAATATATAAATGTAAACTACTTTGACGTAAAAAGTACGGGACGCCCAGATACATTAGTTGCAATACATTTTTGATCACTGGCTTTGTAAAGGTTGAGTTAGTTATTAATGAGAATGAAGTAGGGACTACGTGCGTCATTTTGTATATTATCCTTCTCAGACGAGATAGACGTACATTTCAAGTTTGTTTAACTTCAGAATATACACTCATGCACCCATGCGCCTCTAAAATTATTTGTCAATACGAACCAATTAACCAATACAATGACGTAGGTGTGCGCGTTACGTAGTAAAACACGTTAAGCATTTTACCTCGTAGAGTCACGATGCAGCTATATTATGGTTGTAGTACGAATGGATCGGCTCGACCGAGGTAGGACCAGCACTCACAGAACACCAACGTAAAATAGCAGCTTGATGCTGCTGTTTTTCTTATGGAGGGTGTAAAGTACCGAATAGCCTTTTTACTGGAAAGAGACATTCCCATCTTAATACTCAGGGGTGACAACGCATCTGCATTTATAATCTTAATCAAGAATAAATGTAGATGCCTATGGTCCTCAGCATCCACTTACCATCAGGTGGACTGAGTGCTCGTTTGTTACACATATTCTGTAAAAAGAACTATCGCCCCCGTCACTACATCGTATTTCATAGACCAGAAATCCTCGCTAATGAATACCGATTACTGCCAAGAATGAATTGCGAGGCTATTGAAAACATAAATATAATAAGTTAATTTACGCAATTAAATCCATAAAAGTTAGTTTTATTAAAATTTGATATGAAATTTGACATTTACGGAGCTAGAAGATTATAGGTACAACATTATTATAACCGTAGACTTAGAATATGCTGGCGTAATTATAAAATATATAATAACATATGTATAACATTATACAACATTATAGACAAGCTGTAATAATTATGTATGTATATGTATGTATATCGTGGTAGCTCAGATGGTTAACGCTCGCTGTAAATATGACAGAACGCGAGTAATACCCGGGTTTGATCCTCGCCGGTACCAATGAAATTGTTAATTGCAATTTTAAGGGCTAATTTACCACGTGTTCGGCGGTGAAGGAGAACATCGTGAGGAAACCTGCGTATCTGAGGAATAAGAAAAAACAATATTTCGAAAACATGTGTGTTCGCCAACACGTATTGGGGCTGCGCGGCGGACACTTCCTTGCCCTAAAAGCGTCTCAAAAATGAGGGGAGGCCGGTGCCCAGCAGTGGGACGTATGTAGGCTGTAACTTTATATGTATGTATGAATGTATTTGTACGCGTACATGCAACATTTATGCATATATGAAAAATACAGTTATCTTTTAAATTACTGATCAATGTTATATTCAAAGAATACTATTACACAATAGAATGGCTGTCAACGTTATTTCGTACAACGATAGGCGTCGCCGGGATTACACATACAAGCAATTACGTCGTATTATCAATTAATCACTATTACAAACCCGATTCGCTGTGTTGACAGACGGATTTTAATACATATTTATGTATAATATATTGTAAATAGCGTGCAATTTGGCATTTTCTAAATAATTTGCATGCGAAATTTGGAAGCGATTGTAACGTCAAAACACATCTCGTGTTGACATTTTTACTATTTATTATTTTTTATATTTTGTAAATTGACGTGTTAGTGCCATTTTAGTGGTTACATGGTCTCCGCCCACTCCCCCGTTCTATCTAAATATATATAAATTACGTGTCACGTTGTTTGTCCGCGATGGACTCCTAAACTACTTAACCGATTTTAATCAAATTTGCACACCGTGTGCAGTTTGGTCCAACTTGAAAGATAGGATAGTTTTTTTGCCCACAATTTTTTTTTTTTGCAAATTTAAGGATTTTTAATAGGACATGACAAATTGTCGTCGAAAAGGGCAGAACAACGTCTGCCTGGCAAGCTAGTTATGTATATATTATAGTATTCTATACTTTAGTTTTTGCATATTAGAAAGTAAGAGAGTATTTTTTTATACCAACAGTTTGGCAGACTGTAAAACTGTAATTGTGTGAAAATTTATGTTAAATAAATAAATAAAAATAGAAGAGCCCATGAAAACATGACCAATAGTCCTTACGTCTTCAAAAATTGTTTTACCGGATGAAAAATTGTTTAGGATATAATAGAGAAAACTTTGGAAAGTAGCAAATGTATTAGTTTATATATAAATTATTTTATTCATGAGTTAGGCAATCATTAAGTGTGACCCACGTACGACGTCCCTTACCAACCCTGCCACACACTTCTGCAACATTTTGCTTTGTCAATCCTTTCCTCGTCATTCTTTCTACTAGGCCCAACCATTGAGACATTTTTTTCTTTATCCTGGTCATAACATCTTCTAGTAAACCACACTTTTCACTAACATTCATTCATTCTCCACGCAGGACAAGTGAATAAAAACCTGTTAGTTTTTAATTTATTTCTGAAGTACGTATGACTTTTTCAGTTTGCATCATTTTACAATAAAACGGATATTATTATCTAACGCTGTTATTATACCCAACGAAATGCAATTGTTTATACGTCTGATAATATTTACCTATAACATAAAACGAAGAGATTGCCAACTTAATAAACATTAAAAATATAGCTATATTTAATATATACTGGAGCTTTAATATATTTTGTGATTTAGGAAATTAAAGGCAATTTTATCGACTGGTCATCGCTGCTAGTGGTTAGAGGGCTAGTTCTTTTCTCGCTCAAAGGCTAAGTATAGCTATTCAGCGGTTAAACGCAGACAGCGTTTTTGGCACGATACCACGGGCAGCAGGACTTTATCACAATTAAAATTTTTAGTTTTAATTTTTCTATATTATAGTTTTTTTTATATTGTGTGTAATGAACATTAATTGTAAATATTATCTTATAAGGAATTCGGTAAAGATATTCTAATTTGACTTAAATATTCTTTTATATTTGACATTCCAATTTAAAGAGAAGATATTGCATTGCACCCAGGTTCACTGACCTCCATATATACAGCGTACTTGTATATATAGAGGACGGTGACCCAGGTTATATGTGCGTTCAACGTTTTAAGCAGTTTCAGTATATATAAAGGTACTCTGTGGTTTTAAGTTTTCAAACTAGTGTCAAAATAAAATGTAATTAAATCAAAAGCACTAAGGAGTATTGATATCAACTTTGATTCAAATCACCCCCAAAATTACTTTCTACCCCTTTTTAACCCCGTTAGGCGATGAGATTCAATAAAATACGAAACAGGTCTACCATCAATTATTTTAAAGAATGTTCATGCAAAATTTAAAATAGATTGGACCAAGTAATCACGTTGTGGATAATATTTCAGAAAATCCTTTCTTAACGGTGACCTACGGCATTCAAAGAACACATTCTCCAAGTTTCAGGTCTCTACGATCAGCGGTATAGACTATGCTTTGATCCGTCAGTCAGTCATTCAGGACAAAGCATTTTACATAGATAAGCGACGGTCAATAGCGTCGAAAGTGCGAAACTTGTAGCATCATCTTAGTCCTCGGGCGTGACAACGTATCTGTATTTTGATTTCTAATGGACTATAGATGAAGATGCCTACGGGGCTCAGTATCTACTTACCATCACCTGAATTATGTTCTTGTTGGTCACACTTAATCTATAAAATAATATTAGCTAAACTAAAGAGTGAATTTAGTGTTAAAAGAAATCAACTAAGTAGCAGAGACAGCGAGATTTATAATCTGCGGCTGTTGCTAGTACTGGATTATAATAAGTAAAAAGGTAATCACCACACTGGGCGGGCGGTTTGGTGAGCAGCACCTTCACAATGGGTGCGTTTGGCAGAAAAAAGCGCTAGTAAGCAAAATGGCGATCGTAAGCGGTAAGCGCTGTCAAATCGTAAGTAGCTATTTTCCTCTAGGACACGAAGTTACTTTTAACCGGGGAACCTAACCTAATTTAAATATATGTTTGTAAAGTATTCATATTAAAAACTTACCAATCATGAATTTTTAATAACATGTATATGTCTATTCATGTTATTATATTACTTAAAACTAATATTGCACAAAACAACTTATAAACTCTACTTCAAAACAAATAAATTAAATAAGCAAAATGGCGGATTGTGTCAGCGCTACTGAAGTAGCAATCGTGTCCTGGCCGAAAACTATTTCAGCGCTTGTAAGCGCTTGCTAGCGCTTTTTTCTGCCAAACGCACCCAATAGGTTACGCTGCTGCCCATCGCCAGCTTAACTCATTGGAGTTCGGCATTTTTGAATGAATATACCTCGATTGGTCAGGAGCTTCGCTTTTCAATTAGCAGGATGAATCACAAGATCTCCGCAAGCACCAATGAAATTGTTAATTGCTATTTTTAGCGCTGATTTACCAAGTACTCGGCGGTTTTTTATCTATACCGTCAAGTGCCTTATCAAACACAGTATTTAACCGTATTGAAATGGCTGACATTGGTAAAGCAGAGTTTTTTTTATAGAATAGGGTGACAAACGAGCACACAGTCCACCTGATGGTAAGTGGGTGCTGCGGCCCATAGACATCTACATCTATCTTCCATTACAAATCAAAATGCAGATGCGTTGTCACCCGTGAGGACTGAGATGGAATGCCTCATTTCCAGTACAAAGGGTCTCCGGTTCTCTACACTCACCATACGAAATACAGCAGCATTAAGCTACTATTTCACGCTGGTATTCTGTGAGAGCGTGGTCCTTCCCCGGTCGAGCCGACCCATTCGTGCTACAACTATATTACTAATATAACTGTAGCATGGCTCTACCACGTAAAACGTTGGTCTTTGCCAATACTCTTACTTGCCAATGCAGAAGTAATAAAACCACATACAACTACCGATACCGATTGTTACAGCCCATCTCTCCTCCACCGAGCTAGCCTCTCCCACAAATTGCTTCATTTGCTATAGTTGCCACGCTTGGCAAGCGGGTTGGCAACCGCAGTTTTTTTTTTTTTTTTTTTTTTTAATTGTAGTCGTTATTAGGAAGACGCTGCTGCTCTCCTAATTTGTTTTCCTCTGTCACCTCTTACGACACCCAGGGGATAAAGAGGTAGTGAATATTCCGGCACCAGTACACGATGTAGATGTAGCCACTTGTATGTATACAAGTGGCTAATAAAGATTTATTTACATAAAAATTTTTATGGTCAAGTTTTCTGAAGTAATTAACATTTATACGTGGTATTATATGTGGTAAAGCAATGTTGCAGATATATTATGTTTGTAGCACGAATAGGTCGGCTCGCCCGGGTAAGGACCACACTTCGCACAGAATACCAGCGTAAAGTAACAGCTCCATGTTGTTGTGTTTCGTATGGTGAGTGTAGAAAACCAAAGACACTTTTTTACTGGATACGAGGTATTCCATCTTAGTCTTCAGGGGTAGCAACGCATTCTGCATATTGATTGTTGTTCGAGAATAGATGTAGACATCTATGGGCCACAGCATCCACTTATCATCAGGTGGGCTGTGTGCTCGTTTGTCACCCTTATTCTATAAAAAAATAGTTTTATACATTTGAATACTAATTCTGATAACGAACTTAACGGGAACCGCAAGGTTTTTTCTATGTTGTATTAGCCAAGGCTCGACTTCAATCTCACCTGGAAGGTGAAGGAAAATATTACGCCTGTCTGGAGAAAATATTTACATGTGAATTACTAACTCTGTAGTACCGGTGTAAGAATATCCACTTTCCCATATCGTCCCGAGGATATTGTAAGAGGCGACGAGGAGAGAGGTTCAGCAGTGACCTTTTATGGAATGTAGTAGGTGGATGAACGGAATGGATGTGAAGTATGCCATCGCGTAACTAAAGCAGCGTGGTGGCTAATCGCTCCACCTTCTAAGAAATGGGAAGAGGTCTGTGAGTTGTGTACGAAACTTTACTTAATAATATGTGCATGTGAGGTTTTGGGCTGGATTTCATTCGATTTGCCGAATTCACATTCTGGCGCAGGATTTTTACATGACGAAGTATGTCCACGCATAGATACCACTTTAAGACACTTCTACTTGATTCCGTAAAGACATAAAGAACACACAGTTATGGACATCCTTTAAGACAATCCTCCGTCTGGTTTTACTGTAAATATTTTCTTTACGCTCGTACGATTAGGTATTCAATGCGCTTTTTATAGTTGTCAACTTTTCCGTGTAATGGCGACGTAAGAGAATCTACTACGCCATATCCCTTGTGACCAATTTCTCACTAAATCTATAATCTAAAATTCAGGACACCTTTGGGGAGGACTCTAACTTGAAAGACTCGGATATAAAATAACAGTATCATTAATATATAATTTTTATTCTATCAGTTATCAACAAAAAATTAAATAACAAAAAAACTAAAAACAAATGCTTAGAAACAATATCACGTCTAAAATTTATGTAAATGTTATATTTTAAATTATTTATGTTAAATCACACAAGAAACAAAAAGTATTCGGTTAATGTCAAATGGTTAGGATGTGGCAGTTTTCATGACGTTCGTTTCGAGAGCCGCCTTTACGGCACCTGCAATTGAAAATAAAAATTATAAATCTATACATTTAAATACAGGGCGGCTTAACATCTTCCATCATCAGCCGAAGACAAGCATCTAATCCAAAATTTTCCCGAGAAATATTGGCACGGCCGGTGTATAAAGCTTTATATATAAAGCTTTTATAGTACTTTCGTCCGCATAGCAATGAGTGTAACTCTTTGCAACAAAACAGCGTTGGTGATAGTACGCAACCTTGTGGAACATCAGACTTAATGGGCTTGTAATCGGAGCATTCACCATCTACTGCGACCTTGATGTTCCAATCTGCAAGAAAACTGGTGATCCAATTGCACTATTTCTCGGGAAGCCCATAGGAAGGAATCTTCGAAAAGCAGCGATTTGTGTCAAACCCGGTCGAAGGCCTTCGCTATTTTCAAACCAACGGCTAACGCCTCCCCCTTCTGCCTCCGCCCATCTATAAGTTAGGTAATCCAGATGATCACCAGCTGAGCGACCCCAATGGGAACCGTACTGGCGGTCACTGATTATCTGGTGATCCTCAAGCTACCTCATGAGCTGGAAATTAATAATTGTTTCCATTATTTTGGAGAATAAGGAGGTAATAGCGATAGTCATATAGTTGGACTGTTCTGAGCAGTCGCCATTTTTAGGAATCGAGTGAGGACACGTTAAAACCGATGCTAACTGCGGAGCACACGTCTTCAGCACAATAGGAGGGACACCATCGGACCCACTCGATTTGTTGACGTCCAGGGAGAGAAGTGCTCAGCGCACCCAGCGCTGTGTAAACAGTACAAACTACATGAAGCAGTCATACTGCGGGATGGTTGGCTTTGTCCTTTGCAGCATGGTTCAGTGAGTCGTCTTCTCTGTGCAGAGTTGCGTGATATGATTGACAGAAGTTCCCTTCGGTAGCCTTGGTGATAGACCAGAATACACGTGTTCCCGAAGGAAGTCGAAATGGTTTTCCGCCAATTCTGCCATGTGGTCTAACTTTGCCGTGGCAATGACACTTTTGAAGGACCTCGAGGTAGAATTATACGTCTTTTAAAGAATGCTGTAGCACTTCTGCTTATGGCGTGATGCAATTTTGCAGCAGCAACCAAACCATGGCTGAGTTCTGCCTCCGATACCACAGACGATGGAATAAAAAGTTTTATTTCCTGTAGTACCACATCAGCGACAGAATCAGCAACAACGCTGGGATTATCCGGTGAGAAGCAAACCCGTCCCCGAGAGTAGGATGCAAAAATATTTTCAGGTAACGAGGCATTCCATCTTAGTCCTTAGGGGTGACAGCGCGACTCTATGTCGATTCTCAATCGATGCTAGATGTAGATGTCTATGGGCTATAGCACGCATTTACAATCTGGTAGGTTATTTGCTCGTTATCACCCTTATTCTATCCAAAAAGTTCAAAACCGAGAACAATATATTATCATTATCAATATAATGTATCATTATCAATATTGGTGACTACTCTTCGCCGGTCAAAGATCTTTTTTTATCACACATTCCACCTCATGATAAGTGGATGCTGAAGTATGGGCTTCATCTACATTATCCTCAAGATTTAAATGCAGATGCGTTGTCACCCCTGAAGAGCACGATCGAACGATGGAACGTCTCGTTTTCAGTTAAAAGAATATCTCCTCTACACTAACTATACGAAATATAGGAGCAATAATCTGTTTTACGCTAGCATTCTATGAGATCGTTATCCTTCCCCTACTCATTTGTGCTACAACCAAGATGTAGCTTCCTACCTCGAATAAGATCTGAGTATTTTAGGTCCGATGTAAACGAGATGGTTGTTCCGCCATTTGTAGGAAGTCATATGATTTTTCTGGCATATCCGTCGACACCCTTGGGACAAAATGGTATGATTGAATCTCTTATGCCTACCCACTAAGAATAGTAACAGCAGCTGGTAACACCCAGCCATTTAAAATAATCCTCTAATAATAAAAATTTGGCGGCGCTGTCGTCGCGCCGCAAGCGAAACACACCGAAGCCTAAATCACGCTATCAAATTTCCGAATCATAAACAGTATATATAGAACATCTCCGAACTATCACACGGAGTGTTGGCCGCTCCCCGGGGCAGAACACCTTGCACGGCAGGAGATCTCCCCTTTTCCTTCCTCGGCCACAGTGGTGACCACCCGACGTGATATGAACACGCAACCACAACAACCTCCGGAAACTTCAAGCTTCATCATCGTCAAAGAATACCCCACTCTTTCGCTCCCGAGCAGATATCGTCTGCAGTCTTCATATCCTACAAGCCATCTAGCTTCACAAGGTTAATTGCAGCACTGGAATAATAATGCTTCCTGTTCCTTCGAGCTACCTACTCTCTGCGCCACAGTGATCGGCACGGCTCTGAGCCTTACTGCTCGCCTCTGCTTCACGGTACTCTCGCAGATTACTTGCCTTCTTCTCGACTCACCGCAGACTACAAGGCAATCTCCTGGCACTTGCACATTCGTCGGTAACGAGACTGCACTGTCGTCGCGCCGCAAGCGAAACACACCGAAGCCTAAATCACGCTGTCAAATTACCGAATCATAAACAGTATACGAGTATATAAAACATCTCCGAACTATCACACGGAGTGTTGGCCGCTCCCCGGGCAGAACACCTTGCCCGGCGGGAGATCTCCCCTTTTCCTTCCACGGCCACAAAAATAAACCTAAAATCAACCACACCAAATATTCGAGACATTCCACCTAAGTCCTCACGGATGATAACGCATCTGCATTTTGCATTCGTAATCGCGGATAAATGTAGATGTCTATGGGCCACAGCAATCACTTACCATCAGGAAAAAAATATTCCAGACTTTGTCATCACACCATATTGTGTCAATAATTAATAATTATTATTGAAAGCCCAACGGATTAATGAGCTAACACTGGGCCGACCATATAGCTCGACGAACCAACAACCGATGGGGAAGAAAGGTTCTTGAGTGTCAGCCTTGTACCGGTACGTGAAGTGTGGGGTAGCCCCTCACTAGATGGAGTAAGGACCTGGTAAGACATGTAGGAAGTAGATGGATGCAGACGCCTCAGGACTGTGCTTTGTGGCATTACTTGAGAGAGGCTTATCTACTGCTTCAGCAGTGGATTTATGAAGGACTCTAATGATGATGATGATGTGATGTTGATAGTGATGAACGTAGTCCAGGTCAACTATGACATAGAACGTCAAACACCCCTTGACCATGGGTACTACAAAGTATCTGTGAGGCAATCTGCGATGGAGGTACATTCAACAGTGGACTATGACAGGTTGTAATGAATTAATGTCGAAAATGAAAATATTTGTTTGTAAATTATACCTTTTGCCTGTAATTGTTTAACTGCATGTATGGCTGGAAATGCCTTACTATTTTCATTTATAACGAATTCTTCTTTACTTTTTGTAGAACCGTTGGAAGTCTCTTCGGGTATGACTTCATCAATTCTCTAAACAGAAAAATATTTAATATGTGATAACTCGAAGAAAAGAATAAACCTTCTTCAAAATGAGTGAGGCCTAGTCCAGCAGAGGACTTTCTGATGAACTCGAGAATGGGACTTGGGGACATTTTTTTAGATTGCGATAATGATGATGAGGATTGTGTTAGTTAAAATTACAACCTACACGTCCTACTGTTCGGCACATGCCTCGTTTCATTTCTGAGGGGTTTTTAGATCAGGAAAATCTTTGCCACATCACTCCAATTGCATGTTCAAATATTTTTTTAATTTCACATATGTGGGTTTCCTCAGTATGCTTTCCTTTACCCACATGTTAAATTAGTATTTAATATTGCAATGACCAATGTCGTTGGTACGGCGAACGCTTGAGTACTGAGCTATAAAAGTGTGGGTATTTTTTTATAGAAGAGGGACCAAACAAGAATGCGGCACACCACATAGTTAGTGTGTAAGTGTGACCGTCGCGTATAAACAACTGCAACACTAGGGTAAATGCGAGTGCGTTTCTGGCCTTTTATAAGGAATAAGCTCGATTCTTGAAGGTATTGAGCAGAGAGTTATAATTAACTATCGTGAAACAGAAGAACAAAGCTGTTTCGTTTCGTATGGTGGTACTCTGGGCTGAAGCTCCCCAGTACCAGCTCCTTCCACTTGACCGCACCGCACCAGCGCAGAGCGGCTCGAATCGTCGACGACCGAGTGCTTTCCGATCGGCTCGATTCACTGGCGCTGCGAAGAGATGTTGCATCTCTTTGCATTTTTTTTCGCATATACCCTGGGGAGTGCTCTGAGGAATTGTTCGGATTAATCCCAGCCGCCAAATTTCGTGAACACACTCCGCGCTATACCATCCACACCATCTGGATGCTTGGCGGTCCACCACGGTACGTTTCACAAGGAGTTTTTTCCGCGTACAACCTCTCTGTGGAATAGTTTACCACCGGCGATTTTTCCGGACCGATACGACCTGGGGAGCTTCAAGAAAAGAGCTTACTCCTTTCTAAAGGGCCGGCCACGCACCTGCAATTCCCCTGGTGTTGCGGTTGATCATGGACGGCGGTAGTCACTTAACATCAGGTGAGCCGCATGCCCGTTTGCCCCCTCTTCTATCAAAAAAAACTCATTCCATTTTAGTCCTCATGGGTAACTATGTCACTATTAGGGCAATAGCATCTATTTACCCCCTGGTGGACTAGGAGCTCACTTGTTACCCTTATTCAACAAATAAAAACAACTATGAATACTTTTTTCAATTTTGTCCCTTACCGGACAATTAACTTCTTTCAAATGAGTTGTACTCGTACTGTTAATAATATTCCATAGCTCTACGCATCTTTCTTGTACTTCATCTGTGTCTTCTGGGCGAGGACTGAAGTCTATCATAACATGCTGAGCATGTAGTGGCTCTCCACAAGCTTTACCAGGGTCCACTACAGGTGATGGAAGAAACTAAAAAGGAAATCAGTCAACAAATAATTTGAAAGAAAGAGACATAAAAAAATACTCACACATTATTCCAAAAGCCCCAATTAATTGTGTTTACATGAGCTCGGCGGTGAAGGAAAACACCGTGAGGAAACCTGTATGTCTAATATTCATGAATATATTATGAAAATATGAATATTTGTGTCCACCAACACACAAGCCACCTGATGGTATGTGTATCCGTGCCGTGGCCCATATAATTGGATGTACATATTATATATAGTAATAACGATACCCACGAGACCTTTTGGCAAAAGAGGGAAACTGGCACAGGACATGGGCAGCAGCATCTCTCTGAAATTATAAAAAAAAACTACGGGTGTCAACCCGCATGCCAACCATGGTTGAGGCAGTTTATGGGGGCACTATAATGCACCTTTACGTTATTTACATGCTCTTGGTGCGGTCTAGAACTTCATAAACACTTACCACCTGGTAGGACTGTGGTCAAACACTAGCTTACTTTAAATTTTGGATCGTGTACGTAGAAATAGCATGATTTCTACGTACATTTGGACGCTCAGCCAGACTCCAGCCTATTTGTTGCCGTTATGCCACTCATTCGAATCAAATTGTTTGCTTAGTCGTCCGTAATTCCGTACAGTAATGGAGTGAAATAATTTGCCAGTATCTGTTTTTCTATGAAATTAAAATGAGAATGTTTTCAAGGCAAGAGTGAATAGGTTTTTTTTTTTTAACTCAGAGCGGCTTAACATCTTCGGCTACGTCACGGATGGGTAGAATGATAGTAGTCAAGTACTGGTTTATAATAGTTAAAAAAATATACTTTTTAGTTCTTACTTCAAATATTTTATTGGCAGGTTTATCAGAAAAATCGGTGCGAGTGGAATCCGACGAAGACATCGTGTTACAACAAGAACAGCAATAGATGGAGACCGTAAATGTTAACCAATCTGACACTGCTCGAGCATTCCTCCAAAGGCTTACGAGTCTACAAGTAACCGGTTGAAAAGTGTACGGGGTGAGAGGTATCATTAAATTTTAGTAATGTGCAAAATTAACATGATTTGTGAGTGACATTCAAAAATGACGCGAAATGATAACCATAGATAATAATTAATACAAGAGCGTTAAAACATACTTTGTCCAAGGTTATATCCTAGGAAAAAGGTTAAATCGATTATGTATTTGCCACGGAATTATAATATTTTGGTATTGGCACGTTGAGACGAGGCAGTATGAAGAAAATTTTAATCTTAGAACGTGATTATGCAACTATCTGTATGCACACGTGATAGAGCCACGCTTTAGCTATATTATTTCCAGGTATATATAATGTACTCTGTGTATATTATGGTTGTAGCACGAATGGGTTGGATGCGTCCTCACAGAATGCCACACAGCGTAAAACAGCAGCTTGACGCTGCTGTGCTTCATATCATGAGTGGATTCTCTACACCCACCCTTTTTAAATACCCTTTTGAATTAAAAAATTTAGTCAGAGGTCGTCAATAAAAGAGGCCTATTCCTTTTTAAAAGACCAGCAAGGTATCTGCAATCCCCCTGTTGTTGCAGCTGTTCGTGGGCGGCGGTAATCACTTACCATCAGGTGAGCCGTATGCTCGTTTGCCCCCTCTCCTATAAAAAAAGAGGTACTCACGCATCTGCATTTTGATTAGTAATCATTAGGGCCCGGATTAATATGTAAATCCATATTTTTAATTGAAATAGTTTTTGTTCTTGAATATATTTTCTACATAAATTATGATATTTTGATCAAGAAAATGCAATTTTTATTTTCCATATTTCAAGTATAAATCCATATTCTACAAGAAATTAAATAAATTTATCCATATTTTCATTATTTTATGTTAGATGGATCAGCAGCTCTGTGAAATGCCTAAAAATGAGTTTTAGATGACGAAAATGCCAGCAAATCCTTTTTATTGGCGTGTGAAGAACTTCTTTAATGCAACCACCAAACGTCAGTAAAGCTTTGTAATGATGCAATGAGTTTTGTGGCCTGATGGAGTTAAACATGACCAAGTTTTCTTGCTACTTAGCGATGCTGCTCCTTGTATGTTAAAAGCTGTAGATTCCCTACAAGTTTTGTATCCAAAAATTATTCATGTGAAGTGCTTGGCTCATGGTATAAATAGATTAGCTGAATGAATAAGATCTCAGTTTAAAAAGGTTGACAGTTTAGTATCAAACGTAAAGAAAAAGCTTATGAAAGCAGCAAGCAGGATCTTAAAATTTAAAGAAATGTATCCCGACATTTCTTTACCGCTAGAGCCAGAGCTGAACCGCTGGGGAACTTAGCTGACAGCAAGTGAATACTATGCCCAGTATTACACAAATCAAAAAGATTACTTTTGAATTGGAGAATAAAGCTGCTGATATTTCAATCTCAAAAGAACTTCTCCAAGATTACACTACGTAACTATTTGCTTTATATACATAAAAAGCAATTACTGCTTTTTATCGTACCATATAAAGGCACTCAAAAATTCTTCCACTTCTCTAAATGATAATTTGAAGATTATCGAAAATATCGAAAAAAAATTTTGAATCAGAAGGTCCCGTTGCTGAAGTAGCGAGGCAAAAATTACTCTACGTACTGAAAAAAAAACAAAGCGTTTCATACCCTAAAGAAAATCAACAGCATCTGTGTGGAACATTATAAGGCACCATAGATGTGTCCTACTCACTTGCAGAATTATGCAAATTTAAATATGCTCCAATCACATCCCATGATATTGAAAAATCATTCAGCCAGAATAAAGCATTATTTCGTCCAAACAGAAAGAGTTTTAATTTTGAAAATTTAAGGAAACACGTAATTATATACTGTAGTTCAAATAATAATGAAACGTAAGCTAAGTAAAATTGTATTTATTTGGTTTTTCTTAATAGGAAATCGTTTTAATGTACAACGTCGTTATCTTTTATTACACATATTTTTCCATATTTTAGGATTTTAAGTCCATACTATATGTACATATTTTGATATGATATATACATATTAATCCGTGCCCTAGTAATCATTGAATGTAGATTATGTATATAGGCCATCAGCACACATACGGCCACAGCATCCACTATCTGATGGATTTTGTCCCGTTTTTCACCCTAATTCTGAAAAATAGGTGTATTTTGCGATTAAGACTTGCGGTCATGACAAGTAATGTGAATATGCAACGTGATAGGGTTTTGCGAATGTCAATTCCCCTGCGATTCGATTGTTTGTTCGCGTTTTCGTATCAATACGAGTAACACTTGTCGCGGTCTATGAATTAGAAAATAAGGAATTTCTCCTGTATCTCCTGTATGAAGGTAGACGTAGGAGGTGGGCAGCAGCGTCTTCGTGATAACAACTCAGTAATAATAGTTATAATAAAAGCTGCGGTTGTCAAAACCACCTGCTAAGCGTGGCAACTATGACAAATATCCCTTGAGCATAATATCTGTTAGACAATTTATAGTTATGGTACTTAGGTTTTTTATTACGGTATATATAATACGGACTTATAGAAAGCCAGCGGCGTAGCATGTTTCGCTGCCGCCCAGGGATTGAACCAAAGTTGCCGTCCTTCCAAACTAAGCTAACTCCGTCCTTAAGCTACTAATGAATTTGAAGACCAAATTCGAAATATTATCGTCGTACTGTTTTCTATAGCGACTATTTAGTCCCATTCATACATTTCCAATTGTAGAAGACAAATCTACTGATTGAAATCTTCCCTTTGCATTTCTCACAAAACGTTATTGCCTAAATTTTTATGGCGTCGTTTCATTTCTGCTTTAGCTAGAAGTTAATTAAATACTGTATACAATTCACATACTTTTTTATGATAAAAATATCTCATCTGTATCTACGGATTTTTTGAATAGAATTAAAAACGTGGAATACAGTGAAACAAATGCCAAATAGGTATGCAGATTCTTGAATATGCATAAAGGAATACTTATGTCCTTATTTTAGATTTTTTTTAATAGTAGAATCAAAATAAAAATGCGTTGTCACTCCTGAGAACTAAGACTTTTGTAGAGAAACATGCTGCTGCTATGTTGTGATTGTAGCACGAACAGGTCCGCTCGTCCGGGAGAGAACCACGCTGTCATAGAATACCCTTTCACTGAAAGTAAGGCATTCCATCGTAGTCCTCAAGGGAAAAATACATATGCATTTTGATTCTTAGTTGAGGATAGACGATAGGATAGAATCAATGGGCCACATCATCCACTTAGCATCAGGTGGACCACTCTACCACATGAAGACATTTGCACCTGTTTATAAAAACGAGACCTTTTCAGAGAAGAATCTGCATGAAACTAAGGAGTATGTTAAAAGTACACAACTATATAATATATATAATATACAACGTTAAAGGTTTAAAGGTCTCTAAATATTATTATCAATATTAGCCAGCTGAAGTGTTATTAAGTGCTCAAGCATGTACTGGAGCAGTGTGAAAAAATATTTACCCTATAACCCTTTCAGAAATGTTAGACCAGTGCCCAGTATTACGATATATTTAGTCAGTAACTTTACTGAGCTCGACCAGGGTACGAGTCTCTTCTACTGGCCATAATTCTAATGAAATCCATATTTTATGACAACACTATGCAGGCTGATTCCGCAGTAGTTTTTAACAATACTGTCACAACCGTTTGCTCTTAAACAATGGGACTAAAAAAGCTTTGCACCATACCGGTACCAGATTAAATTCCCAGCACAAATGAAAGAAAGTGTACAGCAGTATCAGCACCACTCCTCTAGCCCTCAGCATTTGTAATAGTACTGTATTATATTCTTACTTGGTTTTCATTATTTTATTCATACTTATCTTGCCGTGCTAGCTTAGGGACGCTAGCTGTAAATTTCACAATACTTGTGTAATCCGAGTTCGATCGCCCGCGAGACTAATGAAATTAATTGCAATTTTAAATGCAGTATTACCGCATGCTCGGCGGTGAAGGAAAACATCTTGAGGAAATCTGCATGTCTGAGAAATGAAAAAAGATTACTCATACCGAGCATTACTCATACCAAATTAATAAATCATTATTCCAATCGTTACAGCTTTTCAAATGCCTACTGCTGAACATACCCTTCTTCCATAGATTGCTTCATAGTAGGATATGTTTGTATTTTCTTTTTTTATAGAATTAGGGTGACAAACGAGCACACAGTCCACCTGATGGTAAGTGGATGCTGTGGCTCATAGACATCTACATTTAACCTCACTTAAGAAACAAAATACATATGCGTTGTCACCCTTGAGGACTAAGATGGAATGCATCGATTCCAGTAAAATGATTCTTCGGATCTCTACACTCACCATACGAAACACAGCAGCATTAAGCTGCTATTTTACACTGATATTCTGTGAGAGTGTGGTCCTTCCCCGGTCGAGCTGACCCATTCATGCTACAACCATAATAGCTGCAGTGTATCTCTACCACATTTGTTTCCTTTGTTTCTGTTTCACTTGATAGGAAGGTTGGCCACCACATTTCTATATTATTTTAAGTTGTAACGAGAAAGATGCTCTTGTCCTGTTTGTTTCCCTCTTACAGCAGCCATAATATAGCATAGCGGTTTCTCTTTGTGGGTTGAAACTACACGTTAATATTAAGAAAGGTTTGGTGGATACCGACACCGAAGTATGTGGTGTAAGAAGTTGCTCAATAGCAAGTGGATGAGCTTGTGTATTTGGGATGTGTATTTAGCAGGGATGGTAGATATGATAAGGATATAGAACGACGAGTAAATGCAGGGAATAGAGTGAATGGGGCACTACACTCTATTTTGAAGAACCAGAATGTGTCAAAACAGGCACGTATGGTAATTCATAATGCTGTGTTAGCCCCTACTTTAATGTATGGTAGTGAAGGCTGGGTGTGGCAGAAGAAGCACGAAAGTAGAATAAATGCTGTAGAAATGCGGTCTTTAAGGAATATGCTAGGGTCGAATCTGGATGTCAGGGTGAGAAATTGCGTGATAAGAGATAAATGTGGTATGCAAGATGATGTTGTGACCAGGATTAAGAAAGGAATGCTTCGGTGGTTTGGTCACGTAGAAAGAATGAATGAGGAGTGACAAAGCAAATTTATATGGCAGATGTGAATGGCCGAGTCGGGAAGGGACGCCCTAGAAAAAAGTTTATCGACCAAATTGGCGATATTTTGAAAATGGGCCACGTTAGAAGTACCCTTAACCGACGAGCATGTATGCGTAGATATATGGATGTAAAGGAGGCGAAATAGGTATGTCAGGATCGTGCCAAATGGAAGTCCGTAGTCTCTGCCTACCCCTGTGGGTGACAGGCGTGAGTGTTTATGTATTATGTATGTACTTAACACATGTGTACTTAAAGGAAACACTGAATTAAGTGGGACAGAAACAATATATACAAATAATTAAAATTGAAGTGTCTGTTTGTAATATCATAATAACAATTACACAGTACATATACAGTACCATTTTTTAAATTTTTGTCTGTCTGTCTGGCAGGTAAACTCCGAAACAGCTGGACCGATTTTGACTGGACTTTTATAGATAGCTAATGTTATAAGGAGTAACTTAGGCTACTTTTATTTTAAAAATAATTAGGGTTCTGCGCAAAAAAAAACTAGTGATTTAGAAGAATAATAATAGATTAATATATAATATTCTGCGCGAACGAAATCATAGGCACAACTAGTTAGAGATACAATTAATGTAATATTTCAAAAAATTATATTTATCAAAGTAACATAAAAAAAATCATAGTTAACACTATAATTCTAAGTATTCACAAAAGCAGAGAACACGGTTGTGGAAAATTATAAATGATTAAAACAAGTGAAATTTTAAAAAAATCTGTGCATATTTTTAATAAAAAATCAATATATCTCATGTTTTTTTTTCTTAATATTCTTACATAGGCAACTGATTTTGAGCTATATTCAAAATTTCAACTCTCGCGCTCATCAGTAAGTTACTTTAAAATTAAATACTAAATCAAACTGAATAGACGTAAACAAATATGGTCAAAACTTTACTAATTAAAAAGAAGTAAAAAATTTATTTATTACTAATTATCCTTATTCACATAAAAAGATGTGGTGGCTTTCGGTGGGACATTAAGAAGAAAATTTATTTAAAAAAATATCTTCTATAAATTATTAGACTTAATGTTAGATTTATATTAAGTTTAAAATTCTATCAGCCAATGCTTACAGCATTTCTACACAACTACAAGTATCTTACTCAATACACAGCCAACTAACTATAACATTATAATGAGAGCTTGTTATATACATCTTTAATATATAAAAATTAATGTTTGTTCATATTTTATGCACTGCCATACCATTCACAAGATTACGGTACAACTTTGTCAACTTATTGCTTGCACTTATAAGAAGGTTATAGGCATAGTACAATTAACTTACAGTAGGTGGCCCTTGTATCGTACTGACAAATTTATTTGAAAGTTATATATCATTCAACTTCAATGAATGAATGAATGATCATTACTTATTAAACTAGATAACTCTTTCAAATTTAGAACACAATTATGTCTACTGCTGCAGCTATGTCGTGTACCAGCTAGTAGTATATATATCTCTTCTTCGAAATGATTGAGAATGATTTAGAATGTATACAATTGCTATTTAAATTATTTTTTTTATAATTCTCAAATCATTTAAAGGATACAAAGAATTGTCTGTATGATTAACAATAGCTGGAGTGACAACCTGGTAAGACATGCAGCAAGTCGATGAATTTGATGATTGGGGGGAGGCCTATGTTCAGCAGTAGGTTTATGTTGTAATAATGATGAAGATTAACAATATAGAAATTAACTTACATCTTACAATTCTTTACAATAAACATTACCAGATATGGTTCTAAGCACTTGTAATTACCTAAAGCCAGTCACAGCCTGACATGCCATTTCTTATAACATAGTGAGACATGTTATTTCAGCTGAAGAATAATTTATTCAGAAGTAATGATTACAAAACGTAAAAAAACTCTTTAAAAATGCAGTATGGGCCTACAAGAAAATAAAGCATCGGCAAAACTACAAAGTAGGGAAAGGTAATAAAGCTACCATACCACTCCCTTTGGCTGTGATGGATTTATCCAACTACACCTTCATTATAAATAACATCATGATTATTCATGTATTTATTAAAATGGGATTCTGTCATAACTTAAATCTCCAAAGGTATGTAAAATTAACATATCAATTTTTCATATAATTTGTCATGGCTACATGAAGAAGTAGGGTGGCACTTAGGTTTAGCTTGCTATGAGATGCACCCAATAGCAGTTGGATATAAAACATACAAAGAAATACCTACCAATTAATTTGCTTGAAAAATAATAACTATAAACTGTATAATAAATGACATAAATATATATTATTGATATCATTTATTACACAGTTTTAACAGAAATCATTAAACTTATAAAGCTTATAATTAATATGAACTAGTGAATGTTTACTAGCTTTTGTTATAAAATGCCTCCATAGATTCCAATTCTTCAATAGTATAATTTAAAATCTTATTAAAACCTTGATAGTGGAAACGTCCATAAAACAGTTTACCCTGCAACATATATGGAAACCAGAACCTATCATCTGGCCACATGTCATAAAATGGTATCTTATCACAGTCAAACCACTTTGGAATCATTTCCTCAGTTTCTGTTGGTGTTCCTTCAAAAATACTGGACGAGAAGACTCTTACATCCATCATCGTAGAATCACCTTCGAATGTAAATTCTAAATGACCAATGTGCTTTATATCGGTTGTTTTGACAGTCAAACAAGATTCCTCTCTCAATTCACGAACCGCTGCTTCAATAACGGATTCGTTGGGCTCTATTTTACCACCGAACCCATTCCATTTATTTTGACCGAAACCTCGCTTTTTTAACCCTAAAAGTATTTGACTATCATGCCGTATAAAAATCAGGGTAAATAATTTTTTCTGAAACATTTTCGAAGTATAATAATAAACTGTTGGGGTTTTTTACTTTCAGTTTTCTATTTTGATGTTATCTGGCCACTTTTTCAACTATTCTACTATGGGAGTCGGTACTGGTTGGTACTTCTTACTTCTACATTCCATATGTACGATATATTACTTTCCTCTATGATTCCATAGTTCACAAATTTTCAAACGCATCGCAAAAAGAGCGCACTTTTTGACATTTGATTTGACAGTTACAAACAAATAAGCAATGGGTGCGTTTGGCAGAAAAAAGCGCTAGCAAGCGCTTGTAAGCAAAATGGCGATCGTTAGCGGTAAGCGCTGTCAAATCGTAAGTAGCTATTTTCCTCCAGGACACGATGTTAGTTTTAACCGGGGAATCTAACCTAATTTAAATATATGTTTGTAAAGTATTCATATTAAAAACTTACCAATCATGAATTTTTAATAGCATGTATATGTTTATTCATGTTATTATATTACTTAAAACTAATATTGCACAAAACAACTTATAAACTCTACTTCAAAACAAACAAATTAAATAAGCAAAATGGCGGATGGTGTCAGCGCTACTGAAGTAGCAATCGTGTCCTGGCCGAAAACTATTTTAGCGCTTATAAGCGCTTGCTAGCGCTTTTTTCTGCCAAACGCACCCAATGAAAGAAATTTAAGTTTTTGTCTATTAAAAAAATAGTATCTTGCATCAATATCATAGAGTAGAGTGGAGTAGAGCTTAGAGCATATACATGTAATGTATGCTCTAAGGGAGTAGAGTAATATATATGGGTACGGATCAATATTATCGTAAGCAGTAAATAACAGTTCAAAAACTCACCACAACAGAGCTGGAGTAGCTACTGGGATGAAATGAACTTAGCAGTTGTCGACGGTTTAAGTGTGCTGCTAAACTGTTCAGTAGCTCTAAAATCTAAAATAATTTTATTTAGTCAATCTAACCTCGAAAAAGTCGTCTATCCGACTAATTTTTTTCGGTGCGTTCTTTAAAATTTACCCCGTAGTTATAATGGCGCCACCCTTATTTAACGGTTTTCTATGGACACTCTTTAATACATAATCTGTACTCCTTACTTCTAACAGGCCTCTATCACTCTTGCTACCTACGTGAAATAATCACCTAAAATCGCGACGCGCCCGGATAAGTTAACGCAGTCAGGGCTAGCACGTTGGAGGCGATTGAATGTTAAAGTTTTTAACGCTGTTTACGTATATAACTTATAGTAATTATTGTTGAAATAGTTTTTGTTTAGTGTCTAGTATATAGGATAAAGTAGTTCAAAAGTTTTAATGTAATTTAAGAACTATTTATTATGTATATTACCCATTATTTAATAAATTTTAATATGTCAATACGTCGTTCCTACTATAATTGTTGCGTGGATAGACGCTAAATGACCAACAAAATATTTCAGATATATCATACTTTATTACTGAAGGATTTTAGTAGGAAGTTATGAAACGTGAATTTATTGTTTTTTATTGTTAGATAGGTACTTATAGCAAAAAAGAATTAATTAATAATTTATTTAATATCTACGAACTTTATTACAAAATTTTGTGGAAATTTACTTCACTATCCAAGTATCTACTTACGTATATATACTTGCCTTTTGTATTAAAATATTTAAGGGTGTTATTTTAGCTTACAATATTTTAAGCTAAAATAATACAAAGCACTGAAATCAAAACTTTGTTTACCAACAAAATTTTTAACTAAGTAAAATACGATTACATTTCTGTTAGGAATCGTATTTCAAGTTTATTTGTTGTTTACACTATCTACCTTTTCGTTCTGAGCCAAGCGTCGCGATTCCCGACGAATGGCCTTGCAAGGAACTCACGTAGGTGCGAAAATATGGTCGGTCGATCATAGTCAGAATAGGTATTTCACCTAAGTAACCTAGTTAATATTTCGCAATGTATTTTGTTACTCTTTATTGACATCCCTACATAACAACAGAAAGTCCACCGTAACGTAGGTAGAGTGAAATGTGCAAAGTAATACGGACACTCTCGCGCAGCGATAAAGTTTTATTTAGCTTGCGAGCGTGATTTATCTAATTAATAATAATTATGTTTGCCGACGTTTAACAGTATGTACTGTTAAACGTCGGCAAGCAGTCAACATTAAAAGAGTGGAACTTCTGTACGTAGTACTACTATTTATTCTGTGCGTCTACACTCCGTATTGTGAATGTTTGCTGAGTGGTAAGTGATTACCGCCGTCCATGTACAACTGCAACGCCAGACGAATAGCAGCTGCTTTTTAAAAGGAATAGACTCTTTTCTTGAAGGTCCCTAAGTCGTGTCAGTCCGAAAAAATCTCTAGTGGTAATCAATTCCACAAGGAAGTTATGCGAGGAGGAAAACTTATTTTAAATCGCATAGTGGTGGACCGCCAGTCATCCAGATGGTATGGATGGTATCGCGAGTTTTGTTGCGATGTGCAATAGTAAAATTGTGCGGCTGGAATTGGTCCGAACAATTCCCCAGAGCACTCCCCGTGGTAGATGCGATAAAATACGCAAAGAGATGCAACTTCTCTTCGCAGTAAGTCAAGCCGATTGGAAAGAGCTCAGTCGCCGACGATTCTAGCAGCTCCACGGTGGATGCGATCCAATGGAAGGAGCTGGCACTGAGGAGCCCCAGCCCAGAGATGGAAACAGTATTCAATGTGCGGCTGAACCTGCGCCTTGTAAAACTGCAGGTGGTGAGCCGGCATGAAATACTGTCCCGCTCTGCTGATAACGCCAAGGTTTTTAGATGTCAATTTGGCCTTCACTTCCAAGTGACCATGAAACTGCAAGTCACTCGAGGATTCCGATACTGGCTGAGGCAATAAGGGGAGTGCCTTAAAACTGAAGAGATATGACGAAGGGATTCTTTTTAGCGGTAAACGTGCAAACTTGTGTCTTCTGGGGTTTAAACTGGATTAGATTTAGTCACCCCCAGTCGAGACTTTGTTCAACTTTGTTATATAGTGATTGATAGTCCTTGTGGCAGAATCGCTGGAGGACCTAAGTACTTTGCTCAATGACCTCAATAGTATCTCCCAACGGATAGGTCTTAAGATGAACATAGACGAAACGAAACTCATGTGTAATGTCCACGTCACACCTATACCGGTGGTTGTTGAGAGCACTACTGGCGTCAATTTATCGTTAGTCTACTTACGAATGAGACAAAAATAGTTTTACTTTTTCACTGCACGCGCGTTTCTAGCTGCCAGTTTGTTGAAAGCCGACTGAGGGGGATGACTGCGTTTTTTTAATCCTGGCACCTTAGTAATTGTATTGGAATATTTTATATCATTTGATATTATTTCATTATACAAGTGTTTGTAAGTTTACTGGTCAAGTTTTCGCAAATTGAATCATTAGTTTCGTAATTATTTTCTGTCAAAATTGAACACGGATGATCATACAATATCGGTCGTACCACATGATCTTGTTACATTTACTTATTTTGTGTTTTATTAGTTATTTTGATCCTATACAGTCTTGAAATGGCCTTTTCTTCTTTATAAGGAGTTTTAATTACGGATGATGTAAAATTAGACCTTTTGATGGACGGAAACTACCGGAGAATAAAGATTTTGACGAGGACGACTTGGAATTTGAACCAAATACCCTATGTGATCAATTGACTTGCGAATGAAGATGAAGAAATAAGTTACCAAACATCACTATTGATATGTTCTCCGGTGGAGCAAACTACATCTACATCGACGCCGCAACCTTCTGCTACATTATTGATGAAACATCCTCCTCCACCGATTTCGCAGTCTCCATCAACAATGCAACCATCTTGATCATCATTATCATCTACGTCGCGTCGTTATTGAGAAAAATCGGTATTTTTATTCCCTGAGCGATCGAGATCAACCACCAGTACTTGAGGAAGAAAATCGGTGTCTACACCATTTTCTCGAGAGAAAAAATCAGCATCAACACTAAGTTGTGTAAAAGGATATGGAAGCATGTTCAATTTGCAGATGATCTGCATAACTATCTTCCCTTGCTTACAAAAGCAATAAGGCGTCCATCGAATACTTTAGTGAATAAATAGATAACGAATTTATAGTAAGGTCAACTCTCTGTACTAACTTATATTACTTACGTTCTACGGGCCATGAATTGAAAAGTACAAGCAGTGAGATCGCAAAGTTAGTTGCAATACAAATAATCATGGGATGTGTTCCTTATCCCCGACTGCCTTTGTATTGGAGGGCTGGTACTAGGTTGGAAATTATCAGAGGTTTAATGTCACCAGACAGCTTCTCTACCCTTTAATTCACTACAATTCATCACACGTATTTGACTCAGATTCTTCATCTGCAACCGAAACTGGTAATCTAAGTGCTTAACATTGGCGGTATGAACGTAAATAATTTATTTTTAATTTAATTTGATATATTTTTGACACTTATTATCATATAAATTTTAGCTTACTGCAGATTTTCTCTGTATAAACTGTAACTATGTTAAATTCCACACTTCTCCGTGCACATAATATGCATATAAAGATGTAGAAAGTTGTCCCTTTACGTACTAATATAAAGATATAGTCCGCCATTACATAATTATATAAATAATAATAATCCACTAAACGTCTTTGGATGATGAAATGTATTTCTTTAATCTAGTCCACTCAAAAGTCTTTTTTGTGTTTACACTCATACTGAAATCTAAGAATTAAAGAAATGTAACGCAATCACTTTAATTCACAAAAACGTGAGACTCGCAAAAGTTCATTAATAATGTACATTATAAAGTACAATAAAATATCCAAATGAACTACACAAGAAAAGATAGGAATAAAATACGATATAACGAAATCGATGAACATGGTCTTGGTCTATCTGAACCAAGTTTATGAGTTCACATACGTTGAATAAATGAACTAGAGTAGAAGACGATGTGATGATATGACATTCGTAAGGAATTTAACTTCTTATGTGTCACGTACTCTCCTATAAAAAAAATATTTCGGAGCTCAATTGACCGGCACGATCACTTGCACAATGGCGCATGACGCAAAACAACCATTTTTATGTAACGGTTATGATTCGGACTATCGTACCCTTTACAGAGCAGTATGTATTGCGTTGCTGTCTCCTTTGGTTTAATACTAAAAGAACTCAATCCATATTTTTTTAAAGTCAGTCTCAGATGGAAACGTGCAAAATACCTAGCCACTAGCACCCCATATTTAATTATTTTATCGGATGATTGTTTTTACTTAACTGGCAACACTAGGTTATAATTTTTATAAGATTATGTTAAATGTTTTGGATAAAATTTGTTTTAAACGGCTATTTAAGCAGGATTTATTATTTAATAATACTAATAAAAACTCTCAGAATATTCAGGGAGCCAAAAAAACATGTTGTATACGTGCGTTCACGCGGTAGAAGTAAAACCTTCAGAAAATAAGACCAAGATAATAGGAAATACTGTATACACTATTCTATCTTATTCTCTCCCGGGCTTAACCCTATAGATGTATATGTGTGTCTTTTTTGGTGTCGCTTTTTCGTATCATCAAGTTTCTCATCACAACGGATATAAAGATGTTTTCACTTCAAAAATACATTAGTAACTGTATACTTACGAGTGAAATGATATCTCATCTTCTTTTCTTTCCCTACGCTTATTACAGCCTAAAATGCTACAACTTCCCATTAAAACATCCTTTTTACTTTTATTTATATTAAGTTCTCTCAACTTTTACACTTTTTTTACACTCATATCATATGTAGCGTATCTATTAATCCTTTTCTAACTATATCGTTGTCATTATCTTTATCTTCATTCTGTGATGTTAGTTCATATAGCCTATGCCTTTCTTACAGCGTCATCTGACTCACAATCAATTAAAAAGGGAAGGGCAATGATTATAATGACGATGATGATGATGGTTCATGATTTAGTATTGTTACCAATCATCATGTCACCTCTGTGGTGGTTTTTGAGCTATCTAATCGCTATCCGAGTGAAGGAGTGCGGACCCCGGCTCTGAGTGCTCAGTTTGCGTCGGTCGATTCCGTTGCAATTCTAGGCGTAATTGATATAATATATACTCTGTGACCATAGGAACCTACTAAACGAACATTGTATGAAGTAAAATTATTGTGAAGTTATGATCATAAATATTATGGTAGTATTTAGGCAATGATCAAGAGTATAATAATATCTATTTATAAGATGTGCTAAAACCCAATTTTAATATGTATTTAAATGATATGACTTTTTTCTGTCATAGCGATTTCTTATCGCATCTACAATTTAAGAACTAATATCGGCGCCGGGAGTTATAATGATTTGTGAATAATATCAAGAATTTTAAAGCATTACTTACTTTATCCATCCATTAAACTGTAGTGATTATATACTCTTATTTACTTAGTGATTTTATGATACATTTTGCAAAAGTTCACAAATTTTCAAACGCATCGCAAAAAGGCGCTCTTTTTTTTCACTTTTTGACATTGACAATTGAGTTGACCAAGTTAGCAAGTTACAAACAAATAAACAATGAAAGAAATTTTAAGTTTTTGTCTATGAAAAAAATAGCATCTTGCATCAATATCATAGAGTAGAGTAATATATACGGATCAATATTATCGTAAAAATAAAAATACAAAACTGAAAGTAAAAAAACCCAACAGTTTATTATTATACTTCTAACTTGTTTCTAAAACAAATATTTACCCTGATTTTTATACAGCTAGATAGTCAAATACTTTTAGAGTTAAAAAGGCGAGGTTTCGGTCAAAATAAATGGAGTGGGTTCGGTGGTAAAGTAGAGAGTAGAGCCCAACAAATCCGTTGCGGAAGCAGCGGTTAGTGAATTGAGAGAGGAATTTTATTTGACTGTCAAAACAACCGATAGAAAGTACATTGGTCATTTAAAATTTCTATTCAAAGGTGATTCTACGATGATGAATAAGAGTATATACATAAGAGATAGAATAAGAGTCTTTTCGTCCAGTAGATGCAACCGAAGAACCGATAACCGATAAGGAAAAAAGGTTCTCGAGTGGCAGCCTCGTACCGGCACGCACAGTGTAGGGCGTCCCCCTACCAGATGACTGACGACCTGGTAAGACATGCAAGAAGTCGATGGATGCAGGTGGCTCAGGACCGTGCTTTGTGGCATTCTTTTGGGAGGGCCTGTGTTCAGCAGTGGACTTGTGAAGAGTTGTAATGATGATGATTTTACTTGATTAAAACTACTTTTACGGATTGTATCGCGTTTTATTTAAAAATTTAAATAAAACGCGATAAAATCCGTAAAAGTAGTTTTAATCAATGTATAGTGTTCGCGTAAATATAAGAAATCATGATGATTTTAGTTTCATCTTTGGTTCGGAAAAAATCGTTTGTCCTCAAAATAACCAGCAAGAAACCAAGCGGTTCCACTCACCTGAAATACACGGTTGTTAAAAATATAAATTTAATAGAACGGTATGGTTTTTAATACCACAATCAGTCTTAATACTACGATTAGTCTTCTACTATATAGTGACTGGGGGATTATTTGACCGTCTGGAAAATGATATGGTGTTTAGTGTAAGTGGAATTGAAGCTATCCTTGAAAGAATTTGACAAAATGTAACAAAATATAACTGATAGGCAAATTTTCCGAATATTTAAAAAATATATAGAAACTAGGTATTCATCCTACGAAACTTGCCTAAAACTGAAAATAGGTGATATTATTTTAAACGGTTCGGCGAAGGCTACAGAATAAAATGCATATTTATTTCTTTAGGTGTACAGGAGCAGGCGACACATCGTTGCAGGCAATATTTAGAATAAGAACTGTTCAAAAAGACCTTGCTACAATACCTGCCTTCGTAACGCTTGCAGCGCTACGCCAAGTGTTTTTTGATAAGGCGCCATTTACGAATGCAGATTACTGGCTTTCAGCCCGAATAACGTTACAATACGTTGACTTTTTTGTTAACTAACGTTGACGTTTTCGTTGAACGACTAGTTTGGTCCACTTTCTTTACAACATTTCCAGTCACAATGCAAAAGCGCTAATAAATGTTGCAGTATTAAAGACTACACTTGCACTTAAAATTCAGCATTATCAGCCACATTGTACAATACAAAAAGCTGATACATTAATTGTACGATGTGTATTACGACTAGGCGTTTTTTAATACGTTTTTTAATATTTATTCGGCTGCGACACACATTCGTGCCGACCGAATGCAGTCGAAGTCACTCCCTCCCGCCGCTACCGAAAACCTTTCGTTTCAGTTTATTATTTATGTGGTTTCGATCTTTCCTTCACACTTTTACGGACTAATTATGTATACCTATGTCAAATTTTATCTTGCATTTAATAATAATAATTTAAAAAATAAACAGTTTCTAATAATAATTTTATGCCTATCGTATACTGCAACATCTATATGTATTTAAAAGATCGAATCAACTTATCTACAAAATATACTAATTGATATTTACATTATTGTTGTTGACAAAAACAATCACGTTTTAGCGATATCACAGTAATTGTTCAAAATGTCCACCGATTCCTTCTAAACACAAAATAGCACGTTTTAGTAAATTGTTTGTTAAACTTTCATTAACACTTTGTGCTTCTCTTCTGTGTACACTAATCGTTGTGATTGTTAATGATTGCCGCCCAAACGTTAGCACTAAAACGAAATTCATGAGCACATTCTTTGATTTTGTGCGGAATTTGGAAACTCCACCAGTGTTCATTGTGCATGTTGTAAATTCCAACACGGGTAAATACTGACTCGTCTAAGTTTCACCAGACTAAACATAAAATCTTACCATTGCTAGATATTCGACGTGAGAGTATTGGTACATATTTTTGATAACTATCAGTGGGCGGGCGATACACACGCGGAGGCATAAACAATTTATACGATTTCACGCTGTAGCTATTCACAGCTGACTGAAATGATGACGGTGGAAAAGGTGTATTTAAAGCCGCTACAAGCCGCGATCGGGGCACTATTGAATTTGGCGACACAAGCGAAGCTTCGGAGCGAAATGAAGTAAATCAGTGTGATTAATTATTAGTGTCTTTTAAGTTTTAATTGGTGTTCGGTAATAAAAGTGTTAATTTTTTTACCGAATTTGGCAGTTTTTATTGTCACGAACCCTAAGCTCGTCACAATTGGTGTCAGAAGTGGGATGAAATCATGCCGATTTGACCTAAGGACGAAATGGAGGATGTCCGCACCCGAAGTCAACGCCAGCAGGAGACGGACCAGAGACGATTTGGGGGTGCAACGCCGCAGACGTCGGAGGGCCAGCCGCCGGCCACGGAGGCCAGCCCGTCAGTAGCTCCTGCATCTGCAGCACCTGACTTAGTTGCTCTGATGGTGACGCTGCATGAACAGGGCCGTCAGTTGGAAGAGCAGCTGCAGCGCGGACAGGAGGAGCAGGCTCATCAGTTTAAAGAGCAGCAGGAGGAATAGGCCGGTCGCTTAGAAAAGCAGCTCAAACGCGATAAGGAAGAGCAGATGCTCCTCATGAAGGACATCCACACTACCTTCGGGAAAGAGATACGGGAGGGAGGTGAAGGATAAGGTTGTTCAACGTGATAACCGCCTGTCGGAAGCTGAAACCCGAATCGACCATGTAAACAACCGGGTTGACAACGTAATGGCTGACATGAAGAAATCACTGGACGAACTCAAACTTGGGGATGGAACTACAGCTCCCATAGTACACCTTCGCTACGTGAGTTCAAAGTGCCGCCGTTGGACGGGACTTCTTCCTGGTCGGCTTACAATATCCAGTTCGAAGTCGTTATGAAGGCGAACGGCTGGAATAAAAGTCAGGCCATGACTGCTCTCACACTAGACCTGCGAGACCAGGCCTTAACTGTTCTGGAAGCTCTCGCTGAGGAAGTGACTTATGAGCAGCTCCTTGAGGCATTGGAGGCGAGATATGGCGACGCTCACCTGGAACACGTCTTTCGTGCGCAGCTTAAAGATCGCGTGCAGCGCATCAACGAAAACCTGCAGCAGTGTTTACGTGTTATTGCATTGAGTAGTAATCTTTATATAATTATTTCTTATATTTACGCGAACACTACACAAATAAAATTAATTTTTACGGATTAAACGTAATAAAATCGGTAAAAATTAGTTTCATTTAATGGGTAATCTTTTTAAAACTGAACTAAGAAACTAGTATTTTTGTACATACGAGTACATATTATAATAAAAAAGATATAACAATCTAAATGCGGGCGTGCTGAATTGCGAGAGTTTTATGAAAAATCAAGGCAGTACAAATATTATTTGTCAAGTATCCATCTACTCGTATTTTATGCATTGGACAAGCAAAATTCTCCCATTCGTCAAACCGTCTACCGAGCGTCGTGATTAAGGTATTGGTAATTCAATCAGTAGTTTTTATTGTCACGAACCCTAAGCTCGTAACAGTATATCTTCCCTACCGTGGAAAATAGCCCGAAAAATTCGGCCGCGTTCTTCAACTCACGCTGTAACAGTGATCAAACAATTACTCGTCCCCTTTCCTACGCTACATCTCGTTGGATTCGGGAATCAACGCAGTGGACGTGACCCCTGATAATACGTTCGACTTAAAACCTAAACCGCTCTCTCAAAAGAAAGTGGTTGACGACTAACATTACGGGCTATCACATTTCCATACAGGTATTGCATCATAACTTTTTTTCTCAAAATAATAACACAAAACAACTGTATTTCACTAAAAGTACAAATTTTAACACATCATAAAACAATTAAATATTCACATTATATAAAGGCATTAATAAAATAAAAACATAACATAAACACTCACGCCTGTCACCCAGAGGGGTAGGCAGAGACTACAGACTTCCATTTGGCACGATCCTGACACACCTCTCTCGCCTCCTTCACATCCATACACCTACGCATACATGCTCGTCGGTTAAGGGTACTCCTAATTTGGCCCGTTTTCAAAGTATCGCCAATTTGGTCGATAAACTTTTTTCTAGGGCGTCCCTTTCCGACTCGGCCGTTCACATTACAAAATATGCCGTTACATTAATAAAATATAAAGCATAATATAGCTATCCTATAAACAATTTCTTATGATCATAAGTTTTAAAATGTTAAATACATTATTTATAATACAATTTAAATTAATATTTTTATCTAGCTTATACAATGCAATAGTTTAATGCAAAAATTAAAACTTTAAACAGGTCTTTAAACAAAATTTTAAGCAAAATTACATCTTTATGGTGTTATTTAAATGCCGTGTAGTGGCGGTTGAGAATATCCACTACCCCATATCTTCCCGTGGGTATCGTAAGAGACAACAGAGGGAGACAGGTAGGAGATGGGCAGCAGCATCTTTCTGATAACAATATTGATATAATAAAAAAACTGCGGTTGCCAACCCACTCGCCAAGCGTGGCAACTATGGCAAATATCCACCCATGAATAACGACGCAAACAAATGGCCCCCAGTCCCCGGCGGCCCAACCCGGACCTACGACGACTCGACTGGCAACATATAACGCACGCACCCTGAGGACGGACGAGAAGATACTGGAGCTGGAAGAAGAGGTAGACAAGTTGCGCTGGCATATTATTGGATTATCCGAGGTCCGAGGAGAGAGGGATGACACGGTAATTCTCGAGTCCGGCAACTTGTTCTATCACCGGGAGGGCGACCATCTGTCCCAAGGAGGTGTCGGATTTATCGTCCACAAGTCTCTCGTCAACAACGTTGTAAAAATTGGGAGTGTGTCGACAAGGGTCACGTAGCTGATACTCAGAATCACCAAACAGTATTCGCTGAAGGTCATACAGGTCTACGCACCAACCTCGGCACATTCCGATGAGGAGGTGGAGGACATGTATGAGGATATTTCCAGAACCATGCATTCCTCCAAAAACCTACACGGTGTTGATGGGAGACTTCAACGCAAAACTAGGCACAAGAAAAAGCGGTGAGCTGAAGGTAGGAAAATTTGGAGTAGAGCAACGGAACCGTAAGGGCCAGCAGCTGGCTGACTTTATGGAGAAAGAGGGACTCTTTATGATGAACTCTTTCTTCCAGAAGCGGTCCTACAGGAAGTGGACCTGGTCGAGCCCAAACGGTTCGACAAAAAATGAGATTGACTTCATTATGACGACCAGACGCCAACTGTTCAGTGATGTCTCAGTGATCGCAAGGGTAAAAACCGGCAGCGATCACCGAATGGTTAGAGGCACACTGAACCTAAACGTTAAGTTGTAGAGGTCTCGTCTAATGAAGTGAACCCTCCGTCCCACTCGTGCTCTAATCCAGACTCCCGAAACCTTTCAGCTCTAGTTCTGTAACCGCTTTCAGTGCCTAGAAGATTGCAATGCAGTGGGCGATATGATTGATAAGCTCGTGGAAACTGTCCATGCGGTCGGAGCTAAGTGCTGCAAGACCGGCCGCAGAAGAACACAAAAGCTCTTCGATCACACTCTTAATCTCATGGCTGTTAGACGGGAGATGGGGCTGCAATCGTCAACAGATTTGACAGCATACAGGCAACTGAACAGACAGATCTCCAAATGCATGCGGCGAGACTTACGCAACTTTAATACTGCTCGTATTAAAGAAGCGATCGAGCGGAGCCAGGGCTCCAAAGTCTTTGCCAGGGAACTGTCTGCCAGAAAGAGCCAACTGTCAAAGCTGAAGACTGAGTGTGGCAACATCGTTTCCGGGACACCTGAGATTTTGAGTGAGATTGAGAGGTTCTATGGGCAGCTGTACTCATCATCGTTGGAGCCACACGCAAGTGAGAGTAACGATCCAAGAGCAAGTCTTATCCGACACTATTCCGATGATATCCCGGACGTCAGTCTGAGCGAGATTAGAATGGCTCTCCACCACCTAAAAATTGGCAAGGCCCCGGGCGAGGATGGAATTACAGCGGAGCTTCTGAAAGTGGGTGGAACACCGGTACTTAAAGTCCTTCAGAAGCTCTTCAATTCCGTCCTGCATGGTGGCACTACTCCGGAGGCGTGGAGCAGAAGCGCGGTGGTCTTGTCTTTAAGAAAGGTGACAACGCTCTCTTGAAGAACTACAGACCGATTTCCCTTCAAAGCCGCGTCTACTAGCTGTTTTCGAGAGTCATTACGAATCGTCTCGCACGCAGACTCGACGACTTCCAGCCTCCCGAACAAGCCGGTTCCCGAAAAGGCTTCAGTACCATAGACCACACATATACCCAGCGGCAGATGGTACAGAAGACCAAAGAGTACAATCGGCCACTTTACCTGGCGTATGTGGACTATGAGAAAGCATTTGATTCCGTCGAAATTTGGGCGGTGCTACAGTCCCTTCAGCGGTGCCAAGTTGACTGTCGGTATATCGAAGTGCTGAAGTGTTTGTACAGTAGGGCTACGATGGCTATCGGAGTACAGAACCAGAGTTCGAAACCTATCCAACTGCAGAGAGGTGTAAGACAGGGTGATGTTATAGACTCTTCACCGCTGCGTTCGAAGACGTTTTAAAGCTACTGGACTGGAAAGGATACGGTATTAACATCAATGGCGAGTACATTACTCACCTTCGATCTACCGACGATATAGTCCTTACGGTAGAATCGCTGGAGGACCTTAGCACTATGCTCAATGACCTCAATGGTGTCTCCAAACGGATAGATCTTAAGATGTACATGGACAAAACAAAGATCATGTTTAATGTCCATATCACACCTATGCCGGTAGTTGTTGGGAGCACTATGCTCGAAGTTGTTGATGAGTACGTTTACCTGGGACAAATAGTCCGACTAGGTAAGTCCAACTTCAACCAAATGGTCAATCGATGGATTCAACTCGGCTGGGCAGCGTTCGGGAAATTACGACACATCTTCTCGTCAGGTATACCTCAATACTCAATCTCTGAAAACTAAAGTGTATAACCAGTGCGTGTTGCCAGTGATGACTTACGGATCTGAGACGTGGTCCTTCACTGTTGGCCGTATGAGGACGCTCAAGGTCGCTCAGCGAGCTATGGAGAGGGCTATGCTCGGAGTTTCTCTTTTTTCTTTCTTAAAGAACTTAAAGAAATAAAAAAAGAACAAAGACACATTTTCTTAAAGAACGAGACCACTGCACTTCCGCTTCACGCCTACGGAGTAGTGCCACCATGGAGGACGGAATTGAAGAGCTTCTGAAGGACTTCAAGTACCGGTATTCCACCCGCTTTCAGAAGCTCCGCTGTAATTCCATCCTCGCCTGGGGCCCTGCTGTTTTTAAGATGCGGGAGCGCCATTCTAATCTCGCTCAGACTGACGTCCGGGATATCATCGGAATAGTGTCGGGTAAGACTTGCTCTTGGATCGTTACTCACACTTGCGTGTGGCTCCAACGATTATGTGTACAGCTGCCTATAAAACCTCTCAATCTCACTCAAAATCTCAGGTGTCCCGGAAACGATGTTGCCACACTCAGTCTTCAGCTTTGACAGTTGGCTCTTACTGGCAGACAGATCTCTGGCAAAGACTTTGGAGCCCTGGTTCCGCTCAATCAATTCTTCAATAAGAGCAGTATTAAATTTGCGTAAGTCTCGCCGCATGCATTTGGAGATCCGTCTGTTCAGTTGCCTGTATGCTGTCAAATCTGTTGACGATTGCAGCCTCATCTCCCGTCTAACAGCCATGAGATTAAGAGTGTGATCGAAGAGCTTTTGTGTTCTTCTGCGTCCGGTCTTGCAGCACTTAGCTCCGACCGCATGGACAGTTTCCACGAGCTTATCATTCATATCGTCCACTGCATTGCAATCTTCTAGGCACTGAAAGCGGTTACAGAACTAGAGCTGAAAGGTTTCGGGATTCTGGATTAGAGCACGAGTGGGGCGGAGCGTTGACTTCATTAGACGAGACCTCTACAACTTAACGTTTAGGTTCAGTGTGCCTCTAACCATTCGGTGATCGCTGCCAGTTTTCACCCTTGCGATCACTGAGACACCATTGAACAGTTGGCGTCTGGTCGTCATAATGAAGTCAATCTCATTTTTTGTCGAACCGTTTGGGCTCGACCAGGTCCACTTCCTGTGGGGCCGCTTCTGGAAGAAAGAGTTCATCATAAAGAGTCCCTCTTTCTCCATAAAGTCGGCCAGCTGCTGGCCCCTACGGTTCCGTTTCCCTACTCCAAATTTCCTTACCTTCATCTCACCGCTTTCTCTTGTGCCTAGTTTTGCGTTGAAGTCTCCCATCAATACCGTGTAGGTTTTTGGAGGAATGCATGGCTCTGGAAATATCCTCATACATGTCCTCCACCTCCTCATCGGAATGTGCCGAGGTTGGTGCGTTAACCTGTATGACCTTCAGGGAATACCGTTTGGTGATTCTGAGTATCAGGTACGCGACCCTCGTCAACACACTCCCAATCTTTACAACGTTGTGGACGAGAGACTTGTGGACGATAAATCTGACACTTCCTTGGGACAGATGGTCGCCCTACCGGTGATAGAACAAGTTGCCGGACTCGAGGATACCGTGTCCTCCCCCTCTCTTCGGACCTCGGATAACCCAATAATATGCCAGCGCAACTTGTCAACTCTTCTTCCAACTCCAGTATCTTCTCGTCAGTCCTCAGGGTGCGTGCGTTATATGTTGCCAGGTCGAGTCGTCGTGGGTGGCAACCGAACCTCCACCGGAGATTCTTAGCACCCCCTGCCCCGCCGTTACCATGGTCGCCACCGTAGCCAGGAATAGCGGGGCCGCCGGGGACTGGGGGGCCGTTTGTTTGCGTCGTTACTCATGGGGGGATATTTGCCATAGTTGCCACGCTTGGCGAGCGGGTTGGCAACCGCAGTTTTTTATTATATCATTGCTGTTATCAGGAAGATGCTGCTGCCCATCTCCTGCCTGTCTCCCTCTGTTGCCTCTTACGACACCCACGGGAAGATATGGGGTAGTGGATATTCTCAACCGCCACTACACGGCTATATATATATATATATATATATATATATATATATATATATATATATATATATATATATATATATATATATATATATATATATATCCTTGTCTTAAATATATACCATTTCACTCTAGTAGCATTAAACTGTCCTAATCCGTCCTGTCCTGTCCTAGTCCGAGCCCGTGTAGCTACTAACATGTCAATTCACACGTATAAATGTCAGCACAATCAATCGTTTCCAATTTTCGTGTCAAGCGTCGCTGCATGCAAATTATTTAAAAAATGGCAAATTGTGCAATAATTACGTGTCGAAAGAACAGCGGGAAATGGAATTTAGATAAAGGAGACATATTATTCTATAACCATTAATTCGAAACTATTTATATTTTGTGAATATTAGATATAAAAATAAAGAACCATTTGTGAGTCAAAAACATTAATCAAAGGTCTGAAATGTATTTCTAGTAGTGATAACTAATAATACGACGTAATTGCTTGTATGTGTGCTCCCGGCGATGCTAATCCTCCTACAAAGTAAGGTTGACAGCCATTCTATTGTGTATTATAGTATTCTATGATTAAAACATAATGTAAACAATCAAAAGTACTTAAAGCGAATAAAATGTTTTTAGTTCTTTATTTAAATCGTATTACATAGCCGATTACTATGTAAAACATGAATCTAAGCTAATACAAGTAGCCTTTCTTTGCTCAGAAATTAGCGTTTAATAAAATTAAGATAATTTAAACGTTTTCTCTATAAAACAGTGAATGATTAAACGTGATGTTTATCTCGCGTCGCCAACATGGTCCATGTGATGAAATATATCGAGTAATTTTTAGCCTTGAGAGGCCCGGGTAAGAATTCCAAATTTCTATCAAAACAGTTAGGGTTCCATCAAAACATTCAAGGGTTTCACTACACAAAAAATGTACGGCGTATACCAGAATAACCCAAGTAGATTTCGGCAAGTTCATTGAGAGGTCGCTTCCTTTGAGAGGCAGTCAATTGGGTGTTCAGTAAAAGTTATTAAACGTCAGAGATCAAAGCTTATGCAGTTTATAGATCAAGCTATATTAACATTATACTTTCATTCTTTTTTATTTCTTGAAACGTAACCTCTACAACATATTTTTTCCTGTATGGTGGAAGCGTTTCACATATACGTTATATTGACCATGCAAAAACATCCAGACCAATACAATTTACCGACCAAGTTTTTTGACGTGACAACGTCTTATAAATTGGTTTGCCGGGTGACACTTCAAGAAACTGCGTTACGCTCCGCTCACGTTATGCGCTCACAATGAGAGCGAGTGAGAGGCACGCGTCCCTTCCACTCGGGCATGGTTAGCCCGCCTAAGAGCGAGAGAGACAGACATAAAAAGTGTTATTTCATCCTTTTTCCTACTATACGAATGAATATTCACATTAAAATTATTTTACCACTCAAAGTCGTTGTCACGTAAAACTTTCGCCCGTATACCGACTTTACAGGCAACAAATTTTTTTTTGCACAAGATTGTGCATTATCATATAGATTGCCCAGAGTTACTAAGACTAATTAAGGCGACACCGTGAAAAAATGCACCTCCTTTCATCGAATAGTATAGGACTATGACACCTCTAACGAAAGTTAGATTTTGGTGTAAGTAAATTCATGTCTTCAATCAATTTCAATCTTGAATTTGATGGTTCAAAAACACGATTGTATAATTTTGACTCGATCATAATTATTTGCGAAAACACCTCTAAAATCACTTTAGTTCAAATTACAACGAAATTACTTAATCTATTATGCTTGGGAATCACTCAAATACATTCATAACATCAATATTCATAATTTACTTGCTCATTATTTTAATTACTTAAACCAATAATTTTATAAAAAATATTTTAAGATTCTGACAACTTTTTTTTTTAATTCTGACAATTTCTAAGCAGTTTTATTCGTCGCGAGCGCTACGCAACTTTAGACCTTATAACGGCGTTTTTTCAAGTTTTTATAGAAATTATGTATTCACTCGGATCAGTACGGCGATAGCCTTTTCGATGTGTCGTTTTAACTTCAATTCCGGTATAGGACAATGTGTTCAAAGAATTTTCAGGTTATAAATACACAGGAATAACCTTTTTCAATCATGTCGTCTGTATGTACCATGATAAAGATGAGTTAAAGGTAGTAATGTTCATATATTTGAGAGTAACCTCTATTTTATAATGCAATTTAATTACGAATAATGTCAAAGGCCTCAAATGACCGCAATCTGTCAACTGTCAGCTGTCACTTAAAAAGTACGTTACTTAATTTTCCACTTTTATATTCGTTTAACTGAGTCTTAGTATTACGAAATATATTGAAATCATAATTAGTTTTAAAAATAATTTCAAACTGGTTATTTTCTGTATTCATTTTTGGTAACATTTCAACAATTAATAAATAATAAATAAAGTAATTCATTAAGTAAATCGAATTAATTATTTTAATGCTAGATTGTGATTAAAACTCTTTCTTTAATGTTTCTTTTGTATTTATTTGAAAATAAGTGTTTTTCAATTTCTGTTTGCTCACCTTACCTACCTGGTTTTGAAATGACAGTTACGGCGTCGCAATATGGCGCCATGTCAATTATATTCGTACGTGTTTCTCTTAATATCAAAGACATTTAAGTATGTAGTAGTAATAGACCGGACATCAGCAACTAAATTGTCGTCTGTAACTTTTGTCTTATAGGATATATCTCCGGTCAGGTCAAGATGCATTCGTTTTATAAATTTAAAAAACATTTTTAAAGAAAATATGCCCGGTTGTGCATTAAGGTATAGCAAGTCACGATGTGGAGCAAAACAAAAAATGAACAAAATTTCGCTTTATTATCCTAAGAATAATGTATATTTACCAAATAATCTTTAAATTTTATTATTTCTGGTAGATTGTTCTAGAAGAAATAAAAATTATTATTATAATAATTTTGTGTGTGCAGTGCCCTCTGTTATCCATTAACGTCACTATTGATTTACAAATATGTTAGTAGTTGACGACGTATCTAAAACCCATTTTACCCTATATTTAGAAGCGTCACCTAATAGGAAATAGCTAATATGTTTTCCAAATATACATAGAGCGTGGTATTGCTATTTTTCGCTAGAGGGCTTAACACACGCGCTTGTTCACAGTTTTTGTATGCAAATGTTCCCAATGTCCGCTATATATATATATATATATATATATATATATATATATATATATATATATATATATATATATATATATATATATATATATATATAGCGGACATTGGGAAAAACCTTAAAAACGGCAGGGCCCCAGGCGAGGATGGAATTACAGCGGAGCTTCTGAAATCGGGTGGAACACCGGTACTTGAAGTCCTTCAGAAGCTCTTCAATTCTGTCCTCCATGGTGGCACTACTCCAGAGGCGTGGAGCAGAAGTGCGGTGGTCTTGTTCTTTAAGAAAGGCGACAACGCTCTCTTAAAGAACTACAGACCGATTTCCCTTCTGAGCCGCGTCTACGTGCTGTTTTCGAGAGTCATTACGAATCGTCTCGCACGCAGACTCGACGACTTCCAGCCTCCCGAACAAGCCGGTTCCCGAAAAGGCTTCAGTACCATAGACCACACATATACCCAGCGGCAGATGGTACAGAAGACCAAAGAGTACAATCGGCCACTTTGCCTGGCGTATGTGGACTATGAGAAAGCATTTGATTCCGTCGAAATTTGGGCGGTGCTACAGTCCCTTCAGCGGTGCCAAGTTGACTGTCGGTATATCGAAGTGCTGAAGTGTTTGTACAGTAGGGCTACGATGGCTATCGGAGTACAGAACCAGAGTTCGAAACCTATCCAACTGCAGAGAGGTGTAAGACAGGGTGATGTTATAGACTCTTCACCGCTGCGTTCGAAGACGTTTTAAAGCTACTGGACTGGAAAGGATACGGTATTAACATCAATGGCGAGTACATTACTCACCTTCGATCTGCCGACGATATAGTCCTTACGGTAGAAACGCTGGAGGACCTTAGCACTATGCTCAATGACCTCAATGGTGTCTCCAAACGGATAGATCTTAAGATGTACATGGACAAAACAAAGATCATGTTTAATGTCCATATCACACCTATGCCGGTAGTTGTTGGGAGCACTATGCTCGAAGTTGTTGATGAGTACGTTTACCTGGGACAAATAGTCCGACTAGGTAAGTCCAACTTCAACCAAATGGTCAATCGATGGATTCAACTCGGCTGGGCAGCGTTCGGGAAATTACGACACATCTTCTCGTCAGGTATACCTCAATACTCAATCTCTGAAAACTAAAGTGTATAACCAGTGCGTGTTGCCAGTGATGACTTACGGATCTGAGACGTGGTCCTTCACTGTTGGCCGTATGAGGACGCTCAAGGTCGCTCAGCGAGCTATGGAGAGGGCTATGCTCGGAGTTTCTCTTTTTTTCTTTCTTAAAGAACTTAAAGAAAGAAAAAAAGAACAAAGACACATTTTCTTAAAGAACGAGACCACTGCACTTCCGCTTCACGCCTACGGAGTAGTGCCACCATGGAGGACGGAATTGAAGAGCTTCTGAAGGACTTCAAGTACCGGTATTCCACCCGCTTTCAGAAGCTCCGTTGTAATTCCATCCTCGCCTGGGGCCCTGCTGTTTTTAAGATGCTGGAGCGCCATTCTAATCTCGCTCAGACTGACGTCCGGGATATCATCGGAATAGTGTCGGGTAAGACTTGCTCTTGGATCGTTACTCACACTTGCGTGTGGCTCCAACGATTATGTGTACAGCTGCCTATAAAACCTCTCAATCTCACTCAAAATCTCAGGTGTCCCGGAAACGATGTTGCCACACTCAGTCTTCAGCTTTGACAGTTGGCTCTTACTGGCAGACAGATCTCTGGCAAAGACTTTGGAGCCCTGGTTCCGCTCAATCAATTCTTCAATAAGAGCAGTATTAAATTTGCGTAAGTCTCGCCGCATGCATTTGGAGATCCGTCTGTTCAGTTGCCTGTATGCTGTCAAATCTGTTGACGATTGCAGCCTCATCTCCCGTCTAACAGCCATGAGATTAAGAGTGTGATCGAAGAGCTTTTGTGTTCTTCTGCGTCCGGTCTTGCAGCACTTAGCTCCGACCGCATGGACAGTTTCCACGAGCTTATCATTCATATCGTCCACTGCATTGCAATCTTCTAGGCACTGAAAGCGGTTACAGAACTAGAGCTGAAAGGTTTCGGGATTCTGGATTAGAGCACGAGTGGGGCGGAGCGTTGACTTCATTAGACGAGACCTCTACAACTTAACGTTTAGGTTCAGTGTGCCTCTAACCATTCAGTGATCACTGCCAGTTTTCACCCTTGCGATCACTGAGACACCATTGAACAGTTGGCATCTGGTCGTCATAATGAAGTCAATCTCATTTTTTGTCGAACCGTTTGGGCTCGACCAGGTCCACTTCCTGTGGGGCCGCTTCTGGAAGAAAGAGTTCATCATAAAGAGTCCCTCTTTCTCCATAAAGTCGGCCAGCTGCTGGCCCCTACGGTTCCGTTTCCCTACTCCAAATTTCCTTACCTTCATCTCACCGCTTTCTCTTGTGCCTAGTTTTGCGTTGAAGTCTCCCATCAATACCGTGTAGGTTTTTGGAGGAATGCATGGCTCTGGAAATATCCTCATACATGTCCTCCACCTCCTCATCGGAATGTGCCGAGGTTGGTGCGTTAACCTGTATGACCTTCAGGGAATACCGTTTGGTGATTCTGAGTATCAGGTACGCGACCCTCGTCAACACACTCCCAATCTTTACAACGTTGTGGACGAGAGACTTGTGGACGATAAATCTGACACTTCCTTGGGACAGATGGTCGCCCTACCGGTGATAGAACAAGTTGCCGGACTCGAGGATACCGTGTCCTCCCCCTCTCTTCGGACCTCGGATAACCCAATAATATGCCAGCGCAACTTGTCAACTCTTCTTCCAACTCCAGTATCTTCTCGTCAGTCCTCAGGGTGCGTGCGTTATATGTTGCCAGGTCGAGACGTCGTGGGTGGCAACCGAACCTCCACCGGAGATTCTTAGCACCCCCTGCCCCGCCGTTACCATGGTCGCCACCGTAGCCAGGAATAGCGGGGCCGCCGGGGACTGGGGGGCCGTTTGTTTGCGTCGTTACTCATGGGGGGATATTTGCCATAGTTGCCACGCTTGGCGAGCGGGTTGGCAACCGCAGTTTTTTATTATATCATTGCTGTTATCAGGAAGATGCTGCTGCCCATCTCCTGCCTGTCTCCCTCTGTTGCCTCTTACGACACCCACGGGAAGATATGGGGTAGTGGATATTCTCAACCGCCACTACACGGCTATATATATATATATATATATATATATATATATATATATATATATATATATATATATCCTTGTCTTAAATATATACCATTTCACTCTAGTAGCATTAAACTGTCCTAATCCGTCCTGTCCTGTCCTAGTCCGAGCCCGTGTAGCTACTAACATGTCAATTCACACGTATAAATGTCAGCACAATCAATCGTTTCCAATTTTCGTGTCAAGCGTCGCTGCATGCAAATTATTTAAAAAATGGCAAATTGTGCAATAATTACGTGTCGAAAGAACAGCGGGAAATGGAATTTAGATAAAGGAGACATATTATTCTATAACCATTAATTCGAAACTATTTATATTTTGTGAATATTAGATATAAAAATAAAGAACCATTTGTGAGTCAAAAACATTAATCAAAGGTCTGAAATGTATTTCTAGTAGTGATAACTAATAATACGACGTAATTGCTTGTATGTGTGCTCCCGGCGATGCTAATCCTCCTACAAAGTAAGGTTGACAGCCATTCTATTGTGTATTATAGTATTCTATGATTAAAACATAATGTAAACAATCAAAAGTACTTAAAGCGAATAAAATGTTTTTAGTTCTTTATTTAAATCGTATTACATAGCCGATTACTATGTAAAACATGAATCTAAGCTAATACAAGTAGCCTTTCTTTGCTCAGAAATTAGCGTTTAATAAAATTAAGATAATTTAAACGTTTTCTCTATAAAACAGTGAATGATTAAACGTCATGTTTATCTCGCGTCGCCAACATGGTCCATGTGATGAAATATATCGAGTAATTTTTAGCCTTGAGAGGCCCGGGTAAGAATTCCAAATTTCTATCAAAACAGTTAGGGTTCCATCAAAACATTCAAGGGTTTCACTACACAAAAAATGTACGGCGTATACCAGAATAACCCAAGTAGATTTCGGCAAGTTCATTGAGAGGTCGCTTCCTTTGAGAGGCAGTCAATTGGGTGTTCAGTAAAAGTTATTAAACGTCAGAGATCAAAGCTTATGCAGTTTATAGATCAAGCTATATTAACATTATACTTTCATTCTTTTTTATTTCTTGAAACGTAACCTCTACAACATATTTTTTCCTGTATGGTGGAAGCGTTTCACATATACGTTATATTGACCATGCAAAAACATCCAGACCAATACAATTTACCGACCAAGTTTTTTGACGTGACAACGTCTTATAAATTGGTTTGCCGGGTGACACTTCAAGAAACTGCGTTACGCTCCGCTCACGTTATGCGCTCACAATGAGAGCGAGTGAGAGGCACGCGTCCCTTCCACTCGGGCATGGTTAGCCCGCCTAAGAGCGAGAGAGACAGACATAAAAAGTGTTATTTCATCCTTCTTCCTACTATACGAATGAATATTCACATTAAAATTATTTTACCACTCAAAGTCGTTATCACGTAAAACTTTCGCCCGTATACTGACTTTACAGGCAACCAATTTTTTTTGCACAAGATTGTGCATTATCGTATAGATTGCCCAGAGTTACTAAGACTAATTAAGGCGACACCGTGAAAAAATGCACCTCCTTTCATCGAATAGTATAGGACTATGACACCTCTAACGAAAGTTAGATTTTGGTGTAAGTAAATTCATGTCTTCAATCAATTTCAATCTTGAATTTGATGGTTCAAAAACACGATTGTATAATTTTGACTCGATCATAATTATTTGCGAAAACACCTCTAAAATCACTTTAGTTCAAATTACAACGAAATTACTTAATCTATTATGCTTGGGAATCACTCAAATACATTCATAACATCAATATTCATAATTTACTTGCTCATTATTTTAATTACTTAAACCAATAATTTTATAAAAAATATTTTAAGATTCTGACAACTTTTTTTTTTTAATTCTGACAATTTCTAAGCAGTTTTATTCGTCGCGAGCGCTACGCAACTTTAGACCTTATAACGGCGTTTTTTCAAGTTTTTATAGAAATTATGTATTCACTCGGATCAGTACGGCGATAGCCTTTTCGATGTGTCGTTTTAACTTCAATTCCGGTATAGGACAATGTGTTCAAAGAATTTTCAGGTTATAAATACACAGGAATAACCTTTTTCAATCATGTCGTCTGTATGTACCATGATAAAGATGAGTTAAAGGTAGTAATGTTCATATATTTGAGAGTAACCTCTATTTTATAATGCAATTTAATTACGAATAATGTCAAAGGCCTCAAATGACCGCAATCTGTCAACTGTCAGCTGTCACTTAAAAAGTACGTTACTTAATTTTCCACTTTTATATTCGTTTAACTGAGTCTTAGTATTACGAAATATATTGAAATCATAATTAGTTTTAAAAATAATTTCAAACTGGTTATTTTCTGTATTCATTTTTGGTAACATTTCAACAATTAATAAATAATAAATAAAGTAATTCATTAAGTAAATCGAATTAATTATTTTAATGCTAGATTGTGATTAAAACTCTTTCTTTAATGTTTCTTTTGTATTTATTTGAAAATAAGTGTTTTTCAATTTCTGTTTGCTCACCTTACCTACCTGGTTTTGAAATGACAGTTACGGCGTCGCAATATGGCGCCATGTCAATTATATTCGTACGTGTTTCTCTTAATATCAAAGACATTTAAGTATGTAGTAGTAATAGACCGGACAACTTGGACCGCTGAAGGGACCGGTGCTACAGTCCCTTCAGCGGTGCCAAGTTGACTGTCGGTATATCGAAGTGCTGAAGTGTTTGTACAGTAGGGCTACGATGGCTATCCGAGTACAGAACCAGAGCTCGAAACCTATCCAACTGCAGAGAGGTGTAAGACAGGGTGACGTTATATCCCCGAAACTCTTTACCGCTGCATTGGAAGACGTTTTCAAGCTACTGGACTGGAAAGGATACGGTATTGACATCAATGGCGAGTACATCACTCACCTTCGATTTGCTGACGATATAGTCCTTATGGCAGAATCGCTGGAGGACTTAAGCATTATGCTCAATGACCTCAATAGTGCCTCCCAACGGATAGGTCGTAAGATGAACATGGACAAAACAAAGATCATGTTCCATGTCCATGTCACACCTATGCCGGTAGTTGTTGGGAGCACTATGCTCGAAGTTGTTGACGAGTACGTTTACCTGGGACAAATAGTCCGACTAGGTAAGTCCAACTTCGATCGATTGACCTAATCGACGGATTCAACTCGGCTGGGCAGCGTTCGGGAAATTACGACATATATTCTCGTCAGGTATACCTCAATCTCTAAAAACTAGATTGTACAACCAGTGCGTGTTGCCAGTGATGACTTACGGATCTGAGACGTGGTCCTTCACTGCTGGCCGTATGAGGACGCTCAAGGTCGCTCAGCGAGCTATGGAGAGGGCTATGCTCGGAGTTTCTCTGCGTGATAGACTCAGAAATGAGGATATCCGCAGTAAAACCAGAGTGACCGACATAGCCCAACGGATTAGTAAGCTGAAGTGGCAATGGGCCGGCCATATAGCTCGAAGAACCGATAACCGATGGGGAAGAAAGGTTCTTGAGTGGCAGCCTCGTACCGGTAGGCGTAGTGTAGGGCGACCCCCCACTAGATGGAGTGACGACCTGGTAAGATATGCAGGAAGTCGATGGATGCAGGTGGCTCAGGACCGTGCTTTGTGGCATTACTTGGGGGAGGCCTATGTTCAGCAGTGGACTTGTGAAGGGCTGTAATGATGATGAATGATGATATATATATATATATATATATATATATATATATATATATATATATATATATATATATATATATATATATATATATATATATATATATATATATATATATATATATATATATATCATTATTATTATTTATTTAACACCTCTCGATTTTTTTTGTGGGGCACACTCAAACGAAGAGTGTATGTAAATGTGCCAAATACACGAGAGGAGTTAGCAGAAAAAATAATTCAAGCAGCAAACGAATTGCGAGAAGACAAGGCAATGATCCAGCGCTCTACGCAACACGTTGCACTAAGAGCAACAGCATGTCTGCAGAGACAAGGAGGTCACTTTGAGCAGTTTTTGTAATTATTTTGCCAAATTAAATGCAATTGATATAAATTATTTTGTTTTATTTCATTTGCTAGTGTATCCGCACTTTTGAAGTAAGTATGTTTACACTGTCATAGCTCCTAAACTATCTAACTCAGAGTTAAGATATGAATGTGCATTTATAGTAAATATCCTGTATTATAATAAAAACAAGTAAAAAAAATTGGTTAACATGATGGTTTTTTTTAAAGCTAAGAATCTGAAAAACAACATCAATTTGTTGTCTAATTTATTTTTTCAAAAATGTTTTTTACTAATACTGAAAAATTAAAAAATAATATTTTGAATCTAGATATATTGTCTACACTATTAACTAACATTTGAGACCAATTTTGTTTTTGAAAGTCTTCTACTTGGGTAGATATTGTTAAATTAATACAAGCATCTATGCTTCGCCAACATTTTTTTAAAGTGCTGGCATTTTTTATTGATGGCGAAAAAAAATCATTGATCCCTGATTTGTCGATAAAATTAATTGTATTTTAACCCCTTAAAGTATCGGACATCGGAAACCGGACATCCTGTATATATATATAAATCTCTTTGCTTAATATTTAATGTATTTCTTATGTGGTAAAACCATGCTGCAGCTTTATTATGGTTGTAGCACGAATGGGTCGGCTCACCCAGGGATGGGCCATGTTCTCACAATATACCAGCGTAAAATAGCAGCTCAATGCTGCTGCTTCGTATGGTGAGTGTAAAGAGCCGGAGACCCTTTTTACTGCAAACGAGGCGCCCCTTCTTAGTCCCCAGGGGTGACAACACATCTGTATTTTGATTCCTAATAGTCGATAGATGTAGATGTCTATGAGCCACAGCATACCTTTAATTTTATAACTGTACCTTATTCAATAAAAACATAAATAAAAATAATTATTTGTAGGTACGCACGCTACACGAATACTAACTTGTTCCGTGTCCCTCAACCTCAACCAAAATCTTGGCCGTGAAGCATATTTCCAGAACACTATCTACATATCGCGTTTCGGAGCTTAAAAGTAAACACTATTGATTAAGCTATTTGCAATTATTAAACAAACTCCTTCATTAATCAGAATATTTACGTTATGTGCAGAATATAAATAAAGCACATGAATTTTCTATGTTAATTAAATTGAAAACTGATCCGAAACTAAATTTGATACAACAAACAATTAATAAAGCTATGAGTTTCAACTCACTGTTATATTAACGAACAAAAGCTAAATTTGTTTTGCTACGTGATTTAATTATCGACGCTCGAATTACAAAATAAAAATAATCTATATCCAACAAAACATTTTACATACATTTCAAACTCATAAGTGAAAAATGTATGTATGGTAATGGTAAGTGGATGTTGTGACCCATAGACATCTACATTATTAATATACTCGATTAAGAATCGATGCGTTGTCACCCTTGAGGACTAAAATGGAATCCAGTTCAAAATAGACAGGCTAATGATGAAATTCGCGATACCATTCTTCCACTAAAGTGCGTTTTACCAGAAGTTTTCTTCCTCCCTTGACCTTTTGGAATAGCTAAGACCTTCAAGAAAAGAGCCTACTCTTTTATAAAAGGCCAGCAGCGCATCTACAATAACCATGGTGTTGCAGTTGTTCACGGGCGGTGGTAGCAGTGTTGCCATACATACAGATTCCCCGTATTTATACAGATTTTCGGTGTGTGATAGAGATTAACACTGGATACAGATTTTTATACAGAGTTTTCTAACTCTATTGTTTGGATTACCATAATATTCAACTTAAAACAGAATGAAGCAAAATAAGTGACTAGATACCGCGTTACACACATCATTGCATGATTCTATTCTTTATGGTTAATTTTTTTCACAACGTAATTAGTTAGTATGGCAGAATTACAAGTGTATTATAAAATATGTATATATCAAATGTATATAGAAAATAATAAAGTAGTTATATGTTCATTTGTTGCAAATGTTTGAGTTTTAATATGTTGTTTGCTTAAATTAATGTTTTCAATTTTGCTATATAAATTTATTTATTTATTTACGCTTTATTGCATTCCTTATTAATATATAAGAATACAAATGTATAGTGTATATTTTTTACGTGGTAGAGCCATGCTGCAGCTATATTATGGTTGTGTCACGAATGAGTCAGCTCGACCGGGTAAGTACCACGCTCTCACAGAATACCAGAGTAAAATACCAGCTTAGTACTGCTGTGTTTCGTATGGTGAGTGTAGAAATCCGGAAACCCTTTTTTACTGGAAATGAGGCATTCCATCTTAGTCCTCAGGTGACAACGTATCTGCGTTTTGATTCTTAATCGAGGATAAATGTAGATGTCTATGGGTCACAGCATCCACTTACCATCGGTGGACTGTGTGCTCGTTTGTCACCCTTAATTTATAAAAAAATATTTTTATTTAATAACGATAATCAAACCTTATCAGCTTATCACGTTAGTAGATATTCCCTGTTTTTCAATAGGAGCAATGATGATGATGATGATCAATCATTCTATTTTGGTTTATTATATTATACAGATTTTTAGTTTAAATAGTATACAGATTTAATACATATTTTAGCAGTTTCTCATACAGATAATTGGGTGGGTGGTAGTCACCTACCATCCGGAGCCGCATGCTCATTTATAAAAAACTAGCTATCGGTCGGTACATAGTCGATCTAATAGGTCGACGAATTGAGCTATGGTTAATACATCATCAGCATGTGCCATCTAATGGGTTTACTCATCTTTATAGTAAGAGAAACACCTTTGCAGATCTTACGGCGTCGCCGCTGTACTAGTTATGGGTTCCGCTTTACATGCTGCGGAGTTTTAAATGGAAAAATTGTAACAAGAGTAGAAAAAGTAGAACAATTTATTGCAAAAATGTAATGCCTTATGAAAAAAAAATAACAAAATGTTTAAGGTTTTTAATCAATCAAAATTTCCACAATAATATATTTACAGTCTTAAAATTACAACATCGAATAAAAATAATATTGTCTAACACGTGATTGGTCGTAAAATATCAGCGAAAGGAATTTTTGTATTATTGATTTCCTAATAACGAAGCGCACCCGGCTTCACATTCCACGCGTGCGGCGGAGGTATAAAACCGCCAGGGCATAATGCGAAGCGGAGCCACAGCCATCCAAACCCATTATACTGCTCATCACACGCGTTGAACGGATCTACATTCCTGTTGTGCGAATTAACAAATTCGTGAAACAGCTTCTTATAGAACAATGCTTCATGGTGATAATATAATATGTAATGTAGCCCATTTCAGAGTTGACTTTTCTGTTTCACGAGACGTCGAGTATAGCTACACATCAATTGTTCTAGAATATATATGATGAATATACAGTGTGTCCGGTCACGGACTAGCGATATTTTAGGTACTTATAATACAGCTATTTTAATATAAAAATACACTACACACTGAGGTCTAATCCCCTCCCCCTCTATTTGGCAGCCATTTTGTTTTTTTCTTGAGATATTCTCTACGCGTTTACGAAAAAAGTCATATCTCTCAAAGTTTTAGTCTTACTGAGATAAAAATTAACTCATTCGGAGGCTAATAATATTGTTTATCGTTTACATTATCAAAATGTAATACCACGTATAATAATATGTCACTTAGTAATAAAAAAGTTGTCATTTGTCATTGTCATTTCTAATCTAACCCGTGGATCCTGGTGTCTAACCTTATCTGTGTCTGTAAATATTATTTGTGGAAGTTTATAGTAGGTAACGAAATAAACAGTACTATGTTCGTGTAGCATTCATTTAAATTTGATTTATCGAGGAATGTACATTTCAGTTTGCATGTCTGTTAAGGTGTTAAGGTATTCTAACAGACTAGATAGAGAAACTGACGTTTGACGTGGGTATTATTGTTCTTAAATGTATTAGTGTACTTGTACATTCCGATAGAGTGCGTCTCTGACAGAGCGATCACCTGCGAGGCTAGAACCCAATCACTCTACCGACAGAAGAAATGCTATACATATAGCTATTCTGCCTATGTATAGTGGGACCTTCCACTCTGGGAATCTGGTAATCGTACTTGTATGAAACTTCTTTCGCAGGAATTTCAGACCCTCGTATTCTGTAAATTTTAAACTTTTTGTTTATTTAAGGCAAATAAGAGTAATTTAAGTTCATACCTCACAAACCTATTGGGTAAATTCCCTTAGAGGTTGCACCAAAATTACTCGAATTTACTTTAGAGGGGAATGTGTGTAACGTTATTTTATTTTCTGGAAGATAGATCATTTTATAAATTGACATTATGTATGGTGTTTTTAATAGCTTTTGCACCTCAGAGTAATTACTATCATAGGCATATAGCATACCTAAAAAGAAACAAAACTCCTATAACTGAGCTTACACATATGGCGTTTAACATGGTACAAAACAAGATAACTTTATTCGAAGTACTCTGTGGCTATATTATTCTCACCTTCTTTCTTTTACAAGTTGCCTTTTTTCATTTTCATTGATTCTCATTGATTTTCATTGATGTGCCATTAGCAAAACAAAAAACGTTTTCGATAAATTTATCTATGACTTAGTTAAATTAAAGATTTATTTTAATCCGGTTCGTAATACTTATTTATAATAATGAAAGTTTGCTAATAATGAAAGTTACATCTGACATCTTACAACAAAAATGTAGTCGAATAATGCGAAATTTCGTACTATCGTTGTACAATATAAAATATATCGTAAAAAGGTCATTAAGAAATTTGATTAAATTCAGGCGGTATATTTCCGACAAATTATCACATATATATTCACAGAGAATAATACCAGTGTTTGTTTAATCGACACTGAGTTTGCTTCACGGAACTTACACAGAGGGCCCTGCTACGATAGTATAATAACAACGGTACAACCGCGCTCTGCCTTCTCTTTTGTCGCTAGAAAACAACTACCAATAAATCGATTACGAACGTTTTACCCGTTTTCCTCTCTATTTCCTCAAGATATTATCCATGATTAATTAATTCATTACAGCCTATCAAAAGTCTACTGCTGAACTTAGGGGATAGTTTATTATATATAGTTCCCTCTCTTAGCGAATGGTTTGGCAACCACAATTTATTATTATTTACTATTTTGGGTTGTTATCAGGAAGATACTGTTCCCTATCTCCTATTTCATTTCCCTCTGTCATCCTTTACAATACTCACGCGATGGTATGGGATCTTACGAGCTTCTAATAATCTATATAATTTGATAGGAGGTAGTGGTTTCTTTTACGCCGCCGCTATACGGCATTATCAAGATCCTGCCTTAGCTTCATGATTTCGAAATATTTTTATCCAAACAGATAAAGCTTTCTTGAATATAGTCGATGGGTTATGGCTAAGCAAGTGGTAAAAATCAATTGCCGCTTGTATGAAAGATCACTTGATTACGGTATATATATTAATGTTTTTTGTGACCGCCTTCGTAGTTTTATCATTGGCCTAAGGTTGACTAGCAGAGAATAATTTTAGCATTAAGTCCGCCTTTTGATCCTGTATTGATGTTAGGTTCACAAAAGATTAAATAAGTAAACGGCTGGACCGATTTTGATCAACACCCACACTTACAATTGGAGGAATAAGTGGAGCTGTTGTCGAGATCTAGAAAACAGTCGTCCGGAGCCGGTGCAAATCGTTGGTTAGCATATAAAATTGGTATTAAAAATGAGATCCAACTTCCTTATGCACCTTGTGTCTGTCAAGACTTAGTATTCATACCGCCTTAATAATAAGGTTTTAAAGTTTGCGAAACGAATATTTGCAACGTTATGTAATAATTATCATTACTTTATTTAGAAAACAATTTACTTCATCGTTTGAATAATAATAAGTCTAGTTCTATTTTATATATATTTTTAGACATATAATAAAATAACAAAAATAAATAACTAAACAAAAACGAGTATATCGATGTCGATTGTTGTTAACATTGCGAACGAAATCACCATAGATTAAAGACATAGTGTCTTGTAAATTAACGTTACATATAATACTACTACAATAGGGATGTCATTTTTATAGTAAATCAGAAGATACGAGTGTACTTACTCTCATATGTGGCATATTATAAAGAGACCAAAGATGACCACTTTACATTTCTATTTCCTCGCATGAATTACGCAACATCTTTCAATAGATTTGTCTCTTTTTTCCTTATTTTAAAATTAAATAAGAAAAAGCGAGACAAGTATATTAACTCAATTTATGTAGAATGTTTGTTCTGTCCATGCATACGTATGTACGTAATTACCCTAAGTTTTGCACATAATATTTCAGAACACAATTCGGGCCAAACACGTGATTTATTTCCTCTCATTTTGTTCCTTGTCTAACAGGAATAACGTTTATAATAAGTTTTGCGGTAAATTAGATGTTGTCCTTGTAAAGGGCTCTAGTTGCGCAGTGCATGTAAATAGTTCAGACACTGGGGGCATTGTTAATGTGGACTCCTACCATCCTCCTTTGGATATTGCTCTTAACATCTTATCAAATACTTGTAACGAAAATATTAAGCCTAGTAACTTTGACTCAACCTCTGATTGGAGTTTTAATAAAGCTAACTTTTCTCTTTTATATGAGTCGATGTCTACAGTGGATTGGGGTTGTGTATTTAATGCCTCAGATGTGCAATCTGCGACTGGTCAATTTTGTGAAGTATTATATAATATTTTTGATCTTTGCGTACCTAGGAAAAGCAGACAAGCTTCAAACAGGAAACGCTATCCTGTCTGGTTTTCACATGATATAATTAAAGATGTAAATCGCAAAATTAAACTCCACAAAGAATGGAAACGCTATAATAATCAGAATGTCTACAAGTCATTTTCCATACTGCGGTTAGAACTCAAGGGACGCATCGAGTCAGCATACAAATGCCTATTTAGCAGCTGTTGAAAATGGCATTAATAATAATCCAAAAAAAATTCTGGAATCATATTAGTAGCCTTCGAACTAAGGGTGGCTTTGAGCCCACTGTGACCTACAATGGCTGTAGTTTTTCCAATAGTGAAGCTGCAGATACCTTTGTAAATTATTTTGCTAGTGTGTTTCTACCCAATAGTCCCATATTGGATTTCAACAATATATCTAGTACTCCCTTGTCATGCGATGGACATATCAACATAAGCTTTTTTACCTTATCACAAGTAAAATCAGGAATAAATAAGTTATAACCACTTAGTTCTGTAGGTCCAGATAAAGTCCTAGCTTACATCTTAAAAGGATGCAAGAAGATTCTTGCTCCTGTACTTACCTATATTTTTTAACTTGGCTTAAAACACCGGCGTATACCCAGAACAGTGGAAGATATCGAAAGTCACTCCGATACCTAAAACAAGCAATAAGACCTTGGTTGAAGAGTATCGTCCTATCGCAGTACTATCGTGCGCAGCAAAACTTTTTGAGAATATTGCTCACAAAGAAATATACGTGCAGCTGCACGTATATTTCTTTGTGAGTAATACGCGGCTTTGTGAGGAGCAGCATGGCTTCCGACCGGGTCGATCAGTAGAGACTAACTTGTTATCCCTCGTTGACTATATATCTCATCACATAGATAAAGGTCAACATGTAGATGTGCTATATTTAGATTTTAAAAAGGCGTTCGATGTAGTGGATAACGATATTCTATTAAATAAATTATACAGCATGGGTTTTACCCCAAAACTTCTAAAATATTTTGCTGATTACCTTTCAAGTAGAAAACAGTATGTTAGCCATGGATCCTTTATTTCAAAGTCATATCATACGCGCTCAGGTGTAAGCTTTAGTTCAGTTTTAGGCCCCCTTCTCTTTTTCATTATGGTTAACGATCTCATTAAAGTAGTAAAATATGCCAAATGCCTCCTATACGCTGACGATTTGAAATTAGTCCAAGTGATTGATAAGGATGTAACTCCCGAACATCTTCAAAGTGACATCGACCGAATCCATAAGTGGAGTATAGATAGTAAAATGATGTTTAATGCCGGTAAATGTTACGTCATGTCCTTTAGCCGCAAGTTAAAACCTACACATGCCACCTATACCTAGCAGGTGTTGAAATAAAGCGCGTGTCAACCATTAGAGATCTTTGCGTGACATTTGACTGCGGATTGACTTTCCATGCATACATGTCTGCCCTAGCTTCAGAATCTTACAGACGCCTAGGTTTTTTCTTACGCAATGCCCGTGATTTCAATAATCCTATTGTCATCAAATTATTATTTAACCGCCTAGTTAGAAGTAAGTTAGAATTTGCTACAGCCGTCTGGAATCCCCACGAATCCACATATGAATTGTTGATTGAAAAGGTTCAGAAAGCCTTTCTGCGTTTTTTATATAAGAAGATTTACGGATATTATCCATTTATGTATCCTACTCTTTTCTTGCTGGGAATGTTAGGATACATTTCCCTTTCAATGCGTAGAGCCAGAGATCAGATCCTAATAGCCATAAAAATTTTAAGGAGCATGGTAGATTCCCCAGAGCTGCACAATACTTTGTGTACACTTTATGTGCCTAACAACTACCTGCGTCATAGGCCTACTCGACGACACCGGCTGTTCGCCACATCCCATTGCCGCACTGTGTCGCGAGCGCAATCCCCGTTGTGTCGCATGCATGGTGCTTTAAACTCCTTAATGGAGACAGTCCCAGAATGTGACATCTTTAATGAAACACTCAAGGTGATCATGTCAAACTGTCTCATGTTATGTGAAAGCCATGTTTGTTAGGTAAATAAGTTGTATGTTGTTATCACTTTATTCTGTTTTATATTATTTTATTTCCTCTAGTTATTGTTAAGTACGTTCGATCTCTGACTTATTATTTGTTTTTTAATTATGTTAATTATGATTTCTTACATTTACGCGAACACTGTACATTGATTAAAACTACTTTTACGGACTTTTTCGCGTTTTATTTATTTTATTTTTAATACCCGACGTTTCGGGTGCTTTCCAGCACCCATGGTCACGGGGGACTGAGGTGACTGACGTCCCGATGTCAAAGTTAACCCGGAGTACCTTCGGCTTTTTTAAACTTTTAAATTTAAAAAATTTAATACTGTGTATAGAAAAAAGACCCATACAAACCGATACTTAAATGGTGAATCTCACCACCATCCTTCACAGTTAGCTACCGTGGGCAAATCTTTGTTACAGAGAGCACGGGAATCTGTGACAGCAAACACCTGGCCGCCGAGCTTCAGCACGTCAAGCAGGTTCTGCACGACAAGAAGCTTCATCAACTGTCCCTTGGCTTCAGCTGTCGAATATCGAATTACAAAAAAAGACAAGGCTGTATGGTTTAGTTCCTTTGCCAGCTTTCTCGAGCGAATAATAAAAACAACAACAATCCACTGTCACTGCTCAATGTACTGTAACTGTAAACAATTAAGATTAAGAGTGCTGGCGTTGGCGGGAACTTGGCCGTAGACGGATTACGGATTGTCGCTCCTGTTTTGTCGCTTGAATAATGACTTGAAGTGGACTTTGATTCGTAAAAGTGATGCGATTTTGTGAATTAAGTGTCCGCGCGTGTGAACTATTAGAGAAAACGACGAAACAAGTGCTCTGATGTCGATATAAACCTCAAGTTTGATCGCTTGGGCGCCTTATGAACTTGAGTAGCTGTCATCATCAACTGTCCGCTAGGTTGAGCTGTCGTTAAAATCTCCCAAGGGCTTCGCAATGTGACGCATCAGCATAATGTGAAGAAAAAGAACATAAAATGAAGATTCCCAAAGAAAGGATAGGCTCAGAAGGTCTAGAAGGTTAATATTTCCAATATGGACCATCGATTTCAAAGCCCATATTTTTTTTGTAGATAGTACTCACTAAAAGAAAGCGTTTTGCTAAGTTTTAGGTTGCGGAAACTTACGGTTCATGAGATATATTTTTTTAAACTTTTCATACAAATTGGCAAATAACACGCAATTACACCAATTACAGAGCCTTTGTAGTTAGAACATTTTTCTGTTCTATAGAAACTGGCATTGCATATTTAGTTCCACAACTCTCCAAAGGACAGCGCTGGAGTAAGTTTACGTTCGGAAGTGCGTTGTTTTAGATAATTAAATCAAATTAAATGATCGTATCTCATTGACTAAATCGACGTGTTAATAATGTGAATTTAGATATTTCCACCAGAAAATGAGTTAAACAACTAATTTTACTAAGATTTAGCTGCTTTAAGTCTAGTTTATTCATTTAGTTGGAAGATGGAATATTGGTGTTTTAATTTCTAAACGTGACCAGCACCCTCTACCACCGTTTTGTTTGTTTTTGAATTTGACATTGGCGTTTTGTTTTTCTGACGTAACGATTGTGCTTTGAATGTTTTGAATTTTTCATATTTTTCCTATATTTTCTTACAACTTGGCTATTCTTGGACTTTGATTATCTTTGCTTAATATAGTGGCCCATGCACGTGAAAGGGACTTCGATTATCTGTTCTTTCCTTCGGGCATAGTTCGTATAGTTTAGTGATGGCCGCGGATAAAATTTGCTGTGTTTCAGGATGTACCAAGAGCTGTGAGTAAATCTAATTATTTACAGGTTTTACCAGTCAATATATTATTTCTTCTTTCTATTTTATATATAAGTCAGTGTCACCTTGGGCAACAATGTGATACCTAGCGCAGACGCAGGTAGCCCAAGAGTTCTGCATCACTTTTCCACCCTTGGAGCCAATACCTTGCTATGTATACTTACATACATAAAAAATGGGGGGGGGGGTTTCCGGCACTTAATTCTTTTAGGGGGAGGTTCCTACTCCTCCCCCCATCTACCCGTCCACTCGGCGACCAATAATTCGTGCAGCAGATTACTAAAGAATTACCCTTATAACACTACTACTTATACTACTGTCATTACACTTTTCAAAAACGCTTCTAAAATATTATTTTTTTTTTGTAGGTGAAGATGGCTATATACTTCACAAATTTCCAAACTCTACAAAAGATTCAACACGCTTTTGTACACGGGTTCAAGCAGTTAGTGGAAACTTTCTGTGCTTAGATGTTATGTATGTGTTTAAGTACCGAAGAATTTGTCATACACCTTTTGAATCCAAGTACTGGACCGGAGTAAAATGTTAAGTAATATTGCAATACCAGCATTGCATATGAGAGGTTAGTAAAAATTTGCATTAACATTGTAATGATCTATTCTTAATATTATGAATGTTAAAGTTAATATGGAAGTTTGTTGAAACATGAATAATTGAATGTATAAATTTTGAATCATTGTTAAACTATGTTCTGCAATACTAATTTTCAACTTCCATGTTGATGAAATATTATGTATGACATGTAAAGCAATTTTATGGAAAGTTTGTTATTTCTTATTAACAGTTTGATTCAAATGATAATAAAAAGCTTATAAATTAAGTCTTTTTCAAAGCTCATATGAATATCAAAATCTACACCAGTTTATAAATATTAAACTTGCTCAGAGTACAACTGGGAAGAAACATAAGTTTATGTTATACTACTTATTCACTCCAAGAATGCCTTTTTACCTCCCGCCGCGCTCCCTCACTCAGCGCCTCAAGCGTCGCCCTATTAGTACCGATAGCAGCGTCTTCATAATGTTTTACGTATTTAAAATATTTTAAATGCAAAATAAAACTATAAAATTTAATTATGATATTTTATAATTGCATCGGACACGTTCCTATTCACTGTTATTGTTTCACTTTACTAAATAAATTATTTCATAGTATGCATTTTATCTACTTGTTTGCTCTCCATTTCTGTCTACAGGACAACAAACTACTTACTTAGTTTTGCTCAATTTAACAAAAAATAGTCATCATGTTTACGTGATATAATAGATAAACATGATATTTTTTTTGTCTACGGTACCGTCAGCTGTAATGTCATAACGGTTGAAGACGGCAAACTTGAAATGAACACGTAGTAATAACAAATATATAGTGATCTAAAGATCTTTTATAGTACTAATGAGAATATATATTGCACCAACATACTATATTGTAGAATATGTTCAATGTTTAATTATTTTTTAATCATATTGTCCTTTAGTATCTATTTAAAGTTATGATGATCTTCAATTTGATATCCCATTCTTTCATTTCATTCAATCTTAGAATATCATATTTAGTAGTGCAGTATTCATAAGAAACAGAACAAAAAAGTTAGTATTTCATTTGGTCTTATTACCAAACTTAATTAATCACAAGAGAAGTTACTTGATTTGCCTCAGTCTTCGTAAAAATATGCGTACTATAATGTAAATTGCTGTAAGATCCATAATTTACATTATAGTACGCATATTTTTCACAGGTGTTCTATTGTACAACTAATACTATATAATTAATAAAATGGAATGTGTAACTTTTAGCTTCATTTTTATTTGTTTTATTTTGTTATGCTACTTGTGGTATTTGTTGTTTGATATTGTCTGTTGGAAGATGTTGGTAGTCCTGCAGCCTAATATGTGTATGCTGTAATTTTTTTGCTGATTGGTGGTAGAGGAATTAATCTTTGCAATTAATAAACCCAAGCAGGTTAGAATTTTTATTAGAGCCATCAGTTCACATTTCTCTTTGTACTATTCTTAAGTTGTCAATATATTTCAAGTACAATATAATCATTCATTGTATATATTGATTTTACAGGTGCTGTTGCTAAGATATCACGCTTAGCTGAAGTTACAAATAAAAATAATACTTTTAAAACACGTTATACACAAGAAATTGCTTCAACATCAAGTTATGTGCAAGAGACAACTACTGCTCAAACATCCAGTAAGTTAAAATTGATAATATATTATTTATAAATAAAAATTATTGTATAAATTAAATTGAGGATAATATATTGTAAATTAATTTTATTTAAAAAAAGTCCCACTGGGTTTTGTGCTGGTTCTGGTAAAGCTTTAATATCAAGTTGCTTTAATAGGGGGTTGTGGGGCGGGGGGAAGGGAGGTGGAGAGGGATAGATTCGTGCCCCAGCTGTCCCCCCACCATGAGATGCATGGTATTTTTATATTAAATGTTAAAGATCAAAACTTTATAAAATAATTTATAAGAAAAATCACCTTAATAGGTAGTCGGGGAGGGGGCGTGACCCCTCTTCACCGAAGCAATACCAAAGTTTAGTTGATGGAGCCCCCGTTATTTCTGGGTGGTTTATGAAAAAATAACCACAAATCTTTCTAACCAAACCTATCTGGGTTGGTGTGCCCCAAGTCCCGAGCTTGCTTTGCTCGCTCTTGTACCAAATAAAACACCAAAATGTTAACTTTAATAATTACTTTAAGAAGCACGAAAGTAGAATAAATGCTGTAAAAATGCGGTCTTTAAGGAATATGCTAGAGTTGAATCTGAATGACAGGGTGAGAAATTGCGTGATAAGAGATAAATGTGGTATGCAAGATGATGTGACCAGGATTAAGAAGGGAATGCTTCGGTGGTTTGGTCACGTAGAAAGAATGAATGAGGAAAGAGTGACAAAGCAAATTTATATGGCAGATGTGAACGGCCGAGTCGGGAAGGGACGCCCTAGAAAAAAGTTTATCGACCAAATTGGCGATATTTTGAAAATGGGCCACGTTAGAAGTACCCTTAACCGACGAGCTGTATGCGTAGATATATGGATGTAAAGGAGGCGAAAGAGGTATGTCAGGATCGTGCCAAATGGAAATCTGTAGTCTCTGCTTACCCCTCTGGGTGACAGGCGTGAGTGTTTATGTTTTTTTTTTTACTTCAACAAGTAAACATATTTTATCACTTGTGCCATTATACTTCATCATGTTTCGCCTGCACAAGTACTCCACTATTGCATTATTAAAATATACAATATCTTAAAAACGGTTAAGTTTCGTGTATGGTGTTTCATAGTTGAAAAAGTCGGTAATGATGCAAACTACAACCCCCTAAATGATCTAAGTCGACTTAACCTGTAACCCTTTCGTATTGTATATTTCAATATTTATCTACTATGTTCCAAATTATGATTCAAAATGCAATCAACTTGCTACAATTAAATTTATTTTTACTAAACTATAGTACAAATTTTCTTGGTCTATATAAATATAATGTTTTGTCATTTTAATTTCAGGCTTGAAGGTGACTGTACAGGAACGGGAGGCAGGTGCTCTTCAATGATTGATTTATTGAACGTTTGTTGGTTATATTTAAGTCGTCTTATTGCTAACAGTGTGTATCAGGTAATAATCAAAAAAAATTTTTTTTTGCGCCCGAAGCAAATATGGGCAACCCTCCGGAAAGCGGGGGAGGGAGGTTGGGAATGCTCATAGCATACCACGCAGCCGGCTGCGTGGTTATGTGGCGACTTTTACCCACTAAACCCAACCTTTTAGGAATTGGCTTAACGATCTGACTAGAGATCTCTAAGCCATATACGAACGCGACCCTCCTTGGCAGAAAGGAGGGCGCAAGCGGCGGAAAGCCGCTTAGAAGAGTGCCTAACTAAGGCAGATTAAGGGATGTGTTATGTAGGCTCGGCCTGAGCCGCCAGGAGGCAGTTCAGGTCGGCCGAAAGCCTGTTGGGGGGGTCCAAGAGAGAGTTTCTCGGCCTGCGCACACTATAGCGAGTGTGAATAGGGGCTGCATAGGCAGCTGTCTCACGAATGAGATGATTTGGGTGGGACTCTGAGGCTTTGAAGAACCTCTCAGAGAGTGATTTAAGAAACTGTTGGATTGTTGGGAGCTCTAAGTCTCGATGTAGGTCAGCATTACGGACATAATAGGGCGAGTTAGTGGCCCTACGACAGAATAGATTTTGAACTATTTGAAGTTCATTTATAGCTTTGGGCTTAGCATGTGCGAAAATGGGGGCCGCGTAGGTCATGACAGGTCGTATGCAGACCGTATAGGGTTCGCTTGTTGCAGAGGGACATTTTACTGTGTCTGCCCAACACGCTGTTGAGCCTACCCATGTAAAAACGTGCGGTGCGAGTAACTTTCTTGATATGGGGCTCGAAAGTGAGCCTTGCATCAAGGGTGACGCCTAGGTATTTGGCTTTAGTTTGCCATGGGACAGGGGTTCCTAACATCCTGATTGGCGGAGTGGTGGTGAGACGGCGTCGTTTATATTCGAAGCAAACGGCGGAGCTTTTCTCCGGGTTTACGTCGATACGCCATTTTTGGAACCAAGCTCCTAAGTCGCTTACTGACTTTTGAATCTTGTTCCGAATCTGTGGTAGTGAGTTGCCTTTGGAGTAAAGGGCTGTGTCATCTGCAAAGAGGGCTAGTTTGATGCCATTCGACGGGATAGGGATGTCGTTGGTGAATAGTATGTATAGGAGGGGAGCAAGCACAGAGCCTTGAGGAACACCGGCTTTTATTTGACGGGTAGAGGATAGCGTGCCTTCGTGTCTAAAACGAAAGGTACGATCCTTCAGATAGGAGGCTACAAGGCGAACGAGGCGATCTGGGAGGCCAAAGTCGTACAGTTTGTAGATGAGGCCCTCGTGCCAGACTCTGTCGAATGCCTTGGCAATGTCAAAGAAGACCGCGATGGTTTTTTGACGGCGAGGGTAAAAACCGCTGAGGATGTATTCCACTATGCGGTGAACTTGTTGGGGGCACGAGTGTTTGGCTCGAAACCCGAATTGTTGTGGGATGACAAGAGGGTCGCCGTCTGTGGGAAACAAATGGCGCCTCAAGCGCACGAGAATGACTCGTTCGAAGAGTTTGCCCATGGCCTTGAGGAGGCTGATGGGACGGTGATTGGAGGGGAGGTGGAGAGGTTTGCCTGGCTTGGGAATGCCAATGACAGTTGCCTCTTTCCAAGAGGTGGGAAAGTAACTGAATTTGAAGCAGGCGTTAAAGATAATGGCCAGTAAGGCGATTACCTGCTCCGGGAAGTGTTTGAGTGCTTGGTTGGAGATACCATCCGCACCCGGTGCTTTTTTGGGCTTAAGTCCTTTGATGGTAGATGAAATCTCATCTTTGGACACAGTGATAGGGTCAGAGGCGGTAGGGGGCGAGTTCCTGCGTCGGACCTCGTCCTCCACTATTTGGATGCGTAAGGGGTCAGTGGGTTGTGAGCTGGGAGAGCATTGAGCGGCAACGCTGTCCGCGAAGCACTCAACCTTTTCTTCGTCTTCGAAGGCAATGGAGCCGTCGGGACGAGACAGAGGGGGAGTATGGGTTATAGCGTCTATCCGGAGGGCTCTCGCCATCCGGTAGTACGCTGTGTGAGAGGGAGAGATTTTCTCCATGAGATTGCCTTTTTCGTGGTCTCTGTAGTCTTGGAGGCGGTAACGCAGTTTGCGTTGAAGGCGGTGGGCTGCGAGTCTATATTCGGGAGTGGGATAGCGTGCAGCTCTACGGAGGGCAGCTTTTTTGGCTTTTAACAGGTTGCTAATATCTAGGGGAAGACTAGTTTTAGCAACCGGGACAACTTTTTCATTCTCTTTAAGAGAGGATGTTATAAGTGAGGTGAGATTTTCGACCGCGGTGTCTATTTTCCCCGCACTGTCGAGGGCGTCGGAAGAAAGGGTTATGGGAGGGTCCGGAGAGTCTATAGCCGAGGCTAGAGACTTCTTGAAGCCCTTCCAGTCGGTGTAGGTTTTAGAAGTGGGAGTTGGAGATGGCTGATGGCCAAGAAGGAGGGATACAGGACGGTGGTCGGATCCTAGATCATCGTCGAGAGGCTCGATTGCTCTAAGGTTAAGGGAAACTCCTTTAACTAGAGCAAAGTCTAGCACATCAGGAGCGTAGGTAACAATGTCGGAATAGTGGGTGGCAGTGAGGGGGCTATAGATAGTCAGGTCGAGAGACTGAGTGATATTGAGCAGCATCCTGCCACTACTGGTAGTAGTGCGGCAGGCCCATTCAGTATGCTTGGAGTTAAAGTCTCCAAACGTAATGACTGAGTCGCCTAATGCAAGGATGGCTTCGAAGTCACTCTTGACGGGGAGGGTTCCGCTAGGGATATAGCAAGAGGCTATAATGATTGACTGGTGTCCAGTCATAGCTAGTCTAGTGATAGTGGCTTCCATACTGGTAAGCGAAGGAGTAGATATGTGGGAGCAATGAAGGGACTTTTTGTGATAGATGGCAGTGCCGCCGCCTTTGCGGTCGGGTCTATCGTTACGTATGAGTGAATAATTTTTAATAGTAAGGCCTTTAGAGACCTTGGGGCTGAGATGGGTCTCCTGTAGGAGTAGGAGATCGGCTTCGCGATCTCGTAGAAAAAGCCTAAGCTCTGGGAGGTTATTTCGCAGACCGCGGATATTGAATGAAACAAGCGACAAACCCTTTGGTTTGATACGACCGTGAGATATTGCAGGAGCAGAGGGCTCCGGCATAGTTTAATTACAAGGACCTTAGAAGGTTGATGTGCTCAGTAAGAGCAAGGAGACGGCCCTGAGGGGACTGAGCTGTGCTCAGTTTACCCGCAAGAATAAGAATTTCGTCTAAATTGATCCTATTGAGTGTGTTATACACTAGGTTTAGAGACTCTACTACAGAGTCTGTCTGTTTTTTTGGGTCGGCGGAGGGCCGCGGGATATTTGATTCCTTTTGGAACCAGGGGTTTATTGGAAGTGGCGCTGGCTGAGAGAGCGGAAGGCTCATAAGGGGCCGAGGAGGGCCCTGAGGTGGCCGATAGGGGCCCCTGTGGGGGCCGATAGATGCCCTGTGTGGGCTGAGATGAGCCCTGAGGGGGCTGAGGTAGGGGCTGGCCCTGGCTGGGCTTGCGGCTTACAAGAGCCGGGAAGGTTCGGTCATTGACCTGTGGTGGAGCTTTGCGGCTCGGAGGTGGGCGAGGGGCGCGAGGGCAACCTCTATAATTGGCCGGATGGCCTGTTTGTCCGCAGAGGACACATGAGGGTGGGGATTCGGCGTTTTTGGGCCGTGGGCACTCTTTCGAGTGATGGGGTTCTAGGCACTTAATGCACCTGGGTGGAGCTGAGCAGTTGGCTGCCGCGTGTCCATAAAGTTGGCAGCGGTGGCACTGCGCTGGGTAACCGCGCCGGTGAGGGGCTTCGACCTTAACACGCGACAGGCCGCACACAGTGCGTACCTCGCGGAAAATGGCCTTCGCCTCCGGCACATTGGTGAGAACGAGGAGGGCGAGGTTAAACCTTTCGCCCCTGCTGCTGTGCATTTTATGCACACCTTCAATAGGGAAGCCTTGGGATTTAAGGTCTTCCAGAATGTCTTCGTTTGCGAGTTCATAGGGAACTCCGCGGAGGACTGCCTTTACTTTCCTTTCTTCGGCGAGGGCGTATGTGTGGTAGGACACACGCTCGGCCGTGAATAGGCGGGTTATGTTACGGAAGTCTTCTATAGACGCCGGAATAATTTTGATGGCCTCGCCGACATTAGTGGCTTGGTCATATTTGAAACCCTTATCGTAGAGGGTTTTGGACAGTTGAGTAAATTTCGCCTTGTCTCTGAGAAAGACAGGGGGCGGGACTAGGTTTTTAGCCAGTATGGGAGCGCAGCGGGTTGCTGGCTTGGCGGTATTGTCTTTCGACTGTGAGGTGGCAGCGTTTGGGGCTGCGGAAGTAGGGGCAACGATGGGAGCTGCGGAGGTAGAGGCAGCGGCAGAAGTTGTGCGGGCGGCGGCGGCCGCTGAGGCGGGGGGAGTGCGAGAAGTGGCAGCGTGTTTCGGGCTGCGCTTTGATTTCACTAACGTGAATTCGGCTTGGGAGTCGGTTATGGTTCCTTCAGAGTCGGAAGAATCTGAGGAGCCGGCGGAGCTGATGGCGGTCCTCTTCCGGGAGGATGAGGTAACGGACGTGGTGTCCGAGTGCTCCATATCGGAGTCGGGGGACGCGGGCGAGTCGGACTGCGGGGCAGCCGCTTGGGTCGCGAGGAAAGCAGCGACGGCGGGCGGGGGTACACATGCCTTAGGGGCACAGGGGGTAAGCTCAATTGAGAAGCTATCAAGGGCTACGCCTTGGGTTCTTAAAATTGTTGAAAAAGAGCCAAAATTTGGCTAGCATCCATGGACGACATATTGATCTGGACAGGGGGGATGACGTTTTTATTCTAAGAACACTGGAGGTCCCTGTTCTGAGAAGAACAGGGCCTTAGGGGCAGATGGGGAGGACTGACGTTCTATCCCAGAAGCTGGGGTCCCTATGTTCTGAAAAGAACAAGGGCTCGCTAAAGGATAGTATACACAACAAATAACAGTATAACAAAAACAATAACAATAACAGAAAATTTAACAAATAAAACAAAACAAGCAAAGCGCGTTCAAGCCTCCCCGCCGGAGCAAGGGGCAGGAACGATGCGAAAACAAAGTGACTCACCAACGGCGTCTGCTCGGCCGGTGTTAGCCGGGGAGAGCGGGGCGCGCGGGCAAGCGGTTGCGCTACCGAAAGGTCGGAGGCGCGAAAGAACTGTGTGCACGACTGCTCGGGGGCGGCACGCAAACGGAACTCTAATCAAAATTTAAACAGACAGATCTTATAACTAATTGCACGACGTGCTGTGATTGGTTGCCAACAATGACGAGCTCTGATTCGTAGATAAAAGTTTGGTGTTCCGGTGCGTCGCTAGGCGGCGTTGGTAGTCGCGCCAACAGTGACTAAGCCCAAAAGGACTCAAATTAGTACAAGAATTACAATGTTAAAAAAGAAACTTAAAAGCTTGAATATAGCAAATGAGAAATAAGAAAGTATGAAGAAAGAACAAAAAGACTGAAGAAGAAAATGAATCTATTAGAAAATACTACTTTCTTGAAAGCATTTAAAAGTTGAATAAAACTAAATTTACGGATTCTATCGCGTTTATTTAACTGATTTTACTTATTTTTAATTCCCGACGTTTCGGGTGCTTTACAGCACCCATGGTCACGGGGTGGACTGTAACGTCGTGAACTGAAACGTCGGGGATTAAAAATAAGTAAAATCAGGTAAATAAACGCGATAGAATCCGTAAATTTAGTTTTATTCAATGTATGGTGTTCGCGTAAATTTAAGAAATCATTAAGCATTTAAAAGTTTTACCTCAATGGCAACAGTTTTTACGATGCTACAATTTCGAGAATATGGTGAACACAAAAGGGACAGACAATTCACACCTGATGAAAAAGTGATGGCATTACATTTTTTTAACATGGGCCAAGAGCCTACAGGATGCTGCAAAAGATATTTGTTCTGCCATCACCTTTCACCTTAAGCAGGATGGTATCTAAGGTCAATATTAAGCGTGGTATAAATGAAAACATATTTTACCAGCTTAAGAAGCAAGCATCTATCTTAAATGAAAGCCAATGATAAATTGTGTACACTGGTTTTTGATGAAATTGCCTTAACACCACATATTGGTTATGACAGGAAAAATGACAAGATTACTGGTTTACACAATGATTTCTTATATTTACGCGAACACTACACATTGAAATAATACTAGTTTTTACCGCTTTTATCGCGTATATTTATTATATAAATATCCGACGTTTCGAGCGCTTTACAGCACCGGATCGTCGGGTATTTATAATTAAATATACGCGATAAAATCCGTAAAAACTGGTATTACTTCAATTACTGGTTTAGTTGACAATGGTGAAGTGTGAAATGATGTAGTGAGGACTGAACTTAGAATAGAGGTATTCTAAAAACTATAAACAGCCGATATCATATTCATTTTGTGCTTGCAGTACAAAAAAAGCTGAATTAGCCTTAATGATTAAAAGAAATATAAGAAAATTGAAGGGGTCTGGGTTTTAAATTCTTGCTACTGTATGTGACCAGGGAACATCAAATGTTAGTGCCAAGTGGAACATAGTAGATAAATATTGAAATATGGTGGTAGATAAATACTGAATATACAGGGTAACCCTGTATATATATTTCAATCTAAACTATATTGGTTAAGTCGACTTAGATCCTTTAGGGGGTTGTAATTTGCATCATTACCGACTATTACGACTATGAAACACCATACATCAAACCTAACCGTTTTCAAGATATTGGATACTTAAGTTTTTTTTTTATAAAAATTGTCAACTTTTTGTCTATTGTACTATTTTTTTGTAATTTGTGCATCTTATTTTATTTTTCTTATAACTTTTGTGTAGTAGATAAGTTGCTTTATTATTTTAAATACCAAGATCTTAGGTAAATAAACTAAATTTTATGTTATTTCATTTCAATAAATTTACTTTGTATACTGTCATTACTGTCTACTTATAATTACTGTTGGATTTATTAATTTAAAATTGTTACTTTGATGAAATATATTGATTGATCGACATTTATTTATTTATTTCTGAAATTGTGTAGATTGCTTAGTTCTTAATTTTTTTTACTGGTTATGGGTGTAAATTACCTGAATAAAGATGATTATTATTTTTAAATTGAGTTTTCTTTTTTATGATTTACCTTTGATTACACAATTCTGCAACTAACTAGTTTTGTGCCTATATGCACAAAACTAGTTAGTTGCTGAATTATGTGATCTTGTAAAATTAATTAAAAATAATCAGTACACCAGGGATGGGGCTGTACTATATATAGAATATCGTCCGTTTAGTTCGACAACTCCACTATAGATGTCTCTGTACCACGGAATCGACTAGCAACTCTATTCCAGGTATATATAATGTACTCTGTGACCAATTACAACAAATTTGACAAATCATTGATGTCAAACGTCAATTAGTGTAGGGTTCCGAATATTTTGAAAGTATCGACACGTACTCGATACCAAGTATCGTATCAAAAGTATCAATACTTCTTGGTATCGAGTACATTTCGTTAATTTTGGAGACTAGGGGTAAGAAGTCGGGAAGTTGTGCTCCGGCGCTGCGAGATGAGCAGTGCCTCCGCCCTAGCGTAGGGAAGCACAGGCACCTGAGATCGCTGTAGTGGCTGAGGCTGGTCGCTCTAGGGGTAGGGCAGACAAGACCACGTGGATAGTGGGGTGCTCTGATGCGGTTTTGGGTACTTTTTGGATATTAAATAAGTAAGTCAACAAGTAAGTAAACACTTTATTGTAGTAAGAATTAGATAATATAGAAAGTTGCAAACAATAAAATAAAAGTACAAAAGCTGTACTAATTAATAAATACAAACAAGTTGCAAACAATGAAATACAAGTACTAAGGTGGAACTTAAATAGAGTAAACTTTATTCTACTTTATATACATATATAATTGCACTTATCAGCTTTTCCTATGCATCTAATTGGTTTGTCATAATTTTTCGTCTCCAAAATTAACGAAATGTACTCGATACCAAGTAGTATTGATACTTTTGATACGATACTTGGTATCGAGTAGGTATCGATACTTTCAAAATATTCGGAACCCTACACTAACTGACGTTTGACATCAATCATTTGTCAAATTTATTTTGTAATTGTGTGTTATTTACCAATTTGTATGAAAAGTTTAAAAAAATATATCTCATGAACCGTAAGTTTCCGCAACCTGAAACTTTGCAAAACGCTTTCTTTTAGTGAGTACTATCTACAAAAAAATATGGGCTTTGAAATCGATGTCGATATTAGCCGAATTGAGCGGCCGGAGTAAATGAGTAAAAGCGAAACAACCAGAAAACACGCCAACTTCATTTTTTAGTTGTCTTCCTAGCCCTAGCAGTTGTAACACAGGGCTTTGGAGCCGAAGATGCCGTCGCCGTCGTTGTCGCATTCAAGGATGAGGTAGTAGGAACACTACAAGCTGCATTAGGAATGGCCATCACCCCAGCCACTGTGTACACCCGGTGCTTCGTGCCATCAGACAGGTAAAAGCATTACATTGTGCATTAATGTTAGAAGAAGGGCTCGTTGCAGGGTTGGATGTTCTAACCTCCCTCTATAACTCATTCATACGTGAAGTGAAATTCAGTGTTAGCTCTTCAATAGACTTCTTAAGCAAATCCATGTTGAATATTCAATTAAACATTACTTAATAGTCAATGTCCGGTGACAGTGGAGTGGCAAAATAAGTTTAAGTTGTGCAATGAAAAACAAATTATTAGTAAACAATGCTGGTGAATCTATGTAATTACAGGTACATTTATATACTTGATAATTCGGGTAAGGTTTACAATTCGGTCGCCTGAATTAGGAGGTGGAGGGTGGTGTGGGGGAGGGGGAGGAGTTGTAGAGTCACCCCCTACTTCCCCTTTCTGCTGGACGTGCTTAGTTTTTTTTTATAAATTTTTAAAAATCTCATTTTGAGGTTATGTTTCGTAATTATGACAATTTTAACCTGATTTATGGGGAGAGAGAGTTGGGGGACGTAAGCCTCACGCCACTTAACATGGTGCAGTCTAGGGAAGTACAGTCGATGGAGCCCCGCTTTGCGGGTCTCCTACTTCTGAGTGGTTTACAAAAAAATAACCACGAAGAGGATGATGGGGTCGAGTAAGCAAGCGAATAGACCCCGTCATCCTCTTCCAACCTAACCTCCTCTTCTAACCTAACCTGTCTGAGTCGGAGTGCTCCACATCCCAGGCTCGCTTCTCTTGCTATTGCACTCAATATAACACCAAAATATTAACTTTTATAACGAATTTAATTTATAAACATAATTTACGGCTGCCACCATTTGTAAGAAAGGATCTTTGCAATATTTAGCAGTATTCTGCCGCCACAAATATTTCGCTATTCACAAAAATTCTGAAACTCTGAAGCAACGGCATGACGAAAAGCTGTCAACAAAATGGCGGGCCTATATTGATTTTAAATATTTTTAAATCAATTCAAATTGATTCTTCGAAATCAATCTTTTTTTTTTTGATTTGCGTTAAAAGTTTATATTTACAATATCAAAAGATACAATAAAGTACAGATAACATTGAATAATTGAATTAAAAACTATCATTCTTTATGAGTTAGGGTACATTGAACTAATTGTAAATAATTTTACAAATCTTAATAAAACAGAAAAAGATTCGAACTCGATTCTCTAAAAAGATTCGATCTCGATTCTCTTGGGTGAAATATTGATTCACTTGATTGATTCAGTACTATATATCGATATGACATTGACAGATGAAACATCAAAAACGTAATTAATTAGTCATTTACCAATATTTTTAAAAAATAATTAAAAATACTTCAATGCTGCTCCGGCAGAAAAAATCCGAGTGGGGGTGCTTCAGATAAACCCCCTTGACTCCTTAACAGTGACAGAATCTTCAAATTCAGGCGACCGAATTTTAAACCCAACCCGATTATTCTTTATTTACTATATTTAAACTTTAAAACTCAGGAACAATTTTAAATACGTCAAAAACACTTTAGCGCCTAACCACCGAAAAAATCTATATGTATCAGTAGTATAGTTGTAGCACAAATGGGTCAGCTAGACTAGGGAAGGACCACTCTCTCACAGAATACTAGTGTTGAATAGCAGTTTAATGCTGTTGTGTTTCGTATGGTGAGTGTAGAGAACCAGAGACCCTTTTTACTGGAAAGGAGGCATTCCATTTTATTTCTATAAAGAAAAAAGTTCACTTCGACCAAAATTAAGGACTTCTTTAAACGTTAATTATATAGGTACACTGTATGTTCAATATTGATTATACAATATTTTTTGTTTACTAAGATATCTGCCTTAATTTATATTTCTACTTACAACTGTAATAAAAGAAATTTGTATTACATAAATTTGCCAATACAGCTATGCCAATGTTGTATATGCCAGGTTTATGAATATAATTTATTATACTTAAAGCTTAAAACATAATTTATATAGCTGAAGCAATGCCTTTTGGTTTACAAATTATTGTTGTTGACTGTTGTACATTATATACTATGCATTTACCCATGATTTATACAGTAAAATTATTTATTAATTAATATAACGTGATTAAATTTTTATTAGATTGAAATTTACACTATTATAGTTTTACAGTCTGCCAAACTGCTCAGCAGTTTGTTGGCAGAAAAATAATGCCAACACTTCAACAACTTTCTAAAATACAAAAAAATAGCGTAATACAAAATATACTGACCTCCAAAAAATCACCTTTGTTTTTTCGCAAAAAAGTGTGCTATGGGTTTTTACCACAATCGATGGATATTTTTTATCTTAATAATGTAATTATGCAATTATGTGGTTGTAAAAAATTAAAAATGGTGCTTGAAATTTTACATACAAATATGATGAGACATTGAAATCATAACATTTTACAAAATTTAAATCGTAAATTTTGTGAAATTTTATGATTTCAACTGTACTGTACTGTGAAGTTTGATACTTACATTTTTTAACATTTAAAAAATAAAAACCTTACTCTAATATGGGGTGCTTCCTCCTCTTGCTTTTATCACCGCCTGCATATGCCTATTAAGGGAATGGATCAGCTTTTTTATGTCTTGTTGGGGTGTCTGTTCCCATTCTTCTATTAAGGTGGCTTCTAGTAGATCCAACATCTCAGGAACTGGATTTCGGGCTCTAACCTCTCTTTTTATCTGGTCCTAGAGATTCTCGATGGGATTTGAGTCCGGATTATTAGCTGGCCACTGCATAGCTGGAATTCCGACCTCCTGAATATATCCAGTTACAAATCTAGCGAGATGCGGTCTTGCGTTATTGTGCATGCATTGAGAATTGTCCCCAATATACCCAGTGTCCGTAATGTAACTTTCAGCATTAACTACACGATTCCGAAAGAAAACCAACTCAGTACATCTGGTTAAAGATATGCCACACAATATGATATTATGTTACAAAACTGATCATTCTCCTGATCATGCAACACTGAGCATAACATTCTCCTGATCTTTGCATAACTTTACGACGTCCATCAGAGCCTACAAGGGTTATTCAGTTTTCATCGCTAAAGAGAACTGTCTCCCATTGACCAAGATTCCATTGCATGTGTTGCCTAGCAAATTCTAACCTTGCTTGCCGATGAGATGTAGCGAGTTTTGGTCCCATCGCTGGCTTGTGTGTTTTCAGGTTTTGCTTCCGAAGTCTTCTTCTCACCATATTCTCACAGACAGTTTCGCTCAACCTACTTTGAACATCAACGGCAATAAAATGGTCCTCCATCAGGTTTGTGAGACATCCTCTTCCAGACCCTGGTCTCCAGCGGTACTCTCCCGTATCTAAGTATCGTTTATAAACTCTACGCACTGCTGATTGACTCAAAGGGCATTGCCCATATTAGGCCATGGAACGCCCAACAATGTGCATTTGTTAAAAAAATATATCTTTATTTATGGTTATTAATCGCGGTATTCATTTATCCTCAAACAATGGGAATATTTTTGCACAAATTAAAACTACCGAAAAGATAAAAATAAAATTAGGTAAATACGTAATTCATTAGTCTGTGAATAAAATAAAAAATGTTGCCAATCACAAAAATCATTAAAAAATCGATTCCCCTTTTCGATCGATTACTTATGGTGTCGTTATTACAATGCTTATATAATTTTTCGATAATTATTACGATGTTATGATATAGGTTTAAAATAACCGTTGACAATGGATATTTATCCAAAGCAGTCGATACGCAACCGTTATTAACCAATTGTTTATTACAGACGAAAAAGGATGGTTATGTTTTTACTGTGTGTGCGGGTTAGGCTATGTTGAATCGTTTTTTGCTATGGTGCTTAAAACGTAGGATGCATTTTATTATTGAAGGCGCTACTATCAAAGAATATTTTATTCGCTAAACTCGTAAAGTACTTGACCAACTTTGGGAATTCTTTCACCACTAGATTGTTATGTATAATTTTAGATATCTAATATAGGGTTAATTTTATTATAGAGGGCGCTACTTTCAATGAATACGTTTTTTGGCTAATCTCAAAAATTACTAGACCGATTTTGCAAATTCTTTCACCATTACATTGCTAATGAGGGCGTTAGCTGTGTGATAAATGTATATTATTACAATAAATGATTGTGAGATTAATATTTTCTAAATAAATAAAACTAAATACCTACCTAAGATGTTCAAATTCAATTATTATTTTTACAATTTAAGAATCGTATTTACACACTTTACTTACTCAGATTGATTATTATAGATAAAGAGGTAATAAATCTAAAGTAAAAGAGCTCCGCTTAAACGAAAAAACTATTTATTAGAATAAAACTAAATGTTGAAAAAAAGTGGTTCAGTGCGAGTCGGACTCGCAGGCCCATGAAGAGTTCAAAAAGAGAAACAAATTATTTTGTTTTTCATAGTGTTTGTATAAATAACAAAGTTGTTTTTGCGGTTCTTTAAAATGTGCTACTTGTATCTAAAAAAAAGGACTATTATACATTATGGGGGTTTCTGTGCTTTATTCATTACCAAAGAGAAAAAACTTATTGCGCAAAATAGGTTTTTATCCATTTCAAGTCATCAAAAGCGGCAGTCAACCGTTAAAAACTAAAACAACCGTTGTTATAGGCTCGGTTGAATTCATTGACAACCTTCACATTTATAGTTATGATAATTAAACAAGCGAATTACTAGCTGACAAAGTTGAGTATAACAAAACGCTACTGCACAAGTTAACTGTTATTCTTATTTGTTTTTAACATAACATTTAAAATGGAATCATGTTATGATAATTCAAGAAGTTAATTTCCAGCTGATTTACCACGAATTCTCTAAAGCATAACAAAACAATACAGCACAAGCTAACTGTTCTTAAAAATACATTTGAAATAGAGTTTCAATAAATAAAGGAAATTATGTATATTTTAAAAAGCGTGCAGAACTTAAAACGCGTCAAAGATTATTCTTTTTATGATATTATTAATCGAATAAAAATCGATATCATTTCATAGATTTTATGACAGTTAAGTGGCAACATCGAAACTGACAGGTAGGCAGCTGTCACTGTTATGTCACAAGAATTGCGTGTTATCGTGTTACATATTTTATTTTGTTGGAAAATGCAATTGTTGATCTCTCAACAATTGGTTCGAACACAGCAGGTAAATAGTTGGTACATATCACGATGTGGCATGTCTTCCTCTAAGAAATGCTTTATAAATGAGTTTACTTGAATAATATCAATATAATAATTGTAGCTTCTTTATTAAGTACAAGTTTTGAGTACAGTGAACGTGTAGTGTGGCACTCGCAAAATGCACCAATAGTTCGTCTTGAACATGTATACATCAGCTGTGGCACTGACACTTATGAGAATAAGATCACACACATTGTTTGGGTTCGATTTTCCACGTGAGGAATTATTTGCGCTACGTGAGGTAAGTGTTTAACATTTTTCAATTTATTAAATGTGATCCATATATCTGATAATTATACATGTTTTTACACTGATTGTATATCAACTCAAAAACTTGTTTTATTTTTTCACATCTGCCCTAGCTATATCTGACAAACATACTAGCTTATTTATGAGATTGACCAGTTTTATCAACTACCAAGAAAGGAGACAGTTGATTTTTCATTGTTTTTGGACTGCTGGTAGTCTGTCAGGCCTTAATTATTAAATAATATAGGGCATTAAATCTGCCCTTGTGCAGTAACATTTAACTTGATAAATATTTTATTTATATTTGAGTTTGAAATAAACAAATCTATTTTATTTTTATTTTTTCACTTTGACTTCATTTTTTGTATTTTACATTATTTCAGTTGTCATGCCGTGTATATCATAATTGCTGGCAATGAATTGATAGAACAGCATCATGTTCAACTGCAGAACGGGAACCATCTGAATCATCTAGTCCGTCCTCAGTGCAATCTGAAGTGAGTAATGTATTGCACCCAGAACAACAAAGCTTAGATCATACATCACACAGTGTACTGCTAACTAATTATTTAAAAGCACAATGTTTTTTACCTGGTTGTAACAGTTCCATCAGCATTGCGAGTATGTCTCTTTTGTGATTAACTACATTTTGCGATAACAAACATACATAGTGACAATTACTATGTATGTGTGTTATACTTGGTAGAGCCATGCTGCAGTTATATTAGAAGTATAGTTGTAGCATGAATGGGTCGGCTCGACTGGGGAAGGACCACCCTCTCACAGAATACCAGCGTGAAATAGTAGCTTAATGCTGCTGTGTTTTGTATGGTGAGTGTAGAGAACCGGAGACCCTTTTTACTGGAAACGAGAAAATGATCTTAGTCCTCATGGGTGACAACGCATCTGCATTTTGATTTGTAATCGAGGATAGATGTGGATGTCTAAGGGTTGCAGCAATGTCTCCAGCAGATGGTGAATCTCAGTTAATGACAAGATATGCTAATAAATCCAGAGCCGTGACTATGTGTCGATATGGGTAGTAGAGGTGGTGAATGGCATTTTTAAAACTGAATTTAAAATATTTCATCAAAATTACTTTAACAGGACTTCTACACATTTGATGATAGACTGCAGTGGCTTCTGCTATAGTTAATAAATTCCACACAAAAATAAGGGACAGGGATGATGCGGCTCAAATACTTGAAATAGTTTATCAAAATATGGAGACAAATAATGATTTTTCTGAGTATGCTGGGGAAAACAATCTAAATAGAGCTAGGGCAGGCAGACTTTAGAAATATAAATGAAAACTTTAAAATGTTAGGGAATTTCCTGTTTTAACTTACAGCGACTTAATATTAATTACTTGTGTCACATACCAATTAAAGCAAGCTCGCTACTATTATGGTGAGCATATACGGTTTAAGACATTTATTTCTCAAAAAGAATACAATTCACTTATCATGAGAAATAACAAGTTAATAATTAGATACTAAACAAATAAACTTATGAAGAACGGCAGGTACTTGTAAATGCTGTGATAAGTAGTGGATACGCACAATCTTGTTACTTGTTGTGGGTAACAAGAAAAGTACGTGTACAATTACATATCGTTATTGAAAGAAAGTCTATAGCAATTACACATAGTTCATATTTGCTAGCAGTTTAGATGGTATTTTTATGTCAATGGTTATATTTTAAATAATTCGTAAAATCAAATCAATTAAAGAAATAACATTAGCTTTTTGAATAAGTTAATGGTATTTAAAATCGAGAAAAATCCTTTAAGATGTGGTGCTTTAATGTTTTTTTGTATAAAATAAAGGACTGGATCTCTTTTGTGTTATTAGGCAATTTATTATATAACTCTGCTCCTTCGTATAATATATTTTTTCTTCCGTAGTTAGTTCGAGGTTGTCTTAGGCAAATGTTATTTTGTCGTCTAGTAATACGTTTTTGTATTAGTCCTTTCTTTGTAAACGTTATTTTAGAGTGTATATCTTTATTTAATAATTTATGTACTAATATGCATGTATTATATTTATAAATCTGTGATAGTGTCATTAATTGAGTTTCTTTGTAAATTTTTTCGGTGGGAGTCAGATAGTGATAATGGAACAGAAGTTTAATTATTTTGTTTTGACATGTTTCAATTTGCTTTAGATTTGTTTTAGCCGCAGTACCCCACACCTCTATTAGGTAGTCTAGATGAGGTTTTATCATGGAGTTGTATATAATATATCTCACTGATTTTGGCAGACAGCGAATATTACCACGAAGCGCACCCATGATAGAAGATAGCTTAGATCTTAATTTATTTAGGTGCGGCTGCCACGTCAAGTGTTTATCTAGGTGGAGTCCAAGATACTTCTCTGTACTAACTTTGGTTAAGGGTTCATTATTTATGTGGAGAGTTAAGCGATTTTCGGTTTTTTTGTTTTTAGCACTGAAAATAATGTAGCTAGTTTTAGATGTGTTAACAGAAAGCAAATTTTCTTGGAACCATCTAGAGAGTGTATCCAAATCCTGCTGTGCTTGTTTAATGATCTGATCGATGTCCTTGCCAAATAAAAATAAACATGTGTCGTCAGCATATAGTATTATATCACTTGACAGGTTAAGGTTATGCACATCGTTTACGTATATTATGAACAGCAAGGGACCGAGAATAGAGCCTTGTGGTACGCCGCAGGCTAAAGATTCGTGGTTACTTTCCATATCACCGATCCTAACAATTTGCTGTCTGTTAGAGAGATACGACCGAAACATATCGTGAGCAGTATCCCTGATGCCGATATCATATAGTTTTTGGAGAAGCAGGCTATGGCTAATTGTATCAAATGCCTTTTTCAGGTCGATAAATATACCGAGTGCTGCGCGTTTTTCATCAATATTGTTTTTCAACTTTGTCACAAGGTCAATTGTTGCAGTTAGTGTATTAGATTTTGTGCGGAAACCATATTGATTATTTGATAAGAAGTTAATAGTTGTAAGAAAATTATCTAAGCGTTTATATAATATTTTCTCGTAAATTTTAGAGATAATTGGAAGAACTGAAATAGGGCGATAATTGCCTGGGTCGGTCTTTTTTCCTGATTTAAAAATTGGACTCACTTTTGCTACTTTAAGAGGATCGGGGAAGAATCCGTTTTGTAAACAATGGTTGATATTCATTGTTAATTTGTGTAATATTAAATTTTTGATGCATTTTATGGTTTTGCAACTAATGCCATCTAAACCCGTGCTAGTGTTTGGATTAAGTTTGTCTATAATTTTACCTACTTCCTCTTTCGTAGTTGGAGTTAGATAGAGCAGTTCGTACGTACTAGAATTAGCCGTTTGAAAGCTAGGCTGTGTAAGTGGTTTTTCCTTATGCATTTTAATTTTATTTGCTAAAATACAACCTATAGTAGCAAAGAAAGTATTGAGATAATTACATATTTCCTTAACATCTGTAATTGGACCCATTTGTGTATCTAGTTTTATAGGAGCAGAGCACGACTTTGTTTTGTTACCAGCTAAGTTACCGATCAACTTCCACATCTTTAAAGGTTTTCTTTCACAGTTTTTGAAGGCTTTGTAATAGTAGTGATTTTTAGTACTCTGAATTTGCTCAGTCACGGTATTTCGTAGGGCAATAAAGTCTTTTCTTATTGATTCGTCGTTGGGATTTTTTTTGTAAGTGGACCACAGCTGATTTCTTTTGGTTATCATTTTAATTATGTCTTTATTAATCCAGTCTGATTTAAATGCATTTTGGATTTTGAATTTCGGTATTCTATGTTTATTTACTGCTTCTTTTATTATATGTTCTAGGCTATCGTAGTCATTATCGGATATATTCATTATTGTGCTTTCTATTTTAGAGTATATAGTTGTGTAATCTAAGGTATGATACTTTACTCTCTTTTTCGTTTTCGGTTTATAATCGCCAATTTCTAAATATATTTGCTTGTGGTCTGACATTGGCGATTCTATTATAGTCATATGGAATTTATGATTTTTCAAATTGGATGAGACATGGTCAAGAATTGATTTTTTTGTCGATGTATCACGGGTACTAAATTTTGCATCAATTTTGTTTAGGATTGTGTGTCCATTTTCTAGCAGTATATTTGTATAGTTATTAATTGATTGGTTAGGATTGAGCAGATCGTAATTAAAATCGCCAAACACTAAAGCTCTTTGCCTCCTTATCAGCTGCTGTGAGTATTCCTCCAAAAACCCATTGTTGTTTGATTTTGGAGTTTTATATATAGCTCCAATGTCCAACGAGTATTTATCTAAATGAACCCATAGGTAGTGATTATCCTCCTTACAAAAATCTTCTATGTAATTGTGTTTTAAACAGTCGTGGACAAATATGGATACTCCACCTCCTCTGGCATTTTCTCTTATGTTATAATAATGGGTGTAGTTTGGTAATTTTAAACTTTTGGCTTCAGATTCTGACTTGATCCAGGTTTCTGATAGTATAATTACATGCACAAGACTGTTTATGTTATATTGTATAATGCAGTTTAATTCATCGAGTTTTCCTGGCTTTACTATACTTCGTGCATTAGCGTAGAGAAATTTTAAGGATTTAGTGTTTTTTATTAAGTTAGTGTATGAATCAGTTTCTTCATGAGTAGTGTTTGGCGATGTGTCGTCTGTATTTTGCATTGTTAGTTTTTTGGCTGGATTTTGGTAATTTTAGGTGTACCTTTGATATATTTTATAGTAAGGTTTTTTTCACCTCCATCTAGTCGCCGTCTCAGTTCGTCTCTCAAATTAATTCGATACTTTTGTTGATATGGTGTTTCATCAGAGTAGATTTTAATACTGTCAGATTTTATGTTGGACCTTTTGCGTAGAATTGATTTTGCTACTTCGGATGTCGAGAATATAACTTTTATAGGTCTGGATTTATCAGGATTATATTTACCTAAGCGGATAGTTTTCGTCGGTTCTATGCAATCCGGAACAGCCATTTTTATTATTTTCTTCACTTCTTCGCTGTCGTGCATGTTTCTCTCTTCAGAGTTTGAGGATCGTAGCTCTTTTATCCCTCGTATGATAACGTTTTTCTCCCTCTGAGATCGTTCGTAGGTCTCCGATACTAAATCTTCATAGCTAAACGAAGGCGCAGATATCGCAGAAGTCGATCCAGATTTTAGTGATGCTATTTCATTTTCGATAGTCTCCACTTTTTTCTGGATGTTAGCTCTGAAACCTGAGATGCAAGCTAACTCCGATTTTATTTTGACCTGTTCCGAGGATAAAAGATCGGTTGTTATCTTGATCAAGCAGATCTCTTCCTTTATTACTGAGACATCTTGAGCAATTCTGTGAAGATTTTCAGTTTGGGTTTTAGCCATATCCTGCATAAGCGACTCCATTTTAGCTTGAAATTTATCAAATTGTACACTAAAGTCATCATGCGGCTGTTTTCTTTTGGCGCGAAGAGTTATCTGGTTGGTGTTATCAGACAGGGTAATCTTTCGCAAATCTGGTTGTGAACCACCTGTCTTTTCAAGCTTATTAACACTACTTGTGGTTGCTATCGAATCTCTATTGCCTTCGTTATACATGTTAGGCGACTGCGGTGGCGATCGAACGACACTCATCGTGTGTTATTGTTTATAAAAAATATATATGTATTTACTTGATATCTCGCTCGCGCAGAACCACGATGAATGCGAGCTGGATATTAGTAGCCCTTCTCTTTTCCTCGAGGAGAGGAATTGCAGTTGACGCTCGCCGCTCACTCAAGTATGTTACCATATATCAATAACGACCTAGGTTGCGTAAATAGGTTAATACTAAATAAGAACTTGTGTAAAGAGCACTTGGTTTCACTTTTCTATAAATCACTATTATCACTTTTATAAAATTATCGTCGACACGTCCGTACCGTAAGCTTCCTAAGTTCGTCTTCTATATAAGATTTAATGGTTGCTACCGGATAGAACTCTGTAATAACCAGAGGAGCAGCATTATGGAAGGAATAAAGTTAAGCCCTAGCTGATCTTTACTTAGGGCTAGAATTGCAAGTCATCACTATTAGTCGTAAAGTGTATTTTATTATATAAATTCTATATAATATCTAATATATAAATTCTTTTTTCAATAGAGAAGGAGGCTTGGTACTACCACCTGCTTAGGACCCTGTAATTAATGAAATTAAAATTAAACCCAAGCATACCACTGCAAGACTTCAAGACACAGTAAGTTCATTCTGTAGATCGGACCATAAATAAAAATTAAAAATCTGAAGGTACTCCGGGTTAACACTGACATTGGGACGTCGGTCACCTCAGTCTGCCGTAACCATGGGTGCTGGTAAGCACCCGAAACGTCTGGAATTAAAAATCAAAGAAATAAAACGCGATAAAATCGATAAAAATAGTTGTTAAAAAAACTGCATTTGTGAAAATAAAAACTTCAAATATTTTCAAAACCCCGACTTTTTTAAAGCAATTTCTTTACCATTTCATTGTTTTAATTGCATATTATCATATCTATATGCTTTTATATGTGGGCACTCATGGCCGAAGTGTCTATGAAGAGTGGGCATTCCCCTTTAATCTCCTTACCACATTTCCTTGCCATCGCTATACACCCTAGATTGCCTCTGCAGCAGGAAAGTGAGTAGCCACTTTTAGTTACCATGAAAATACATTAAAATGTAAGCACTGGCTTCTAACTCCTTAACCAATGCTGTAGTGGAACTGGTCTAATAAATACTGACGGAGGATCTGCCGATAGTAAATAAATGTAGTGGTTGACAGGCATAAACTCTGTCACTATACTTCAGATACCAACTCTTTAACCTTATGGTACAGTGTTACTGCCCACCTAAACCAAGTAGATTAAGATTCTGTCAATTGTGAATAGATATCGTATAAACATCCTACCAAGGTACTGACTACACAAGTATCACCTCAGAGAAATTTCTTAGACATGTTTTAAGGTTATTTAGGCCACCAGGTAGCTCTGCTATTAGTCGTGAGTTCTTAAAATTCGTCTTTTATTTGAACTTGTATTCATTTCAATTTCAGGACAATTGACCCTTCCAAAGAACATTTAGTGAAAGAAAACCTACGAATTGCATCCAGATTTATTTTGATAATGTTCTAAATCCATCGACATCAACAGGTAAAATTCACATTAATTTAATAATATTATCAAAAAGCTTAACATATTTTGACGAAATTTGGTACTGAGCTAGCTTGCACCCAGGGTATATAGGCTACTTTTTATCTGGAAATTCAAAGAGTTGCCATGATAATTTTTAAAAACCTCAATTCACACAGACAAAGTTTTTCATCTAGTATACTATGTTGTATTTATATGTAGAGAGATTTACAGCTCTTATATAATATTTTTAACATGCCTGTAAAAACAGACATATGGAGAGAACTATAAAGATTTCTTGTTTTACTATGGAACCCTAAAAACTCCTTACAAAAGCTGAACAGGTTTGACTCATTACTATTTTATTGTATGTGTAGATAAGGATCAAAATATCCTTTGGGCACTACTGAGGTAAGGGCACTAAAAAAAATCAGTATGAAATTATGATATTTTTTTATGCAGATGATTTAATTTAAAGCTTTGAGTAGTGTCTAAACTCGAAATACTAACTTGCATCCATTATTAAGATAGATGCCTGCTCTGTCTTATTTAAATTATTAAAATTATTATAACATTTGACCTTTTTTTCTCTTCATCTCTTCGACTCCGTTCATGTATGAAAATAAGCATGCTCACTTTGAGCATAGAAGAGATGTCTTAATCCATTCGTGGCGGTAGACGTACAACGGCGTCATATAAATTGTCATTCTTAGGTGGATGACGCCGATCGGCATAAATTATAATTGGCCATAACTTCGCCAATTTCTATTCTAAAGGGATATACTTTTTATATGCGCCTTTTTTACATACATACAACAACATTATAGTCGCCGTCTCTGTAAATAATAATTTTAGAAATACAACAAAGATGTTCTCAGGTGCGGAATAAACCGAACTGTGGCGCCGGCGGTGCAGGCCCGGGGCGGGTGGTCCGACACACGGTAGATGAGGTGAGGTCTACTGAACCCAAAAATTATTTATGTGATAATTTTAATGTCATAATGTTAGTTCTTTTCTACACCACGCTAATATTAGCTACTCGAAATACTAATCCTGCGCAGATGAAGTCGCGGGCACCAGCTAGTATATATAATATATTGTTGCGCGCCTAAGTTGACGTCATGTACCCGGCACTAGCGCCATCTAGTGTCGGGGACGAGAGCGAGGGGAGCTGTCCAGAAAATGACATCACTAATCTTTCAACCGACAGCGCAATCTAGTATCGAAACGAAGAACTAAGCTTCTAGAAGCCGGACACTCGAACTTTCGACGCCTTGTCGTTTGGCGCGCGTATTTACTTGAATATTCTGGATGTTTCGGTGATAATGTGTATTTATAGGCGCTGCAAGATGCGATCGAGGAAGTATTGAATTTGGCGAGACAAGCGAAGCTTCGGAGCGAAATAAAGTGAATCAGTGTGGTTAATTATTAGTGTTCTAAGTTTTAATTAGTGTAAAGTGATTTAAAGAGTTAATTTTGGTAATTCAATCGGCATTTTTTATTGTCACGAACCTCAAGCTCGTAACAATTGGTGTCAGAAGTGGGATTAAATCATGCCGATTTTACCTAAGGAGGAAACGGAGGGTGTCCGTACCCGAAGTCAACGCCAGCAGGAGACGGACCAGAGACGATTTGGTGGTGCAACGCCGCAGACGTCAGAGGGCCAACTGCCAGCCACGGAGGCTGGCCCGTCAGCAGCTCCTACACCTGCAGCAACTGACTTAGGTGCTCTGATGATGATGCTGCAGGAGCAGGCCCGTCGGTTGGAAGAGCAGCTGAAGCGCGGACAGGAAGCACAGGCCCGTCAGTTGAAAGAGCAGCAGGAAGAACAGGCCCGTCGCTTAGAAGAGCAGCTCAAATGTGATAGGGAAGAGCAGAAGCTTCTCATGATGGACCTTCACGCTACCTTCGAGAAAGAGATAAGGGAGGTGAAGGATAAAGTTGCTCAACATGATAACCGCCTGTCGGAAACTGAGACCCAAATCAACCAAGTTAAGAAAAGGCTGGATGAACTCAAACTTGGAGATGGAATTGCAGCCCCCGCAGTAGCTACAACACCTTCGCTACGTGGCTTCAAAGTGCCACCGTTCGATGGGACTTCTTCCTGGTCAGCTTACAAAGTCCAGTTTGAAACTGTTATTAAGGCAAACGCCTGGAATAAAAGTCAGGCCATGACTGCTCTCACACTAGGCCTGCGCGACCAGGCCTTAACAGTTCTGGAAGTTCTCGGTGAGGAAGTGACTTATGTGCAACTCCTTGAGGCATTGGAGGCGAGATATGGCGACGCTCACCTGGAATACGTCTTTCGTGCGCAGCTTAAAGATCACGTGCAGCGCATCAACGAAAACCTTGCAGCAGTGGGCTCTAGAGGTGGAGAAGCTGGTGCAAAAAGCATACCGGTCTGTACCTGCGCTCATTGAAGAGAACCTGGTGCAGACATTCATCGACGGCATCCGCGAACTGGAAGTTAGAGCTGCTTTGAGGCTTGGGCACCACGGGACGCTTAAGGACGCCTTGGCCCATGCACTGGAGGTGGAAGCCGTGCGGCAGGATCATCGTTCCCATCGCGTCAGGGAGGTTGCAGCAGCTACAGTTCGCGACCGCAACAAAGGATTCAGCCCTAGGTGCTATGGCTGTGGGGAAAAGGGCCATCTTCGATCCAGCTGCCCTAAGCGAACCCTAGAAAGGGAAGGTGAACGTTCTCAGAAGGGTAGTGCGGCCAATAGCACCACCCAGCAGTAGCAGGGAAACGAGTAAAAGCCAGAACTGCGGGGCGGGTACTGGCTGATGTTAAAAGAGCCCCGAGGATCTCGATCTCACAAACCCATGATGGGAACAGTCTAATCATCAAGGGCGAGGTCAACGGAATGCCGTGTAAACTGATCATAGACACTGGAGCCTCTCGTACAGTTGTTTGTTCCCAACTTATAAGTCAGTTCCTTGGGGACTCCGCATACAACCGAGAACGCATTAATTTGGTAACAGCCACTGGTCAGCGTATACCCGTCTGTGGAGAGAAGGAGATGGAGTTGAAGCTAGGCAACGTGATCTACCTGCATAATGTCATCGTGGCTGATATGATGGACGACTGCATCCTGGGCCTAGACTTTATAAGGAATAACTGTTGTGAGATCGACGTTAAGCAAGGTGTTTTGAAATGTGGACAGAAGGAACTTTTTATGGAGGGTGCGTTACCTGGGAATGTGTACAGCATTAAGAAGATTGTTCTTCCGCCGAGATCGGAAACGATTGTTCCGGTTAGTCTTCCTCTAAACGCTGGGCAAGCTCACCGTTGTGTACTTGTGGAAAGGATAAACAATGACCTTCCGTGGAAAGTAGCTCGAACCTTAGTCAGAACCACTGACATCTCAGGAGTATGTGTGCTGAACCTTTGTGACCGGGAACAGATTATAGAAAAAGGCGCGCTGGTTAGTACTTGTGAGGAATTGCTTTGGTTACGTCGGTGCCAATATCTATCGAGTGAGACCCCCAGCAAGGATGCACAAACGAGAGTGACCACACTTTTGGAAGACTGTCGCAGCGTTCTCTCCCCGACCGAAATGGTCAAGGCGAAGAAGTTGTTACTCAAGTATGCCGATGAATTCTCATCAAACGATGCTGACATAGGAAAGACTGGCTTTGTTTATTTACATTGATATTTCGATAAAACTGAAGCCATTCTTAACGCGTATTTCCAGTGAGACATACACTCTCATACTGAATACCAGGCATGTGTGTAGACAGTTCTGACATAGCCCCGATCGCTGTACACCCTAGATTGTGAAAGTGAGTAGCCGCCTTTAGTTACCATGAAAATACAACAAAACTATGGTTTCCAACTCCTCAACCAATGCTGGAACTGGTCTAATAAATACTGACGGAGGATCTGCCCATAGTAAATATAGTGTTTGACAGGCATGAACTCTGTCACTATACTTCAGATACCAACTCTTTAACCTTATGCTGCAGTGTTACTGCCCACCTAAACCATGTAGATTAAGGATCTGTCAATTATGAATAGATATTGTATAAACATGCTACCAAGGTACTACCTACACAAGTATCACCTCAGAGAAATTTCTTAGATATGTTTTAAGGTTATTTAGGCCACTAGGTAGTTTTGCATTAGTCTTGGGTTCTTAAAACACTTCTTTTATTTGAACTTGTATTCATTTCAATTTCGGGATCATTGACCCTTCCAAAGAACACATTTAGTGTAAGAAGACCTGCGAATCGCATCCAGATTTATGATGATAATATTCTAAATCCATCAACATCAACAGGTAAAATCCACATTAATTTAATAATATTATCAAAAAGCTTAACATATTTTGACGAAATTTGGTACAGAGCTAGCTTGCACCCAGGATATATAGCCTCACCTTTTAGAGAGTCATTATTTATTAATAAGTGAAACCAATTAAAAATATTTTTAACTTGAAAATATTAGAAATAAGGTTTGCAATCCCTGGTCATATTTCAATAATACTGAAAATTCTGTCTAAATAAGCAAGAAATCATTTTCATGTACGGAAAACGCCGATAGGTGTCCAAAGCGTTTAAATATGTGATGCGTCTGACACCTATCAGCGTCAATCCTTTAAACCGCTCGCCCCTACGTAATAGGGAAGATATTTTGAGCCGCCTTGAATGGGTTAAAAAAGGAAAATATTGGTTGGTGCTTGCTATTTATTTATTTTAAGTGTAGTCTACTACTTGTTAGTACATATTTTTTTAGTATGACAGTATCTTATAGAAATCACTGTTATTTTATTATTTTTATACACGGTTATTCAACATTTATACTGGAGCCATGTTAACATTATATTCTAACAATTAGAATTTACCCAAGTAGACATGGATACTTAATTTGCCCATACCAAAATACATTACTAAATCTTCTTAACAAGCTACAGTGCCTACTATTGCATTAGATATATTTTCAGTTTTCGTAAGTATGATCATATTTATCACTCCACCTTAAATGGCTCACTATAAAACAAACGCGTGACTCTAGAATTTGGCTTGTTTTCTTTTTTATCTAAAATGATACATCCACTCCTTCTTATCTCAAGGACAAATTTTAATAGCTTTCCTAAATGCATGATAGAACTCCTGATGGTAAGTTTTTTTTGATAGAAGAGGGGGCAAACGGGCATGCGGCTCACCTGATGTTAAGTGACTACCACCGCCCATGATCAACCGCAACACCAGGGGAATTGCAGGTGCGTTGCCGGCCATTTAGAAAGGAGTAAGCTCTTTTCTTGAAGGTCCCCAGGTCGTATCGGTCCGGAAAAATCGCCGGTGGTAAACTATTCCACAGAGAGGTCGTACACGGAAGAAAACGTACAGTGGTGGACCGTCAAGCATCCAGATGGTGTGGATGGTATCGGGACGTTTGCCGCGTAGTGCGTTCATGAAATTTGGCGGCTGGGATTAATCCGAACAATTCTCAAACAAAAACAAAAACTCAGAGCACTCCCCATGGTATATGAGAAAGAGCCCGACTGCTTGAAGTACTGTAGCACAATGACTAGTCCTATATTAGGGACTTATGATAATAAACTCAATGATACAAAAGCAATACTATAGAAGGTCTCTATGATGAATTTGCATTACAATAGTGGGGTCGTGGGTTGAAGTCCTATATATTAATGACTTATGAAAGTAAGATCTATGATAAAAAGCAATACTATAGAAGGTCTCTATGATCAATTTGCATTACAATAGTAGGGTCGTGGGTTCGAGCCCTATATATTAATGACTTATGAAAGTAAGGTCTATGATACAAAAGCATTATTATAGAAGGTCTCCTTGATGCATAAGCATTGTATGGGATGGTCTGGTGACCGACTGCTCCTAGTACTGTAGCAAAATGACTAGTCCTTATTAGGGACTTGAAAAGGAATATTATGATGGCGAGTATGCTGCTTCACGAGCAATTGGTCCGAGGTAAACTTGGACTCGCTAACCGATGTGTCCTAGACATATCATCTTAGTGCTGGTGGTAAGCGGGTTTGTTGTAGCAATACGGCTTTCCCGTGGACATCGCACACCCATACCGTTTGTGGGCGACGTCGTAGCGCATAGCGATGCGTCGTCTATCTTTCGGATTGGGATGAGTGTGTTTGGCAGCACTTTTAAGTGTAACAGGCATGCTCAACTTCATGTCTTAGTGCATTAGCGCTATGATACGTGGAGTTTTGTTCACTGGCGTCTTAGTAGCGTGCTACTATGATACACTGGTGATATTTTTTAGTTAACAACAATACAAACTTTGTTACCAAAGTCGATAGGGATCATGTGGGTGTGTTGTGAGGGGGCGCTATCCTATATGCTATATGATAGTTGCATTGAAGATTACTGCTACTTGCGGTATTGCGTCTTGTGATAGATCTGCGGGTGTGCTGCGCCTGATTCGACGCTCTCTTGTGGTTCTGGTCGATGGAGGTATGCGGGTGGTGATGTCTGTTGGGATGTACGGGGGACTTTGGGATGGTGTAAGACGACAGTCGTATTGATGCTTGTTGCGTTCTGCAGCATTGCATCTCTGCGATGGTTGTTTGGTGGGACGCTATTCTCAATGGCGCTCTCTGCGTCTTGGTTTGACTCATACCTGAGTAGCTTTGCCCAAGTCGGGTCCCTTCATTACGGGGCTGCAAACTGTCTGCCTCCACGATGTTTTACATAACAACAATAATATATCTCTGTAACTTTCCCACCTTTGAATTATATGAAGGCAACTTGTTGGTGGGTGAGACAAACATGATCGAAAATGCATTTACTCAACGTCAGTGATACAAACCCTTTCTGATGGCGAATTATTACTCTTATCTTATAACTGCCTTTTGGCTATATCTGCCGTTGTATTGGTTGGTGGAGCATATGTGTCGACCTCAGGCTGCGGCCGAAAGCCGTACAACGTGGGACCCCATTCCCTTGAGGTGAGCGGTAGACTCATGACACGCTTTGCTAGTGCATGACAAGCTTGGCTAGTAGCCGTGGTGATGAAAATACACTTACATCACGTCTGCAGGAGCGGCGGTCTGGCAGGTGGTGGCGCTCACGGAGGGTTTACGGCCAGTGTGCCTATTTGCCTAAACCGTGTGATTTACATTCACTGGGGCTGGATTCGTTCGTATTCTGTATGGCGTTTACACGCATTGACATGCGCGACTTCGGTCGATGTTTGTGCTTACGCACTAACAAGGGGCCAAGCCTCTTACTGGTTCGCCAGTTATTTTGCTGTGGATTACGGTCCAGTTCCCGAATTAACGTTCCCTTCGGGGGGAGTGCATCAAAATGGTTGGCGCTCACCGCGCACGGCGTGTGTGGAGCCGTGTGCCTCCCCTACATTTTTTTAAATAAATGTAGGAGAGCGAAGCCCTTGTATCGGGTATTTTGTATAAATATATTGTGAGCCTTTTCCAAGCGGGAAGGGAAAATTAATAATAAATTAATAATGCAAGCCTGGTACAAGTGGAATAGGGACATTTTATATTCTTAACCTTTTTCGAGCCCTGTCTTCGCGAACGGGGTTCACTTAGCTTATAAGGCACTACCAACAGTTTTCAATTGCTCTAATGAATATTCATTCTTCCAAAAGACACCTAAAAGAGCTAAGTTACTAAACAAACACAACGTAAATAAGGGTCCTAACTAAGACGATCACGGCAATATATTACAAACGGTCTATTATTAAACCTTTAGAACGATCATTTAGAAAGATCAAAACGTATTTTATTTATCCTGGTCACAAATATATATATATATATATATATATATATATATATATATATATATATATATATATATATATATATATATATATATATATATATATATACAATGTTATTGATAAAGGGTTAATTAATTATATTAATTATATTTAATATAATATTTTTATATATAGAGGGGGGGGGGAGCGTTACAATATGCAGAAGACACAGCGTTGGCGACAGCACGCAGCTTTGTGGAACACCAGCATTAATAGGCTTGTAATCGGAGCTTGCACCGTCTACAACGACCTTGATGATCCGATCTGCAAGAAAGCTGGTGATCCAATCGCACAATTTCTCGGGAAGCACATAGGAAGGAAGCTTCGAAAGAAGCGCTTTGTGCCGAACCCGATCGAAGGCCTTCGCAATGTCCAAACTAACGGCCAATGCCTCCCCCTTGGACTCTACTGCCTCCGCCCATCTGTGAGTTAGGTAGACCAGAAGATCACCAGCTGACCGACCACGGCGAAAACCGTATTGGCGATCAGCTGGTGATCCTCAAGGTACCTCATGAGCTGGCGGTTTACAATGGACTCCATTGTTTTGGAGAACAAGGAGGTGATGGCGATAGGCCGGTAGTTGGGCGGGTCTGAGCGGTCGCCTTTTTTAGGGATCGGGTGGACGAAAGCCGTCTTCCATGATTTTTGGACGACACCTAGGTAGTTGGAGTACCGAAAAAGACGCGTTAAAACCGGTGCCAACTCTGGAGCAACGTCCTCAGCACAATGGGGGCTGTGTAAACTGCACTTCCGGCATGGAGCATTCACACCGCGGTATGGTCGGCGGCGTACTCCCCCCATCATCGAGATTCGAGTTGGACGCAAAGAAAGAGCCTAGAAGATCGGCTTTCTCCTTTGCGGTATGGGCCAGTGAGTCGTCCTCCCTGTGCGTAGATGGAAGAGATGGTTGACAGAAATTTCCCTGGACAGCCTAGGCGAGAGACCAGAATGCACGGGTTCCAGAAGGAAGGCGAACTAGTTTCTCGCCAATTCTGCCTATGTGCTCTGACTTTGCCTTGGCAATGACTCTTGAAGGACCTAGAGGCGGAATTATACTTTTTTTTTAGAGCGCTGGTGTTTATATCCCGGGACTTTGATGCGTCAGCCCAGGCTTGGTAGCACTCCTGCTTATAGCATGATGCTATTTTACAGGAGCGACCAAACCATGCCTGAGATTTGCCTCCAATGGGCACCACAGAGGAAGAAATAAAAAGTTCCATACCCTGAAGTAGGTACTACATCAGCGACAGAATGCGCAACAACGTTGGGATCGTCCGGCGAGAAGCAAACCCGCCCCCAAGGGTAGGATGCAAAGAAAGAGCGCATCCCATTCCAATCGGCTGACCTATAGTGCTAAACACGGCGGCAGCCTGCAGAATGCACACCGGACAAGACAATGGTCCGAGGAGCCTAAAGGGGCGTCGACGGAAATCTGATATCCGTCCGGGTGTGAGGTCAGCAGAAGTTCCAACATGGAAGGTGCATGATCCTCCACATCTGGAATCCAGTGCAATCCAGTAGGCGAAGTAATAAGTTGTGTCAGACCATATGCCAAGGCAAAATCATGAACAGATCTCCCCGCATGATAGGTTAAACGTGAACCAAGCCAAACGGCGTGATGGGCGTTAAAGTCGCCAATGATCACGATCTCTGCGGAGGGGATATGCTGTAGCAACGAATCGGTAGCCATTTGGACGTGGTCGAAGAGTCGGCCTGTTTCGGCATTACCGCTATGGGACCTATAGAGGCACCCGTAGACGCGCGGATGGTCGTCGCTGTCTACGCGTAGCCAAAGGATGGACAGGTCCGAACCTTCAAGACTGCCGAGGCGTCGTGAACAGATGTCCTCTCTGACGTAAACGCAAACTCCAGCCCGAGCCACAAAGGAGTGTTCCAGTTTGTACCCCGAGTAGGAGAGATACGAGACATCAGCCGGAGTGCCTTGCCGTCTCGAGATGGTAGTGGACGGCGTTTAGGTCAGAGTGAAGTTCCCTGATACTGCAGAAATTCACGGATAGCATGGCAGGGGTCGATGTGGTCTTGTTGCTCCGTTTGCCCCGAACAGTTGTAGTCTTGAGCAAAATTGTGCCTCCGGCCACCTGCACTCACCAGCCGAAACGCGGAAGTGGGTGCTGTGGCCCATACACATCTACATTTATCCTCGATATAGAATCAAAATAAAGATACATTGTCACCCCTAAATGGAATGCCTCGTTTCCAGTAAAATATTTTTCCTTTCTCTACACTCAACTTACAAAGTAAAGAACATTAAGCTGCTATTTTACGCTGGAATTCTGTCGAGCCGACCCATTTGTGCTACAACCATAATTTACGAGAGCGGCACTGAAAATTTCGGGAATCAAGGAAGTGACACAACATTACTATTTAAAAATGTATTTATTGCTTTTCGGAGTATTCTCCGCGAAATTTGACACATTTTTCCATACGATGAAACCAATCATTGAAGCAACCATTCCATTCGGAAGTTGGGGTCTCCAAAATGGCCGTTATGTAGGCGTCCACAGCTTCTTTAGGTGATAAAAATCTCTGTCCACGCAATTTATTCTTTTGTTTTGTGTGCGGTGTGAGAACTCGCATTGTCGTGATGGAGGATGATGCGGCGGTTGCAGTTCTCCTTACGGAGTTCAGAAACGACCTGTGGCAAACAAATGCTAGCATACCATTCTGCATTAACCGTTCTTTGTCCCTCAAGAGGAATAGTCACAACATAGCCGGTTTTGGAGACAAACGTGGCCACCATTTTTTTTTTGTTACACTCCGTGAACGAACAATTTTTGTAGGCTTTAACTCATTTTCGAACACCCAAACTCGTGACTGGTTTTTTTTTCGGGTTCGTACGCATATATCCAGGATTCGTCACCTGATAAGATGTATACAGCATTTGAGGATCCTGCGTGGAATCTTACGAGAGTTCTGACGCACCAAGTAACGCGAGCCGCTTTTTGCTCTTCACAGAGCGAATGCGGTATCCATCGGGAAAACAACTAATTGTTCATGCAAGATTATTTGTATTTGACTCATGCCAATGTCTAAAGTTGCCTGAATTTCGCGGTATGTCACATGTCGATCTTCCTCAATCAGCTTACGCACAGCATCAACGTTTTCTTGGGTGACTGCAGTTTTTGGACGACCTTGACGGGGATCATCACTGAGCCTGACACGTCCACGTTGAAATTCAGAAAACCAGCGATAAATTGTGGTTTTGGATGGGGCTTCATCACCAAACGCAGAAATCATCCGGTCAACACACTGTTTTTGTGTTAAACCACTTCGAAAGTCATAATAAATCATCGCTCTTGAATTTTCTCGAGTCATTCCATTTTCTCAACGACTAAACAAGTTTGACAAAACCTTGTGACAAGACCGAGAATCTTTTTCTAAATAAATAAATGGTATTCGATTTTTAAAACCAAGGAGTTTTCAATTAAAAAGATTTTAATATGACAGGAACAGTGGAAATATTCCATTCCCGATACTTTTAGTGCAGCCTATGTATAAAGCTGCAGCATGGCTCTACCATGAATAAAAATTATATATTTTATATCTATTTGTACTTCAAATATGTATTGTTATGATGAATATTTACTTTCTTTTTTAATTTTTCTCATTTACAATAATGTTCTTTTTATTTTTAGGATCACTGGAAGATAATACCATGAGGCATTATATTCGCCCTTTGTAAAGTAAAGTAAAGTTACAGCCACACGTCCCACTGCTGAGCACAGGCATTCCTCCCCCTCATTTCTGAGAGGGATTTAGGGCAAGGAAGTGTCCGCTGCGCTGCCCCAATGCGTGTTGGCGAATTTCAAATGTCTTCGAAATATATTTTTATCTTATTTTTCAGACATGCAGGTTTCCTCACGATATTTTCCTTCACCGCCGAGCACGTGGTAAATCAGCACTTAAAATTGCAATTAACAATTTCATTGGTGCCGGCGGGGATCGAACCAGGGTTACTCGCGTTCTGTTATATTTACAGCGAGCGTTAACCATCTGAGCTACCACGGCTCGGCTACATCGACTGTTATCCTTTATAATAAATTATTATAATATTTTTTTAAAGAACATTAACAATGCTATAAACATTACTAATATTCCCCTTAACCACTCGTGGTAAACTTAAATTGCTTGTGTTACGAGTGGTTCACGCCAGTAGACGAATGACGGATTCGAACCCACGACCTTTTTGAGTTCGCGGTCCGCGCCCTGCCATTAGGCTACAGTCGCTTAAATTCTATTATTAATTTATATTATTTTCTACAATTTCAGATCTATCAGTAGAGGCCAACATTTCACATCCAAGTATTGCTACGATTGGTAATGTACTGTCTCCATGTGCCTCAGTCATTAAAAAAATGTTCTTCAGAAAAATGGTAAAATAATTTCCACTTTTATTATTTTTTAAAGAAAATTGTTTTTAAATTGTACTATAAAACCTATAACTAGCTAGCCTAATCGTATAAGTAATTAATGCACAAATCGTGCCCGCATGAAATGATGGCAAGAATGCTGGCTGCAATTCTGTGCGGAACAGCCAGACAAATTCTTTGGGCAAAAAATGGGCCAGCCCTTCTGCTCGTCAGATTGTGCTATTAACCGCGGTAAAATGTCCCGTTAGATTTTTTTTGCACTTATTACTCGATGGCCCAATAGGTTAACGACGACGACCCCAACGTCCAGTTTTATTTATTTCTTTCAATTTCAGTTGAATAAATTTAATAATCTAGACCTGATTCTTGAGTTTAAACAAGTCTCCTCCTAAATTACATACTTTAGTATGCATAATTGTAAGTTCTTAAATCTTTATCTGTGTTAAGAAAGAAAGATAAATTATTTTTAGAATAAAACCCGATTCTTTGTTTATTTTGCAGATAAAAAGTAGCCAGGCAAAATCAGTCAAAATTAGGAAGAACACAAAGCAATTATTTATGACAGAAACAGAAATTGAACTTCATAAGAAAATTGTTGCGGCTAAAATACGATTTTGTAAATATAAAACTTAAGCAATGGGGCAGTCAGAGGAATTAAGAGCCGCTAGAAATTTTGTAACAAATCTTTAAATGTGATTGAAAATTGTACAACCTCAACCAAAATTCTAATGCAAATACAATGGCGTGATAATAGCAAGAAATTTAAAGATCGGCGTTTCGCATTACAAGAAAAGTTGATTGCTTATCAATATTGAAACAAAGCCCTAAGGGATACAGATTCTAAAGATTTTTTTTTATTTGACCTGCTCCACAAATGACAAAGTATTGGATAAAACAAACCATCATCCTGGCATCAATCAATCATCAAAACCTACAAAGCGAGGAAAAATATCGTACCAGGATTTATGGATGACGGTCAACTCAGAGTACCCGAATTTGCAAACCATGCTGCATTTACTTTTTCTGCAGGTGTAACAAAAGGACCCGAATTGGCAAAACAATTAAGAAGTGTGTTGCACAAATCTCATGAAGCGAGATTAATTATAGTAGCCTCCATATGTGACCAGGGGACAAATAATCGCCAGGCTATAAAATTATTCTTAGAGGAGACCAGGGGTTAATATATTTAGGAAGAGGTGAAGAGCCCAAAGAAAAAGTAATATTAATAAATGACAAAGAAATAATACCTCTATATCATCTCCCACACCTCTTGAAGGGCATGAGGAATAATCTCTGAACAAAAATTTGAAATATGAGCAAAAGTGGCTAAATGGGAGCATCTGCAAGAACTGCATGATAAAACTCCCATTTTCGAAGGTATAAGAATGGTGACGAAACTGACTGAGAACATAATAAACCCAGAGAAAATTAACACAATGTAAGTGGAGCGTGCGGCTCAAGTGTTTAGCAGAACAGTAGCAACTAGCATGGGACGCTTCGCAAGTAAGAATAACTCTATTTCATTCATCAGTTTTGTCTTAAGAGGACACTCGAAAATGGCTAAGTATATTATTTTTTACATAGTATAGGGGTGACAAACAAGTACACCATCCACTCAATGGTAAGCAGATGCTATGGCTTATAAACATCCACATTTATCCTCCGATTAGGACTCAAAATGTAGATGCGTTATCACCCCTCAGGACTAAGATGGAATGCCTCGTTTCCGACAAAAACGGTCTCCGATTCTGTACACTTACTATACGAAACTCAGCAGTATTAAGCTGGTATTTTACACTGGTATTCTGTAAGAGCGTGGTCCCTCCCCGGTTAAGCGGACACATTCATGCTACGAGGACAATATAGCTGTAGCATGGCTCGACCATGTTTAATTTCACTTTCACTTCAATCCATGCAGTATTACCAGTTATGCCTGCTATTTTTTCACCTTTCTGAATTTTAGCGATAAGGTTGTAACGTTTTTAGCACTGGCTTGCAGTGAAATAAGGAGCGCTCATGGTTTCTTATCATTTATTTAGCTTTTAAAATCTATTTTATTTAAAATTAAGTGTAACTTATTCACTTTGAAGTGTATAAAGGATATCAGAGCAATTATCTTACTCATTTTCAAAGATATTTGAAAAATAAAAACAGTTTTTCTCGTAATTTTTTTCGAGATTCCGATATCTCTAACATAGTTTGTCAGCCAGGACAGGAAAGATTGAAGCATCACAAATTTGTTAATACAAATTTTATTAAAAATCTATTTTTTTTCAGGTCTTGGCATTCTTCCATCTGAATGCACAGACACGGCAACTTACTTCATTTTATGGATGATATATTCGATTCTGTCAATGGGAGTTCAAATAAACTACCATGCGAGGCCGTTATTAGGTCCAGTCACTCCAAGGTCTGCCGTATAAGTAGTATAGGTAGTAGTAGTATAAGCCGTCAAAATTTTCAAAACATTGAAATTCATAAATTTCGCTGGGAAAGTAGTTGCATCTGTCCCTACTCTCAATAATTGGACACTGGAAGCCACTTAAGTATTATTAAAAAAAAACTTAAGGAGGAATACAATATCACGTCCAAACAGATGCGGCACGTAAACCAAGATCCCTTAGAAAATTTTTCAGCGCAATTCGCAGTTATAGGTGCCGCAATAACGAATCCGACTTGCGAGCAATTTGAAAACTCTTTAGCTACCCTTTTTGTCAATAATTTGAACAGTGGTCACATTCAGGCAAAAATTGTGAAAGGGACTCTGTGATGCATTACACTGTGATAGAGATAGATCTATCTCTAGTATATACACAGTAATCTATGCGTTACACTCTTGGTTAATCACAGAATATAGCGAATCTATGTCGACCGGAACCTATGACTTCTCGGAATACATAAATATGACATTGGCTCACCATGGAGGAATTAAAAGAAGATCCAACCGTTATTGCACCCTTTGAATATATTAATTGTTATTTTTAAAAAAATTAAAAAGTGAAATCTTCAAGCGGTGCAATATATGCTAAGTATACTAGTAATTCAGAACGTGAGAGCGAATTTATAAAATTCCGAGAGTATGCTGGTCGAAGTTGGCTTTGCAATCCCAGCTGTAATTTAAATCAGTTATTGAAGGATCTGAAATAAAAACATGAATTTATCAAAAAAAAATATTGATAAGAGATTCTCTAAAGAATTCGAAAAACAGTTATATTTGCTATAGTAGATTTTGAATCGTTCGTAAGTAAAGTTACAGCCTATATACGTCCCACTGCTGGGCACAGGCCTCCCCTCATTTTTGAGAGGGTTTTAGGGCAAGGAAGTCAGCCACGCTGCCCCAATACGTGTTAGCGAGCTTCACATGTCTTCGAAATATTTTTTTCTTATTCCTCAGACATGCCGGTTTCCTCACGATGTTTTCCTTCACCGCCGAGCACGTGGTAAATCAGCACTTAAAATCGTTAAAGTTGCACGTGGTAAATCGTTAATTTTATATAAAAAATAATTTAAATAAAATTTTTAACTAATAGTACAGAAAGAAATGTGGCATCGCTGTCGTCGTGCTACGAGCGAAACGCACTGAAGCCTAAATCGCGATAGCAAAGTTAAGAAGCTACACCGCGCTATATATAGAACAGCTCCGAATTAACACGTGAAGCTTTAGCCGCTGAACACCTTGCCCGGAGGGATATCTCCCCATTTCCTTCTATGGTCAAACAAACATTAACAAAATAACATTTCGAGAATAAATTAACTTCTCCGCTATGAAATCTGTCAAATATTACACCTCATTTTTAAGTGGTGCTGCCTTGGTAGCAGAAAAAGTCGCCATGCCATTGAAAAGACAATTTAGTTAATCATAATCTTTATTTTTTAATTTACAATGGTTGTTTGTTCTACCTTCCTCCTACTCAAACACAAGCTCTGCGCCGTCTTAGGCTAAAAGTTATAATAAACAGTTCAAGAAGTTAAATATTTATCATATCAAAAGGTCATGCGCAAACGGATAAAGCAACATGCCGATCATCGACATTCATTGTCGGGTCGCCAACTGCCTTTTACAATCCGGGACGATCATTTCGCAAAAAATGTTAATAACTTGTCCCATCTCGCATTTCGAATGAGTCTATAATTTTGTCCTCTAACATAACTGTCCCTGTTTCTAATTGATGTTGAAATTTATCCTCATGTATCATAATATGAGGTTTATCCATCTGTCAGCTATGAAGATAAGTTGAGCAGGTTTTTGGTTGAAGATTCATCGCTCCGTATTAATAAAATTTTCTTTAATTTAATTAGTTCGGCTATCCAAGATCTTTTCGATCGCTTGTCTGTGTTTAAAATCTACTACTCACGCTACTGTTATAAGTTATTTTAGTCATAATTATTTTTGAGATTATTTTAACATTTAAAAAAATTGTTTCGTGATAATTGTAATTTTTGGTATGAAATTGTTCCTCTTGGTTTGAAATTTATAAAAAAAATTATTGAATTGGTGCCAAGAAATATAGGTATTATATTTATTCTCTTTGTTAGTGAATATATTTTCTTCCGTAGTACGCATAAGTGCAAACTTAGGATATAGTGGCGTACCATTAGGTGATTGAAGCGTCTTATACACGGTCTACCTCGCTGTACGTCCCGCCAAGGGCATGTGTCACGACGGAAAATGAGTAGGTTTGACGCCAATGCAGGATTAACCACGTAGCAAGAGTAGCAATTGTTACGGGCCCCGTGCAAAAGGGGGCCTCGCGTATCTAATTCAAGGTTCATCACCGCAAAAGTGTAATTTTTTGAGTGAAACTTATTGAGACGTGGTATATTGAATTTACTTGGTGTCACAAAAACGTGAAACGTTACACCTTTTTCGACTAAGACAATCCACGTCAGACAGATTATTTCCTTGGCGAAAATTAATAATAATTTTAAACGGTAAAATCGACTTGACTCACTGGCACTGCGAATAGATGTTTGTTGCATCTCTGGGAGTGCTCTGAGAAATTGTTCGGACTAATTCCAGCCGCACAGTTTCAATCGCACACTGGATAACTGGCGGTCCACCACTAAGCGATTTAAAAAAAAGTTTTCTTTCTCGCACAACTTCCTTGTGGAATCAACTACCACCAGAGATTTTTCCGCACCGATACGACTTAGGGACCTTCAAGAAAAGAGCCTCCTCCTTTTTAAAACGCCGGCAACGCATCGGCAATCCCCCTGGTGTTGCAGCTGTTCACGGGCGGCGGTAATCACTTACCATCAGGTGAGCCGTATGCTCGTTTGTCCTTTTCCTATAAAAAAAAACACTACCATATTAGGATCCGATATGTGGCACTATAACCAAGTTATTAACAAAAATGATATATCTAGTTATGTACGTAAAGGACTTGTGGCGACTCGCATTAATTTCCTGCCCTGCAACAAAGTCGTTTACTTAAATATGAAATCGCTGTCAGTATTCGCGCAATTTCAGATTATTAACCTATTTATTTTTTATTACTATTTTGCACTGTAATTTATGCAGATTATGGGAAAATAATACCTAATTCAATGATCTCATTATGCACCTACATAACATACATAATTATTCTTTTAAACGCGCTTAACTTCACAAAATGTTTAAATATATGTACTTACATAAATAAAACGATACGTACTGATAACGGGGTACTTCGTCTCATGGCCACGCTGCAGCTATATTATGATTGCAGCATGAATGGGTTGGCTGGACCGGGGAAGGACCACGCACTCAAAGAATACCAGTGTCAAATAGCATGCTCAATGGTGTTATGTTTTGCATGGTGAGTGTAGAGAACCGGAATCCCTTTTTACTGGAAACGGAGCATTTCATCTTACTCCTCAGGGGTGGTGTCGCATCTGCATTATGATTCTTTATTGATGATAGATGTAGATGCCTTTCGGCTACAGCATTACTTACCATCAGGTCCACTGTATGTAACTAGGTAAGATACATCATTTTATTTTATTACGCGGATGTTAACTAATTAATTTTTAACATCTAATATAATGGTTTCCCACAAAGTAACGCATTCTTCTATTATTTATATTCTGTATATATTTATATTTCAGATGTGTAGGTTTTGTTGCGACGTCTTTGTTGATAACACATCACGTGAAAAACGTAAATACTATAATTAATATTGTTTCAGTGGTGTTAATTCCATGCAACTTCACTCAAACTAACCCATTAAAATGCGGAAATGAATATATATCTAATATGCTTTCATATTTTAAAAGAGATCAACCGCGGTGTGGCATTTATGTTTATGTGCCTTTAAGCCACATACTTACCGTCACTCAAATTTAAGACGCTGTTAATTCAAATGTTGTCTCTAGCACTTTCAGTCAAAGTGACTGTGTGTCACAGTCGTTGTGCTATGTCGGTCACTCTGGTTCTACTGCCGATATCCTCATTGTTAAGTTTATCACGCAGAGAAACCCTTAGCATAGTCCCTTCCATAGTTGCTGTGCGACCTCGAGCGTCCTCATATGACCAGTAGTGAAGGACCACGTCTCAGATCCACAAAACATCATAACTGGCAACGCGCATCGATTGTACAACGTCGTTTTAAAATTTTGAGGTAAGTATACCTGACAGGATGATGTGACGTAATCTCCCGAACGCTACCAGCCGTGTTGAATCCGTCGATTGACCTCTCGGTCTAATTTGGACTTACCTGTCTGATTATTTGTCCTAGGTAAGCATACTGATCAACAGCTTCGACCTTTGTGCTACCAACAACTACCGGCATAGTGTGAGTGAGCATAGTGCTTCGGTCCTCCAGCGATTCAGCCATTAAGAGTAAGTTAAGGTACTCCTCCATGGAAGGTCACTCTAATAAATAAAGTTATTATTCGTTTATTTACTGGATAGATGAAACTACCAATTCAATATTATTACTTTGTTTTATTACGTAACATATAAACCATACATACATACATACATAAACACTCACGCCTGTCACCCAGCTTTCACTACCATACATTAAAGTAGGGACTAACACAACATTATGAATTACCATACGTGCCTTTTTTGATACATTCTGGTTCTTCACAGTAGAGTGTAGTGCCCCATTCACTCTATTCCCTGCATTTACTCGTCGTTTTATATCCCTATCATATCTACCATCCCTGCTAAATACACATCCCAAATACACAAACTCATCCACTTGCTCAATTAACTCTCCTTCTATTCTTATTTCACATACCGTTTTGCTTTCCTCTCTTTCAAAAACCATCACTTTCGTCTTACTTGCGTTCACTTTCATTCCCCTTTCTTTTAATGCCCAGTTCATTAATGTAACCATCATTTGCAACTCAGCCGCCAATGACGCAAATATGACTTGATCATCGGCATACAAAAGGCATTTGACTGTTAACTCGCCCATTCTTAACCCACATTCTTCATCTTTCAAAGTTTGCAAACCGGAAACAATGCTGCTATAGAAGCTCCGCTGTAATTCCATCCTCGGCTGGGGCCCTGCCGTTTTTAAGGTGCTGGAGAGCCATTCTAATCTCGCTCAGACTGACGTCCGGGATATCATCGGAATAGTGTTGGGTAAGACATGCTCTTGGATCGTTACTCACACTTGCGTGTGGCTCCAACGATGATGTGTACAGCTGCCCATAGAACCTCTCAATCTTACTCAAAATCTCAGGTGTCCCGGAAACGATGCTGCCACACTCAGTCTTCAGCTTTGACAGTTGGCTCTTTCTGGCAGACAGATCTCTGGCAAAGACTTTGAAGCCCTGGTTCCGCTCGATCGCTTCTTTAATACGAGCAGTATTAAAGTTGCGTAAGTCTCCCCGCACGCATTTGGAGATCTGTCTGTTCAGTTGCCTGTATGCTGTCAAATCTGTTGACGATTGCAGGCTCATCTCCCGTCTAACAGCCATGAGATTAGAAGTGTGATCGGAGTTTTTGTGTTCTTCTGCGGCGGGTCTTGCAGAACTTAGCTCCGACTGCATGGACATTTTCCACGAGCTTGTCATTCATATCGTCTACTGCATTGCAATCTTCTAGGCACTGAAAGCGGTTACGTAACTCGAGCTGAAAAGTCTCGGGATTCTGGATTAGAGCACGAGGGGGACGGAGCGTTGACTTCATTAGACGAGACCTCTCCAACTTAACGTTTAGGTTCAGTGTGCCTCTAACCATTCGGTGATCGCTGCCGGTTTTTACCCTTGCGATCACTGAGACATCACTGAACAGTTGGCGTCTGGTCGTCATAATGAAGTCAATCTCATTTTTTGTCGAACCGTCGGGGCTCGACCAGGTCCACTTCCTGTGGGTCCGCTTCTGGAAGAAAGAGTTCATCATAAAGAGTCCCTCTTTCTCCATAAAGTCAGCCAGCTGCTGGCCCCTATGGTTTCGTTGCCCTACTCCAAATTTTCCTAACTTCAGCTCACCGCCTTCTCTTGTGCCTAGTTTTGCGTTGAAGTCTCCCATCAACACCGTGTAAGTGGGTTTTGGAGGAATGCATGGCTCTAGAAATGTCCTCATACTTTTCCTCCACCTCCTCATCGGGATGTGCCGAGGTTGGTGCGTAGACCTGTATGACCTTCAGCGAATACCGTTTGGTGATTCTGAGTATCAGGTACGCGACCCTCGTCGACACACTCCCAATCTTTACAACGTTGTTGACAAGAGACTTGTGGGCGATAAATCCGACACCTCCTTGGGACAGATGGTCGCCCTCCCGGTGAGAGAAACAAGTTGCCGGACTCGAGGATTACCGTGTCCTCCCCCTCTCTTCGGACCTCAGATAATCCAATAATATTCCAGCGCAACTTGTCTACCTCTTCTTCCAGCTCCAGTATTTTCTCGTCAGTCCTCAGGGTGCGTGCGTTATACGTTGCCAGGTCGAGTCGTCGTAGGTGGCAACCGAACCTCCACCGGAGATTCTTAGCACCCCCCGCCCCGCCGTTACCATGGTCGCCACCGTAGCCAGGAATAGCGGAGCCGCCGGGGCCTGGGGTCGTTTATTTGCGTCATTGCTCATGGGGGGATATTTGCCATAGTTGCCACGCTTGGCGAGCGGGTTGGCAACCGCAGTTTTTTATTATGTTATTGTTGTTATTAGGAAGATGCTGCTGCTCATCTTTCTGTGTCCCTCTGTCGCCTCTTACGACACCCACGGTAAGATATGGGGTAGTGGATATTCTCAACCGCCACTACACGGCCACTTTTAGTCATTCAGTGTATGTATTATGATTATAACATATACTAATTGGGGTCTCTGAGGGTGTGCGTTAATTACGTTACATATTGTATATATATTAATAGGTGGGCGATGTGGTCGAGTTGTTAATAAATTTTATATTTTACAATTTAAAAGTTCGGAGGAAATTTGGAGTGATACTCATCTTAATGCCTTACAGAAAAGATTTTTAACTAAAAGTTAAATAGGTAGACTTTTAAATTAAGTACATTTATTAAAATTGTACACATAATGAATAGAATAATGGTAACATCAACATATCGTTTTAGTACATATTTTAGACAAAGTCAATTGTGTATATCAAATTCATTTTAATTATCATGATTGTACACATATTACGATATTACATAAATATACTCTAAGGGTATTATTCAAAAATGGTAAAAAATGATAGTAATTATTCAGTTCAATAATTTAATGCGAGTGATTCACGTTATCCACATAAAGCCGGATTGTCAATATTTAAGACTAGTTAAATCAGATTTTTGAAGTAATTATATCTTCTACTGACTTTAAGATAAACCTTACCTAAAGAATATACTCTTTAATATAAACTTGTATCTAACATACATCATTTTTTTTTCATAATAATTGCACACATACATACTAGGCGTAAAACATTTACAGGAATATAATAAAGTTACTAATGGTAACCAAACACTTGTACTTGCGGCCTGCGCACTAAGCTACGGTCAATTCTCCGCAACTTCTTTAGTCGACTGCGAGCGGGCGAAAAGACTAGTTCATTGTTTTGTAAATTGCGAATGTTGTTTTCGACAATCTAACACTAATTTTATTTAAAGTGACTAAGAAAATGTTGTCTTCATTTATGTGCAAAATACAACTGCGTGGTATATTTACCGCTGGCAAGGCGCCCACGTGATCCACAGTTTTTGTTCTGAATTGCCTGTCTGATAGTATACATAGTAGGTTTACATAGTCTTTGATGGTAACATTGAAATTATGTTTAAAAGTAACACTTTCATTAATAAATGAAATCAATATTATAGGAAGAGATTAGATATATACTAGATTTCGATAATAAAGACTATTTGAATGCAAATTATAAACAAAATACTATCTTATTTTAAGTTCATGTACGTACATTAATTTAAGCACATTAATTGTACACATACTACATAACATTTATTTAGATTGACATTGTTCATTAAAAAGAAATGATAACATTGACATTTTCTTGAATTATGAATTAACATTATACTTAAATATTGTAAAAAATAATTTGCTCTCAGTATTTGCGCAATACCAGATTATTAACGATTTAAAACGAATAAAAGATTTTGCGCTGTAATTTATGCAGATTATGGGAAAACAATATGTAAAACAACGATCTCATTATACACATACTTGACAACATGCAGAACTTAAGCACGTGCATGATATAAGAATTTCATGGTACTTAATAATTTAATACATTTTATGTAGTCAATACAACAAATATTAATAACGATAACGATGAAATTTAAAATTTAATTAAGTCGAAATAAAGTCTTATTGAAAATACCGCTTAGGCGGTACTGATTTACGCTGTGATCGTCAGAGACTTTCTCGAGTGGGCTGTGGGTCCTGCCTTCCTGAAAGATGCGGTACATTATTATGTTGTTCTTGATCACCTGTTAAAAATATTATGGGTACCACAGTTTCATCATTATCGTTGAATCTGTAAAAACATAATTATTCTTTTAAAAGTGCTTAACTTTACAAAATGTTTAAATATATGTACTAACATAGATAAAAATATACTTACTGATAACGGGGTACATCGCCTCGCATGGTACAAATGGCATTAGTGAGAGCTTTTATGTAATTTTTGGCAAGTGTTAATGTCTCTATCTTTGACAGAGTTCGACTATCCTTTTTAACGTGTGGTATAACACGACGAAGCCCCTGAAAACATAACGACATGTCTCGTTACTAAAACAAACAGGTACAAATGTAAACGAGTAAATGGTATTATACTAATAATTTGGTAAGATGTTGACACCCTGTGGTACTCTAGTGTGAGTTAACTTTATTTGTTGACGTTGACTTTATTTTGCTCTGACATATTAACGGAGAGCCAGAACAATTGCTATTTCAGTATCAAATAGCATCTGTTTTGGCTCGCCGCTCACTTAGCAGTCAGCTGCCACAGAGTCTACTTCACCTAAGGATGCCTCGTTTATAGGCGAAACACGTGTCGTATTAGAGACAGTAGTGTATCTATCCTAGTGTAGTGGTGTTGGGATTAGTAGTGAAGGGGATAGTGCACACAGTTGTGGGAAGTGCTCTTCAAACTAGGTAAGATACATCATTTTATATTATTACGCGTTTGTTAACTAAGTGTTACCTAACTAATTAATGTTTACCATCTTTAATATAATGGATTCCCGCAAAGTAACGCCTGCTTCTATAATTTATATTCTATATACAATATGTAACGTAATTAACACAGACCCTCAGACACCCCAATTAGTATATTATGTTATAATCATAATACATACACTGAATTTTTAGTTAAACATTTTTATGCACTGATTATCAAATTAGTTATACTAATTCCGGAAGAATGTTGTGGTCACAGTACAAATCCACGAACGCAAAGACTTTAACGTGCTTGAAATAAAGTTCATTTTTCATTATTTTTATTAAATGACAGAATTAGTAATGATACAAATAAAAATGCACTCGTAAGTCTTATTGCCTTATGTTACGGTCCATTTCGGTTAGTTTGGACTGTACAGATTTAGTGTGTCTGTAATTTACGTAGTTTTAATTATTTTTGGGATAAAAATTATCTATATTAAAAATGATAGAAATCGATTTAGTAAATGATTCTGAACAAACTACTTTCTCAAAGTGCGTTAATTATGTTACGTGTTGTATATTCAGGTGTGTTAGTTTTGATGTAGATGTTGTCTTTCACTGCTGGTTATATCCTAATGGGTAAACTCAACGTCGCTAAGTGCGCTATGAAGAGGGTTTTGTTCAGTTTTTATTTGCGTGATAGACTTTATAATAAGGATATAACCTGCACAGTACAACGGATCAGTAAGCTGAAATGGCAGTGGATCGGCCATATGGCTCGAAGAACCGACAACCAATGGTAAAAAAGGTTTTAGAGTGGCAGCCTCAAAACGGCAAACAATGTGAGGCGGCTTCCTCCACTGGATGGAGTGCTGGTAAGAGATAGAGGAAGTCGATGGGTGCAGGTAAATATGCCTATTTTCAGCAATGGACTTGTGATGGGCTATAATGATGATGATGATTCTAAAACTTAAGCGTCATTACATTTATGAATTAACTAAGCAATTTTCTTTTCTACTTGTTATACAAAAACAACATAACTGACTGTACTTATAATAAAAAAATATATTTCGTAGACTTGTGAGGTCTGCCAAGACACATTGGGGCAGCGCTGTGGACACATGCACTTCCTTGCCCTATGACCATCTTAGAAACAAGGGAAGACCTATGTTCAATGTGAGAAGACTGTGTTCTCAGACTTTATATATTCTTTTCAATTTTATCTCCAACAAAAATTAATAGGTATCTCTATCGTGTCTAACCATCAACAATATGACCAGTAGGTGAGAACTTCAGATGAGTTAATTCCTCTGTGTTAACGCGTACCTACTCTATAACCATTCATCTATTATAGCCTACAAAATCTACTGCTGAACATAGGCCTCCCCCATAAATTGCCGCATAAAATCCCCCCGATTTTGCAGTAGTTGCCACGCTCGACAAGCGAATCGGCAAGAGCAGTTTTTTTATAAATTTGAACGGTTGTTTTATTTTAGTGGATATTCTTACACCGCCACTTCACAGTTACAGCAAATACACGGTAATGCACTCTAATGCATTAAAGTTACTATTTTCTTGTTATCCTACGAACCGCATTTTTTCTCACCTCAAAAGCACGATTCAACGAATGCATTCGCATTCGTTCCCGCTCGTTACTCTCCAGGCGACGAAGATTACGTTCGCGGGCGGAAACTCCGCAACGACGACGTCGTCCCGGCCCCGAAGCGGCAGCTGAACCGCTACTAGCGGCACCTGATGATGTAGAGGTGGCCGGTTTCCGCCTCGGTCGACTAGCACGGCGTAATACTTGCTCATCACTACCACTGCCGCTATCGTAGAACTCTGCAATATAATGAAACTCGGTCAAAAAAAACTTTGTCGAATATAATTAATAGAATCAGGCCTTACTTTGCGAAAAACCATTGTATTGAAAAATGGTTGTCTGTAAAGTCGATTTACGGACGATAGTTTAACGTGACAACGCCATAACAAAACATTCATGAAATGATTGCGTGCTTTTATGAATAAAATCGAATTATTTTTATTGAATTATCACTATTTTGTACGGATAGAAAGAAGGAGTGAAATGAAATCTGTATTGGCTGGAGCGTTCAAGCTGATCGTGCCTTTCGCTCGTTCGTACCGCGCTCTCGCTCCGATCGTGCTCGGTTTGACTGGAGCGTAACGGGACAATGAGTCATAATTTTTCGTGCATGCAGTCGACGTTCGTCGATTTATTAGACGTTGTCACGTCAATGGGTCAGCGCAGACCGAACTGCAAAATGCTTGCGCATGCTCGAGCAAAATTTTGACTAGTCGACCATGCAGGCGGCATCCCCGCGCCTCCATGAGCAAGATCCATTGAAAGTGCTCTGGGTTGCTAAGGGGGCGTGCGTACCCAATTTGATGCCAAAATCCGACGTTGATAGACGTTCAATATGATCGATTGAGACTCCGTGATTTGTGTACATGAAGAACATATTAATGGAATCAGACGTCAGAAAATTAGAAGAACAGTATGGGTAGAAGAAACGTGGAGATTCTTTCCCAAGCATTGGCTTTTAACATACGATCGCTGTATGTTGGACTTGATTTATTGTACAGATACTCAAAACGCTGCAACAAACTTATCAACTTTTCTTCGTCCGTGATTCCGACTTATGTGACGCGCTTATATAAACTAACCACACGTTCAAACAGTTTTTTCGCTGCTGCAATACTGAGCGCGGGCGGTGGCGGTGCGAGCGCGCTCGCGCATGCTCGAACATGCATCCTGCAAGCTCGAGCATCACGTTTGGACGTGTATATAATTTTGCACTGTCTGTCAATAGTCATAAAACTAATATTTTAGTGTTCTCAGAAAATGCTCTGCTCTGCTCTGCTCTTGGTGTGCGCTGACCCAATAAGGTTAAAATCAATTTGCTAAGATCTGCGTAATAAAATAAAATATAAGGATGTGTCTTACCTAGTTTGAAGAGCACCTCCAGCCCTCACTCAATCGCTTGCACTGTCCCCGTCACCACTATATTAGGAAAGACACACCACCGTTGATTATATGACACGTGTTTCGCCTCTATGCGAGGCATCCTCTGGTGAAGACTGCTGTGAACGATGGCTAACCGCTATCTTAGTAGTGATTTTGGTATTAGTGATGATAGGATAGTGAACGCAATTGAGGGAGGAAGAGAAGTGCTCTTCAAGTTGGGGTGACACATTATTTTATTTTATTACGTGAATTACGTGGATTTTAGCAAATAAATTTTTAACTACTCTACTTTACACTCCTCAATTTTAAGATGTCGTTAAGTTACATGCAAGAAGTTATGGTGTCAAAGTCACTTTGACTTAAAGTGATAGAGACAGCACGATACTTTAACAACTTGTACTAATATTGTATTATACTTGTATTAATATTGAGTAGCATTTGAGTATTTAGCCTGCGCCCTCCTTTCTGCCAAGGAGGGTCGCGTCCGTTTACGGCTTAAAGATCTCTCGTCAGATCGTTAAGCCAATCCCAAGAAAGGCGGTGTTTAGTGGGTAAAAGTCTCCACATAACCACACAGTCGGCTGTGTGGTATGCTATGAGCATTCACCACCTCCTTCCCCCGTAACCGGAGGGTTGCCCTTATTTGCTTCGGTCGCAAAAAAAAGTATTTGACCATTAAACTCATAAAAAAAAAACAGGATATTTGAAGCTCTACGGTTTGTTAACAATTTATAATGAAGGTTTGCGGTTCACTACTGTGCGATTTACGCGGAATTTTCCGCCACGCACGACCGCGGAATAACCGCTAACAACAGTAAATTCTAACCGCTGCTAGTGACTGTAAATTCCACAGCATTAACTGCCACCAGAGGTATTTCCGGACCAATATGACTTAAGGACCTTCAAGACAAGAGTCTACTCCTTTCTAAAGGGCCGGCAACACACCTGCAGTTCCCCTGGTGTCGATGGGCGACGGTGACGAAACTTATCATCAGATAAGCCGAAGCTCGTTTGCCTGCTTTTCCATAAAAATATATTGTAATAACGTATGAAATATACCTATGTGTTAAAATTGTTAGCCATGAGATGGCGGTGTAAAATAATCAATTCTACACACCATTTCGTTCCGTGGGTGCTGTTGGAAGCACCTATGGTAATTACAGAAAAATCTTGTGGCTTTCGATAGGTGATGATATTATCATCATCATCATAAAGCCCTTCACAAGTCCACTGATGAACATGACCTCCCCCAAAAATTCCATAAAGCATGGTCTGAGCCACCTGCATCCATCGACTTCCTTCCATGTCTTCTCGCATGATGATATAACCATCTTAAAATATTTAGACTGGCGACGGGCAGCACTGCCACCATCCACAATTATCCCTTCAACGAGGGAGGTCATGAGGCTATGTTCATCAGAAGGCTTATAGGCGGGCTGATGATAATGAAAATATGGTATAATGCAATTGACGAATGATTGCGTGACCATCATAAATGAAGCTGAAAAAAAATTCTTAAGGTTTGGTTCCACTTAAACAATGTTATATATATATATATATATATATATATATATATATATATATATATATATATATATATATATATATATATATGTGTGTGTGTGTGTGTGTGTGTAATTTGCTATTTATTTGTACCGTGTTAATATTGCTGATTGTACGAGTATTATGGCAAATAAAATATTTTAGTGTTAATATTTTGGCTAAGGATGGAAGGAGGCTAAGGCCATTGTGTTTTTGGTTATTTTTCCCACTTTACCGAAGAGTCAATCGGTAGTATTTAGCAGTTAACAAGAAAAAAAGTTGAATTGAAGATGAACATGGGCTGTCACTTTTCAAAATGATATCGTTTTCCGACCTCCTCGCGGACAATGCTGCGAGTGAAAGCTAGTTCCTATAAAAGTCAATATATTTAAATAAAACTAGTTTTTACGGATGTTATCGGCGTACATTAAATAATTTTATATTCCCGACGTTTCGAGTACTTTATAGCACCCATGACACCATGGGTGCTGTAAAGTACTACATATATATATACATATCACATCAAATGTGAAGAATCGAAGCTCCGGAAAGTCTGCAGTCTGTGAACACACACAGGATCGCCCCCATCATTACATCGGATTTGATAGACGACAAGTTCTTGCTAAAGAACACCGATTCCTCCCAAGGATGATTTGCGAGGCTATTGAAAACATCTGCTTGGGACCCTATAATTAATAAAATTAAAACCCAACCCAAGCATACGACTGCAAGTCTTCAAGATACTATAAGTTCATACTGCGTACTGCGTAATTCGGAGTAAAATTTAATAATTTTAATCTGGAGTTAGCCGCCGTTAACTGACATTGGGACGTAGACCACCTCAGTCCCGTCCCCCAACCCCCGTGACCACAGGTACTATAAAGTACCTACTTGAAACGTCGAGAGTATAAAATAAGTTAAGGTCCCTGACCAACATGTTGCGAAAGTGCGTTTTTCAGACTCTATTATCTCATTAGTTATGAAAAATAAACTACATCTAAAAGTACATTATTAATGTTCGATATCTTATCATCACATTCCACGTTCTAATTTATTTTTATGTGCTATAAATACATTTAAAATCAACTTTTAAAAATGACTAAAATTCTTGATTACATGCATCTGTTGCTAAACGCAACGCTCTAATCATTTGAGGATAACACTAATGGATAGATACATAAAATCTATATTCTCCACGTTTTATTTAAATTTTTAAGTTCGTTTTTTCTCTTTTAATTGAAATAATTCCGAAAATTGTGTGACTTCTATGATAAAGGTGCGTGCGCAGAGTGCGGGCGGCATTACGCTGCATGCGTTCGTAGGAGGTGGCCGCGTCGCTGGTCGCCGCGTCCGTATTTCGCTGCAAACATAATATTGAGTCCAACCGATGCGCTTACGTCACGGTATATTGTAACTCGGCCGTATCTTAGAAATAAATCTTACAGCCGTGCGGTACGTTAACATGCGATAGGGCTGCCTGCCTCCAGCATTTTTACATTTGCCCATTGATTTATGTGTTTTATAACTCAATGCATTTTCCTACTTTGTGTTTCCATTTAGTTTTATGATTGTACTTAAATATACTTTTTTATATAAACAAATATATAATAGGTACTTTGTGAATTGAATAGGAAGTGTTCAATAAAAATGCGTGTCGTTTTATGATTGGTAGATTTAATTAAAAAACCATGTTTATGTTTAAATAACAAATCGGTCTTATAAATTTGCGGCCGAAAAATATTTGCGCCTCGGCTGAGACGTACTAAATGCTTTATTATTAAAATTTATATTTTAAATATAAAAAATCCGCATTATAATATAAAGCTTAATTAAAAATTGTTTTGGAAAACATGGACAAGTTGGAGTAAAGGAATATCTTTTACTTGGTCATAGATATCTGCAGCTACTTTACAATTTATATGTTTGGTTTTAAATGAAGTTTGGATTTATTATTTTTTTATTTCTATTCTATTTTCTTAACGGGTCCTAGGAAAGGAATTATCCACCGCCCTTCCCCACTGCGTGTTGGCGAACTTTGCATGTCTTCGAAATATTTTTTTTCTTATTTCTCAGACATGCAGGTTTCCTCACAATGTTTTCCTTCACCACTGAGCACGTGGTAAATCAACACTTAAAATTGCAATTACAATATTATTGGTGCCGGCGGGGATCGAACCCGGTTTGCTCGCACACTGTGAAATTTTTAGCAAGCGCTAACCATCCGAGCTACCACGGCTCCTTTCCTCTCGAGCTAGAGACTTTATTTTATTTATCGTCAGGCCTGTTGGTCTAGTGGTTAGTGACCCTGACTGCTATGCCGCAGGTCGTGGGTTCGATTCCCACCCAGGACAAATATTTGTGTGATGAGCACGATCATTTGTTCTGTGTCTGGGTGTAATTTATCTATAATATTTATGTATTTAGAAATATATAAGTATGTTCATCAGTTGTCTAGTAGCCATAACACAACCTCTGCTTAGCTTGGGACTAGATGGCGTTGTGTGATAGTTGTGGAATATTATTATTTTTATGGGGTAAGGTCAATGGAGGCTATTGCAACTATGGGGCTAAAGCAACCAACAGCGATATCTTCTATTCTATGGTTTTTTAAATACAATGCAATCTATTGGCATGGAGAAAAATCATAGTTTAACCTATCATAAACAGGTAGCATCACTTGGATCGAAACTGTTTGACTTACCAGAGCTTTTTTGTTAGTCGCCATTTTGATCTCGTGTTTGTTGGAGTGCGTCTCATCAACTTTCAACAAAAAAAAATACTTATCGTGCATTTTAAGCAAGGGTTTATACAACAACATAGAAAAACTAACGGTAAGTACTCTATAAACTTATTTTTATAACGTTAGATCCTTTAAATCGTAAGATAATGTAATAGTTACATTAGCCTCAATTTACCGCGTTGTGGGGCTATTGTGTCTAGTTATTTTAGTTACAATAGCCCCTTTGCGTTTGTATAAAAATAAAAATGCTTGTGATGTCGAATGTTGATAGTAAATCAATACAATTACAGCACGATCTGAATACATTCGGGACCTGAGTAAATTGCTTAAATAAAGGGTAATGCATGGCACTGCCCCCACCGTAATATACTCCATCGTTTTATTTATTTTATGTATGTTTACAGTAAGAACATAGTGTTCTCTTTTATTTTTATGTTTTTTCGAGATATTTGAATTTAACTATCATTTTTTTGTTTAAAAGTTTGTTCTCATTTATTTCACTTGTTTTAGATGGTCCAAAATTATATTAAGAAAAATGAAAAGAGCTATTCAAAAGAAAAGCTTCTCGAGCACTCGAGTTAGTTAAAAACAAAACGTTAAATAGCTACGAGGGATCAAAAAACTTTAATATTCCGAGATCCTCATAGGAAAATTTAATAAATATTTGCCATTGCTTTAGTATTTAATTTAATTAAGTTTATAGTCCTCATAAATAAATGTGATAAATATGTACCATTGATTTAATAGTGAAGTGATTCGGTTTGATTTAGTATTATATTAAGTATATTATTCTTGTATTTAAACTTTAAAAATGTGATTAATATGTACCATTGATTGAAACACAGTGATGATTACCAACTGCTAACGCGTATGTTATTTTTACATCTGTTTTTTTTTTCAAATTATGCATAAATCCCTCTAAAATGTGATGAATATTATGTTCCATTGATTGAAACACAAAGTGATGTTAAGCTAAAGTAGTTATTTTTATATCTGTTTTTTCAATTAAGCATAAAGTCCTCATAGGAAAATTTGATAAATATTTTCCATTTAAATTTTTTGTCCTCTAATAAAATGTGATTTATATGTGCTGTTAATTTAGTATAAAGTGAATTCAAATAAATATAAATTAAAAACAATACATAGTTTTATTTCACTTAGTCACCCATCATATTATCGATTACCTTCACTTTTTTACAATTTATCGATATGTTTTACGCCTACACAGCACTAATCATATAGAAAATAGTCACATTAGCCCCCAAAAATACAAAATATACTTTTAGTCGTATTAGGACTTGACTGGTTCAACTTAGAGATCATTTTTGCGAAAATTTCACGCTGGAGGATCATGCCTCTGATTCTGAGCACATACGCTACAAAAACGAATAAGTTATTTTAAACAGTTGCATTTACCCCAACATGGGGCTATTGCGACTTTTTCTGCCGGCATGGGTTAATATTAAGATTTTGGGTAAATCATACAGCTTTTCATCATTATTAAAGGTCGATACGAATCTCCGTTATATGCCTTCTTAATCTTATAGTTTTAATATATTAATCCAATAAAATAAGGTGGACATTTTTAGCAAAGGGTAAAATTTTTTTTTAGTTGCAATAGCGTCCATTGACCTTATCTATATAATTTTCTCACCTGCTTGGGTGCTATAAATATATAATTATAAATTAAAATGAAAAGATAAATATACATAAATATCAATAAAATAAATACAAAAACTACATAAATAAATAAGATCCAACCAGATGGGAGCGCTCGGCAGGGGAGACCAAACGGCCGAGGGTTAGGGGGAAAGGGAAAGAAACCGGCGGACGATGCGGGCGGTATCGAGAATATTATTATTATTATTGGGGTATCTGTATAGTTTTCTCATCTGGTTGATTTTTATAAATATATAACTATAAATTAAAATGAAAAGATAAATATACATAAATATCAATAAAATAAAATAAATACAAAAAATACACAAATAAATAAAGATCCAACCAGATGGAAGCCCTCGGCAGAGGAGACCAAACGGCCGAGGGTTAGGAGGAAATAATATTATTATTGGGGGGTATCAATATAGTTTTCTCATCTGGTTGGGTTCTAATAATACATAATTATAAATGAAGATGAGAAGATAAATATACATAAATATCAATAACATAAAATAAACATAAAAATAAATAAATAAAAGCCCAACCAGATGGAGGCCCTCAGCAGGGGAGACCAAACGGCCGAGGGTTAGGGGGAAAGGGAAAGAAACCGGCGGACGATGCGGGCGGTATCGAAGAGCACCGCCTTCTGCATTTGAGCCTGGAGCGGTCCGTCACGTAGTCCCAGCCGCCTCAGATGACCCGAGAGGCTGACTGGGATTAGCCCGTTCGCAGAGACGACTACAGGAATAATTTCGGTCGGCAGACCACCCCACATGTCGGTCACCTCGTGAGCCAGGTCCAGATATTTTGTTTGCTTATCTGTTTCGGCTTTCACGAGGTTCTCGTCATACGGAATGGTAATGTCGACCAAAAATATCCTTGACCGTGCCCGGTCCATCAGCACAATATCAGGCTTATTCGCAAGAATAGTCCTGTCTGTGATGATGGCCCGGTCCCAATAGAGCCTGGCGCGATCATTTTCGAGCACGGCTTCCGGCAAGTACTTGTAATACAGCAATTTCCGAGACACGAGACCGTATTTCAGAGCGAGCTCCTGGTGAAGAATTTGGCTACTAGGTTGTGCCTGTGCAAGTACTCAGAGTTAGAAAGCGCCGAACAACCGGAGATGACATGCCTAAGTGACTCACCGGGATGGCGACAAGCTCGACAGATGTCGACAGTGCCATCCCTTAGGATGTATCTCCGATAGTAGTTGGTCTTAATAACCTGATCCTGTATTGCACAGACAAAGCCCTCGGTTTCCCCGAAGAGATCACCAAAGCGTAGCCAGTGGAGGGAGGCTACTGTGTCTACGAAAGGCTAATGTAGAGCCTCGTAGAACCTCCCGTGGAGCTCCTTCTCCTTCCATACGGTCTCCCGGTCGGAAATGCTCTGTACTGCCGGGTCTTGCCATTGCTCGTTGGCTAAGGATAGAGGGGTAAGTCATTTATCACAAGAAATGATGTCCTTATAGAATGGATCATCCGATTCCGCGATTATGCATGGTGAGCGCGCTCAAGAAGCCACGACCACCATGCTTCCGCGGCAAGTACAGCCTCATTACCGACGATCTCGGATGATGCATCCTATGGGACGTCATGGTAGTGCGGACTTTTCTATCCAGGGCGTTAAGTTCAGTCTGAGTCCACCTGAGTATACCAAAGGTACACATGAGGACAGGCATGACCCAGCTGTTATATGCGTGTGCCTTATTCACACCGGACAAAAGGCTGTTAAGCACTTTGGTCAAGCGTGCATAAAACACGTCGCAAACTGACTGTTTCATACCAGTCTCATCGATACCGATGTTTGTGACATACCCAGGTATCGGTATGTTTCAGCCTCGGAAAGGGTTCTTAAGTTGACGGGCATAGATAAGTCTATGCCCTCAGAGTTAGCAACCCTTCCCCTTTCAACATGGAGGACCGCACACTTATCCTTCCCCAGCTCCATTCCAATGGAATTGCTAAATTCACAAGTGATGTTTAGCAATTCCATAAGATGGGAGCGACTGGAGGCGAATAACTTGAGGTCATCCATATAGAAAAGGTGGGTCACTTTTGTCCCTCCTTTCCGTAGCTGAAATCCCCTCCCGGAGCCCTCCAGTAAGGTACTGAGAGGGTTCAGAGAGAGGCAGAACCAGATTGGACTCAGACAATCGCCCTGGAAGATACCCCTTCTTATCCTTATGTGGTTCTCCGCAGCCATCATCCGCTCGCCCAGATGACAAAATATCGTACTTCACTGCCCCATACACTGCTCGAGGAAGTCTCTAACTGTACAGTCTATCTTGTACAGCTCGAGGACTCTCTTTAGCCATGTATGGGGCACCGAGTCGAATGCCTTTCTGTAGTCTATCCAGGCGGCGGAGAATTTCCGACGGTTGCGTTTCACCACTTTGCCAATGACCGCGTCAATGAGGAGTGGTTCCTTGGTTCCACGACCACCGCCCCGACATCCATTTTGAGCGCGCGACATCACCTGATTATATTTTTATATTATTATTATTATTCTTTTTTTTTCTATATAGTTTTCTCATCTGGTTGGGCTATATAAATACATAATTATAAATTAAAATGAAACGATAAATATACATAAATATTAATAACATAAAATAAATACAAAAATACATAAATAAATAAAAGCCCAACCAGATGGAAGCCCTCGGCAGGGGAGACCAAACGGCCGAGGGTTAGGAGGAAAGGGAAAGAAACCGGCGGACGATGCGGGCGGTATCGAGGAGCACCGCCTTCTGCATTTGAGCCTGGAGCGGTCCGTCACGGAGTCCCAGTCGCCTCAGATGGCCCGAGAGGCTGACTGGGATTAGCCCATTCGCAGAGACGACTACAGGAATAATTTCGGCCGGCAGACCACCCCACATATCGGTCACCTCGTGAGCCAGGTCCAGATATTTTGTTCGTTTATCTGTTTCGGCTTTCACGAGGTTCTCGTCATATACCTATTTTTTTTATTATTATTATTAGTATTATTTTTATTATTATATTAATTATGATAATAAAAATATATATATTTATTATTATTATTATTAGTATTATTATTTATGGTACAATTTTTGTCGCATGCCAGCGCTTACTTTTGGTTCTGTCAAAAAGTTGAGAAACGTTCGTGAACGTCAGAATTGTGCAAATGTTGGTCGCGGATATTTTACCTGCAGTTCAAAATTTTATTGTGTGAGTATTTTAAACTATTTTTACGGATTTGATGAACCATATTAAATAAAAAATAGTCTCCTATCTTTTTCTCTATGTTTTGATCTCCTAAAACGAGTTTGAGTTGGTAAAATCAAGGCAAACTTAGGGTAGGGTTGTCAATTATTATTTTGATAATAAAACTAGTGAAATTCCGCGGTTTTATATGCGCAAGCGTGAACGTAGTTAGAACATAATATAACCTTTATGTTTTACATAAATATCCTAAAAAACTTATTATTTTAGTATTTTACTAAGTACCTATAAAATTAACAAGTTTATTGCATTTTTATTTGAGTAATTTTTTATGCAATTTCTTTATCTACGTCTATTTTTAGGAACCTTTATTTAGTCTGAATCATACATAACACTATATTACTGATTTACTTACTTATACGTAGTTTTCTTTTTTGCAGTTACAAATATCTTGTGAGGTTGAAAAAGGCAGTAATGAAAAAATAATAAGAATAACAATAATTGACGTCAGCCACTTCTTTTCATAAAAATTTCAGATCATGGTCCATTAGGTTGCAGCTTCACCGAACCACAACTTATAATAATAATAATAATAACAGTAATAATATAATATTATTTTGTATTTATTTTATTTTATTGATATTTATGTATATTTATCTTTTCATTTTAATTTATAGTTATATATTTAAATATTTATAGAATCGAATCAGATGACAAAATTATACGGCTCCAACGATTTTAGCGACGAACGCTTGGATTTATTTTTAGAAAATGTCCTTTTGTCCACGTTTTCAGGTAATAAAAAAACTGCTACAATATAAGAAGGTAAATTTCGACAAATTACTAACGGTCGTTATAGCTCAGGTGGTATGTCGGTCGGGCGTGATATCGGAGTTCCGTGGTTCGCGTCTTGGCTTTGGTCCTGCTTTTTTAGGGTTCCGTAGTCAACTAGGAACCCTTATAGTTTCGCCATGTCTGTCTGTCCGTCTGTCCGTCCTCGCTTAATCTCTGTGACCGTTAGCACTAGAAAGCTGAAATTTGGTACCAATATGTGTATCAATCACGCCGACAAAGTGGTAAAATAAAAATTGGAAAAAAATGTTTTATTAGGGTAGCCCCCCTATATGTAAATTCGGAAGTGATTTTTTTTAATTTCAACCCTAACGTGTGATATATTGTTGGAAAGGTATTTAAAAATGAATAGGGGTTTACTAAAATCATTTTTTGATAATGTCAATAATTTCGGAAATAATCGCTCCAAAAGTAAAAAACAATGTGTCCCCCCCTCTAACTTTTGAACCATAAGTTTAGAAAATATGAAAAAAATCTGAAAAGTAGAACTTTATAAGGACTTTCTAGGAAAATCATTTTGAACTTGGATGGAAACAGGTACCCACTACCGGGAACAGTTACAGGAGCGCGGAGCGCTGTTAGAGCGCGAACATAATGGATACCCACCTTTAAAACACATAAGTGGGAACACTTATTGTGACGGACGGGAAACTACGGAACCCTACACTGAGCGTGGCCCGACACGCTCTTGGCCGGTTATTTTCCTTTTTTTTTCAAGTTCCCTTCTTTTGTGAGAAAATCTATTATTTCAAACCCTTTTTTTAGTAATTTTTAAAAATACGAAAATTTTAATTTTAAAAATTTAAAAAAAAGCTATTTAGTTACTAATGCTATATTTATTATTTTAATAATTACCTACCCAGTAGGTAAATATTAAAATAATTAATGTAGCATTATAAACAGTAAATCTCCCTCAAACTCAATTTACTAATATTGTTCCTAAATAAGGAATAGCAGATAAAAGATTTGTAGGTAATAACTATTGCTCCTCAAAATTATATTTGACCTCAAGGTAAAACATATCCTAAAATTCAGTAGCTAAATAAAATAATAATACCTACTATTCAAGTATATTTTCAATATGTAAGTAAATGAAAATAACAAAAATGAAGCACCATTAGCATGTAAAGTTCGAATCCATAATTAATATTTCGACAAATATTATAATTTACACTATAAAAAGCTAATTCAATATTAGCAGTATAGTATATAGTTAAAAATAATCAAAATAGTCATTTTTATTAATTAGATAATATAGTAGAATACATAATTCTAATATAATGCAACTAATATACCGAATAAAGAAAATTAAAATACATTTATCATTGTACACCGTGTCTATTTCCATAGAATAGTTCATTGACATTGAAAAAATAATACTACGTTCGTAGCAGTAGGTGGCGTCTTGAAGATTTCTTACGCGATACATTGTAGCGAGCGTCGACGGACCAAACGCTCAAGGTCGTTCGCTGGAGGTTTCGCCTTAATATACGCTAATAAAACCGTAAAAACTGGCTTTATTTAAATGTGTAGTGTTCGCGTAAATATAAAAAATAATTATGTCAATACATTTTTATTTTATCCAATTATTACAAATTACAATTACTATTTATAAAAAAACAACAAGCTAATTTTTAGTCGAAACCTGAAAGTAACAGCATGGCAAGAAAATTCGTTGTCTTTACTTTACAAGGATTATTTTTTAAGTATGTACAGACTTTATTTCTTAAAAACGTTTTGTAGGGTTAGTGTTAAAAAATAAAATATCGAGGCTAACCGATCAATAAAGTTACACTTGCGTGACTTTTGAAATGTAAAATCAATTATTTTGCTTATTGTTCCGGTAAAATTTTATTATATTTTTATCACGTGTACTTGGCTCATGCTGCCAAGTTATGAACCCTCAATTCAATTTAAAGCCTTTCAAACAACAAAAAACAAAAGAGAAAGATGAGGTTTTACCTCATTTTTCTCTTTTGTTCATAAATAGTTCACGGCTGACCATGACCCTGTCCTATACAAGGTTATTTTTCAAAGATTAGTCAAATTTTGAGCTTAAGTTCAAATATATAAATAATGATATACCGTTATTGCAATTTTTTAAAATTCGAGTAAATAAGGTTTTTACTTTTATTTGAAATTATCCCAAATTAAATGTGATTTATGGGCAACAATGGTTTTTGCCTACCAATATTAATTAATTATTCTTCACCAATTTTTCTTCACCATTTGCCTGTATCACTTAATATGAACCTTCTCTGCAAATTTGGCCGGTTATTACACAATAACCCTGTATGAGAGAAGATCTGTCCTAGTCTTCACGTAAGACAGGCGGTTTAGCGATCGTATTATCAGACGTCTTCTACTTTTGATGCTGCTGATTGTCGATTTGAGGATTTTAAATCTACACTCGGTTTTTATAGAAGCAAAATTGTTTATAAATAAGTTTCTTATAAGAGGAAGCCTCTAAAACACTTGATTCTGATATCTCAAAACTCCAACTTATAAAAAGGTTTACCTACACCAAGGTTACTCTACACTATTCCCAAGTGACAAAGGTATATTTTATAAGGATCGGGACGAAGGAAATTGAGCCAATGGGCTGCGGCGTGCGCTGAAATTAATTTTGTAAAGTGCATATTAATTAAATAGCTAAAACATATTTATTCACTTGTTGCACTGGTCTGCTTTCTGGTATAAATAAAAAACGATTTATATCACTAGCTATCGGAGGCTCTATGGTTGTCAGATTTTCAATTCTCCTAGTCACAGTACGAAATTGGATGGTGAGTTCTGATAGACGCCACATAATGTTTATATTGTATTACATCTTTTAATGACCATATACAACATGCAAAGTGGAAATACAGGACCTTGTGTTGATGCAGTCTTTGAGGCTGCAATAATTATAATGAAGCTTTTATAATGAAGAGATGACACGCGTATACAAATAACACAGGTAATAAATATGCCACAATCGTAAGTTTTTTTTATAAGATATATTTTTACGAGCATACTGTCCACCTGATGGTAAGTGGATACTGTAGTACATAGACCTCTACATGTATCCTCGATTAAGAATCAAAACGCAGATGCGTTGTCACCTCTGAGGACTAAGAAGGAACGCCTCGTTTCGAGTAAAAAATGGTCTCAAGATACTATACGAAACACAGCAGCATTAAGCTGCTATTTTACGCTGGTATTCTGTGAGAGCGTAGTTCTTCCCCGGTCGAGCCGACCCATTCGTGCTACAGCCATAATATAGCTGCAGCGTGGCTCTACCACGTATAAAGTGTAACTGTTAGTCACTCACTATAAAATCCACGTTTGCAATAATATCACTAACTCTTACATAACTTATTTGCATTGATTATATACACATACGCATAACGTACATAAGGACGTAACATACATAAGGTATATCCTTACCGCGAGTATCAGAAATCGTGGTTTCACCTACAAGCATTTCGGCCTTAATTGGAGTGGTCAAGAATAGTATTAGTAATGTAATCAGCATTGCTAGTTTTATAAAGTGTAATACCGTATATCTTTAAGCTTAGAGCCTTGGTATGCTATTCTTCATCCCTTCTATATCCTCTTTCTCATACTAAGGAAATTTTTGCATTAATGTATAATTTGTATATTTTACGTATAATTTAATGTATACCACGAACAACACGAGTCTTAAATACTGAATTTAAAACTTTATTAACTAAATAAAAGAGATAGCATATTGTCTGACTGAATGAGTATAAAGAATGGGAGACTATTATTTTATCAGTATTCAAGGGTAACAATCCATCAATAGTCTTCTTCGGTTTATGGAATTCAGCTGTAGATGATGATGAGACTAAGCATATAACTTCTTACTACCATGTGGCTTGTAACTTAGTTTTTCACTCCCTTAATAACCTACAATAGCACCGTCAACACGTATTTCATGGGAAACCAAACAAGGTGTATTGAGGTCGATATTACACTACATAATATATACAATTGTAATATTAAAGTAGTCTTCTGATGGGATTCGAACCTTAGGTTCATGAGGCGCAAGGATTACCAAAAACAATGAGTCTTATATATTTAAATTATAACAAAGGTATTAATGTTGACGTCAGCTACTATTATTGCCACGAAAACCTTTACTCAGATAGAGCGTCTCTTTATTGCGTGCACTTTATTTGCGTTCTCTGGTCACGAATCACGTCATCGAAACATGGTTATATTATATATGTTAAAGTAAAGACTAGCGGCAAGGATGGGGAATACCCAAAAAATTATAACAGTACTATTTTACAAGCTATAAATTAGCTTGACCCGTATGTTAATATGTTGTATTTCGAACCATTTACCAGAATTGCATTTAGAAATTAAAACTATTACACCTACTTCTTAACCTGGAATTTTGCATAATAAGAACCTATGACAATACAATAATTTCATGATTATGACCTAATATTCTCAATAGGATTATTACAGTCCATGAACAAGTTGGTGTTGGTTGAGTAAATACCACTGAAGGGTGAATTTGCCTTAATCGCCACGGTTAGCAGATTGGCGATTGCAGTGACGTCTTGCACCTTTGACGCTAGAGCTGACGCATTGATGCATTCCAAAATTGCATCAGCTTACATGAATTATAGTTCTATACTCTTCACGCCGAGCAAACGGATTAATATGAGCACCGTGGATACCGTCACTAAGGCCTACCTTCCAAATTTAATCCCACACATTCAAATTTTGCAATTTTGGTTAGTGGTTTCTTTTAATCGGTGGTCAGAGTATCAAGCCCTTTGCTATTTTAAAAAATAAGTTAAGTTACAGCCCTTTAACGTCCCACTACATGGTAAAAAGAGGCCTTTATATTTCCGAGAGAGTTATACGGATATACGCTACGCTACTTCAAAGTATGTGTTAGGTACGATATTTATATGCATTCAATTATTGGTGGTGATAGCGTGTGCGTGTACGTGTGTGCACGTGCGTGTGTGTGTATCAATATTGTCAACAAGTGGTAAAATTAAAAATGTTGTACCAACCGACTTCAATACGACTGAATCAATCAATGTATTCAAAGTCAATTAAATACGCATTATTAAAGATAACTCAAATACTACTGGTCAGATCTTTATTAAATTTATATGGGGCCACACGAGAAGCACCAGCTTTCAGATAAAAAAAAGATCATCATCAAAATCCGCTCGTGGTTCATTCGAGAAAAGTTATGAGATAACACACGTGAAAAAAGAACATACAGTGAATTGAATACCTCCTCCTTTTTGAAGCCGGTAAAAATGAAACTGAATATTTGGCAACTCATCTGAAAATGAGAGTAAGAGTTTGTGCAACAACTAGTCCGTACATACGTCTACTGAACTCTGATATTACGAATAAGTACGTGACGTGACTGCACGCTTGATAAACTATTTACGTAAGAACTTGAGTGCAGACCAATCGATTTAATATGCACCGCTACGGGTGATTTCCTTAATGCTTATCAGCTTCACACTAGTCGATTCTTGTAGAATGATTAGGTTCCTTAACGTTTGTTTTAATGTTAAAAATAGATGTACATATTATATACATTTTCATACGGTTTGTTATAAGTAGTAGTTAAGGTTTATAATGCTTTGTTGTAATATTTTAACGAGTCTGCCTAAAATGTATACAAAGGGAGAAAAAATCTAGTCCATATTTGACTATTATCTTAAGTAGCTGCTAGAGCATATATTATCACCATATTATTATAATTTGTGACCATTGACATTGTAAAATTACTTTTGAATAACCGGCCAAGAGCGTGTCAGGCCACGCTCAGTGTAGGGTTCCGTAGTTTCCCGTCCGTCACAATAAGTGTTCCCACTTATGAGTTTTAAAGGTGGGTATCCATTATGTTCGCGCTCTAACAGGGCTCCGCGCTCCTGTAACTGTTCCCGGTAGTGGGTACTGTTGTTTCCATCCAAGTTCAAAATGATTTTCCTAGAAAGTCCTTATAAAGTTCTACTTTTCAGATTTTTTTCATATTTTCTAAACTTATGGTTCAAAAGTTAGAGGGGGGGACACATTGTTTTTTACTTTTGGAGCGATTATTTCCGAAATTATTGACATTATCAAAAAATGATTTTAGTAAACCCCTATTCATTTTTAAATACCTTTCCTACAATATATCACACGTTAGGGTTGAAATTAAAAAAAAATCACTTCCCAATTTACATATAGGGGGGCTACCCTAATAAAACATTTTTTTCCAATTTTTATTTTACCACTTTGTCGGCGTGATTGATACACATATACCAATATGTTACCAAACTTCAGCTTTCTAGTGCTAACGGTCACAGAGATTAAGCGAGGACGGACAGACGGACAGACAGACTTGGCGAAACTATAAGGGTTCCTAGTTGACTACGGAACCCTAAAAAAGGTGAAGAGGTTTTTTTTCCGAACCAGTGGTAAAGTAAAAAATGACTTTCAATGAGAATTACAACACGTAATCTATATAGAATTAAAAAAAATTCTATTCTATTCTATTATTTCGCTGGACTGCGTGATATCTTTTCTTCTGGATAGGATTCTATTCTCTTTTTTTCTGGTTCCATTCTCAGGAACGGGTAGAGGTATCAAGTTGAAATATGTATCAAACACTAGGAAGCGAGGTCCCACAGAAGAAAACGAATATTCCGCAAATCGTTAATTTGTATTTTTTGCTTGCACATAAAAATAGTTTTTTTCGATTACAAACCTACACTGGCAGTTGAAGCATCGACCATGATATAGCAGTACTTTCATTGCAAAGTTGAGTTTGTTTACTCACCTTAGTTTTTGTTATTTTTTTTTTTGTGTTTACGTGATATCTTCGTCAATTGTGAATCGTTTTTGATGATTCTTCATTAATTAAATAGGACTTCAGGGATGTTCTCATATATATAAATTGGATTAGAGCAAGGATTCCTCCGATTAGGTGGAAAAATAAATTTTCGCAACAGAAATTTTCCTTTTACATTTTAAGATCACCAAAATATAATTTTTAGAGACTACTATATTACAACTTCTATGCAACAACTGATTTGTGAAACGTTCTGCTTAAATGAACATGACCATAATGTCCTTACTTAACATCTTCTCTTTCATCATTTCGTTTATCTCATTTGAGTTGAAATATCGAACGTGACAGGAAAGTCACTAAAGTTGAAAATAATTCATTCCAGTTTAAACATTCGATTAGATACAATATGTAATGATTGCCATAACTCTTTACGGCGATTAATTGAGGAACGATTTCGAGTATTACTTACTTGACCAGTTTGAAATCGAAAATTAACGATATGGATCTTTAGCGGTTGGTTGATAAATGAAGTACATTTTTTATAGAACTAGGGTGACAAACGGGCATACAGTCCACCGTGGTAAATGGATGCAGTTGCCCATAGACATTTACATCTATCCTCGATTATGAATCAAAATGCACCAATACCACCCCTGAGGACTAAGATGGAATCCTTCATTTTCAGTTAAAAGGGTCTCCGGTTCTGTAAACTCACCATGTGAAACACAGCAGCATTAAGCTGCGTAGTCCTTCTCCGGTCCAGCCGACCCATTTGTTCTACAACCATAATATAACTGCAACATGGTTTTATCACATAATACAACATTCCATACATTAAACGTATATACATTACATATTTGTACAATCATGTAATTACGATATTTAGTGTTTGTAATTAGTGTTGAGTGTTCAAATGGTAAAGGTGTTAAAATGAACATAAAAAGTGAGATGAATTAAAATGAAAGTTCTTTAAATGGTAAGGAATCACATACTGCCCATTACTGTCATAGTTAAACAGCCATTACTTCACAATATGAAAATATAATCATGAAATTTTCAACTATTTTGGTAAAAATGACCAACAAAATAAAATATGCACTGTTCAATATAACAATCGGTATGAAATGAAATTTATGAAACAAAATACATCAATTCGTTTCTCTTTTCTCCATCGATCTCTCATCTTTCTTAAATAATTAAAAGAGGCAAAGGAGCACGTCATCTGATGGTAGCATCCTGTGGCCTATTGTTATCTAAATTTCTATACTCAATCAATACAAAATGCAGATCTGATATCACCTACTACTAAGGCAGAATACCTCGGTACAAGTAAATGGGATTCTCGGCACGAACCATACAAAACAAAACAGCATTTCTTGACGTCAGGTGCCTGGTTATGGAGGTTAGCGGGATCCGAAGCACGGTTGCACCGCTGGCCGTCCGTAGATAGTTGGGGGCCCAATTAATGAGCCAGCCACTCGTGAAAGGCTACCCCGCCATCTTACGAAAAATCATCGGATGGCTCCACCATGCCGGTTGGCAACTGGAGGAGAGGGCTCCGTGGCGATTTCCAGGGAGGTTCGGACGTCCCCGCGATCTCCTTGCTAGGTACCATCGATGTTGTGACTTTGTTTGCGTCCCTAGGTTATATGTGTGACGCCTCGTCCAACTGCCATTCTCTCAACATATCCAGCAATGCGTAAAAATACGCATCAAAGTGCTAGCTCAACGTCGCCGTAGGCCTTCTTAGTAAACTAGAGTTTTCTTTAAACTTTCGATTATGGTACTCAACACTTTTTGTTTTAAGATATCGAGGTTACTTGTTTTCATACCTATCATATAAGATTTAATACGTCAAACCCATTATCAACATCAAACACACTCTAACGAATCAGCAATCGACTAATCGACTGCCTCATTAGTGCAGTAGTCGTTAACGCGGTTGCTGATCCTGAGGTCCCGAGAATCCCGAGTCGCGCTATAATTCGTTACGGGGTTTTTCTGTCACGAAGTTAGCATAAGTGGAATCCCGGAGTCAGGTAGTTGGCAGTGTTTCACCAAAGCACTTACTCTATCGATTCACGCAACAGGCAGATCAATTGTACGGGCAGTCATGTTCATTTTCTAAAATGAGCAGATTTAGACATGTGATAAAAAGTTTTGAATGCAGTTTTTGTTTCACCAAAATCGATCCAAGAGTTTATGAAGCAAATTTCTCCATTTCATTAAATTTTTTCACCTCCCGTATCTCATGTTCTCAACGCACCATCTTGTCTAACCGAAGCTAGAGGTAAAATATCAAAAAAAAATTATTGATGGGACTATCGCAAAAAACCGTTCTTAGTGAGCGTGGTATTTCGCACACTTTTGTATACACATTTAATAAATCCAGATATCCCTAAACAATATGTGGATTACACAAAAGATCGCCCAGTAACAAACCAAGTATCGCAATAATAGATATAAAATAGAAAGATCGATTTTTTTAGTGTCGTCATATGCATTGCATATGCATTGATTTTAGGATGAAAAGGACGAATGCAGCGCAGGTAGATAGATAATTGCGTTTAAAGTAGCTTATAACGTTTTATTATAGTTACTGGGTTTCACTTGACCGTGACGCCCCAATTTCGCTTTCTTGTACCATTAAATTCCAATAATGCCTATACAAATCACAACCATCTCGTTACGTTTCTAACTCGATCGAAACTTAGAAAACGTGAATAGTGCTTATTATCTTCGATGTGATATTGCTTGATTGTGAATTTCATTGATTTTTATTGTATTGCGTTTTGAAGGTAGTAAAGTTTTATTATTAAAAAAAAACTGCTTGTATTGGCGGCGTAAGAGAACCAACTACCCCATATCGTCCCGTGAATGTCGTTATAGAAGGCAGATGGAAACAAAATAGGAAATGGTCAGCAGCATCGTCCAAATAACAACATTTAAAAATAAATAAAAACTGCGGTTGGCAACTTACAGGCAATATAAGGGGAGACTTATTTACAGCAGTGGACGTTTGACAGGTATTTAATCATCCTGATGGAAGTTTTATTTTTTAAAGTAAATATAATATAATAACGTATAATATGAAAATCAATCAAAGAGTGGAAGGGGAATATATATTAACTTTGCTTCAAATGCTAACCTCAGCAGGAAACTTAAGGCCGCTATGTGAGTGGTGAAAGGAAGTGGATCTGAGACGGGCTGTAATGATAATAATAATGCAGAATTTTCGAAGCATAGCAATACGGAACTCACGCACCGCCATCTTGCGACAATTTTAAAAAGTTAAATTGTGTTGAGTGGACGTGTACCTAATATAAGAAGTGTCAGAAAGAAGATCAATAAAATGCTAAGTAGTAGTAAGAAGTAATTTAGTGCTGCCAGTAACATGAAAAGAATACTTACCACGGTTTTGTTCTATTTTTGCATCACATTGTTCCATTTGTAAATCACATTCATCTATTTTTATATCTTCTACATCGGGTTTAATATCGTAGCACTCGGAGGACTCATCCTCGTAAAACAGCATCGGGTTCGGTGACAGTGAATCTTGATCGTACATAACACCGTTCGCCCATTGGGTCATTATCAGATCTGTAACAATAAAAAATCAGTTAATGCGTGAAGCGCTTCATCACCACCATCAACATTGCAGCACATATAAAAAATTGATAGAAGTTTAAGTTTAAGGTAAATGTGGTTTCTGTTGTATTTTTTCAAAAATAGAATATGGGTGACAAACGAGTACACAATCCACGTGCTGGTAAGTGGATACCGTGGCCTATAGACTTTTATCCTCGATTATGAATCAATATGCAGATGCGTTGTCACCCCGGCGGACTGAGATGGAATGTCTCGTATCCAGTGAAAAGTGTCTCAAGTTATTTACACTCACCATACGAAACAAACAGCATTAATTTGCTATTTTACGTTGGTATTTTGCGAGATCATGGTCCTTCCATGGTCGAGCCGACCCATATGTGCTACTCGTACAACTATGGAACAGCTGCAGCATGGTTCTACCACGTGTAACTTATTTTGAAGTGAAAACTTCTTTAGCGGCGTTGTACACTTTTTTTTTGTAATGGGTAAAAAATATTAAACTCGCTTCAGGACACGTGACCTGATTAAAAATTCATTGACAGATGGAGAGTAGACAGCCAGCGCGCCGTAGGAGAAGATACACTTTTTAATGTAATATAAATTGACGTGTTTCTGTACGATAGCACAATAAATAAATATTGTATTCTACCACATAAATGATAGTATTTTTATACTGATAATTAAAGCAATTCGTGCAAAATTATTCTCTAACCATTCCAAAATATCAAAAATGCACAACGTTAATATACAAGTTTTCACTTCTGCCGGCACTTCCGGAGTGGAGCAACCCGTCGTATTTTTATTAATATTTTAACGTGTTTCCTGAAATTAATTACTAAGCTCTTTTTAATTTTTAGATTTTGATGTAACAGACAATTAAAGACTAATTAATAACAGTAATCTTGCCCGCTTAATTTTCATATCTTTATTATACATTTTAATACTAATAAAACTTAAAACACATTTTTTGTGAATTTTTTTTATAACTACAATTATAGCCACTTGTTATTAAATAAAAGTATATCATCATGTTTTCATTCATATTTTTATTTTCTATACCCAAACTTTGGATGCCCTAGGGTCTAAATCATTTGATCCCAAAATAGTCTAAAACGGCCCTGTATGAGACATCCGTATCTGTGGAACCATAGCTCTCTCGATAAAAAACTTATCAGCTATTTCGTTTAACTAGCTTCGAAGATATTGTATTACATAAGTACTTTGTGATAAGTACGCTAAAACATTTTTATAGATACCTAACTTACTTCGTTTATTGAAGCGAAATAAAAATATCAAACTAATAACGTCAATTTTTAAAGATAGTTCCTTTTTTCAGATGTCATGTATATGCAATTCAAAAGCATGTTGTAATATGACAGTGCTGCGAGATGGTGAATGATATAGGTTTGTCGGCGTGGGGTTACTTGCGCCGTCGCCTAGCGCCCGGAGCCGCCCACGAGCCGCCCAGTGTTTTTTATAGGATAGGATGACAAACGAGCACACAGTCACCTGATGATAAGTGGTTGTTATGGCCCATAAACATCTACATGTCATCCGTGAGGACTTAGGTTGAATGCCTCGTTTCCAGTAAAAAGGGTATCCGGTTCTCTACACTCACCATACGAAACACAGTAGCATTAAGATACTATTTGACGTTGGTATTCTGTGAGAGCGTGGTCCTTCCACGGTCGAGCTGACCCATTCGTGCTACAACTATACTACTAATATAACTGCAGCATGGCTCTACCACGTAAAATAAATACAATAAATAGCTTCCAGCTAGGTTTTATTTTTATAGAATAAGGGTGATAAATGAGCTCACAGTCCATATGATAGTAAGTGAATATTGTGACCCATAGACATCTACATTTATCCTCGATTTAGAATCAAAATGCAGATGCGTTGTCACCCCTGGGGACTAAGATAGAATGCCTCGTTTCCAGTAAAAAGGGTCTACGATTCTCTATACTCAACATACCAAACACACCAGCATTAAGCTACTAGTTTACATGTGTTGTCACCCCTGGGGACTAAGATAGAATGCTTCGTTTCCAGTAAAAAGGGTCTACGATTCTCTATACTCACCATACCAAACACACCAGCATTAAGCTGCTAGTTTACATGTGTTGTCACCCCTGGGGACTAAGATAGAATGCCTCGTTTCCAGTAAAAAGGGTCTACGATTCTCTATACTCAACATACCAAACACACCAGCATTAAGCTACTAGTTTACATGTGTTGTCACCCCTGGGGACTAAGATAGAATGCCTCGTTTCCAGTAAAATTCTACACAGCTGCGCACCCATGCGAACGAGGGTTAGGGCGTCCCCCCAAGGCGACGCACACCAGCTCGTCCCCGTTGGTGTGGAATGCAGCGCGCAAAGCGGCGATGGGGACCGCCACCCGTCACGCACAGCCCGACACGGCGGAAGGTGGAGGACGGAGTGCAGAGTTGGCACGTGGAATGTTAGAGGAGGCATGAGAGATAAGACGAATGAGTTGATCGAAATAATGAAAGAAAGAGAATTAGATGTCGTGTGTATGTCGGAGACCAAACGGAAAGGCAGTGGTATTGAAGAGCTCCCTGGCGGGACGTTAGCTATATGGTCCGGAGTCCCGGAAAGCGAGAACGCCTGCCAAGGAGTGGGAGTGCTGTTGTCGTCCCGGTTGGTCGATCTTATGACTGAATACAAGGTTGTGAACTCAAGACTTCTCTGGGTTCGCTTCAAAATGGGACTGACGAAGTTATTCCTTTTGGCTGTTTATGCGCCGGTAGCTTCGTCGTCCAGGGCTGAGCTGGAGGAGTTTTGGGAGAATGTAAGAGAAGTTCTAGATTTGGTTAAGGGAAACGAAAGAACTGTTGTATGTGGTGATTTGAATGGATGGGTAGGTATCGCTCGACCAGGATACGAGTCGGTGCTTGGAAAGTTTGGAGATAAAAGGGTTAATGATGCTGGCAAGCTTATACTGGCTGTATGCAAGGAAAAGGGTCTTCTTGTGACAAACACTATGTTTAATCACAGGAAGATCCATATGTACACTAGAGAAAGAAAGAATGAGAGAAGTATGATTGATTTGTTCCTGGTGGATGACCGACTGCGAAAACAGGTGATGGATACACGAGTGTTCAGGGGTGCTGACCTGGGAACGGATCATTATCTAGTAATTACTAGATTTAGGGGTTTGTTCGCGGGTTGGCGCCACCGGACGGCAGTAACAGAATCACAGTCGGTCTGTCGCAAACGAAGCTGGAAGCTTCAGGAAGCGGATACTAGGGACAAATATCACACGAGGGTAGCCGAAAAGCTTGACACCATCGATGGCAGGAAAGAATGTGTGGAGAGAACATGGCAGAACCTTAGGGATGGAATGGTAAGTGCAGCGGAAGAAGTATGTGGTACGACAAAAAGAGGTAGTAGTAAAAGAAGAGATGCATGGTGGAATGACGAAGTGAAAGAAGCTGTAAAAAAGAAGAAAAAAGCATGGTTAGACTACTTGGCCTCTAGTAACGATGAGCATATGAGAGAGAAGATGAAAGAAAGATATAAGCTGCAGAAAGTTCATGCGAAAACATTGATTGAGGAAGTACGTGAAAGGTGTAGAATAGAAGCGGACGAGAGGTTGTCGCACAACTTTAGGGAAAACTCCAAACTCTTCTGGAAAGAGGTTGGAAGGTCCCGGAGTGGTGCGACAGCTTTAAGAATGAACAAAGTGCTTTCGAGAACCAATGACGTCCTCTCAGAAAAATCGGACGTCATGCAGCGATGGAGTGAATTTTATAGAGAATTGTATGCGTGTCATGATCTTAGTGAAGGATCCGGGGGTGACGCCGTGACTGGCACGCCAGACACGGACCTCGATGACACTGAGGTCATCAGCATGAAAGAGATTGAACGTGCGATTCGAAGTTTGAAATGTGGTAAGGCTGCGGGACTAGACAGAGTTACTGCTGAAATGGTCAAGTACGGTGGGCCTCGCGTCTGGGACAGCTTTCATCTGCTGTGCAATTTGTGCTGGCGGACGGGAGATGTCCCGGATGATTGGCGATCCGCGGTCATTGTGCCTTTATATAAAGGTAAAGGTTCACATTTTGACTGCGGGAGCTATCGGGCGATCAGCTTGACCAGTTTAGCAAGTAAAGTTTATTCGAAGGTTTTGACACGCAGGATGCAAGAGAAATCGGAAAGATTCTTATGGGAGGCACAATGCGGATTTAGACCTGGAAGAGGATGCACGGATCAAATGCTTTCTCTCCGCATGATCACGGAGAAGCTTCTGAGTGTTAACCAGAGGATTTTCTGTGCTTTTGTGGATCTGGAGAAAGCATTTGATAAGGTTATAAGGAAGAAAATGTGGGAACTGTTGCCGGGATATGGTGTGGATGGTCGATTGTTAAGGGCTGTGCAGTCACTTTACTATGACTGTAAAGCCTGTGTGCGGGTAGGGCATGACCTGTCACCCATGTTTAGCGTCCAAGCGGGCGTAAAACAGGGTTGTGTCATGTCTTCCTGGCTGTTCATACTGTATCTCGACAGCTGTTTACAGAAGCTGAAAGATAGCTGTTTGGGTGTGAAATTGGGTGACATCAAAGTTAATTGTCTGCTGTATGCTGATGATGCAGTGCTTATTGCACCATCAGAAGCAGAACTGCAGGCATTAGTCACGTGTATGAAAGAGGAATGTGAAATTAAAGGTCTCCGTTTGAATGCTAATAAAACTAAGGTTCTGGTATTTGAAAAGGACGAAGAGAGAACGAAATGTGAAATATGGGTAAATCAGGAATGTCTAGAACAGGTAAATGAAATTGTATACTTGGGGAGTGCTTTCAGCCGGGATGGAAGATGTGATTTAGATGTGGATAGGCGTGTCGCTGCCGGAAACAAAGTCAATGGTGCCCTGAATGCATTAGTCAAAAGGCAAGGCGTGGTGAAGAGTGCACGCCTTGCAATACATAACGCAGTGTTGGTACCGACTTTGTTATATGGCAGCGAAACCTGGGTATGCCAGAAGAAGCATAAAAGCAAGTTGAATGCAGTGGAGATGCGATCTCTTCGTAAAATGTGTGGCGTTACCATAGCCGACCGAAAGCGAAACGAAGAGATTCGCAATATGGCAGGATTGAAAGATGACCTTATCACAAAAATTGATAGGGGCGTACTCCAATGGTTTGGGCACGTTGAACGAATGAGTGAAGACCGAATGGTGAAGAAAATATATAGAGCGAAAGTAAATATTAAAAGGTGTCGAGGTAGACCGAGACTAACTTTCGAAGACCATGTGAGCAAATTGCTCGAAGAAGGGAGGGTCAAGAGTACTCGGACACCTAGACGTGCATGTATGAAGAAGTTAATGAACCTGAAAGAAGCGAAAGAGGTATGTAAGGATCGTGACACTTGGCGATCTGTTCTCTCTGGCTACCCCGTTAGGGATTGTGCGTGACGATAAGTAAGTAAGTAAGTAAGTAAGTTTCCAGTAAAAAGGGTCTACGATTCTCTATACTCACCATACCAAACACACCAGAATTAAGCTGTTATTTTACGTGTTATATTTTGGTATTCTGTGAAAGCATGGTCCTACCCCGGTCGAGCTGACTGCTGATCCATTCGTGCTACAACCACAATATTAATTAATTTGTTCGTTGACATTTGCTTAAGCCAAGATTTAAATATATTTTTGTTGTGTTAGTAATAAATTCTGAAATTATTTTGTTATTAAAGTTAACAACAAAATATATAAGTATAAAATGTCTGTATTTATGAAAGTTCTATAAAAAATAACCTCAAGTTATTTTATAATAGAACTTTCATAAATACAGACATTTTATTTAGTACTATAACAGAAAATAATAGTGTACACAATTTCATACACTTTAATTCTGTTTATGTTTATTCTGTCTTCTCACCTAACTTCCTTTTCCATACTTTACTACCACCAACCAACTTTGACTAGAAGTTCACTCTCAAGTCTCTTCGTCTCTTCATTAAAATCATGATGCTCGTCTCTAAATATTCCATATTCGCGCAGTTTTAACATTAATTTATGAGTCGGAGATCTACATGACGGGGATAATAATGGATAATTTCTTCTTTTGTGTGAAGAGGCCGCGCTTAAATAATTTTTACTACTTTCAAAGACTGATTTTTTTAATAGGATATTGAGAATAGCAACCTCACAAAATATCCTATTAGACAAGTGCATCAACCGCCGCGGAGTTAGTGGATGCATTAATTAATTGCGGTATATTTAGTATAATTCGTTACCATTGTATGATATCTATAAAATGGCCACTAGTTCGCAATATTAAATTTGATTAAAGTTAACTAAAAGTTTTTGTACGATAAAGAATAACATTTAATTATTACTTAAATCATATCAAATATTCTAACCTCAACTACAGCATCACTCTACCACGTGAAGTGTAGCGGTAATAAAAATATTGTGACAAATTAAACATTCTTAATGTTAAGATAAATTATCTAAAGACTACTATTTTAATAGTTAATTATTGTGGATAAAAAAATCGAATTTTAAAACTTTAAATTATTTTGTTTTAAGATTGACGACTTAAAAATTTTTATCATTTTATGTACACGGAAAAACACTTTTATTACATTCATAGCTTAGTGAACTTAAATTTTGTATTACTTATATGCATAAATATTTTAGTACGAAGCCAATAGGAAGTTGCGACGACCATTGAGCTAATCGGCTTGGCGAACTTTGAGAAATCGGAGATCTATTTTATATACCTATTTAATTTTATTATAATTTCGATAAAACAACATTTTATACTTGTTTACTTCAAGTTTACTTCAATTTTTGTCATGTTACAACAGAAACACACAGAGGAGGAAGGATGTTATATCAAAAAGGAAACCACGCGGATATTGCCACACTATTACGTTTACCGAACAACGGGTAAGCACCTGTAGTTTGTAATACCGTAATCACCTGTAGTCAGCAATCCATTTGCGGTTTGTAATAAACTAGAGTTTCATATAGAATATATGATGATAATAATAATGATATCTTCTTAGCTGATTACGACGATACCTTTCTAAGTAAACATAACTGTAGTTCATGAAGAAAGATGTAACCTCAGTATTTTTTTAAATTAAACAATTAAACGTTACTCCCACATTATTTACTCCGTTTCATTTTATCTACAATCATATGACAAAATGTGGTGTTGGTTATGTTTAAAATATTAAAATTGATTTTCTTATAGGTACCATAGTTCTAATCCGAGACAATTAGTGAGCCACGCTTTGAAATAAGACCGGCAGAGTTTAAGTTTTTCTACAAGTGATCTTATTCAATATGCACTAAACCTGACAATTTATAACTCCGCACAGTTTTAAACATTGCAAAGTACTAATAATCTTCTATACATATAAAATCCTTTGTCCTGAATGACTGACTAACGGATCAACGCACAGCCTGAAGGTTGACTCACGCTAGTCCGAGTCGGGTCCGAGCCGAGTGCCGGCCGTAGCACGGTCACCGAGCCGGTCCCGTGCCTGGAATTACAAAGACGGGCCTAGATCAAGCAATTAGCGTTGCGCCGTGACGCAGTATACTCGTCCGAGCAGAAATAGTGTTATAAGTAGACTACAATCATGTTGAAGTTTCACGATCTGGAATTAACGGCTATTGTGATCACTCTGGACGATGAAGAATCTGATAAATCTTCAACTACAAGCAGGGACCGAGTTGTTGCCGAGCGTAGACCGATGCTCGGCCGTCACTCGATTTTCGTTTGGTATAGCGTGAGTGTGTCCATACAAAATATATGTAATATTAGTTGACCGTGCTACGGCCGACACTCGGCTCGGACTCGACACGGTCTAGCGTGAGCCATTCTTAAACCCCTAATCGTAGAGAACTGAAACTTGGAGGGTGTGTTTTTGTATGACCTAGGTTTCCGGTAAGAAACGGTTTTCCGAAATTCTACACCTAAGGGGGAGAAAACTGGAGGCAAATTTGTATGGGATAACGTGATTCCTTGGTCTAATCTACTTCAAATTTTGCACAAACATTCTTTAACAGAATTGATGAAGACGTGTTTCGTATTTTATTGAAACTTATCACCTAACGGAGTTAAAAAGGGGTAGAAAGTTATTTGGGTTTGATTTGTGTCGAAGTTGATATCAATACTCCCTAGTACTTTTGATTTAAATTAGATTTTATTTTGACACATGCTTGAAAACTCAAAATGTTGAATTCACATAAATAAGTTTGTTGCAATGCAATACTCTTTAAAATTGGAATGTCGAATTTATAAGAATATTTAAATTTTAACAATTAATAATCATTACACACCCAGTATATTCTAAGCATATGTTACACACTAAAACTAAAAATTTAAACTGTCATAAAGACCGGCTCCCCGTGGTATCGTGCCAAGAACGCTGGCTGCGTTTCCTCGCTGAATAGCCTTTAAGCGAGAAAAGAACCAGCCCTCTTATTACCGGCAGCGACGATTAAAATCGGATTAGAATTCGAAATTTAAATTTTATTTGCTCATGAATTAATTGAATGAAAAACTCACTTTATACCTTGATTTTCCTTCGAAAATTTCTTGGAAATCTCGTAGATTACCTACTTAGCGAATATTTGCGATTGCTCTATAATTGTTTAGAATTTCATTTTCACTATTTCGTAGTCAATTGTTGTTACCATAATTAAATAAGATTCTTTGAGTTTGATTTGTTAGTGTATAATATAGAGTTTTAGTTTTAATTGTAAAAACATCTGTTTGATTTGTTTTGGATAATCTTCGATAAACAGTTGGTACTGTTGATCGAAGTGTATAATCATATAGTTTTCTTTTTGTTTTAATATAGATATTTAAGTAGGTAGTATTTTGTCTTAGAAGTTTAATTTAGTGTGTATTGTTTTTCGTAATTTTCTTATATTTATAACTTATTTTTTATATATTTATATTTATAACACTCTACATTTGGTGGTTTCTGCGAGTTAATTGCAGTCGGTCCAATATACCCATTTGTATTTGTAGTGTATAGAAATGGCAACCTGTATGCTAAATTTAGTACAGAAGACTAACACATCAAAAGGTTGCGTTTTTCCCAAGATAATTATAATAGTCTCTTTGATGCCTACGCTAACGCTATTGGTGACAATAACACTGATGAGCGTCCGAGCGTCGTCGTTTATTCAACCTTCACCAATTTCTAATGTTGTACAAGACTTTCATTCGCCTACTTATACAATTATTGAAACTGATTGTGAGTCAGATTTACTCACATCTTTATCCACGAATAATTGCATAGAATCTGCACTTTTTCACTACCCAAGGGTCAGTCCAAAATGAAATTAGTTTCACATATAAGTTACAAAAAATAAGGCGAAGAAACACAGGGTTACCAATGTGGTCAGAAAAGTGCAACTTAAAGGATTAAAGAATGCCTATTAAGCACTTATTCAGGTAATCATATATTTTACCATGACTGTCATGTATAATTCACAATATCAATCTGTTAATGGTGTTAATATGAATTTAAATTTAATAAGTCATTAATTAAACAAATCATGTATTTATTTTACACGTAATAAAAACGGTTAAACCAATTACAATAATTAAAGGCAACATATTTCTTCTTCTCACTTACAAAACCTTAGGCATTCAAACAATATTACTGTCCATTACTCTGCAAACAGGTCGGATTTGTATCGAGGAGTAAAGACACGGGAAACAGCCGAGTTGGCGCGCGCAACGGTGCGTGCCCATGGCACGGCAAAAAAATAGGCTTACGAATACGACAGTAGTCATTTGGTACAAAAAATCGGCACTCCGGTCTAGAGCGTCTACCTTCACGCGAATTATTTTACACGCCATGATAGCTTGGTGATACGCCGTGCTTGCAATGAGTTGTAACTCAAAGTACCGAGGTGAAATATGGTGTGATATAAATATGATTAGTATCCATAAAGGCGCTGGTAGAGGTGCTTAAAAATGCCTTTTGGATCTTTTCCAAAAGAAGAACATAAGTGCTTTCATACGGATTCCAGACACAACAACTAGTTTCGAGCTTCGAGCGTACCAGAGCACTGAATATTAAACGTGTTACGCTTTCGTTACGAAACTTTTTAGCATTTCTGAGAACGAAGCCCAAGCGTTTGTATGATTCCTTAGCTAACGTTATTACGTGAGCGTGAAATGTGAGCTTTCGATCATAATGTCATTATATGTCAACGTGCATATTATTGTCATCAATGGCAGTAAGGCAAATCACTAAGCTTACAGGGCATACATTAGTGTTAGTGCGAACACTTCGTAAAAGTAATCTACGTTACCATTTACTCATATATATATATATATATATATATATATATATATATATATATATATATATATATATATATATATTAATCAATAAATTATATTGAATAAAAGTCTCCGTAGTTCACAACACAATTTGGATTTAAGACACGTGGTGAGGCTTTTTCCTTTGTGATGAATGTTTCTGATTATAAGATTTACTTTTCATTTTCACCTAGTAATACTTCTATTCAGGATCAATTCATTTGAGTTGATTCAAGAAATAAAAGCAAGCTTTACAAAAATTTTAAATATATATTAATCAAAGAGATATTTGTTGTCACTTATGTTTACTGCTGCTTCCTCCTTCATCTTAATGTAATTTGAGGAAAATTCGCTTTCACTATAGCTTTAAATTCCTCAGTTCTTGAGCTACAAACTTCTTATCTTATTAAATTAAAAAAACTCGCTACGAGTTAATTTATTTGATGTCGTTGTTCAGGATTGATGTCAAGATGGAAGTGAGTTTTGGTATTTTTTGCTTTTTGAAAAAATTACATTTCTACATTTTACGCTTTAAATTTGTTCATTTTCGCGTACCATAAACAATTGGAATATTTTGGGAGCACTGGCTCACAGACTATTACATAAATGAAGTCCCAGTAGACAGATATCAAATAAGTAATGCAGGTGCACAAATTATAATAATTTAGTTTTATTTACAGGTGTACACAATATACGTTGTGATGTTTGTCTTACTATTTTATGTTAGTATTCGACTATTATCTTTCCTAAGGTGGTGACGGTGTTATTTTGCATTGTACAATATTATACACCTGTATTAACATGTGAGGCTAAGTTCTATCAAAACGTATTAAAAGCGAATGTTTTTTTTTATTATTATGAAATTTTTGACAAATATTATTCGAGATAAAACCAGTTTTAAATGGCTTCCTGTCAGCAAATTTGTTTAATAATATCTAAACCAAAATCACTTGCTTGACATTTGTACCATGACGGCAAGAGTTTTTGCAGATAGTTCATGACGAAATGGATACAATTTTTAATCATGAATGTGTACCAGTGACTTCGAAGATAGCCTAAGGAATAAAATGATATTTTATCTCTTCTTTAACATACTGAGTTAGCAAGTTACGATGCTGACCAAATGTTCACATTTTACAAATCATTGATCATGACATTAAACAATCGACTGTGCGATGGCAATCGTATAGTGCCTGACAGTATGACATTCATGTGACGTACAATTTACACTCGGTACTAGTAAAACAGTTTTTCTACGTGGTAGAGCTGGTAGAGCCAGGCTGCAGTTATATGGTTGTAGCACGAACGGGTCGGCTCGACCGGTGTAGGACCACGCTCTCACAGAATACTAACTTAGTGAGCAGTACTAAGTTAGTATTCTGTGAGAGCGTGTTTCGTACGGTGAGTGTGAGAAGTGGAGACTTTTTTAACGGAAAACGAGGCATTCGATCTTAGTCCTGAAGGGTAACAAGGCATCTGCATTTCCGTCAAGAAATTCTCAATACCTAGGCTGCTTTAAAGGTATAGGGAATGGAATATTTCCACTGTTCCCGTCATATTAAAATCTTTTTAACTGAAAACTTCTTGGTTTTACAAATCGAATACCATTTATTTATTTAAAAAAAGATTCTCGGTCTTGTCACAAGGTTTTTGTCAAACTTGTTTAGTCGTTGAGAAAATGGAATTGACTCGAGAAAATTCAAGAGTGATGATTTATTATGACTTTCGAAGTGGTTTAACACAAAAACAGTGTGTTGACCGGATGATTTCTGCATTTGGTGATGAAGCCCCATCCAAAACCACAATTTATCGCTGGTTTGCTGAATTTCAACGTGGACGTATCAAGCTCAGTGATGATCCCCGTCAAGGTCGTCCAAAAACTGCAGTCACCCAAGAAAACGTTGATTCTGTGCGTAAGCTGATTGAGGAAGATCGACATGTAACATACCGCGAAATTCAGGCAACTTTAGATATTGGCATGAGTCAAATACAAATAATCTTGCATGAACAATTAGGTGTAAAAAAGTTGTTTTCCCGATGGATACCGCATTCGCTCCGTGAAGAGCAAAAAGCGGCTCGCGTTATGTACTTGGTGCGTCAGAACTCTCGAAAGATTCCACGCAGGATCCTCAAATGCTGTATACAACATCGTATCAGGTGAGGGGTCCTGGATATATGCGTACAAACCCGAAACAAAAAACCAATCACGAGTTTGGGTGTTCGAAAATGAGTTAAAGCCAACAAAAATTGTTCGTTCACGGAGTGTTGCAAAAAAAATGGTGGCCACGTTTGTCTTCAAAACCGGCCATGTTACGACTATGATAATGTGACTGTGGTGAGCCGAAGGTTTTTAGAGCTTACTTAGTCGCCAGCTTTATATAAAGGGTTGTTATATCGGGGTTGTTAAACACTCGTGCATATGTTTCAAGGGTATCGAGTTACAGAATAATTACAGGCTGTGAGACTTTGCATATTAGTCCTAAAGGATCACAACGCTATAGCGGCGTAATTGTTTTGATGCTTAATATCCATGGGTTATAGTAACCAAACACAGATCGGTATCGGGTGCATTAGCGATAATAATTTGTCTCTACAGTGTCATATAAAGAGCACCCCTAATCACCTATCGCACTACAATACTCCTACAATACCATTTTTTTAATTTACTGATATTTTTGTGGAAATTTTTAAAAAGAACCTGATAAGAACTCTGCGCAATTATACCATAGAATAATTAAACGCTTTACGCTGAAGACTTATCTATGGCTAAATTTACGAGTAAATTACAGAATTTTAATAAGTAAAATAATACAGGATATTTCTCGAAACGACTTAAATTCTTGATAATTTATATAAACATCCTATTAATAGGTTTTACTTCAAATAATACACTCCGTTTAATAACGTGTAGGTGTTAGTTGTTTTCACGTTTAAGATCAATAAGAGGAAAATATAAAAGGCACTTTGCCCCTCTTAACGTCTCTGTCTGTATTTTTCACTCTCAGCTAAATTATTTTATGCCCATATTTTACTCGAGTAATTTTCAATTAGTACTTATACCTTTCCTATAATTTACTTGGTTAAAGTTAAAGGTAAGTGCCAAAAGTACTTCGAAATCGAGAAGGCCCATTTTAGCGGTTGGGTCAAAAATGTGTTATTTTTCCAATTCTCATTTATTTTTAATGTAAAATGTAACTAAAAATAGTTTTATAACATATTTCAAATAACTTGACGTTGTATTTATTTCAAATTCACACAAAAATATATTTGAAATATTATTCGGAAATCTCATACAGATAAAAATTAATTTCGTTTTTTTTTTAAATATTTTGGTATGAGTAACGAATAGAAACACATAAAACATAAAAATATACATATTTCCAAACATTTTCACATAGATTTCTCCAAAAACAAACATGTATAATTCAAATTAGTAGTAATTATAAAATAAAAGTGAAGTATCTACTACTACTACTATGTTATAAAGGGTAATTTATGAATTTTATTACAATTTCTAGCAACTAAAAATAATTTTATTCGATAGTTTATACATTCAATAAGAATCCCTGTAAGTTTTATCAATAAATATTGTCTCAAAGTGAAAATATATCAAAATTTGCAAGTTAGCAAAAAATTTGCAATACCCGCCATTTACGTCGTGAGCCAACCGGTGAATCGAATAAAGTCGCCTTTCGAACATACAGGTTAATTGGTGATTATATATTTTGAAGAACTACAGACTGATTTCCCTTCTAAGCCGCGTCTACGTGCTTTGCTGTGCGTTTTCAAGGGTCATTACGAATCATCGCGCAGGCAGACTCGACGACTTCCAGCCTCGTGAAGAGTCTGGTTTCTGAAAAGGCTTTTAGTACCATAGACCATATACATACTCTTCATCAAATTGTACAGAAGACCGAAGAGTACAATGTGCCACTTTGCCTAGCGTATGTGGACTATGAGAAAGTCTTTAATTCCGTCAAAATTTGGGCTGTACTACAGTCCCTTCGGCGGTGCCAAGTTGACTGTTGGTGTATCGAAATGTTGAAGTGTTTGTACAGTAGGGCTACGATGGCTATCCGAGTACAGAACCAGAGTACGAAACCTATTCAACTGCAGAGAGGTGTAAGACAGGTTGACGTAATATCCCCAAAACTTCACCGCTGCATAGAAAGACATTTTCAAGCTAATGGACTGGAAAGGATACGGTGTCAACGTCAATGGCGAGTACAGCACTCACCTTAGATTTGCCGACGATATAGTCCTTAGGGCAGAATCGATGGAGTACCTAAGCACTGTGCTCAATGACCTTGATTGTACCTCCCAAAGGTTAGGTCTTAAAATGAACACGGACAAATCAAAGATCATGTATAAGGTCCATGTCACACCAATGCTGGTAGTTGTTTGCAGCACTACTCTCGAAGTTGTTGACTAGTGGAGACGCCAGTAACTTAAGGTATCTTCGATAAAGATTTAGTGGACTGTAATTTTGGTGCATACGGCAAAGGGGAAAATAAATAGGTGGGATAGCACGCACTGACCTGATGAGGGCTGCCGCGCCTTCCTCCTGGAGTGTCTGCTATACAGCGAGCTCGCCACGTGGTTCGGCGCACACGCACTCTCGGAACAGTCTCGTGAAGTCCCACACTCTCCACCTTTGCCCTTACGGGGGCGTCTCACACTTTTATGAGTTACAAAGACACAATGTCTGATGCGGTGAGTATTAAAGATAAACAGGAGAACTCAATGTTCGTCCTGCGCGGTTTGCGGTTAATATATATATAAGACGCGACGGCTGGCCGTGCGGTGCGGAGAACGTAATGTCACTTAGTATAATGACGCGCGCCGAGATCCTCTTTTTCACCTCGGCGGCAGCGCGTGCGGTAGGAAAGGGAAGGAAGGAAGGAAACAAAAAATATGCACTATTCATGTTGATAAAGTAGATATAACTTAGGACGAACTCAATGCGATATGTAATGTAATGTTGATAAAGTAGATTGTTAACTGGCGTTACCATTTCCTCCCGCCCTTAAAGGGTCACCTTTAAAAGACAACCGTAATATAAAAAGTAAAAGGAAAACAAATAAATAAGCGGTATATAAAGTGAGAGGATGCGCTCAATGCGCATGTCTCATCTACTAACCTTACTTGGTAAGCGAGAAAATGTATACATAAATATAATATTGCGGTTTAATGCTTTTTTAATATATATGAATATAAACTTAATTCCTAATTTAGATAAATAATTATAATCAAAATAATCGTGATTTATTGTCTTGGGAGAGGGCAAATACGAGCAACAGGACGGAGATATGTTCCCTTAGTAGTTCTCACGGTCACTACTCGAACTACGCCATCCTTCGAAGGATGAACAGACTCGACAATCGCTAATGGCCAAGCAAGGGGCGGTTCATTATCATTTATCACAATTACAACCATGCCTGGTACGATAGCCGTAGACGGGGTGTTCCACTTCTGACGAACTTGTAATCCGTGAAGGTATTCCGTCCTCCACCGGTCCCAAAACGACTGAACTAATTTATCCAGTAAAGAATGCCTGTGTAACAGACTGGTAGAGTCAGATTTGACTTTGGGTGCGGGTAATGACAATAAAGGTGCGGTATTCAAAAAATGACTCGGAGTAAGAGCTGAAGGCTCTGCAGGATCAGAACTCAATACTGTCAAGGGCCGCGAGTTTAGCAAGCACTCAATTTGCGCAAGAACAGTATTAAGCTCTTCGTATGAAAGTAACTGATGTCCGATAACTCGGAACAGATGCGTTTTTACGACTTTGATCATACTCTCCCAGGCGCCTCCAAAATGAGGAGAGTTGGGACAGATGAACTTCCATGTTATACGATTCTCAGCACACTCTTGCTCAAGCTTTGGGCGGTATTCAACGTTTAGAAATTTATAGAGATCGCGAAGATACGAAGCGGCACCTTTAAAATTCGTTCCATTATCCGAATATAAAAACTGAATCGGCCCTCGTCTAGAGAGGAAACGTTTAAGCGCAGCGAGGAAACTAGAACTACTAAGATCTGTAGCGATTTCTATATGTACAGCTCGAGTCGTGAGGCATGTGAAAACACATAAGTACGCCTTCTCGCTGCGTACACCACGACGACGTACAGGAGTGTATGCGATAAGACCGGCATAATCGCAGCCCGTGTGTGTAAATGCCTTAATAGCTTGTCTTACACGACTATGGGGAAGATCAGCCATCAAAGGGTAAGTTGGACGGGGTCTAAGCCGGAAACATATATTACACTTGTAGACTCTGCTTCTCACAGTGTGGCATGCGGAAAGTATCCAAAATTTTTGACGGAGCAATGACAATAACAATTCAGGCCCAGCGTGTAAATTTTTAATATGATAATAGTCAATGATCATGTTCACTACATGATCACTGCGCGGGAGTATAATTGGATATTTTTGTGTGTAATCTAATGCGGAGTTCGAAAGACGACCACCAATGCGGATTAAACCATTCTCAATAAAAGGCCTTAAACGATTGAAAGCGGGCGAGCAAGGTTTGTTACCTTCAATATTTAAATATTCCACTGCAAAATGCTGTTTTTGCAGGGCGCGGAGGATTATAACCTCAGAGAAACTGAGATCATCAGCAGTCACTACAGTAGTGCTGCGGCGGGGCAATAATTTAGCAAACTTACACACGTACGCAATTATACGTAGAAGTTTACTCCAAGAAGAGATGCGGAGTGCGAGCTCATAAATCGCAGAATTACAGACGGATGTGCACACAGTGTGCGACAAAATCTTCTTCTCAGGCATATTTGCAATAACCTCATTGTCTAAAGTACGAAGAGGCCATTGAGATGGATCTAACGAAGTCCACTGAGGCCCATGGAGCCACAGGGGGTTTGAAACTAATTTATTTGGCGTAACGCCACGTGAAAGTATGTCAGCGGGATTCTCAGTACCTGCGACATGATAAAAGTTATCAGCGCGAATATTGTCGGTAATCTGAACAACGCGGTATGCAACAAAGGTCTGCCACTTGTGTGGCGAACTCTTTATCCAGTACAGAGCTACTTTTGAATCTACAAAGGCATAGACTGATATTGCAAGGTCAAGAGAATAATTGTCGAGTACTCTGCGAAGCAATTTTGAGAGTAAAACCGCTCCACAAAGCTCAAGGCGTGCAATAGATAGTGGTTTCGTCGGTGCGACTTTAGTCTTTGCACAAATCAACTGGACGGTGTTACCATTGACGCTCTTTACATGTATGTAGACTACGGCACCGTATGCGTGCTCGCTGGCGTCGGAAAACCCCAGGAGTGACGCAGTACAGTTTTTGGATACACCAACATGTCGCGGGATACGTAAATCATTAAGAGCTGGTAATTCAGCACAGAATTGCATCCACATCTTAATAATTGGCGGTGGTGGTATGTCGTCCCAATCTAAATTAAGTTGCCAAAGCTGCTTTATTAACAATTTGGCGTACGCGACTGTGGGAGCAACGAAACCCATTATGTCCCACAGGCGAGCGACAGTAGATAAGATGGCGCGCTTAGTGCACGTCACATCAGCGGGAACAGATATCTTAAAATAAAAGGCGTCACTATCGGTAGACCAATGCAAGCCTAGTATTTTATGTGGCATTGATTTATCGAACTCTACTTCTCCTGTAATTTTATGGGAAGTAGGGAGGTCATCTAAAACAGATCGACGGTTGCTATGCCATTTTATCAGGTCCCATTGGGCACCCTTGAATAAGTCTATCAGCTGCCGAGAGGTCTCACTGGCCTCGGATTCACTGGGCATAGAGAACGCGATGTCGTCCATATATAGCGAAGTAAATGCGATACGACTCGCAAGCGGATACTTTGCGCCGTCGTCATCAATGAGCCGTCTTACCGTGCGCAATGCATGGTATGGACTCGAAGTTAAACCGAAGCACACGCGATTGAAGTGGTATAACACAAGTGGGTCTTGTGGACGGAAGCGGTATAGGAAGCATTGGTAACGACGATCAGAATCGCGAACAACTATTTGCAGAAATTGTTGGCGACAGTCGGCTGTCATAGCGATTGGATGTAAGCGGAAAGTTAAAATTATATTGAACAAGTCGCCTTGCAAATTTGGTCCTGAATGCAGAATATCATTTAATGATCGCCCAGTGCTAGTCTTACTGCTAGCATCCAGGACGATGCGCAGACGCGTTGACTTCTTATCTTCGCGTAAGACTCCATGATGCGGTATGACATATATTGGAGCGGGTTCATGAGAGTCATACGGCGGTGCGGGGGATATATAATTTTTAGCTAAGTATTCCTTTATGACGTCATCATATGCTAACCTTAATGTAGGCGAGGCTTGAAGTTTCCTCTCCAAGCACATGAATCGTCGTCGAGAGGTTTCATAAGAATCTCCGAGAGAGTAAACGTCATCTTTAAATGGCAGGCCAACAATATATCTACCAGTAAAAGGATCGCGGGATGTCGTAGATTTATAAAACTCTTCACATTCAATGTCTGAAGGACACTGAATGGGCGGTGCGGAGGGTGGCTGTTCAAGCTCCCAAAATCGTTGCACTAATTTGTCAACGATAGGAGACTCTAGAACTGAGCAGCACGTTAAAGAATGATTTACCTGAAGTGTCGGCACTGAGCCCATAATAACGTAACCAAATACCGTATTCAAAGCCGAGGGCCCGGACAAGTCGTTAGACGAATAAATTACGTCTGGACATAGTAAGTGCGGGAAAAGGGATGCGCCTATCAAAACATCAATTTTATTAGGCATGCTATAACATTCATCAGCGAGTCTTATGCCATGGAAGTGTGATAAGACAGATGTGTCTACCACAGCGGTGGGCAAAAGGTCGGTGATTTGATCAACAACTAGCGTTGAAATATTGAAGTTAATATTCGAGTCGAACCGTGAGAAAATTTTAATATCAATCGATTTCGATTTTACAATTTTTTCAACTCCACCGAATCCCTTTACTACAGTACATTCGGTATCGTGTTGTTGAACGCCTAAACGATGACAGCACTCTTTAGTCATAAAATGGCTTTGAGCCGCGGAGTCTAATAATATACGAATAATTTGTTTCTCTCCCTTAGCATCGTAAGCAAATACTTGAGCGGTTGATAATAAAACAGTTCTCTGCGAACGACTTGCGCGCGCGGGAGGCGGTGAACGTTGAGAAACATTCTTGAACGAAGTACACAGCGCGACGTCTGAACGCGCACCTGCGGTGAGGGGTGGCGAGTGTGCGGGCGCGGGGGTTGTAGACTTCAGTGTAACTGGCTGAAGCGGCGGAGAAAGCAGCGCAGGGGAAGCATTATCGCTTCTGCGGTGGAAGTGCAACAATGTGTGATGTTTAAATTTACAAACTCGACAACTATAATTTGAAGAGCAACTAGACACTCGATGACTTAAACTGAGACAATTCACACATGCATTGTTACTCTTTACGCATTTAAATCGTTCCTGCGGCGTCATTTTATTAAAGTCTGCACACTTAAATAGGTGTTGATGCACAATATTATCGCACAGACACTTTGAGCAACTAGTCGTCGTGCTTACGTACGCCTGATACTTCGGCGACGAAGTATTATTACAGCGACGATTATTACCGTTACCTCGTCGATTGTTTGGTGCGCTATTAGAATTTGTACTAGAATCGGTGCGTTGCAAAACTTTGGAGCGGGTCTTAATAAAATTTACTAAATCATCAAAGGTAGGTACCATCGAGTTATGACTATATTCGAAAGAGCGAATGGTATCCGGGTCCAGCTTCTTAAGCGCGATATGAAGAACAATTAAGTCCGAGAGATTATCTAACTTTAAGTTTTGTAAAGCGCGCACTGCACTTATAAAGTTATCAGTAAATAAATCAAAATTATTTGCGGTGGCCGATTGCAATGGCTTAAATTCGAACATCTGATTAATATATGTAGATGCTAGCATACGCCGGTCTTCATATTTGTCAACGAGTGCTTGCAATAAAATTTTATAATTTTCAGCGCAAGGAGTTATACCTGAGCATACAGATAGGGCTTTGCCCGTTAGTTTACCTAGCAAATAGTATAACCTTTCAGCGTCGGTAAGCGATGTGTTGTCATGGACGGTTGATTTAAAGCTAGCATAAAATAAAGGCCATGAGCGAATGTCACCCGAAAATGGCATAAGTTCGATAGGCGGAAGTGAGAATCTGGCTTTAGATGGTGTACTAGTACTTTGTGAATTAGATTGCGAATATTGTAAATAAAGCCTATTTATTCTACCGCAAAGAGACTCAAACGCAATGAGGCTGTTATAATCAGGTTTAGCAATAGGGTTTATTTTTAATAGATGTGAATTATAATTATCTAAGACCTGTTTAAACTCAATACGTAAAGCATTAATATTAGAACTTCCATCAAGAAAACGCTCCATCGTGGAAGTGTTTGTGAGGATGTCCGAGGACATATCATATATTTTTTGCACTATTTCAAATAAAGCATCTCGTTTAGCTAACAATAAAACCAACTCAGCATCAGGTGTGCCCTCATTATCCGAGGAATCGCTATTATTCGATGCTATTTGTTTTTTAGGCGGCATTACAACTTAAGTTATGCGGCAAAAATAATATAATTATAAGCGGGTAGTCTGTAAGCGACCTCGCTACGCGGTTGAATTATTAAATATTAGTTTTGTTAACGATGAACTTTAATTGTTAACTTTTATAATAATTATGAAGTTATTTATAACGAATATAATGCTTAAATATATGTGCAAATAATAAATGTAATTTAACAGTATAATCTATAGATGTAGTTAAAAGTTGATGACGTGATGTGAACATACAACAAATAATTTATATAGATAATTATATGCTTATTCATTCTATGAATATAGTTTTAAAATTACTATGAATGTCACCTATTAGGACCTATTCTAGTGTTCTAATAAGGGCGGGGTTAATCCGAAGTCGGATTAAAATATAAATAATTAATTATATAAACGCTTATTACGATAACGATCTAATAAGGGCGGAAAGTCAAGGTCAATCCAGCGAGAAGTGACCATTAAAAATGGAGAGTCAAGGTCAATCCAGCGAGAAGGACCATTAAAAATGGAAAGTCAAGGTCAATCCGGCTCGAAGGACCATTAAAAATGGAGACGCCAGTAACTTAAGGTATCTTCGATAAAGATTTAGTGGACTGTAATTTTGGTGCATACGGCAAAGGGGAAAATAAATAGGTGGGATAGCACGCACTGACCTGATGAGGGCTGCCGCGCCTTCCTCCTGGAGTGTCTGCTATACAGCGAGCTCGCCACGTGGTTCGGCGCACACGCACTCTCGGAACAGTCTCGTGAAGTCCCACACTCTCCACCTTTGCCCTTACGGGGGCGTCTCACACTTTTATGAGTTACAAAGACACAATGTCTGATGCGGTGAGTATTAAAGATAAACAGGAGAACTCAATGTTCGTCCTGCGCGGTTTGCGGTTAATATATATATAAGACGCGACGGCTGGCCGTGCGGTGCGGAGAACGTAATGTCACTTAGTATAATGACGCGCGCCGAGATCCTCTTTTTCACCTCGGCGGCAGCGCGTGCGGTAGGAAAGGGAAGGAAGGAAGGAAACAAAAAATATGCACTATTCATGTTGATAAAGTAGATATAACTTAGGACGAACTCAATGCGATATGTAATGTAATGTTGATAAAGTAGATTGTTAACTGGCGTTACCAACTAGTATGTTTACCGGGGACAAATAGTCCGACTAGGTAAGTCCAAATTCGACCGAAAGGTCAATCAGCGAACTCAACTCGGTTGGGCGGCGTTCAGGAGATTACACACATCTTCTCGTCAGGCATATCACAAAACTCAAAACAAGATAGAGTACAACCAGGGCGTGTTGCCAGTGAAGACTTATAGAGCTGAGACGTGGTCCTTCACTGCTGGCCGTAAAAGGAAATTCAAAGTCTCTCTCAAGGTTTCTCTGCGTGATAAAGTTAGAAATGAGGATATCCGTTGTCGAACTAGAGTAACCGACATAGCAAAAGGGATTCGTAAGCTGAAGTGGCATTGGGCCGGCCTATTACACGGAAAACCGACAACCGATTGGGAAGAAAGGATTTCGAGTGGCAGCCTTGTACCGGCAGGCGAATATGGGCATCTCCCCACTAGTTAGAGTGATTATCTGGTGAGACATGCAGGAAGTTGAATGATGCAGGTGGCTCAGGACCGTTCTTTGTGGCATTCCTTGGGGAGGCTTATGTTCTGCAGTGGACTTGTTAAGAGCTGTAATGATGATGATGATGTGTTAAAACCACGCTGCAGCCATATTAAGGCAGTAGCAAAAATGGGTCGACTCGACCGGGGAAGGGCTACGCTCTCACAGAATACCAGCGTAAAATAACAACTGAATGCTGCTGTTCTTTTGTATCGTGAGTGTAGATAACCGGAGATTCTTTTTACTGTAAACGAGGCATTCCATCTTAGACCTCAGGGGTGACAACAAGATTTCTATGGGCCCACTTACCATCAGGTAGAGTAATAATATTTACTTGTTTATTGCGTTATACTATAAGAAAAATATAGTTCATTTTATTATAACCACAGTCTAACTACTATAGACCCTACCCTTAACCTGTTTTAAATTAAAATTGTAGAAATTTGATAACACTTGTTAAACATAAGTCTTTCGTCGTCACGACCTGATTCCGTGACGTCACGATCTGACTCCGTAGTCGACCTTCGTTTACTGAACTCCCCGTCAGCTACTTTCACCTTGCTTAGCACCGTTAGCCCACTTAAGCTTATCGCTGCTATTATTACTGTACTGGAGCGAACAGCTATTGCATAATGATATGATAAATTGAAACACTTGCTTTAAATTTAATTATATATTGAAATCGTGTTTCTAATGTTTCAATGGCCCGTCTACCATGTTATGGGGGGGGGTTACTCAGGCCACCTGAACTTACCAGGCAAAACGCAGAACAAACGCTTCACGTCTTAAAAATCGTCTATAATACTAAAATAATTGTAGAGTTGGAAGCGCTAAGCGTCATTCGTTAAGTGGCCCGCTAGAACCATGCCATGATGTTGAATAAAACTAAATTTACGGATTTTATCGCGTTTATTTCACTACTTTTACTTATTTTTAATTCCCGACGTTTCGGGTGTTTTACAGCAACCATGGTCACGGGGGGGACTGAGATGTTTGACGTCCCAATGTCATAGTTAGTCCGGCTACCTTCAGTTTTTGAATATTAATTTTTGGTCCGATTTACGCAAAACGAGCTTATAGTATCATGAAGTCTTGCAGTGGTATGCTTAGGTTTGGGTTTAATTTTGTTAATTATAGGATCGCCAGCAGGTGGCAGCACCCATCCATCTTCTCTATTGAAATTTGGATGTTTTTTTAATTTCAATAGCCTCGCGATTCCTATCATCCTTGGTAGGAATCGGTGTTCTTTTGCGAGAATTTGTGGTTTATCAAATCGAATGTAATGGTGGGGACGATCTTGAACATGTTCGCAGACTGCAGACTTCCCGGAGCGTCGGTGCTTCACGTCAGCTATATGTTCTTTCACGCGGGTTTTTATGGATCTTTTTGTTTGACCTATGTAAGAGAAACCACATTCACAATCTAACTTGTACACTCCTGTGTTTTAGAGTTTATAGAGTTAAGGTGGTTAACCACCTTAACTCTATAAACTCTAAAATACAATTCACAATGGAGTTAGAGGCAAATAATTCTTTAGCTTTCTTAGATGTTTTAGTCATTCGAAATCCTAATAACACAATTGGTCACACTGTGTATAGAAAAAAGACGAAAGGTGAATCTCACCATCATCCTTCACAGTTAGCTACCGTGGGTAAATCTTTGTTTCAGAGAGCACGAGGGATCTGTGACAGAAAACATCTGGCCGCCGAACTCCAGCACGTCAAGCAAGTATTGCAAGACAACAAGCTTCGGGTCCCGCGCCTACGTCACAGTGACCGAGTGAAGCCGGCCACAGTCGAGCGTGTACCTGCTGTACTACCATATGTCAGAGGAGTCACAGACAGGGTTGGCTACATCTTGAAGCGAGTTTCCATTAAAACATACTACAAGCCGCCGAAGAAGATTAGTCAATTTTTACCATCCGTCAAGTGTAATATCCCTCTACAAGATGCAGGAGTGTACAAGTTAGATTGTGAATGTGGTCTCTCTTACATAGGTCAAACAAAAAGATCCATAAAAACCCGCGTGAAAGAACATATAGCTGATGTGAAGCACCGACGCTCCGGGAAGTCTGCAGTCTGCGAACATGTTCAAGATCGTCCCCACCATTACATTCGATTTGATAAACCACAAATTCTCGCAAAAGAACACCGATTCCTACCAAAGATGATAGGAATCGCGAGGCTATTGAAATTAAAAAAACATCCAAATTTCAATAGAGAAGATGGATGGGTGCTGCCACCTGCTGGGGATCCTATAATTAACAAAATTAAACCCAAACCTAAGCATACCACTGCAAGATTTCATGATACTATAAGCTCGTTTTGCGTAAATCGGACAAAAAATTAATATTCAAAAACTGAAGGTAGCCGGACTAACTATGACATTGGGACGTCAAACATCTCAGTCCCCCCCCCGTGACCATGGTTGCTGTAAAGCACCCGAAACGTCGGGAATTAAAAATAAGTAAAAGTAGTGAAATAAACGCGATAAAATCCGTAAATTTAATTTTATTCAATGTGTAGTGTTCGCGTAAATTTAAGAAATCATTATGCCATGATGTGTTCATTGTGTTGTGGTGAGTGGAATGTGATGATATTATAACCTTTATGTTCAAATCCCAGCCACGCCATAACAGAAGGAGAGGAGTAGAATAAAAAATTCTGTCTCTTTCTCACATTCGAACATTCCTTAAAACAATAGAAGTAAATCTTGTAGCGTGTAGAAGTGTACCTCCCCCCCCCCCCACTACATGGAGTGACGACTTAATAAAACATGCAGGAGGTCGATGAATGCAGGTGGCTGAGGAGCGTGCTTTGTGGCATTTCTCGGGGGAGGCCTATGTTCGGCAGTGGATTTGTGAAGGGCTGTAATGATAATGATGATGATTCAACTTATCTCACCAATTTTAAACTTATCAAAGTCACTCAAAAATGGCCACATTCAGAAATCTTTATTTGGAGTTCACCAGATGCTGTGTCCATAGGCAGCAATGTCCACTATAACTTATAGTGGACTGCATCGTTGACAACATCTTCATCCAAATGTAATACAAACGTCATCATCATCATCATCATTACAGCCTTTCACAAGTCCACTGCTGAACATAGGCCTCCCCCAAGTAATGCCACAAAGCACGGTCCTGAGCCACCTGCATCCATCGACTTCCTGCATGTCTTACCAGGTCGTCACTCCATCTAGTGGGGGGTCGCCCTACACTACGCCTACCGGTACGAGGCTGCCACTCGAGAACCTTTCTTCCCCATCGGTTATCGGTTCTTCGAGCTATATGGCCGGCCCATTGCCACTTCAGCTTACTAATCCGTTGGGCTATGTCGGTCACTCTGGTTTTACTGCAGATATCCTCATTTCTGAGTCTATCACGCAGAGAAACTCCGAGCATAGCCCTCTCCATAGCTCGCTGAGCGACCTTAAGCGTCCTCATACGGCCAGCAGTGAAGGACCACGTCTCAGATCCATAAGTCATCACTGGCAACACGCACTGGTTGTACAATCTAGTTTTTAGAGATTGAGGTATACCTGACGAAAAGATATGTCGTAATTTCCCGAACGCTGCCCAGCCGAGTTGAATCCGTCGATTGACCTCTCGGTCGAAGTTGGACTTACCTAGTCGGACTATTTGTCCCAGGTAAACGTACTCGTCAACAACTTCGAGCATAGTGCTCCCAACAACTACCGGCATAGGTGTGACATGGACATTGAACATGATCTTTGTTTTGTCCATGTTCATCTTAAGACCTATCCGTTGGGAGGCACTATTGAGGTCATTGAGCATAGTGCTTAAGTCCTCCAGCGATTCTGCCATAAGGACTATATCGTCGGCAAATCGAAGGTGAGTGATGTACTCGCCATTGATGTCAATACCGTATCCTTTCCAGTCCAGTAGCTTGAAAACGTCTTCCAATGCAGCGGTGAAGAGTTTCGGGGATATAACGTCACCCTGTCTTACACCTCTCTGCAGTTGGATAGGTTTCGAGCTCTGGTTCTGTACTCGGATAGCCATCGTAGCCCTACTGTACAAACACTTCAGCACTTCGATATACCGACAGTCAACTTGGCACCGCTGAAGGGACTGTAGCACCGCCCAAATTTCGACGGAATCAAAGGCTTTCTCATAGTCCACATACGCCAGGCAAAGTGGCAGATTGTACTCTTCAGTCTTCTGTACAATCTGCCGCAGGGTATGTATGTGGTCTATGGTACTGAAGCCTTTTCGGAAACCGGCTTGTTCGGGAGGCTGGAAGTCGTCAAGTCTGCGTGCGAGACGATTCGTAATGACTCTCGAAAACAGCACGTAGACGCGGCTCAGAAGGGAAATCGGTCTGTAGTTCTTTAAGAGAGCGTTGTCGCCTTTCTTAAAGAACAAGACCACCGCACTTCTGCTCCACGCCTCTGGAGTAGTGCCACCATAGATAATACAAACGTATTATCTAATATTGTAATAAATGCTAGTGTTCTTACGTGCAATAACTTATGAAATATAAATAACATTTTATTGAACCGCTTTATGCTTGTCGTCTTATCTTTGCAATATGGCGATGAAATAAAATAGACTGATATCTGCTTTAAGAGTTTCAAGATCTCATCTAGTTTACAAAGAATGATGCTATATTTCATATTTCCCTCGTTCTCAGAATGTTGAAAATTGCTAACTTTGCGTACTATATCAATATATTGCGAGTGTAGACGAACGTGTTTGTTAAAACAATGCTTTAAGTGAAACGTGTTTAATGTGCTCTAATTATTGACGCGTAAGCCGTTTTGAATGTCGTTTATAATACAAGTTTTATCATCTGACCAAATATTTATTACAATTAATTGTTTTTGTCCTATGACTTTATTATTGATTTCAAGGTCTATGTAGTCGGTTGTTACACTATATATATATATATATATATATATATATATATATATATATATATATATATATATATATATATATATATATATATATATAGTATTAGGTGACAGACGAGCACACAGTCCACCTGATAGTAAGTGGATGCTGTGGCCCATAGTCATCCACATTTATCCTCAATTAAGGATCAAAATGCAAATGCGTTGTCATCCCTGAGGATTAAAAGGGAATGTCTCGATTCCAGTAAAAAGGGCCTCCGGTTTTCTACACTCACCATACGAAACACAGCAGCATTACGCTCTTTGATATATATAATCAAAGATTAAGCTGCTATTTTACTCTGGTATTCTGTGAGAGCGTGGTCCTGCCTCGGTCGAGCCGACCCATTCATGCTACAACAACAGAACTGCAGCGTGGCTCTACCACGTAAAATTGTTTTATATAATAGTAAGTAATTTATAAATTCTGCAATATGTCCAGGAAATGACCAACACAAATTTCATTATTGAGCAGACGTAATTGTACATTAAATTTCTTTGTTACAGCTGAAGTATTAGCGAAAAAATAGTCATTTATTTTTCAATCAATCCAAAAATTTTACTAAATTCGAAATTTTTATATTTAATTTCATTTGAAATTTGAAATCGTTTTATGCCAAGATACTAATGAATTTTTAGTTCTGTGAGGCACTACCAATATATTCCAAACAGCATTTTCGTTCTAAAGCCATGTCTTTTCATAGTATTTCACAAACGCCATCATATTATCATCACTACTCAAAAAGATTTAGATAAACATCCATCATGTTTCCATACCTAAGTGACTACCTGAAGAAAGGCGAGGGAGACAATCGAAAGAAAAATAATAAACGAATTCCGATTATCCACCCCATCTGAAGTGGATAAACGGACATGCGTTTCCTAGTACCCACCCTAGAATGGATTTCTTAGGGTGGATAAACGAAATAACTCGGATGTGTGTCTGACAATGGAAGACAATTTTCATCATCTGAATTGTGAATTTAGGTTGCGCGCGCATGCTACCGACAAATTTATTTAAAAGTAATTCAATTTCAAAGAATGTATTATCATTCCTAATTAAACAATATAACTTCCTCTTTAATTCCAAATTTAAAACGATAGTTCCTCGATTGTTTTTTTCTGCTGTAGCAACGCGCCGGATCCAGCTAGTTTTATAAATGAACAGAGAGAGAGAGAGAGAGAGAGAGAGAGAGAGAGAGCACAAAGTGTTATTCAGAGTTTATTAAATGATACTAAGGAGAAACTAATTGATACGAACGCAATATTCTTGCTGCTATTTCCTGAATATCGAATTACTTATAATGAATGTAATGAGCTATTTGGTAGTAACATTTGAAATATAACCCTCTCAGAAATGAGCGGAAGCCTGTGCCCAGCCGTGGGACGTATATAGGCTGTAACTTTACTTTATTTGAAATATGTGTTAGCAAATGATTCAAAACTTTAAATTAAAATTATTAATCACGTATGTGACATTTTTGAATTTTCCATACGTGTTTATTGGAAATGGACTTTTTAAATTTTTAATAAACTACGATATTGCGTGTAATTTCTGTTAAATATTACTAACACTATTCGCTTGTGATGTATATTGAGTAATTGAAATCATGCGAGCGGATTATTTCAACGCCGTTCAGCTGCCGTCGGAAACTTGAACGTTCGGCTACTTTCAGCGCCGTACGGATGGACGTACGGACAAACCGCTCGCTTTACTGACGGCTGACGTCGTGTCATTTCGTCCGGGTCGAGTCGATGAGAATGCCATCAACAACACTCGTATTTCGTAGCCGTAAAGTCTTTTCTGACCGACCAGGTGAAGCCCAATGCGCGTCGATAAATGTGGGGACCTCCTTTGGGTGCGCCTTCCTATATATGTCCCACTGCAAGGCACAAGCATCTTTACATTTCCGAGAGAGTAATCCTATGACGAAAATCTGTAGTTTATTCAACCTTAAATATTATTTTATAACGTTGCATTAACGAAGCTACATGACAACGACGTTACCTAATATCACACACAGCACACCATATAGTCACAACCTCCATTATAAAAAAAAAACAATACCACGGACCGATAAAGAAGAAGAAAATTTAGTTGTAAGTATAGAAGCTTACATTCCTAAAGCTAATGTACGACTGATGTTGCATTCATCAATCCGATTGGATCACTGATCTCTATATATACAAGTACGCTGTAAATATAGAGGTCAGTGGATTGGATGCATTCGCCATTTCTTTTACCTCTTAATATTAGGTATGTGGTATTAGTTCGCAAAATTGTAAGCATTTACATAATATTTTGGTTGAGAAAATAAAATTCAAATGCGAAAATATTAGCACAAGACATTATTTTACCGGTAGCCGATACACAAATCGCAACATTTAAAAATGTGCTAAGCGTTAACGCGATTTTTTTCTTATGGAATAAATGTGACAAATGAGCACACAGTCCACCTAATGGTACGTGGATGCTGTAACCCATAGACATCTAAGTTCGATTAAGAATCAAAATACAAATGCGTTGTCACCCCTGAGGACTCCAGTAAAAAGAGTCTCCGATTCTCTAAACTCACTATACGAAACACAGTAACAAGTTTACGCTAGTATTTGAGGAGAGCGTATTCCTACCCTGATCGAGTCGACCTATTCACACCACAACCACATACAACATAACATAACACAACCATATAGCTGTAGCGCGGCTTTACCACAAGGAAAATCTACATGAGTTGGTGCTTCTCGATTTTTATACCTAAGAAAAAGCTGCTGTCATGAAATTAATCTAATCTATCACTGTTCTTACTTTAATTATTCGTGCTAAGTTTCATCGGAATCGAACAATTTGTTCTACTTAGTAACGTACAAAGTCAATAAAAGTATAGGCTTTCATTTTTTGGGACAAATTACAAGTCATGTTGTCGTAAAAAGTTCACAAAAACCCAAATAAAATAATTTTTTGTCGAGAATAGTTCGGAAAGTGAAAACAGGAGTTACAATTTGTGAAAAAGTTATTTTTGTTCTGCTACAGAGAAGCCAAGTAAGTATATCAAGTAATTTGAAAAAGAAATATTCTTGAAAAACCGCGAACCACTTTAACCGTGGAGTATTATAGTACCACCTTTTAACCTTTTTATAACCTTTGAGTGGTATAGTAAACCAATGTTGGTTTAATACTTAAACATACATATAACTAGCTAATTTGGTCAACCAGTGAAAATTTATGTTTCGCAGTAATTTTGCGAGTTGTAGCAAAAATAAACAAGAATGAGATATTGTTGAATCTATATTGATATCTAAGAAGTCCTTTGATCAATAGTATAAAACCGATCATCATCATCATCATCACTAGAGCCCTTCACAAGTTCCACCGCCAAACATAGGCCTCCCGGGAGGAACGCCACAAATCACGGCAGTGAGCCGCCTGCATTCATCGACTTCTTCCATGTCTTACCAGGTCGTCACTCCACCTAGTGGGGGGTCGCCCTACACTAGACCTACCGGTACGAGGCTGCCACTCGAGAATCTTTTGCCTTCGGCTGTCGGTTCTTCGAGCTATTGGCCGATCCATTGCCGCTTAGCTTACTAATCCGTTGGGCTATGTCGGTCACTGGTTCTACTGCGGACATCCTCATTTCTAGGTATATCACACAGAGAAACTCCGATCATAGCCCTTTCCATAGCTCGCTGAGTGACCTTGATCATCCTTATACGACTAGCAGTGAAGGACCACGTTTCACTGCTGTCCAACAACAAGATAGTATTAGTTTTAGTTAGTAGTTAGTTAGTGTATTGGACTCAGAGTACCTAAGACCAAAAATTGGATTGTTGTATTATGATGCATTAAGACAAATATTGTTTTTTGATATCTAAGATTTTTACCACCACCACTAATTATGATAATCTTATGCTAACAAGTGTATGTTTACTGATCATTGAGCTCGCAGTTATCAAGTGTTACAAATTACGGAGTTTTCGGATCTGCGTGTACTATTTCTGTTCCCATTACTAACCGATAACCGGGAATCTTATAGTGATATTACGCAACTGACTTCTTTTAATATTGGTTAATTGCAATATTTTTTATAAACTATAAATGCGTGATAATAATGCTCGTGTTTATCGGTCATAATGTCAACATGCAAGTTCAAATGATAATAATGATTTGTGTTAAAATAATAGGAGCGAACTTAGAGCATGATTTTATATTCCGCATATTATCTCTTACTATATTTGAAAAACTTTTATTATCACATTATGTAAAATATAATTAAAACAAATTGCCATCAATGTAGAATAACATTAAACAAAAAATTTAAATTGTTAATATACAATAAATCCACTACTGATTTTCCAATCATCTATAAAAGTTACGAGTATGATATTGGATAAACATATTATTTATATTTATTATAAAATCTATTTTATATTTTTCTGTTGATTTATATTTTAGGGCTTTTACTTTTAACCGAATGCACACGTCAAACAATAAAGCTTTTATAAGCATTGCTACAACCTGTATTCGGAACCAGGGTCCTAATCTACGTTCGAGGCCATCGTCAGATTAGCTCCATGGTACCATATTATTGCATTGACATTAAAGTTTTATATGTAGGGGAGACTGGGGTTGGTAGTGACAGGGGTAGGTAGTTACAGCGGCAACGGTGGCTAAACTGAGAACGCTGTTTTGTCGTGAGAAAGATACAAATGATCACGCGACCATCGGCTAGCACGCCGCGCGAACCTGTGGCGCCAGGGCTTTTGAGAGAGGAGCCCGTACGTGTTGCCGTCAAAACAGCATGTTAGTAACATTTTCATTTTTTCGTAATATTGGTCTAAAACATTCTTTCTTATTGCAATGAATTTACGTTCATACAGTTATACTTATTTGTGTTTTTACTACTTAACCTTAAAAGGTCAGTTTTGGCGTTGGGGCTAAAAGTGACATTTGCTCGGGGCAGGTTGTTACTTGTACGTAGTGCTGCTTGCCGATTGATATATTTGACTTATTTATTTTTTGCTAATGTAATTTTATTTTTTATTTTTTGTTCATCTTAATTTATACTAAGCTTTTGTTTAATAAAGAAATTTATAATTTTCTTCCAGTTGGAAGTTTCCTAAATTTTATTGTTATAAGGCGTAAGTCTAAAAAATAAAATTATAATTTTGTTCAACGAAGTTACTATGTTTTTATTTTAATGAGGCAAAAGACTGTTATATAGAAAATATAGTTTGACATTGTATACATAATAATTGTTATAAACTGTCATTATTCTCAATAAAAAGTGTTATATTACATTTCGTTTTTGTTGTAACATTTTGCCCCTTATAGTGTAACAACCAGCCCCTGGCGCGGGGCTAAAAGTTACACGCCTCTTTTCCCGGAATTAATTCATTTATGTCACTTCTAATAGTCTGGTATCTAAAATTGTTTTTAAACTAATAACCCGAATAATTACTTATTCAAACAAACCTACATTCCGGTAAAACAATCAAACAAACAAAAAATTGCGACACTTTATAAAAAAAATGTCACAACCAGCCCCAGTCTCCCCTATCCAAATTTCAGCTCAATCCGATGTCAGCACAAGGTACAAATTTTAAGCCAGAAAGGCATACTGAGAAAGCAATTTAAATATAAGTTTGTAAAAATACCAAATAAACAAACTAAAAATTACAGTTTTATAAATAAAATAGTTCAATGTTCACTTTCATATTCAGTCTAGTTTTAACTTAGTTGATAGATAACTTTGAACTTTGCAGTGTTAGTCCAGCACTCTATAAAGGTTAAGATAAGTGAGCGCCTCATCAAATACACTTGAACGCGATCCATCCTATCATTATAGTAGATATTGGACGTGTTACGTTCTGTTATGTATGTTCATCGATTTCTCGAATAGGACTAAATCGATTTTAATGATACTTCTTTTGTTAAATACGGGTAGTCCCAAATAAATCTTAAGAAATGTTAAACCCATTGGGGAAAAGGGGGGAAGTTTTTAATGTAACTAAGACGACATTCTAATCTATTATAAGTTTTCGGTTTTGCCTTATTCTCCTCCAGACAAATGGGTAAATTAACTCATGAAATCGGCGCCTTCTTCGATAATCTAGTCTTCGCACCAAGTTTAGAAACAATTATGTAGAAATTACTCTGATCTGAATTTGGTTTTTGTCGGATTTATTTTTTTAAATTTAATAACTTATTGACATTGTTCTGCTGTCATTACTCTAACTCATTCACTTGTACTGTTTCTTGTTAATAATCGTTCGATTGTATTAAATAATCGGCAAAGTGTAATACACAATTAGTCCTCCATGTTTCTAGTTAAAAGATCTTCTCCCCTTCTTTAACCTAAATTATGTATAAGATTATTAATATTAATTGGGATGAGATTATTAATATTCGTTGGGGAGACCATATTTAAACCTATTATCCTAAAAAAAAAAAAATTATATGCATGAAAATGACGTGTTTCAAATAATTTTCCTAAAATCTATTTCTTATCACTTATATATATATATATATTGAAACACCATATCAACACGATGATTGAAACGCAGTTACCTACAACTAAATAGCTAAACTACCTTACTGTCCAAATACAGTGAACATGCACCTAATAAAGCTGAAGAAAAGTAGTATGCAACACTGTTTTATAGAAATCCGTTTTGAAATAAGACCGGCAACAAATTCTGTTACAAAATGTTGCTAGAACTATGAGCTATTGCTTAAGAATAGCCTTTCTTACGAAAGAAGTCCTGTAGGTAGTGTGGCCGGGGTGCCCTTCGTGAAATTTGACATTCACTGCCAAATTCCATACTTTACATTTTATTTCACATATTTCCGCGGAACTTCTTTTTTAATGAACTAATTTGAAATGAGACGGAAACCAACGGAGACCATCTTATTACAACTATGTCAAAATAAGTTTATTCTCTGTTCAGTTTTTTAAATTGGTTTATATTTTTTTATATAAAATAATTGTAATTATTTTAAAATGTTGATTATGTTTTACAATAAAAAAATCATATCCCGAATTAAAGTTTAAGATCCACACGTATTAATAAAAAAAATATAACAATGATTTTCTGATTGAGACGCAATGCTACAAAACTCGTCCGTTGACTTTCATTTATTGCTGTACATAAGTGCTACTAGTTAGTACATACCTAAAATGTTACATTCACTCTACATAATTACGGCCATCATGACGTGTAATGAGTGAACTACATTTGTACAGGTTATCACAATTTTATTTGTATCAATTTAAGTATATAAGTTTAGTAAAAGTAGAGCCACGATTGTAGCACGAATGGATCGGCTCGACCGGGGAAGGACTACGATCTCACAGAATACTAGCGTAAAATAGCAGCTTAATACTGCTGTGTCTCGTATGGTGAGTGTAGAGATCCGGAGACCCTTTTTACTGGATATTAGGCAGTGCATCTCAGTCCTCAGGGGTGACAACGCATCTGCATTTTGATTCTTAATTCAGGCAAAATGTAGATGTCTATGGGCCACAGCATCCACTTACCATCAGGTGGACTGTGTGCCCGTTTGTCACCATTACTCTATAAAAAAATAACAATTAATCTCGCAGAATACCAGTGTAAATGTGCAATTAATGCTGCTATGATCTGTATAGTAAGTGTAGAAAATCAGAAATGAGCCATTACATCTTAGTCATCAGGAGTGGTAACAGACAGATGGTCTGCATTTTGATTCTTTACCAAGAGGATAGATGTAGATGTCTATAGGTCACAACATACACTTACTATCATGTGGACTATGTGATCATTCGTCACCATTATGCTGTAAATTAAACCATGAAGACGAAACTAAAATGATGAATGAAAATGTTGCTAATGCTTACAGCTAATGGTTTCTTAAATTTACACGAACACTACACATTGAATAAAACTATATATACGGATTTTATCGCGGTTAATTAACTTATTGTATAAACGATTCGGGTGCTTTACAGCACCCATGGTCACTGGGGGGGAGGGGGGTACAGAGATGTTTTTTTTTTTAAATTCTAGTTTGAAGGACGCAATTATTTCTCCTTTTTGTACACCTGAATATAGGTATTTTGACGAATCTACAGAGAACTTTCAGAGACTTGTTGGTATTTCGATGGATATGTTAAGTTGTAAGTCTAAGAGAAAGCTAGGCTATATACATGGTAGAGCCACGCTATTACGGTAAGATTTGCTAGAGATTTTGTCTATTCATGCTACCTCCTTGTGTGTATCATAGTGTTAAAAACTCCTATTTGAAGCAAGCTCCAATCAGTTGCGTGAAAATACTTTACTAGTCATATGCTTATTTCTAACATTCTTGTTATGGCCCCTTTCCTGAAAGTATAATATATATAAATAAATAAAGAAAGAAAGAATATATTTGTAACGTAGATGCTTTCTATATTATTATATATAGTGTGTTATAGACCCCTAGACTAAAAAACCTTTTAAATTGTTTGTGAATAGAAAAGTACAGAATTTCTTTTCATAAAAAATCATTATTTCATTAGAAGAATACTCAATGGAAGTCATATACCTATGCTTTTATTTTAAACCTTAATGCTGATGGCGGGACTTTTACGTGATGTTGTAATTATAAACAAAATAACTATTAATATTAAAATTATAATAGTAATTACTTGTTATCTTTATCGTTTATTAATATTGGCATTTGCGGATTTCATTTCGGCTGGTCCAAGCAATGCTACATGCCGTGACTATTTTATGTACCTATGTGGATGGCATTTCGTACAGAAATAACTAAAAAAATGATTAATTGTATGTACCCGTGCATAAATGTAATGAAATTTGAAATTCAATTTCCACCCATTTCCAGACGTCAGATGGATTTGAAATTCTGAAGATATATCAAGAATTGATGATAATGCAATAGTTTAAGTTGACCTTTGTGAATATATAAATACGTGTGTATGATTTATGGAATGAAATATTGCAATTAAATTTTAACCCGTTTCTAGACGTCTAATTTATTTTGTAACTGCAGCTTAATCTAGAATTAACGACAATACATTTATTTTCTGTCGTCGTAATTATCTTTCATTTATATATTGTACTTTAATCAAAACTCAACGTTTTGTGTCTAATCGACGTATAGTGCTGAAGTGTTAATTTCACTATCATTCGTTATTTTAATAGCTTTTTGTTATAGGTTTAGTTTCATCGCACGACAAAAATCATAGAAATTAAAAACACGCTTTTATTGTAATGTGAACCTACAGAAGTAGTAATAATCATATTATTACGATTTCTGTGTTTGAACCCATATAGTAAGAGGTTATTTAATTGTTAATTTATAAAGTTAGGTTCGTGAAGTTTCATATCGATATTCATATACTCTTATGGTGGCCACACACGGTCAGTTAAACTGATCATTCCAACTGATCGGTACAAACTAAAACTTTTGATATTTTTTTAAATATCGGATTTTCTATATATCCAAAAATAAACTTATATGTAAAACTCCGATATTAATATATTAATAATAATCGCTATATCGAATATCCACTATTTGAAAATATCAACAGGTTTAGTTTGAACTGATCAGTTGTAATGATCAGTTGAACTGACCGTGGGTGGCGTCCATTATAGTTTCATTACAATCGGTTCAACCATTCCGAAGACAACGTTACGGTTACATCACATTAAATCCCACTGCTGAACGTAGGCCCACCCCATAAATTGCCTCATAGAGGGGATTTTTGACAATTTTTGAAAGGCAGTTTTTTCAATATTGCTGACAGACACTTCAATTGTATTTATATGTATCTATAACCCTTCGATGCGATTAAATCCAATCCAGTTTACATTTTCAAGACCGCCTCGTTGGTCTAGTGGTTGTAGTGGCGCGACTACCGATCATGAGGTCCTGGGTTCGAATCCCGGGTCGGGCCAAAAGACTAAATATTGCGTTTTTCCGTCAATAAATTCTTAATAGCTGCCCGGAGTTAGGAAGTTGGCGGTATATCACCCCCGGAATTATTCGGAAGGCACGTAAAGCCGTTGGTCCTGCACCTGATCTCTCTCTGGTCGTGTCGGTTTATCGTCCCATCGGCATATGAGAGTGATGGAATAAAGAGTGCACCTGTGCTTGCGCATGCACTTTGGCACTATAAACCCCTAAGGGTATTAGTGTTCTGTGCTATAATCCTGTCCTGTGTTGATGGCTAGTCTCCGTTAAGGCTGGCCGCCGTGACCGAAATTCGGTCTGGAGGACATTATTATTATTAGACAAAAACAAACTTGTATATCGTCACTAAATGAAAAGTTGATAGAAACACACAGAGAGAGAGAGAGAGAGAGAGAGAGAGAGAGAGAGAGAGAGCGATAAACATTTTCGTATATTCGATCCGTGCCACCACCTTATTTATTTGATATTTTTCTATAAATAATCCTGTTATCCCTTTCTGCTCCTTGGTCGACGGGTGGAGAAACTCCTTTCTTTCGATATTGAAGCCCAACAAGCGCGCACAGTCATATGATTTCGTTTTTAAATACCGTTGATAGTGAAAAGATGCAACAACTAATATATTAATTCTAAGTATGCTATTCAACACAAAACAATTACTTACATAAACTCTTTATTGGACACTAATGAAAGATATAACTTGTAATATACCATAAATGATAGCACAAATATTAAATATCAAAACGTTAGTTTGGTAGCAAACACATAAATATCTCACAAAAAATGCATTGTTAAGTATGCACTTGGCTGACGCAGTGCTAGTGTCAAACAAATGGAAGTTAAATGTTTTGGCTAGTTTGTTGAAAATATTGCTCGCTCGTGTAATTAATATATTCGCCTTGAATTTTTGGATGCAAACGGGAGACTTCAAGGTGTGTTATGTCGAAGAGGTTTGGCAGGAAGGACAGTTAAGACGTAATGTTTAACCTAAATTGAGATCAGTATATATAACCGGCACTTCTTTATAGTTTGTGATATATAACGTAGGAAAATGATGAATCTCAAACATTCTTTCCTTTTTATCTTCCAAATTCAAAATGCATTATTTAAACTGATTTTACTGCGCACGTACACATTCGTAAGGGTCGATCGGTAGGCAAAAACGTCGTTGCCCATAATTTCAAATAAAAGTAGAAGCCTTATTTACTTCTCTTTTTAAAAAAATAATAACGGTACCTATATCATTATTTTTATATTTTTTATATATATTTTTATATATTTTAAAGTAAGTTTAAAATTATATATAGAGATATATGCTCTGTATCTGTATAATATCAAAATTTAAAAGAGTTACAAAACTTGTCTCGAGCTATTTCATATTAATAAATTACCATACCTACTAGCTTGATTTATGGCCAGATTTAAAATTTAAAAGTAGGTAGAGATAATCACTATCGAGCATTAGTAACTTTGTGTCTTTCGAAGCCGATTTTTTTTATCTGATGCATAAAGCAATTGTATATTTTTGACAATTTATTCTTAATAATAACATAAAGGGAAAATAAATAACAATAAACAACGAAAACGCAGCAACGAAAATGCGAGATGTCTGATTCTGCGATCGTCAATTCAACTGATTCTCCCTAGAGTAGATCCAGTTACAACAGCGCATTTTTACGAGCTGATGAAGTAAACGAAGAAAAACAATTATTTAAAATTTTACAGAAATACACTATTGAAATAGCTTCACAATTAATTATTGTTAAGCGTTATCAAATATGCGCGGAAATAATTCGACTAATTTGGAGTGACCTTTACAAAAATATTATTAAAGTAATTTGATAAGCAATAATCGTCTTGTGTTTCGTATTAAGTTATATATCTGTATAATCTACTTTTACCGTAAGATGCAATTCGTCACTTCACTTTCGTTCGGTTGTTGCTGTACAGTATTAATATTATTGTTAGGTATACATTATATCTAAATTCAATTCTCGTGATAGAGCTGATTTAATTTATAAACAACTTTCGAGGGTGTATCAAGTGTTTAGTCAATTCATTCACGTAATTTAACAAAGAATTCGCCTTTCACTTAGCATTCAAAACTGACACGTAAATCCTTTTTTTAACCAAAAGTCAAATGAAACTTACCTTGCTGGGCTGCCGTGGCTAGACCGGCGAGCGTACTCATGCTCCGGAAAAATTCACCAAGTTATCATGTTAGTACAGGATAGTAGAGTGTAGCGAAAGTGATAGTTTTCGAACGACGGAGCGCGTCGTGAATTTCCTGTCAACGTGTCCGATTAAGTACTGACGCGCGGCGCATGCACTCGCGTCGGAGTCTCGACTGCTTGTGGAGGCTGACGCGGCGGCTCGCGAAAACAACCGACCTACTAGCTCGGGAGAACACAGCCTGCCCGGGCCGCCCTGCACCAGCTCGAGCTATTTATGCACGCAGTCCCCTACATAATTATATCTATGCTATTTACAATTTAATCAATTTAGCAATTTTTAATTATTTATTAACTTATATCAATTCCTCATTATTTTTAAGTTGACGAGTGCGAAATTAAAGTCGTTAAAGTTTTCTCTGCCATTCCACGACGGATAACTAAACATATGATAATATGTTGTCTTATCGATGGACAAAACATATTGTATTCATTTCCTTCCCTAAATTTTATCTATGCCTAAAAAAGATCTAAAGAAAGGATTTCGAAGGCCGAACATCACAAATATATTTTATACAAATATCATTGAGATTTTTTAGGGTTCCGTAGTCAACTAGGAACCCTTATAGTTTCGCCATGTCTGTCTGTCCGTCTGTCCGTCCTTAATCTCTGTGACCGTTAGCACTAGAAAGCTGAAATTTGCTACCAATATGTGTATCAGTCACGCCGACAAAGTGGTAAAATAAAAATTGGAAAAAAATGTTTTATTAGGGTAGCCCCCCTATATGTAAAGTGGAACTGGAAAGTGATTTTTTTTTAATTTCAACCATAACGTGTGATATATTGTTGGAAAGGTATTTAAAAATGAATAGGGGTTTACTATAATCATTTTTTGATAATGTCAATAATTTCGTAAATAATCGCTCCAAAAGTAAAAAACAATGTGCCCCCCCCCCCCTCTAACTTTTGAACCATAAGTTTAGAAAATATGAAAAAAATCTGAAAAGTAGAACTTTATAAGGACTTTCTAGGAAAATCATTTTGAACTTGGATGGAAACAACAGTTTTTGTACAAACTCATAAGTGGGAACAATTATTGTGACGGACGGGAAACTACGGAACACTATACTGAGCGTGGCCCGACACGCTCTTGGCCGGTTTTTTATATAATGTATAGTCACAGCACAGTTCAATCTCTTTATACTGTGGTTATAGTTTTTTTATAGAATAAGGGTGACAAACGGGCACACAGTCCATCTGATGGTAAGTGGATGCTGTGGTCTATAAACATCTACATTTATCCTCGATTGAGAATCAAAATTCAGATGCGTTATCACCTTGAGGACTAAATTGAAATGTCTCGTTACCAGTAAAAGGGATATCCGGTTCTCTACAATCATCACACGAAACACAGCATCTTCAAGCTGCTACTTTACGCTGGAATTCTGTGAGAGCGTGGTCTAATCCTGGTGGAGCCAAACTATTCGTGCTACAATTAATATTATAGCTGTAGCGTGGCTCTACCAGGTATAAATCCTAATCTATATAATCCCCTAAAGCTAGTCTAGCTAGAGTTAGTCACCAGAGCCCTGTCGACAGGGATATACGTCACTCAAGGAAGTTATAGTTAGCATTATTTTTAAAATGTAAGATATTTACCCTCCACCCTTGGTAGCAAATTATATTCTTATTATTAATGATTAGAATTTTTTTCAATTTAGTTGATTTTCTTTATTAATCAACTAAATTGAATGTGAAAGCGAGAATTTATTTCTAAAAATAATTCCAGTAATATAATAAGCTTAACAGTTCGTTCTGTAAAGAGGTTTAACAACCTGTTGCAGCCATAACAACCGTCGGCGTCTCTATTCTTCAGCAACAAGTGTATACCCCTTACCCCCTCGACGCCACCACGACGCAAACCACACCATCCCACTCACAATCTGACTACAATAAACATTTTTTATCTTCGTTCTAATTAATATTATATCGAAAGTAATATAGATTACTTTTAACAAGACCATCACCACGGAACCGATACAGATTAATGAAATAAAATAATTTCATTTTATTTCGGATAAATAAAGAATTTTCATTTGAAAACTTTATTTTTGGAAGCAATAAATAAAATTGTCTTTCTCAAATATCAGCTTGTTTTTCAATTTTATTCCTTCTTTAAAAAAAAGATTTATACGTGGTAGAGCCATGGTACACTTGCATTAGTAGTATAGTTGTAGCACGAATGGGTCGGCTCGACTGGGGAAGGCCCACGCAGCAAACACTGCAGCAAGTAAGTAAAAGCATCTCTATTCAAAACTTTTTTTATTATTGTTAAAAACTTTTATTTAACTTTACTTGTATCTTCTGGAAATTTGCAATCAATATTTCACCGACTGCCACTGAATTTATCGGGCTAAAATTTGGCTCACACGTTTGGTTCTCGTGACAATGATGCCACCATTTTCAATCCAATATAGTGAACGTTACAAAATGGCGATTTATCATTTCCGCAGCAACCCCTACCCTATGATACAGGTATCAAATGAAAGGACTTGATAATCGAAACACAGTGTGTAAAGTAACGTCTTTCTAAATCCAATATAGCGGACGTATAATATGAAAATGCAATATTATTATGACATATATAGCCATAAACATGTCGCGACATTTACCTGTATACATAAGTGGGTAATTCTAAGAAAAAATTAAGTTTTTTATAAAATAGGTAAGTCTCGCGACAAGCTTTTATATCATATAAATTCTGTAATGTAATAAACTGATGGGTTTGATTTAATTTAAAGTATTTTTTTTTCTTTTAGACCATTTAAATAAAAACTCGTTTTTAAAAATGTGTTTCACTATTAATTTATATGGTAATTATATTAGTAGTATAGTTGTAGCACGAATGGGTTGACTCAACCGGGGAAGGACCACGCTCTCACAGAATACCAGCGTAAAAAAGTAACCTAATGCTGTTGTGTTTCGGGTGGTGAGTGTAGAAAACCGGAGACCCTTTTTACTGGAAACGAGGCATTCCATTTTAGTCCTCACGGGTGACAACGCATCTCCATTTTGATTCGTAATTCATAAACTCAACAGAGAGGCTCACAGCCTCTCTGTTGAGCTTATCTTTGATGATTATAAATATTGATATTCATACCTTGATGATTATAAATATGTCAGTATCATATCATATTCATACCTTGATGATTAAAATATCAGTTTTATATATAAATTTATTTATCTATATATCGAAAATCCAATATTTAAAAAATATCAACAGTTTTAGTTTGAACTGATCAGTTGAAAGGATCAGTTGAACTGACCGTGTGTGGCGACCATTGTACATACTCATTATTTGAACTAACAGGTTAATTTTATTTAAAAAGAACAAAACAATGCAATAAAAAGTTATCTATGAACACACTAGTTTGTTAGGACAGTAGGTAACATATTGTTAGGAACAAAATTCTTAAACCTTCTAATTATTTGATAAATTTTGTATTATTAGGAACAAAATAAGTTAAGTATTATTAATTAAAGTACATAAGTTCTTCGTTGTTCATCAAAACATACTCTTTAGGCTTTTCAGAAATCTGAAGCAGTTCTAATTGGACTACATATACAATCAGTAGTTCCCTTTGCTTGTCGTCACTGTAAAAAAGATTTCAATTACTTCAATAAAAGTATTAATAATAATACCACTGAATTTTTGTGATGAACTTAGACCATGATAAAATACTTCCACAGAAGCAACCTATAAATTTAAACCGACCGAATAGTATATTACTTGGAATCCATTTATTTATTTACATTGTTAACACATAGCATAAAATTAATTTAACTAAAGGTAACCCTTACACAAATTTAAAAAAAATATAAATAAAGAAAAACGAAAAGTAAAAATTTTAATTGTCATACAGTCCTACTTCCCCAAGGATCGTGCCAAGAACGCAGACTGCGTTTCCTCACTAAATGGCTATACTTAGCCTTTGAGCGAATACAGTTCCTTTAGAAACTTCACCACACGTTGACCCCACGGACCCAGTCATCTCTCAAAGACTCATATTTGTGTCAAGTACTTAATTCAGCTGCCTCTGATGCCGCCACGGCTCTAAACGAGGTACCCCTGAGATGAGAGGTCGCCAGAGTGTCTACGCAAGTAGCATCCCACACTAGTCATACCGTCAGGTGTCTTGCCATCGTCTATAGATAATCCTCAAGGCTCTAAAACCGAGGGAACATTTATAAAGATAAGAGCTCTTCGGATGACATCGTTCAAAGAACCATCGTTACGTTATTTTCTTACATGAAAGTCCGTGGAGCCCAAAACTCGTCGACGCTGCTACCACAAGACCATTGGTGAGGTTGATAAATTGCTGTTCCTGGACGGATTTCTACGGCGATGCGCAAGCTTTCCCTATCAAGCAATGTGCCGAGATCACTTGGTGGTGACTACATTCCTTAGTTGGGCCTGATCTTGGTCTTGGCCTTTTGTGCACACTCCGTACCAATGGAATATCCCACTGTTTTTGTTGGTTGACTTCTAGTGGAACATTTTCGACAGGACGGAGCGTTAGCCATGTTTGCCTCGCTTCCGCAGCAAAGAACATGTCTACCTTATTATTTATAATTATGTGACATAAGTCATTCTTCACAGTATGCATGGGAAGCAAGTAAATCAGGCAATGTAACGCTAAAAAGATTTCTTACACCAATACCACCAAATTTTACAGTTGTTTAAAGTTAAATTTAGATTTTCTTCTGAAGATATTTTAAGATCATTATCAATATCTTTTAAAATATCCGAACATTTCCAGACCGGAGTCAAGCGTAGTAAGTAGTAAAAGGTACAAGAAGACAATATTTTAAAATTTTTAATATATATATATATATATATATATATATATATATATATATATATATATATATATATATATATATAGATTAAATTTTGTTTTTAAAACAGGTTTTAATACTATCAAAATACAACAAGAGATTTAGCATTCCGCACTGACAGTTTTTATTCCTGGAGAAATATGATTGAAATTTTGAATTAGAGTATCTCTGTTAGAACTAGATAAATTATTGGAAATAAATATTTCACATTGATTGCTATTTGGTTCAAGACCAATATTTTTCAAAATTTAAAAAATATGAATAACATCACAGATGACGTCACCCGCCTCACCTCCCAGTGTACCGTCGTTCAAGTACCAGACATTTTGCTAGGATTTTAAATTTGAAATAATGGGTTTAATTCTTAAACTGAAAAGAGCTGGACCTTGTGGGTACTGAACACCGATGGTAGAATCAATAATATGGTTTTCGTAAAACTAGTTAACGAAAATTTACCCTATGATTGTAACAATTTTTACCGTAACATTGCCAAACGTAATGATAATAATTTCAGAGATGTTGTTACCGCACTGTTGTATGTATTGTTGTACAACAGAGTTACTCTATCGATAGAGTTAAAAGCATTTCTTAGGTCCACTTTCACAAGAATATCTGCATGAGAATTTCTAAAAAAATTACGTACTGAAAACCGCCGCCTCACAGCCACCTTAAGCGGCAAAGCCTAGTTGAGTAGATTGAAATTTTGTCTTAAGTGTCTGCGAGCTTATTTTTAAAATTAAGCGTCGAAATATGGAACCAACAACAATAGGACGGATACCGTTATCCCTTTTTTGAAGGCACACAATCTTTCTTCATTTAAGTAAGAAATGAAATTGAGATTAACATTACTAGAAAGCATAAAATTACATAATTTATAACGCCATTAAGAAGTACTCTCCCGGCGTCACCGGGAGACGTGTTTACAAGATCTTTGAGATGTAGAGGCGGAATCACGTCAATGCCGCCAGCAGAGCCATTCGAATAGGACAAGATTGCGTCAGAAACTTTTTCAGAAATTTGTTGGCAAATTGGCGAAGTGAAACCGGTCAACAAAAGGTTGACCCATTTCACTTTGCCAATTTGCAATATAATATCAGCGTTAATAATTTGCAATATTGTAACACAGTAATATTTGAGATATTATCATAACAATAAGTACCCTGTACCGGTTTACGTGGTAAAGTGACGCTGCAGCTCTGTTATGGTTGTAGCACGAATGGGTCGGCTCTACCGGTGGAGGACCACGCTCTCGCAGAATACCAGCGTAAAATAGCAGCTGCTGTGTTTCTTATGGTGACTGTAGAGAACCGGATACCCTTTTTACTGGAAAAGAGGCATTCCATCATATTTCTCAAGGGAACTTATGCATGTATTATATATAGTATTCTATGGTGAGAAAGCATCTGCATTTTAACTCTTAATCGAAGATTAATATAGATGTCTATGGGCCACAGCATCCACTTACCATCAGATTGTTCGTTTGTGTGTACTCTTTTGTCAACACAAAAATAAATAAAAAGCCGGTAAGCGAAGTGTAGGGTGGCCCTTTACTACATGGAGTAGCGACCTGGCAAGATATGTAGGAATTCGATGGTTGCAGGTGGCTCAGGACTGTACTTTGTGGTATTCCTTGGAGGAGGCCTGTGTTTAGGAGTGAACTTATGAAGGGCAATAATGATGATGATGAATGATATCATAACAATTAGTGGTATGATATCATTATATTATAATCGTTGTTAGTGTGAATAAAAATTTGATTACGACAGAAGCCCTTTGGTTGAATGTGCTTATCGTCTATAGGCATGGTAATAAGTTTATGAACCCTCACAAGCTCACAACTCTCTTACTATCGAATTATCTCATGCAGGAAATGGAAGAATAAGTTTACTATGTGATAAAAATCGGTAAGACAGTTCAGCTGTCTTATGATACTAAATTACTATAGTATTTTCAGTTTTATAATAGTATTAATCATTAGGGAAATATGTTAAGTGCAAGCTATATTGCACCTAGGATTAATATTTATATATTACTAGACTAGCTTGCCAGGCAGACGTTGTTCTGCCCTTTTCGACGACCCTTTGTCATGTCCTAATAAAAACCCTTAAATTCGCAAAAAAAATTGTGAGTCACTCATGAGTAAAAAACTATCCTATCTCCAAGTTGGACCAAACTGCATACGCTGTGCAAAGCCGACTCTTGATTCTAGCCAGGGTTTTAAATCTGATAAGTTTCCTTCAGTAAGTCCGCGTACGCAGCGCGTTTACGCAGGTAGCGTACTGTGAAAATTACCTGAGTTATTTTTGTGAAGTGCTCAGTAGTAAGGGAAAAATTTTGAACAACCTTACATCTCATTAATAAAACCGCTAAATATATTTAAAAACATTTGAAGTCCACCAACAAGCACTCGAGCAGCGCACTAAAGTAATTGCTCCATAACTTTCTCAAGAATAAGAGGTAGCCTGTGCCCAGAAATGGGGCGCATAAAGCAACTTTACTTTACTTTAATTTTATAGGTATCTTATTATCAATATTTGCAAATTATAAGATCACTTATGGGGTTGTAATCATAAAGTACTTTCATAGAAAAATTTAAATAAAATTAAACATGAAAGAAGATTTATAGTATTTTCAAGTGGTGCTCCTTTTAATGTCAGATTTCAAACATTTCCGTGAAAAAGTGTTTGGGAGCATTTGTGACGACAGACACACTGTCAGAGAATCCCCCAGTGTATTTATGTTATTACTCTAAGGACCTCAGAGCAATATCTAAAGCAAGTATTCTGAGCTAAAGACAATCCCAAAAATGTTCCATTTGCGAGAATTTTGGTGTTGAAAGCATAATCGGCACGTTATCAGATTATCTGACAGTTTTCTTGTAGAGCCACACCACTACTAATACAATATGTTAGCGATAAGATAATTAATAAAAATATTACGATAGCATAAATTAAACACAATCTGCTATAAAATAAATATAACCATTATCAATCTTTCCCGATTCAGTGCTGGTGATAAAAATTTACATGAGAGCGCCAACTCGAGGTTCTTAGCAGTTTGTTCTAAGACAATACACGTCGCACGCACAATTGACTAGTGGGTCGCAGTTTTTTTAATGTTATTAAGATATTATTAATAAGATGCTTTATAACGCCCACTGGATGATATAGGACTGTTGCATAGAATACTATAGTGCACAATATAATGGCTGTCAACCTTATTTTGTACGAGAATCGGTGTCGCCGGGAGCACACAGCACACATACAAGCAATTACGTCGTATTATCACTACTAAAAACCCGATTCGCTGTATTGACAGACTGAGTAAATTACACATTTTACACTTTTGATTAATGTTCAAGATCATCATTAAAAAAATCGTTTAAATTTTAATAAATATTTATTTGTAAAGAGTGTGGCAATTTGGCATTTTCTAAATAATTTGCATGCGAAATTCGGAAACGATTGTAACGTCAAAAAACATATCGTGTTGACATTTATACGTGTGAATTGACATGTTATTGACATTTTAGTGGCTACACGGGCTCCGCCCACTCCCCTATTCTATGGGTTGTTGATTCTCTTTTGCTGTCGGTGATTCGGTAGTAAAATCTTAGATATATTTTTCCTGAACGACAGTAGAATGAGTATGTCGATGAGAGAACTATGACGTATTCTTATAATAAGAGAGATGTATCATCCCAACCACCAGCCATGGACTCTTAATGAAGGTGGATGATTAAGAATTGATGATGAAATAAGAAGTTTTCGCAATTTTAATAGTGGCATACTCCTAATTACAATAAGTAAGCAATTTTATAGACAAACGCTCACATTTCAGATTAAGCTAAATGTTATACGTGGTAGAGTCACCTGCAGCTACATTACGGTTTAGCACGAATGGGTCGGTTCGACCGGGAAGGACCACAATCTCACAGAATACAAGAATAAAATAGCAGTTAGTTTAGATTAGAGAATTTAGAAGAAGAGAAGTCATTAAGAAGAACTCTATTGGCTTCATCGGAAGAAGCGCTTACAAAATCTTTGAGACGTTGAGGCGTAATTCCGTCAATGCCGCCAGCCTTTTTCAAAAATTTGTTGGCAAATTGGCAAACTGAAATTGGTCAACAAAAGTTTGACCGGATTCACTAACTACTAATATCAGCGTTAACAATTTGTAATCATACCGGTTTTTGTGTGGTAGAGACACATATTATGGTTGTAACGAATGGGTCGGCAAATAAAATCGGTCGTAAAATGGTGGTTTTGTGGTGAGTGTAGAGAACCGGAGACCCTTTTTACTGGAGCAGAGGCGTTCCATCTTAGTCTAAAGGGGTGACAACGCATTCTTCATGTCGATTCTTAATCGAGAATTAATGTAGATGTCTAAGGGCCTCAGCATCCACTTATCATCATGTGGACTGTGTGTTCGTTTGACACCCTCATTGTACAAAAAATTAAAAGTTTTGTACATAATAGAGATACGCTAGAGCTGTATTATGGCTGCAGAAATAAAAGGCTGGCTTAACCGGGGAAGAACTACACACTCACAAAAAATCAATGTGAAATTGCAACATGATGCTGTTTTGCTTAAAGTTTACATTTCACAATTAAAGTAATTTATGTTCTAAGCTGCTATGTTTGTAGAGAGTCGAAGATCTTTTTTACTGGTAATGAGGTATTCCAACCTAGTCCTTAGAGGTGACACCGCATCTGTATTTAGATTCTTGATCGAGTATAGATGTTTATAGGCCACCGAATTCACGCGCAATCGAGTCTACAAGTATTTGTCACAAAAGAAAAGTTGGAAAACGAAACTACATCCATAGATGCGTTATAATTTCTTCGGAGAAGAAAGTAAGAAAAGTATGTAAAAAGAACGTCCTTTATTATATTCATTTACAAAATTTGTTATTTAGTCAATCAATACTTAATACAATATTTTTAAAGAATAATATAATAACTTCTTTTGATTTTATTAATTCTTTTGAAATGAAATACACTTGTGAAATGGTTAACTTGAAAAGAAATATCAAAGAGATTTTTATAATTTTTGAAGAGATTTTTAGGCTGAAAAGTTTACATTAATCACACCAGCAATTTTTTATGGTTAGACCTTAACTTTTAATAGGTCACAACTTAGGTCACACTCGTGACCTAAGTTTGGAGTGATCCTACACTCATGCGGACTTGCGCTTGATTTATTAGATCTTGAGGTACGCTATCGCTATGCACTTTTCCAGGTGACGAAAGTATCGAAGGCGCTGGAGATTTTCTAGGGTTAACCATTTCCTGAAAATATAATATAAAATTTTATTGCAGTAGAGCTTAATTTTTGTGCTTAGTAGCGCATTGGCTAAGCATTTGTTTGCGACGCAGCAGGGCCGCGGGTTCGAATCAGTTAAGAAGTGTTGGCTTTTGGTCACGTGTAATTTATTTATGTAAAATGCCTCCGTGTTAACGGAGAAAATTCTAGTGTGGGGGTAATGGTCCCGTGCGTGTCGTAAGAGGTGTGGGACAATAATATGGGGTAGGGTCTTACACTGACACCTTCAATACACTAAGCACAAATTCAGATCTACGTACGAATAAAATCATGGTTTCTTATAACAGGTAGGCTCTAAGAATATCGTAAATGTAGTATCAGGTAAGTAAATCAAAGATATTTTTTAAATTATCAATCACTAAAATCGATCAAAATGTGCATGATGTGTCCAGGCTGTTTTCCTAGACATTTGTCAAGCCGAATTATGGAACAGAAACAGAAACTTTTTTATTCAATATAGATTATAAATAATACTTATTGAAAATGCCACTTTTTTAAATTTATTTGGTCGGGTTCGGAAAAAACCTCTGTCCCGGGACCAACAAGAAACCCAGCGATACTTTAAAAAAATAACAGCTTACAATCATTTATGTTACAATTAACAATAGGGGAGAGCGGGGCTGGAAGTTCCGATTTTCAAATAACATGAAGTTTTATCATAAAAACGACGGGATTCATTTTCAACGTGTAAAATATTGCTGATGTTTATTGTTTTTGTAATATTATAGTCACTTCTGCTAATATCTCAATTGTTTTTTTTTATAGAAGCATATATTTGCCAAATTTCGGAGCGGAACATTCAGCCCCGTTTTGGGGCGAGTTGTTCCACTTATAAGGCAAATAGATTATGACAATATACAGCCAAAATAACATAGGGTTTCTTAAATAAAACAACCATTTCTATTAATTTTTCTATGTAATGTTTATTCTATGCACGACAAAAACCTTTTTTATATTATTAAATTATAATTATTGAGATCTATTATCTTACAAATCTTATCAGATTTATAAATTAACTTACAAAAATAACAAAACGTAACTGGTGAGCTGGTTCCCTATAAACTTTTCTTTAGTTAAATTATAAAAGATCTATCAAAACTTTCAAAAACTACAAAAATCAAAAGTTTAGATACCTAAACAAAAATAACTTTACAAATACAAAACATAACTTTTAACCTCCAGATAAACGTTTATTTTGTTAAATCATACTTAATATTATTCATTAAGCCTTACTTTATCAGGCGTAATAACTTTGGCCACATCCATTCTTATTAATCAGTACCTAATATTATTCATCACCAATCTTATTCGTCACTCATTTCTTCATCTGACTCACAGTTAGGACACACATATGTGACTTATCACCGTTGTCTAAACATTTGACATGTGCCCAATTTTTACTAACGGTACATTCTATCCACTGTTCTTTTGGACGAGAATTTGAATATGAATCGCCACAAATTATGCAGTGCCATTCCAGATCGTTATCGCTGTCACTCTTGTTTCCTTGTAATATTCTTCTATTAGCTTTTTCTTGAGGTTTACCCTTCCCTTTATCTTTTCCTTTACAGTTATAGTTACTTTTTCTTTTTCCTTTCGTTGCCTGTTCTTCAGCCAACGCGTTTTTTTCTGGCGTGTCAGTTAAAATAGCAGCCTTTCTCATACGTCGTTTTGTAGATTTCTGCAATTGTGGTGGTGCCTTTGGCAAAGGTTTAACAATTTCTGGGTTAAACACAGCTGTAGCGTTTGTCTTTACTGGCGTTGATTGAAGTCCTTGGTCACACTGATTTGTTGTCGAATGCTGGGGTTGTTCATCATTCTGCACTGATATTAAAATTGTCGAAGGCTCTGGCTGGACATAACTCTGTGATAATATTTGAATGTTGGATGGTCCTGGTTGGTCTTCATATTGTGCCGAAATTGAGCAGCTAGAAGACTGGGAGGGCTCTTCATTGAACACAACTTGAGATGAAGTAGCTTCTAATAATGGCCGATCTGTCACGAAAGATGGACCAAAATCCTCATCTGTAAAAACATCGGGGTTATAAGGGCATATTCCAGTTTTCTTGAATGCGTTTATAATATTTGTAGGGGTTGCTGCTAAAGGCCATGCTGTTTTAACAATTCCAGGAATTTCGTAGATTGATATTGTTTTACCCGGGTTGTTGCGGAGCCAATTATCTTGAGTTTTCGCACAGAATGTTTTAAAAGGCCCGTTGACGCCAACATCCAGAGGTTGCAGCATGTGTGTGCAGTGAGGGGGAAATGACAACATAATGATGGAGTTGGTTTTAGCTTTTTCAACTACGTTAATATCAATGTGTGAGGAGTGATTGTCTAATAATAGCAACACCGCTTCTTCTGTGGTGGGTTTAGTAAATTTTATGAAATGATCCATATATGTGAGGAATTCAGTAGCAGTCCTCCACCCTGAGCTGTTTCCAGCCCCGACTGACTCGGGGGGCCCATCCCGCAAAAACAAGTCTTTATACTTTTTTTTATATAGGATAGGATGACAAACCAGCACACAGTCCACCTGATGGTAAGTGGTTGCTGTGGCCCATAGACATCTACATCTATCCTCGATTACGAATCAAAATGCAGATGCGTTGTCACCCGTGAGGACTAAAATGGAATGCCTCGTTTCCAGTTAAAAGGCTCTCCGGTTCTCTACACTCACCATACGAAATACAGCAGCATTAAGCTACTATTTCACGCTGGTATTCTGTGAGAGCGTGGTCCTTCCCCGGTCGAGCCGACCCATTCGTGCTAAAACTATACTACTAATATAACTGCAGCATGGCTCTACCACGTATAAACCTTTAAACGTGGAAACACAACCATTGGCGGTATCGTGTTTCCCGCGGCACTGACTGCTGGCTCCACAGTTACCAAAGTGCCGCGCTCAGCAGACACAATAGCACCGACCTGTTTTGTACCTTTTTGGGCTACTATCTTCCTTGGCTTCAACACAGTCGTTACTCCAGTCTCGTCTAGGTTCCAGATTCTTGCTGGTGTCAGTTTATATTTTAATAGAATTTCACCGAGCTTAGTGAAAAATTCATTCACATTGTGTCTGTTAAATGCAGATACACGTCCTGCACTAGTTGCTTCTGGGGTTGTGATCGATAAAACGGGGTTCCTCTTCATAATCCAGTGAATCAGTCAGCTCCAGTTTTTAGATTCCTGTGCCATGAAGGGGGAATGTTTTCAAACGAAAATTTTACCGCACATTCATAGACGAGTTTTCGCACCTCTTCGGGTAGAAGACCGAAGTATATTGAGGAACCCTTTAAAATATAGTTAACTAACTCTTTTTCCTGTTCCAAGGTAAACACTAGTCTGGGCTTATAACCTATGGTAGCAATCTTGCCACCTTTCAATTTTGTAACAAATCGATGCAACGTCATGTCGCAAATTTCAAGTTGTCGTGCCACAGTTTTAACTGGTTTTCCGTCCTTGATGACAGCATCTGCAGCTTGCCGCAACAATATCTCAGAGGTTTTACCTCTCTCTGTCTTACGTTTGTAGTTTCGCATCCTTAAAATAAAAGAAAAATGGTCATAAGAATTATAGATACGATTGAAGGACAGTTGAGGTAAGTTGTTCCGAGGAACTACCAGCCCCTCTAGGAAGGAACTTATAGCCCCAAATTACCTTTATATATAAGGACTGACATACTGGCAAACTAATATAACTAATTCAAAAAATACTTGAGCAATAAGATACCTTACTAATGTCACTACAATTTAGAAGAGTTACGTATGAATTGGTTCATAATAAACAGAGATAGACCAAATAGTTTAAGCACGAAAAAATTTACTGACGTGATGTTTTGACAGCTACGTGCGCACAGCCACTCAACCACCGTCGCTGGAGTAACCAAAATGACTGCCGGCTGGCTGTCACCTGACGCTTTTACGGCGCATTTCACATATATTGCTATCTCTTTCCTTACAAAGTTATTTCTATCGGAACAACTTACTCCGGGAACTTCCAGCCCCGCGCTCCCATACAAAAGTAATTAGAAATAGCTTGGTAGTGACACGGTGTAGTGATCACCTTTCCCAGGGGTTATTATAATCCATAAATTCCTTGATATTATACATTTAGCATTTTTTTGTATAAACTTAGTTTAATAAAGATTTTGTATTCTGTGCAAGTCAAATTTTATATATTTTCTGGGATTTTGTGATAAAAGTGTATACATCGCCCCAAGAATGAACTATTGACTCGGTGGAGTCGAGTAACTGATACTACTAGCCTAATATCTGTTCCTAGTGTTTACATAATGAATATCACTTATTTTTGTAAAACTACTTGTATTTTTGTGTACGTACATTACATTTTCATAAATGTAATGTACGTACGTATAAATGTAATGTAAGTTAATATATTCCTTAAATTTTTATCTGAGCGACTATTTAGGTTTTAAATCATAGATTGCTCTAATAATCCTCTTTTGTAATACAAACAAAATTTCAGTGTCAGTCCCGTATCACCGTAGCAAAATACCATAATACATTATGCTATGGAAATAGATAAAGTAAACTAGTCTAGCTGTTTCAACACTGGTGAAACTTCTAATCGTTTTTACAGCATATGCTGCAGAACTAAGTCTGCTTGGTAGTTTTGATATTTAGGGGCCCCATTGAAGCTTTGCTTCTAGTGTGATTCCGAGAAAACTGGTGGTATAGACAAGACTCAGCTCCTCTCAATTTAAAATTACATTAGTAATTATTATTTTTATAAACATGTTTCACATTTGGAGTTATGAATTTCATAGGTACTTTTAGTTATAGTACAAATTATTAATATGAAACTAATTTACTAATTTAGGTATAGCATTAATTACTTCTTAATAATTTACAATACAATACAATACTTTTTATTGCACACTAACAAAACATTATTATAACAAATAATGAACAAACAATGAGGGATAAACAAAAGTCGGTCTTATTACTACATAGCAATCTCTTCCAGACAACACAAAAGAGGAAATTATTAAAAATAAAAATAAGATTAACGGGTAGGGTGCACTAAATTAGACAAAAAAAAAAAAACTTTTATACTATAAAATGACAACATACTAAAGGTATATTAGTGACTATAAGAGAGAGGAGTTAAAGAGACAAATAGTGTTCCTTAATTTGTTTCTTGAACACATTTAAAGATTGAGCACTTTTAATGGACTGGGGTGAGGAGTTCCAGAGTCTTACTCCAAGAACAGCAAACGATTTATCATAAAATGTCGAGGAGTGTACAGGACATTGGAGCGAAAGGTTTTCTTTGGACCGTAAGGAAAAATCGTGACAAATCTAAGAATTTTAAAACTTTCTTTTAGATAGGGAGGACTTGATACATTAAATAAGATAATTTAGTAACTGAAGTTTTAATTTGAAAATGAATGAAGTGTCATCAGCAAATAATACTACGTCATGATTATCCCCTACTATGTAAGGTATGTCGTTAATATACTGGATAATTTTTATACCGTCTAGAAAAAGCAGGGTGTAACAGGCGAACGGAATAGAAGCCTAGATAACCATATTATGATATTTTGCATTTTATTTTACATTAAAGTAAAGTTTTACAGAAAAGTATAGAAACGAAAACCCTATTACAGGAAAAGAGGCATTCCATCTTAGTCTTCAGGGGCGGCAACGCATCTGCATTTTGATTCCTAATCGAGGATAAATGTAAATGTCTATGGGCCACAGCATCCACTTAACATCAGATGGGCTGTGTGCTCGTTTGTCTGCCTTATTCTATAAAAAAATATGTACATATGTACTTTTTAACTTGGAAATGATTTTTTACTAAACAGTTTATCCAGGGGGCTATATAAATTTAGAGAATAATTGCACTCGTTACTTGAGGCACCTACCTCCACCACGCATAAATACTGACCTTCATGTAATGCGCATATCAAATTGCGGGTATAGTTTGTTATACAAACATTCTCAATATGCTATATCTACACGTTCTTTTTATCTTTTATTAGAACATTTATCTACTTACTTTAAAAATAAATAATAAATGCTTAGGTACACTTACATTCGCCTTTCCGTCTTTATACATTAAAGTAAAAGCTATTGAGAAAACTACGAATACAACTTTTGTTGTAAAAATAACTATCGCCACTGTTACGAGAGAATCAAAGGAAACCATTTTGATGCAGTATTAGTAATAATGCCTCGAGTTGTCAACATTACGTACTAACATGCTATATGCATATAAATACTATGCAAAATATAAAGTGAAAAAAAATATTTATGATAAAATATTTTATCGTTTCTTAACTGCGATTAGGGATCCTTGAATTTAATTATATAAAGTAGCCGTAGTTGCTCAGAGGCTTAAAGTTCGCTGTAAATTTCACAGCATAAGAAAACCTGGGTTTGATTCCTGCCGACACCAATTAAGTAGTTAAGCAGTCATTTGAAACGTAATTAAGTTAGGTACGTATATTCTCTGCATAAAATCTAGGAAATAAAGTATTTTGAGGAGATACGAAGTCACAATATGCTCTTGCGCCATACTGCGAAGTGCTTCGTAGATTTTGACGATAGCGAACTGTCGATTTACGACAGCGCTTTAAGAACTTGAAATACTCAAGTTCTTAAAGCTTACGCTTGTCGCTTACGCGGACAAAATAACTTGAGGACATCAGAGCACTTGTCATCGTTTCCACTAATTCGCAGAACCAATCACATTACTTTTACATAGGTATTTTAAAATCCCCTTCAGGCCATTGGATAAAACAGGAGCAATAAATCCGCTGATGGTCAAATTACCGTAATAAACTCCAAGAGTTCAACTTAGTACGTACACATTGGGAAAATTTAAAAATGAGCAATTCATACATATTATGTAAGTACTTTTATCTGTAAATAAACATGTTTTCAAAATAAATTATGTATTATCTAGACAGGGTCTCATACAAAAATAATATTCGAAGAACTTTCTGCGTGGCCTGTAGTTTAAATTTATTTGAAATTTAACATAGAGTAAGATTTCTTTTTTAATAAAATTATCTATTTTTTTCTTTTGTTTTTTTAAAACGATATCCTCGCACTAGGATTTTCTCCTGTATCATGAAGGCAGTTTACAAACATAAATTGGACAAGGGCAAACATCCAGACCCGGAACAATTGTTTGGAGCCGTTAAGCTATTACATATAATTACCGATAAAAATAAATAATAACATCACTCTTAATTATTTATTTTTATCAGTATAGAAAAGACTTGACAATGCCTCGTTACGTAAGTAAATTACAAATTGATTGAAGGTAACAAAAGTAATGTAAGTTAAGTATGAAGTGATAAAACAAGCTGCCTAAGTATATTATACTATTTTATTCATCAACAATCGGGTAATTTATAAATTGCTTTCTTCCAATTTTATAATTTTAATTCAAAAATCACAACACTACACATAGAAGTAGATTTGATATTATGCAAATTTGACACGTTTTATAGTAGCTAGACATGTATAGTTTACCTATCTTAGATAGATTTATGTATAAACTTCGCTCGCGTATAAGCTTCAATTCAGTACATCATTTATTGCTTATTTTAATTTTACTAGACGTAACATTTTAATTACTCAGACATATAGTTTTCCCCACGAAGTTATTTTGACCACTTTAACGGACACGTGGTAGATCTGTTACAGATTCATTTGTACCCCTCGTGCAATGCCATGATGAAATGACGCGGTTCTAGTATTTGATTACGTGCAATTCATAAAAACTAAAACTAAGCTTTTGCATCATTGTGGTGGTCCACAATGATGCAAATTTTTTTAGTAACAAGAATTTACTTAGTAATAGACATTCAACGATGCCACGAGCTATTCCATCGAATAGAGATGAAAATTAAAGTAAAATTAAGTGCACCTTTTTCACCACCATTTTCAGTTATATAGATCATATATTCAGTAGCGTTCTATTATTTAATTTTATCAGTGACTTATCATTTTAGTTAATTTAGAAGTAAATAAATGTTGCTATAATTAGATGAAATAATGAAAGCTAAAACTATTACAATCTGTAGTACTATGTATCAGTAATATCAGCGATAAAAGCGAACACTTATTTATCGTATCAATAAGCCATAAAGTGATGTCAATTGTTTTAAAAGTTTTGTTTCTGTTAAAAAATACTCTATCAACGCCGCAAGCGATGAAAATTGGACGATATGTATGACCATAAATATGTATCATGAAATAGCAATGTTGTGTTTAGTTATTAATATCGTCAAATGATCTCTTGATCATGATCAACAAACAATGTTAAATATCGTCAAAATGACACTATTTCACGAAATAATAGACTACCAAACATCGATATAAATGACTAGATATGGTCGTTGGTCGTGCGCACAAAAATTGTTCACGGTTCAAGCATAGAATAAATCAGCGCCATCTCTTAAGCACTCATGTACTATCATGGTTTTACCCTAGAACTTGTAAAAATACTCCATTAATTATAGAAAAAAATCAAAACGGCCTCCTTTATTGCAACTAATTTTCAATACTTTAAAGAACAACACCATTGCAAGATTTGAATATCATTTCAGAATTATACATCTTGAGTTTTGTGATGAACGTTCTCATTTTCAAATTATAATAACACTCAGTGTCATTTAACGAATATGTAACTAAATAAAATATTATACCATTATTCCAATAAACAGAATAAAAAAAAATTCGTTCTACACTTTTCTAGCTCTTTTGGAACATATCCCCTTCGATAAAACTTTAAAAAAATTACATTGGGTGGGTATAAAAAACGGAGTTACCTGAAATTCGATTTTACCCCAAGTCATCAAAAACCCTGTCAACTTGAAGAAACGCTCGAATCCCTACCAATACCAGTAGATTTTTCCTACAATATAATACACAATACAATATAAATCCCAAAATATCTAAAAGTGGAAACACTGCACAGACGCACGGCACTCATCGGTGCTCGCGTTGGTGCTCTATAAACATTTTCGCACCAAGGAGTCGGTGCTATTTTGTTTGTTCAATGAATGGGTCCACAACAATAGTATATAAGTCTATGCTACCTTATCATAAATGATTAACTCAACGATCTGGCCACGACACATAGAAAAATCTCTTCGATAAAACTATAAAGCTAATGAAAATTTTGCAATAATTGCAGGCAGACCAGTTCTAATCAACTTAGATATATAGAGCATGTTATAGATTAGTAATTGAAATAAAAACTAAATCAATTTTCATACTTTTGATAAACGTCACTATTATCTATTTAAATTATATATACACTTATAAAATGAAATAACGAAAAAGCTAAAAAAATAAACGTTAGGATTTTCAAATAATTTTAAAAATCTAATTATTTGAATCTATACTTATAATAAAAATGTAAGTTGCAGATGTCTGTACATTTTATGATTTTGTAACATAATTGATTGAGAGGGACTAAAAATAAGTAACTGAATACATTTCTATCATTTTAGAATTGTCTGTCGGTCTATTTGTCTGTTTGTTTGTTAACGTGTACGGTAACGTATAAAGTACTGATTTATACCAAAATAATCTTTACGAGAATCGTAAAGCGTTTCTTCGTTTTACACTTAGTCTTTGTTTTAATAAAATCGGTTCATCCTGTCAAAAGTTATATATCAATATTCTGAAGTATGAGTACGAAGTATGGGTACGAAGTATAGGTACGAATTTGTTCAAAGATGGCGTTGAGTGATCAAGGGTATTTTTGTAATTAAATATAGAATATATTTAATTACAAAAATGATAATAAATAATGATATAATTATATCTAAACGCAGTAAACAAACATAATAAAGAATAACGTAATAAATATTTATAAAAAAAGTATAAACCCTAATATCTTTGTAAAAAAAGTACAATAGTTAACCAATATCATCGATAGATGGTGCTGTGCATATTATACTTCCCTTTTGCAGTTCCAAAAGTTTTGAAATTTACGTTGTCGTGAAATTTAAAATTTACGTTACCCTATTTTGAGTTGTTTTTATATTGTTCCTACCCGTTCTTTTCTTAATATCATATAATTTTTATTTTACTGTAATAATAAATTAACTACTATAATTTTATATAGATGGCGCTATAAGTATTTTCAAGCACTATGGAGTTTGATAAGTTAGATATAAAAGACATAATATGTAAATAATTACTTTCTTAGATTACTGAATATTGATTACTTTGCTTGCTGATTTCAACACAGTGTATGTATTGGACCAGCAAATATAAGTTTCGTATTTTATCCGATAACTGTTACAGCATTTTGTATAGTTTTCACGATTTATCATGCACGCTTACATCCAATTGCAGAACCGAAGAAGCGGGTTATGTACTATAATATACAGCCAATATAATATGATCCACGGAAGAATATAGGCATTCAATGAAATGTATGTATAAAAAGGATATCATTGTAGGCATTTTCGTACTTCTCAGAGCGGGGAAGAGTCAATAGTGCCGTCCTGACGCGTTTTTTTTTTTTTTTTTTTGCGCCCGAAGCAATTAAAGGGCTACCCTGTACGTAGGGAGGCGGAAAATGCATTACGCATACCACGATAGCCGGTCTATCGTGGTTATGGGGGACTCACTGTCCTACCGGGGACCCTAAGTGATACCCCCTAAAAACCGCCTTTGGGGACAGGCAGCTGGCTGATTAAACTCTATTGTGCCTTATCATGAGCGACCCTCTTTTGGGAAAAGAGGCGGCTAAGAGCCGCTGAGGGAGTGCCTACGAAGGCAAAATAATATTAGTTGATATAATAATAATTAATTTAATTAGAACTGGCCTGAGCCGCCAGGAGGCAGTTCAGGTCGTTTGACAGTTTATTTGGCGGGTCCGAGAGAGAGTTTCTCGGCCTGCGGACACGATAGCGAGAGGGGGGTGGGGCTGCATAAGAAGCCGCCTCACGAATTAAATTGTTTGGGTGCGACTCTGAGGCTTTGAAGAAGTTCTCAGAGAGTTTTTTAAGGAACTGTTGAATTGTTGGGAGCTCTAAATCCCGATGAAGGTCGGCATTACGGACGTACCAAGGTGCGTTCGCAGCTCGACGACAGAAGAGGTTCTGAACTATTTGGAGTTCATTTAAAATGTTAGGGGCTGACGCGTTTGTTCCTTTTACTTTATAATTTGGAATTAGTAATAAAGTGCATATTATCAATTTACCTTTTAATTTGCTAAGTTACTAGGTACTTAAAATTAGACAGAATTCTTATTTTATATCAGAAGTTTTTTTTATTTAGTTTGCAAAATAACGTTTATGTAATTTTATTTATATTGTACATAGATAAAACGAACAGAATAAATTTGCCAAAAAGTTAGTTTTGCCATTTACTGACAGATGTCACTTATCACTGTGTATCTACTATACACTCATACATACTGAGTCATAGATAATATACTATACCAAATACTTCAGAAAACCTACGGGTTTTATAAAGTATTTGACTATAGATACTGTCCAAATTTTAGATTTCTACTTCAAGCGGTTTAGGTTGAGCTTGTGCGCTGGTAGATTAATTAGTCACTCAGTAGGTAGCTACCTTTTAAGACGTAGAAGTTCGCTATAAAATATTTTTGAAAGTTCGATCCCTAAGAGGGTGAACTGAGTGTGTTACAGTTTAATATTTTATTAAAAATATTTTACAGGCCGATTGACTCGAAACTTACTGAGAGTCTGTACTTAAAAAATAAATGAATGTGTATTCTCTGATTTCAAAATAACCCGTTATGGTAGAGGGGGCAGGAGCACAGGGTGTGTTTGTGTGGAAATAAAATATTTGGTATTTCTTAAAACAACCCCTTACCAGGGGAGGGAGAATCAATCAGTTTATTTTTTCATTTTCCTAATATTTCACCCTAAAGTGTTAAAACGAGGATACATAGTTTGCGCTGAAAAAATGGTTTTTAATTGCATGGTGGTGGGGAAATCTGTAAAACGAAATTATGATATTTATGAATAATACCTATTATAGAACTTTACAAAAATCTGCCCTATCATTCATCATCATTATAAACAAAATATTAAAAATTGTCTATTTATCATTGTGTCCGAGTTAGAAATCCAACAAACATGTACTGAGATCAGATACAGATAATAATATACCTATATATAATAATAAAACGGCTTTACGTACTTTTTGAGGCATAGGGATGAAACACTGCTAAACTTTTGACCCTGGGCTGCTGCTGAGACTTTCTTGATAGAAAAGGATCTATACAACAACACGCTGTTACTTTACATGAACACGCTCAATAACTTTTACCAATTATTTTATTAGTGTTCTCATCTGGTTGGGCTGAATAAATATAAAAAAGGAAAAGATATATATATATATATATATATATATATATATATATATATATATATATATATATATATATATATATATATATATATATATATATATATATCTTGATATAAATATCGAATCTTGCAATGTGCAAGTCGTCTATGAAAGCCAAAGTGATGTAACAAAGCTGAAAAGATTGGATTTTCTCAAAAGCATAGCTGAAAACCTAAATCAAAGTAATTTGATGACACATTTATATAGTTAGTATACGTTTGCCACGCCAAATTCGCAGTTCGATTTGAGAAAAGATATTCCTGAAGACGTTAGCCACTCTGAAGCCGAAAACTAGTTACCCAGGACAGAAAGAAAATATTGTTACCGATGTAAGTAATACAAAAAGAGAACAAAGACTGCACATTTATGCACAAAATGTCTGAAGCCGAAAACTAGTTACCCAGGACAGAAAGAAAATATTGTTACCGATGTAAGTAATACAAAAAGAGAACAAAGACTGCACATTTATGCACAAAATGTCTGAAGCCTGTATGTTTGAGTTGCTCAAAAAAGGTATACCGTCGTTCCCTGTAAGCGGTGACAAGACCCATTGCACGTTTTTTATTTTTGTATAGAAGGATACATTTTTGTTGTATACATGTGAAAGGCTTATAAAGATAAAAAGATATATTAGTTAGGATATTTGTTATTTTTGTGGAAGTCTAAAAATACCTTTTCTTTGAGACTGTTAGAAAGTTTCTTTAATTTTTAATAGGATTTGATAAGTTTATTCAGTTTAGTAATTTTTTCCAGTGCCTTAATTAATATTTAATAATAATAATATTTTTTAAATTAGTTTTTTTTAGAACACCACGCTATAAAAATATATGAGTCCAGTGGACTCATACAGGCCTGTTGGTCTAGTGGTTAGTGACCCTGACTGCTAAGTCGGAGGTCGTGGGTTCGATTCCCACCCAGGACAAATGTTTGTGTGATGAGCACGATCATTTGTTCTGTGTCTGGGTGTAATTTATCTATAATATTTATGTATTTAGAAATATATAAGTATGTTTATCAGTTGTCTAGTACCCATAACACAAGCTCTGCTTAGCTTGGGACTAGATGGCGTTGTGTGATAGCTGTGGAATATTATATTATTATTATACAAGGTGTTTACATTAACAAATTACAACTAGTGGATTGAGGGTTAACTCATATAATTATTGTATTAGTAACAAACTACAACGCGGTCACATTAACTTTACGCATCGCTGGAATGCGAGGCCCCGCCCGCTTCCCCCCCCCACTCACTTAGCTCGCCCGGCAATCGTCAGTATGGTTAGCATCTCTGTTACCGATACGCGCGTCGATATTTTGACTAGTTTTCCGTTGCTATTGTTGTTATTGAACATTTTGTTACGTTTTCGTTATTGTTTAAGTTTGGACTGTTTTTGTTAATTTTGGACTATTTTTGTTACTCCTCATTTTTTAACATGGGGAAAACTTTACACAGTGAAGGGAGAAATCTTGTGTTGAAAGTGATGCAGTTTTTCGAGAATGAGAAGAAAAATAGACGCTTTTGCATACCTGTAGATCAGTGTGTGTGTGCGTGTGTGCGTGCGTGCGTGTGTGCGTGTGCGCGTGTGCGTGCGTGCGTGCGTGTGTGTGTGTGTGTGTGTGTGTGTGTGTGTGTGTGTGTGTGTGTGTGTGTGCGTGTCTCTCTCTCTCTCTCTCTGTGTGTGTGTGTGTGTGTGTGTGTGTGTGTGTGTGTGTGTGTACGTTCGTGTGTGTGCGTGCGTGCGTGTGTGTGCGTGTGTGTGTGTTGGTGCGTGCGTCCGAGCGTGCGTGCGTGCGTGCGGGTGTGTGTGAGTGCGTGTGTGTGTGCGTGTGTGCGGCCGTGCGGGCGTGTTTGTGTGCGTGCGTGCGTGCATGCGTGCGTGCGTGCGTGTGTGTGTGTGTGTGTGTGTGTGTGTGTGTACGTGTTTTTATATATTGGCTGGATGTGTACATATGTGTGCATGTGTTCGGTTTGGGTAAATACACACAATATATATTTATTGTATGTATTTACACAAACCGATTACTCATTTATGAGAACTTCTAACTTACTTAGCTTACTTTGTGAATTACATTATATACCATTATAGTATTAATTAAAAGCTGTAAGTTTTCCTGTTACAAATAAATAAATTAATTAAAGCCCAACCAGATAGAAACCCTCGGCAGGGGAGACCAAACGGCCGAAGGTTAAGGGGAAAGGGAAAGAAGGAGGCGGACGATACAGGCGGTATTAACTGTCTTTATTTATCTTTATTATTATAATGTTTTCGACTTGTATTTCTATTATTTTGAATAATTTAACAGCGTTTTAGTAAATTTAATGTTTTTTAAAAGCAACATTAAACCTTTACTTTACTATAATACTTCATGTCTGTAATGTTATTTATCACAACTTTATGCTTATTAATGTATTTTTAGTTGTTTACAATATTACTTCTAAGATAATTTTAGACAGCCTTATATAGAAATTAATTATTTATTGTTAACAATAATAATGCGTCGTCACAAGTCACAACCTAAATAAGCGAGCTACTGTGGTATGAGGCACCATATTGTCATTAATTTTAAAAATATTTGAAATTAAACTACAATAATATAATGTCTATCTAAAGCTAAGTACCTAGTTAAACTAACAAAATAAATAAAATAAAGTAAGTATAACATTATGTCTCTACCTGCATAATAGTACAATCTTTTATTTAGTGCTGCGTAATATTTACATTTTGTTGAATTCGTTTTTCTCAAGTAATTTTTGTAGTTTATGTAACATGTTTATTAACATTGACGTTTTATGATTTTTGTTGATTTTGTTTTCCATTTTGCACTGCATTCTTTTTGCTTATCTCTCCAATACTTTCTTTTTACCCGTTTTTCTTCACTAAGCTCAGATTTTTTTATGTTTAACCTTCATCCTTTCCAAATTTTTACGTCTTGAGTCTTCTAACTTTTCTGGTTTATTCTGGCTTATTTCGATAGCGTCAAAGAATATATACACTACGCGAAAAGAAACGACACTTAAGCATGTGTGCACGTAAAATCGCTTGCGGCTATGTGTGGGTGTCTGGATGTGTGCGGGGGCCTTGAGAGGCGCGCGGGGCGTGGAACGGGCAGTCGCCGATTGCCCTGGCCGAGGGCTAGTAGTAATACCGATATTTGTCAGTATTAGTTAATATGAATATATTAGTCAAGTGATATAATATTTCAATTAATATATGAATATTACTGATATCTTAATGTATATATTACTATTCTATTCATGTACGTATTAAGTGTATGTTACCAAGTAACGTTATTAGTTTTTATAACCGTGTATGCTAGGTTTATATGCTTTGATAAATATTAATGTTGTTATTAAATAAATGTTATTATAGTATATGTATAAGTATTACTGAAAGTGATTTTAAGTAATTATAAATAAAATAAATTCCACTGCACAAAACAAGGGCCCTTGTTTTGTTAGTTTAATTTTAAAAATGTTTTATAATACCTAAAAATATGTGAACTCATTTTAATGAAAGTCGATATGTTCTTAACAAGAATTATGGGGAGATACCATGACAATAAAACTAATATATCGCCAATAATTTTATTATATCACATTAACTGAAATATACACTATTAAAAATACCACCAGAGAGTCAAGAAATTTTAGATATCTATAAAGAGTTTTTGTATTTGTTCATTGTTGTATTTATGGATTATTTCATTAGAAATAGAAATGAATTATCTCATCAGCACATAGGGAACATTTTGTTGGCCGCCATGTCCCAGGAAACCTGCATACCTTTGGATTTTCTAAAAAAAAATATACGTGCTACGAATTTTTGCAATTGTTAGAAATAATAATGAAAATTAAAAAATTAATCGAAAAATTCAAAAATATATAAGAGTAGATTATTTTTAAAGGATAGTAGGTAATACTGATTATTGCGTACTGAAATGCTAAGTGTTGGTTAATTATTTAAGATTACCATGAACTGTCGTGCATATTTGGTTTTGTCGGAAGTTTTAATATTCCTCATTTAATAAAAGTTGATTTAAAATTGAACGTATCTTTCACTACCCAAATACATAAGTTTACATAATATATAACACATACCTACTATGTATCTTCTTTGGTACAAGTCTATAATATTCCATTTCGGTTTGATATCAACCCTAGCGTTACACGCTTCGACTCAAGGTCACCGGCGCTTAAGCTCTCACGTACAGGGAGTGTCACCGCTGTGATAGCGTTTCATTTCTTCCGTGGCAGTTAGCGGTGCCATTTTGTACGTTAAGCTTAAAATTAAAATCATTTATTTGAGATTTCATTCAGCACAATAACATCTCCATGAAAAACTGTTTAAATAAACAAAAACACGACTTCAATGAAATCTTCGCTTTTGAAAGTTAAGGAGAGGAGGTATTACTTCGTTAAAGTTTGTTTTTCGTTTATTTGTTTCACCATTTTTTATTTAAATAAACTTTCTATATTATAATTTAAATTTACTTTAGTGATTTATTTAATAAAAAGTTAGAATGGAATATCCTATTACTACCAAAAAAAGAATTATGAAAATCAGTCATGCAACACAACAGTTGTTATTAACCATTAAGCAGTTCCTTCATGAAGAGACAATCCTATCTGTGACATCAGGTTAAATCTGTCAAACAACTGCTTGGCCATAAAAACCAAAAGTGCTTGCAAAATTTTAGCTCAATCGAATACCAACATTGAAAAATGGTTTGCGAATTTTGTTGGACATATTTTTACTTACATACGAACAGTGCAAGTTAAATAAAAGCAAAAACATACGTGGTCGAATTGTGTGGTGTTTTTTTTTGGAAGTCTGTTTAAAATAAATCATGGCTAAAAACTATGTATGGCATCGCCAACATGAAATTCGTTCTGGATTTCAATTAAATATATTCAGCAGATTATACGAGAGCGAAAAACAAATACTTACCTAACGTTAAACATACATTTCATATTCTAATATTTTCTATTCGTTGGCTGTAGGCTAATGTATTCGTCCCTTAATGATATCAATTGTGTTACCAATGAGATCAACATATACGTTACCTTGCTTACAACATTACCCTCACAATTTTCTCGCTAACTAAGACAAGTGTAAGAAAGAGACCTTGATTAAAAGCAACAACAATTAATGCTCTACGCGTAAATAGTAATGAATCTTACCTGCAGCGTTTCTTGGCAATGCGGGATGCAAAACTGCAACAATGTTTTTGCATAACCTTCGACACTGTCCCTTTGGCGGTTGCTGACAGATGCCTGAATATCGTTAGCTGCGATTGTAGTAGTCAGTGCTGTCAAACAGATACTCTAGTTTTCCCTAGACACCATATAAAGTTGACATTTGTTAAAATAAAATGTCTATCGGTAGTTTTAGTTAATTTTCGTGTTTGGGCAAAGATGTCCCACAAGGGCAAAGTTGTAAGGTTTCACGGTATTGACCGCTGACGCTGTGCTGTGTGCGTTTACGCTGAAATCGGACGTCGCGTAGGTATAGCATATAATAGGAGACCGCAGCCTTAAAGATAATCCACCATTGGATATTATATAGCTTAGTCAATTGTGAGACATGAAAAAAGATGTAAACATTTGCGTATATTTCATTGCAATTAACTCGCTCAATTTGAACATGCGAATTTAATGTATCTTTCTCTCGCATTATGTACAATAAAGTCTACCTTTCCAGTGTACGTTGTAAATACACAAATGCCAATGGCAAAGTTACTCGCTCACCTATGTATGTCTTACTCTCGCAGCTTATTTTAGATATCCTTTGATTTCCGAGTTAAATTTTCTTGAAATTTCACTGCGCTTTCTTTGTAGCTCTTTGTTCTGATGCTATTAATATTAAATTGCAATGTTATAGTTCACAGCTTTTTATTTATTTGTATAAAGCACTCGACGTTAATCACGGTATATTATTGTTTGAGCTAAAAACAATGTAAACAATGAGACTCCGCTTGGGTGGCATGAATCATATTTATGTAACTATTCACAACTTATCAAGCCGCATATTTTTTTTATAAGATAGGGTGACAAACGATCACACAATCCACCTGATGATAAGTGGTTGCTGTGGCCCATAGACATCTACATCTATCCTAGATTACGAATCAAAATGCAGATGCGTTTTCACCTATGAGGACTAAGATGGAATACCTCGTTTCCAGTAAAAAGGGTCTCCGGTTCTCTACATTTACCATACGAAACACAGCAGCATTAAGCTACTATTTTACGCTGGTATTCTGAGAGCGTGGTCCTTACCCGGTCAAGCCGATCCGTACATGCTACATCTATACTACATTATAACTGCAGCATGGCTCTACCACAGGAATTTCTCAGGGATCTCATTCCTTACCTCGTCCTGTTTTCCTATATAAATAAGGTGGCGAACGAGTTCATCTGTTGTTAATTGGCCACTGGACACCTGCAGCCAAGTTCAAACAAATATGGCTATAGATGTGTTACCACCTCTGAGGACTAAGATAGAATGCCTTACAACCTGTAATTATGCTCGCTTTCTATACCCTTGACATCAGAACACAGCATTGCGAGCACTAAAGTAATCATCAAGGTAATTATTAATGTAGAATCATTCCCATAGTAGAGAGGATGTGTCTGCTATTATGATGATTAAATCATCACGCTTGGCAGACGGTTTGACGACCGCAGTACCAGACGTTTCACACCTTCGACGCTGCTTCCCTTCACCAGTCTGGGAATTTTACGCTTGGACTAGACGAGATTGTTACACCATATCGATTGGTTATAAATCCGGTAGTCAAGCCTATGAAACCCACGGGACGAAATTGAATTGAAATTCATAGAAAAATGTAGTATATTATATATCCGTAACATTAAAACATTTGTTCAAATATCTGTGTAAATATGTTTAAAGTAATTATAATTTAGGTATGTTCGTTTCGTACCTTGCAGGTACTGAGTGAATGTCACTTACGGGGCCGCGCCGCGGCAGTCGCTGCCTTGTTAACGCAATCGAATTCAACTCAATGTCTGCGAACCATAGACATACGAAATTTATAGACACGAAAAAACAAAAACTTATCGCATTTCGAAATACTTAAATTTAGTTAGCGATAAATTTTTCATAAGTGATAATGACGCAACTGCTTTTCCCTGTGATTTATACTTTATAACATCATATCAAACACTTTAATCGCTTTGGATCAAACAAAAACGTGTTTATTTGTTCTGTGACGGTACAGACGGTACATCAACCCATCGGCTTACCTCGTCCCTTGGTAAATCTAACATAGTCAAGACAACAAAACGAAAGGATCTCTTCAATAATAAATAGAAGAATTCTTATGTACTATTCTTAAGGTGTTGTAAAAGCGCCTGACAACTAAGATAAATTTGTGTGTCACCTCTTGTGTTTACTTCTCAATTATTTTCATTCAAGATATATTAAGAAAGAAGAGTAGCAACATTATAAACATAGGTAACTAGTATTCTCTTTAATCATTTCAACTAAACTAAAGTTACTGCTAGAAGCTGTTTGCGACAGTAATGGATTCAAACGTAGGTCTTCATAAACCAGTCACGGTTACGGCTAATCAGTTTTCTGGTTAAATGAGTTTTCCGGAATGGCCACGCTTAGTATCTTGGCAGACAGATTGATGATCAAAGTATCAATTCTGCGTACCCTAAGTACTGCTCTGCAGCTGCATTCCGTCGCGTTAATTTTACTATTTATTCAAAATACTTAACCCAATTGAGATATACATATACTCGGCAATAAGAAGCAGTGGCCTAAAATTATAACAGAATAGGCAATATTCCACATCACAAATTAAAATTTTTTACGTAACTTAATGGCATCGTATCGGACCACCGCGGGGGTGCCCTCGACTTTTTTCTCTTTTTTTTTTTTCTTTATTGATCATAGAACCAACAGCATGTTATAAATATTAACAGAACTTCTCAAACAATCCATAATGCCAATAACAGGTTCTTACTTTATATAAATGTACATACTATCGCTTGTTATAGTTTACAACTTATAATATTACAATCAATAAAAAATACAAATTAATAATATTATTTACAAAGTACTTGGATATATTAAAGAATATTATTATATAGAAGACTTTAAAAATAAGTTTCACAAAAAAAGAGACAATAAGCAGAAACAAAAAAATAAAATAAACGTAAGAATATTGCATAACAACTCTAATAAACTATAACAACTATACAATAATAAATAACATAAATGAAAATTACATCACATAATGTACACATTTGCATGCGTGCGTGCGTGCGTGTGTGTGTGTGTGTGTGTGTGTGTGTGTGTGTGTGTGTGTGTGTGTGTATCATTTAATATTGAAATAATATCTTTTTTAAAGACTGATTTGCTTTTTAAAGACTGACTTTCCATCAATTAATTGCATTATTCTAAAGCGATATATCATATCATACCTCGATATATTTGAATAATAAGAAAAAAGTAGTTATAAACTTAAGATGGATATAGAATAGATAATAGATGGATACTATTTTATTTTAAATTAGCGATGATTGAAATATTTAAAAGAGCCCTAAAAATACACTTAACGGGTGTATTTATCCTATTTATCCGGGCTTCTTTCATGTAATTTCCAAACAAAATATTTTTTAAAAATCATAGGCTACTCGCCTCTTAAAACAGAACATAAATTTTATCGTCAATCAATGTTTTGCAAAGCAATCGGTATCTTTTAAATAAGTTTTATAAGATATACATAAGGATTCAAAATAAAGAAGTGTTTATGTTTGGTTATAATAAACACGTTTTAATATACTTAAAAACTCTGACGCTTCTAATAGAGTTGATTGACACGGTTAGCAGAGAAGTCGACTTCGATAAAAAAAACAACACAGTGAGTTAGGCCGTTATTGTGAGTCGCACTTGTACGGTTCTGCAATCGAGGTACGGTGTGTGGTATACACTAATTCTAACTTTAATCATAGAACAATCACTATGTCTCATGCCTTTTTAATAGTGGTGTCAGTTGCTATAACTTTGAAGTTGTTGTTTTTAAGTTTTTCATTGTACGTAACATTGAATAATCAAGAACCTCAGACACAGGTGAGCGTTTATTTGGAATAACATCACGTTCTCATTTACATGATATCTTAAAAAAAAATTTTTACTTGGCTCGAAGTTACAAATATTTTAATAATCGTGAATAATAATAATTATACAAATTTTGTCAATATATCTAATTACAGAAATAATTCTTGCGTAACCTTTAAATAAGCAGTCTTAAATTGAAGATGATAAATTAAACTCATAAATTACCCTAATTTTAGATGTTTATATAATAACTTATTTCAATGTATTATACAAAAATAGGACAAATACCATACTATAGGTACTTAAGTATTGGACTTATAGAGTGTAAAAATTATTTGAGTTACTGTTCACTTTACATAATGATGTACTGTTGTACATCATTATGTAAAATGAACTAACATACCTACCTGTTACTGTTGCCAAAATCACTTTTCTTTTCAAGTTAGATTCAAGTACTTAGCGAATAGAAGGAGAGGAAATAACACTTCTTCTCCTTCTAATCTTCGCAGCAATCTTGCAATTAGCCCACCGCAGAATATGTACTCTTGTGGAGTGGATACGTAAAATTTAAATTACTTACTTTCCTTAATTTATAATATAATTATTAAAATGTGTGAAAAGTTTTTAGAAATTATGCGTCTGAGATACAGAGGCAATAATAAACCTATGTTTCTATTTTTATTACAGAAGGATCTGAAGACAAAAAATGACAAAACATGCATGGCATTAAAATGGAAACAAGTTTCGCAAGTTTTTCTGTCTAAAACCACACGTAACAAGAATAATACAAACTTTAAACTGAATTCATTCATTTGATTCCAACAAAAATGTGATACGCACTGTGTATCGGGTGATTGTAAAGAGAACTTAATTTTTATTATCATATTTTTATGCTTATTTATAGTTTTGTGCCTAATTATTACTTCGAACTGCAATTTTTTTCTTGCGTGATAATCATTATTTTAGATAATGTTTTCATTTTATTGGACATCAAACCTATTACCTACTTCTTTATATTTACTAGTTAAGTATTCTTCTCCTCAGTAAAAGTATTAAATTAATATAAGGGATGAACCAGTAAAGCACTATTATGTAAACCTTATCAACAAACGAGACAAAAACTGTAAGTATAATAAGCTCTCTTTCGCGAATGCCACTATCATATTATGACTTGTAAAAAATATCACCTTGTCTTAAGTTGTCAAGGAATGTCCGCGAGAGAATCCACTCTAACACACTCTAGTGGTTCAGAGAATGTCAAAACCTAACTGAGGATTCATTTCAGCACTGCGATATGCCTGTCAACCGTGTTATGAGAATGAATATTATATTTATAAAAAATATCAAAAAGATTACATTCTATGAGCTGATATTGAAGGATAAGCGTATACTGGCTTGTTAGACGGTTCATTATTAGTAAATAATTACAGCAACTTAAGGTATCAGCTATTATTTATTCTGTGGTATCAAGAAGAACTCGATACGCTGGGAGTATATCTAAATTAAACGTAATTGACTTTTTTGTTCTTCAACTTGTAAATAATTTAAAAGCATTGCTTTAGAGCGTATTATGCCATTCGGCAATTTGGTTTTAATGGGTCCTTACATATGAAATTGGCGTTTTGTACGGGAGGGATATAAGGTAATTTTTTTTTTGTAAAATATATTTAATTAATCAAAGTACATACTTTGTAGTATCATTGTTATCTATACACTTTTGCCATTTCATAGGTAGTTCATTGATCCCTTTACTAAAAAAAACCATGGGGGCAAAAATCAATAAACTCTCTGAACGCGGTTTGGACTGCCGCATCGGAGTTGAATTTTTTTTTTCTTGTAAGAAGCTGTCCAAATTCCGGAAAAAATGGTAATCTGCTGGAGCGAGATGCTGAGAGTACGGTGGATGTCGCAGATATTCCAATTGTAGCTCATCTAACTTAATGGTTATTTGTTGTGCAATGTGTGGTCCTGCGTTGTCGTGAAGCAGCAGTGGCCTAGAGCGATTGACCAATCTCGGTTGTTTATCAGCTAGTTCTTCCTTCATGGTTTGCAGTTGCTGACAATAGATATCTGCCGTAATCGTTTGGCCAGATTTTAGAAAGCTGTAGTGGCGCACACCGTACACCGGCGCTAGTCCACCAAACACTCACAAGTAACTTTTTCTGAGTCAATTTTCGTTCAGGGCAGGATTTGACTGAGTCTCCAGGGTACAGCCATAGCGACGAGCACTTCCGATTATCGTACAATATCCACTTTTCATCACAAGTAATGATTCAATTTAAAATCCCTTCATTTTTGTGTCGGTTGAGCAAAGTAACCCAGCAGTCGACGCGTGTTTGTAAGTTTGATTCACTCAATTCATAGGGTGGTACACTTCGTTCAAGTTTTTTTTACTTTCCCGATTTGCTTCAAATGGATTAATACAGTTTTATCACTTACCCCGAAGTCCGCAGCTATCTCTGAAGTGCTTTGTGATGGATCCGCTTCCACAATAGCTTTTAATTCTTAATTTTTCACTTTGGTCTCCGGCCGTCCACGGAGTTGGTTCTGAAGGTGGAAATTTCCAGAACGAAAACGTTGAAACGAAAAACGTACAGTGCTTTCTTTTGTGACACCAGCGCCGTACACATCATTAATCCTTCGAGATGTTCCTGCAGCACTGGTGCCACGATATAAATCGTGCTCGTAAATGTACCAATGTTTCATGTTTTCCATTGTGCGATAATAAACGACGCCAAAGAAAAAAATAATGAGGAAAAAAGCAAATGAATGCCCGTTTTCAAAACTCAAATGTACCAGTTAAATGAATTTATAAATTTGAATTTGGAATTCTTAACCAAAGAGGAGATATTTTAAATCAAATTGGTCAGTGCGACAAAACGCTAATTTCGTATGTAAGGACTCAATATTAAAAATAAAAATAGCAAACGAGTACACAGTCCACTTGATGGTAAGTGGATGTTGAGGATCACAGATATCTACATTCATCCACCAGACGCCTATTTTACCTTGCTAGAATATTTGCCAAAAAACACAACTACGAAAACTGTTGGACTTCGTTTGGCAAAGTATATCTGAAACGTAACCAAAATGAATCTCGCATACACGTGAGCTGCCAAGAAGATATTTTGAACCTTCAAAAAATATCTGACTAGGCAATATATGCTTTTTAGAATTACTTTGTTTTTGTTTAGTTGCATGCATAGTATACAAATATTTCTGGTTTTATTTAAAAAAATATTAAAATTCTTCTTTTTACGTTAATAAGCCTCATATACACGTTCGCATTTCTAACATATACAAAACAAACAAATTTATTCATACATTTATTTTTACAATTGTTAAAATACATTACAAATTATTTGTCAAAAAATATGAAAAACAAATTTCTTAAACTAAACGTATTTTATGTCTTACCTAGCTCAAAAAATAGCACCTGCTTCGTTTTAAAGATGCTTATTGTGATGAATTGCTGTAGTTTAGTCTTTCTTGTATTTACTATAAAATTCGATTCCATGGCTCACTTGCCTCGTGAATATTATCCTTCTAATAGCTCTGTCCGTAAAATTACGTGAATTAATTACAATTCAAAATGAAATCGACTCTTATAACGTAGCAGATTCTAATATATGTGATGCTGAAGATTGTGTGTCTTTTTACCTTACTCGAGCAAAACTCCTAAAGTTTTTCAACAAAACATCCGTAGTTTAAAATGTAAGTTTTGGGTTACTACTGATTCTTGTTCGAATAAGAGTGGACTGGGATTGCATTGTGCTTACTGAATGCTGGCTATCATCTATTCATTGCATACCTCCTTTGGATGGATACAATAACTTTGCTTCTACCAACAATCTCACTCAAAATGAGGGTGTGGTTGTGTATTATAAAAAAGATATAGTTGTCTCAGTGGATGAGCTTATAATATCTGACGCCAATTGTCTTGTAATTACTATAAATAAAGATACGGTAGCTATTGATGTTTGTCGACCTCCTGAATACAAGAATATTAATAATTTTCTTCAATCCCTTAATGTTATATTACTTAAATATTCAAATAAGCAAAATGTCATATTATTAGGTGATATTAATATTAACATAGCTAAACAAAGTAGAGATGCAAATCTCCCTATATACTTAGATATGTTGGCGTTGCACGGAATGTTGCCTGCGTACTTCTTTCCCACGCATAATAAAACATGCTTGGATCATGTAATATTAAAAACAAAATTAAAAGCTCGTTGTCTCATCCTCTAAACAACTCTAAGTGATCATTATAGTGTTGCCTTTTACATTGCTTCTTCTTCTAAACAAAAATCTGCAAAAGTATTAAAATACGTAAATTTCGAACTTTCAAACACAGATCTAAAAAATAAGGATTTCAACTCTTTGTACGAGATCAAAGATGTTAATGAAGCCGCTGTTTTTTTCCACAACATACTTCAATCGGCTATTATATCAAACTCAAGAGAAGTCAAAATTTCCAGACGTAAGAAAATCTTGAAACCTTGGATAACCCTAGATGTTTTAAAATGTTTGAAAAATCGAGATAACCTATATAAGAAACTAAAAAAAGACCCAGATAATGAGACGCTTAAAACTAATTATAAGAGATACAGAAATTATTGCTCATCCCTATTGAAAACACTTAAAAGAAACTATGAAAAACTTCAACTTCAAAATAAAGGAAAAGCTAACAAAAAACTTTGGAAAGCGCTTAAAAAAGATTACTTATACTAATAAACTAAAAGAGATTCCGTAAGAACAAATAGATACAAACAATCCGCAAGCATCGGTGAATTATTATTATTATTTATTATATTTTGCAAATGTTGGAAGAAACTTAGCTGAGGACCTGTTTAAAAATAAGCCCCAGTCCAACTCAATATCTTAAATTCATGCTGTTACTCTTTTACTCTTCTATCAACGGATGAGAATAAGTTAAAAAACCTAATAACAGGTCTAAAGAACAATTGCTCTGTTGGCTGGATTTAGTTTCCAGTGAGACCCTAAAAGCAAACAGGGATGTTTTAGCCTCTCCGATAGCGTACATTTGAAACTTATCACTTTCAACTGGAGTATTCCCGAAGATATATAAGAAATCACGAATCCACCCTATTCACAAAAGTGGAGACAGAGGCTGTGTCAATAACTATAGACCAATTTCTATTCTTCCTACTATCTCAAAAATCTTAGAACGCATTATAAATAATAGATTAGTAAATATTTGGAAAATAAAAATCCTTTATCACATGCACAATTTGGCTTTAGAGCAAAAAGCAACAAGTTACATAGTTAATGACTTTGAAAATAATAAAAAAACAATAGGTATATTTTTAGATTTGGCAAAGGCATTTGACACAGTCTCTGTCCCAATTTTAGTTAAAAAACTTGAATAGCTTGGTATCGGAGACCTCTAGTTGAAACTTCTTCAGGATTTTTAACAGACAGAACACAATGTGTACAAATTGATAACATCATTAGCGAAGAAGTCCCTGTTAATTTTGGGGTTCCTCAGGGAAGTATTTTGGGTCTAACTCTCTTCCTCATTTACATAAATGATCTTTGTCAGATGAAAATCCCAAATGCAAAAATAATTACCTTTGCAGTTCATGGGATGAGGTTTTCTCAAATGCTCAAAAAGGAATGAATATTGTAAAAAGTTGGTTATACAATAACCTTTAAACCCTCAATGTTTTAAAGACAAATTATATCACTTTTTCCATTAAAACACTGATAAGCCTGACCCTACACATCAAATTGTTTCACACTTGTGTGATAATCCCAATGATACAACCTGTGCATGCCCAAAACTTATAAACACAAACTCAACTAAATACCTAGGCGTAATGATTGAAAATAAATTAAGTTTTCACTATCACATTGACCTTCTAACGGCAAGAATACGCAAATTAATGGTTATATTTAAGACCTTGAGACATGTGGGTCAGGAAAAAGTAATAAAATCAGTTTACTTCGCTCTTTGGCAGTCGCAACTTATGTACTGTATCACTTCTTGGGGTGGTGCCTGTAAAACACATATACTGAAAATTGAACGAGCCCAAAGAGCACTTTTAAAAATGAGCTCGTTCCTGCCATTTGATTATCCAACGTGTGATCTCTATCAGAAATGGAAAGTCCTGACTGTACGTCAGCTTTACATTTTATATAGCATCCTCAAAAACAAAATAAAACAAGTTAAAATATGAATCAGAGATATTTAGGAATCAGCACCGCAAGGATAAAGTCTGTAATATTACTTTATACAGAACTACCCTTACACATCGATTTTTCTGTTACCAAAGTAGTAACCTGTATAATAAATTGAATAAGGAACTACCAATATATTCCCTTACAAAAACTAAATACAATTTTATTGTTGCGGAGTGGTTAAAAAAATTGGATTATAACCGTACAGAAGACTTACTCTATAAATAAAATATGTTCACATATACGCGCATACACATAAGTGCAAACACGTACACACAAATGAATAGCTCAAGTCCGCGCCCTCGATCCATCTTAGTGAAATTCGGCAGTTCGCGCCTGCGTGACGATTTTCTCGCTGCGACCGCACATTTCAACAAAACCAATCGGGACGACAAACTCAATTCGAGCCACTTAGGCATCGAAGGAGATAAGAAGACTGCTATATACGTCATGGAGTATCTCTCCCCGGAAAATAAGAGCTTGCACGCTGCTGCGCGAACCAAAGCTCGCGAACTGAAATACTAATTTGTATGGGTGCGTTATGGTAGGATATACATGCGCAAAAATGAAGAAACAAACTACGTCCATGTAAAGAACCTCGATCTTTTGAATCGTTTGTCATGATTACGCTTTATCTGCTATATTTTTACTAAAAGGCACTTTTACTTGTTACTACCAAAATGTTAAGGGTCTGAGGACAAAAACTATTGAACTGTTTAATAATGTAGTTTGTTGTTATTTTGACATTATTGTTTTCACAGAGACATGGTTGAATGGCACAATTTTTGATAATGAATTATTTGATCACCGTTACACGGTCTACAGACGCGACCGCGAAACCAGCGGGTTCCATGGTGAAAAAATGGGAAGTGGTGTTCTCATTGCTGTCTCTAAACGCTTTAAATCGTGCCGTTTGTGTGCGCAGGAGTCAGATTGTGAAGATTTATGGGTTAAAGTGGAAATATATGATAGCTTTCTTTAATAAAGGCAGACACCTGTACATCTGTGGCGTATATATCCCTCCTCCAGTAAAAATGCATATACTTAAGCATTTTATTAGTAATGCCAATCGCATATTAGAAAACCACAGTGGAAACACTATTATACTTGGTGACTTCAATTTGAGTAGCATATGTTGGACTAAACTGTTAGTCACACACTCAAACCTGCAACATCCAATAGTCTATTTAATAACATGCTCGTTAATTTCATGTCTCTTAATAATGTAGTTCAGCACAATTCCTGTTCTAACAATAAAGACAAACTGTTGGATCTGATAATGAGTACATTAGATATCACCCGGCTCTACGTAAGTACCGACCCATTATAGATGATTGACCCGTTGCATCCTCCTATCGAATTCTGTGTGGGACTTAAATGTGACAATTATCTCCTAACCAAGCACGAACTCAAATTTATGTTTTATAAAGCAGATTTTATTAAAATTGTAAATGAATTGAATAGTATATCATGGGAAGACGAATTGTCGCGTTATGAAAACGTAGATGACATGGTAGCACATTTCTATAAAGTACTTCAATCCATCATAGTTAAACATGTACCCAAGTCCAAACCTCGTAATAATAAGAAATACCCCATATGGTTTTCAGACACGTTAATTAAGGTAATCAAGGAAAAATATAAATACAGATCTAAACACCGTAAATTTAACAACCCTCGGGATTTATTGACCATTGAACTACTTAAAGATAGATGTACGAAATTACTTAGCCAGAATTATAAAACTTATTTGCTACGACTAGAGACATCTTTGAAATCAAATCCTGAACTACTATAGAGTTTCATTAAACACAAAAGAGGCAGTAGTAGTACCTACCCCGCCCAAATGTCTTCTGGAACTACTCTTGCCACCACTGGCCCGGATATCTGCGAACTCTTTGCTTCACAGTTCTCTTCAGTCTACAATATTGATAAACTATCCATTTCAGACGAGCACTATGCAGATAAATCCCCCGCCTCTAACTTTATTACTAGTATTTCAGTGACTAAAGACCAACTATTTAGGGTCTTAAAGAGACTTGACTTCACAAAAGGGGCTGGCTCAGATGGAATACCATCTATATTTGCTGTAAGATGTGCTGGTGCTCTAGCTTTACCTCTGTCCTTGATAATTAATAAATTTCTTTGTTCTGAAACCTTTCCCAGCGCTTGGAAAACTTCTCTTGTTATACCGATACACAAAGGAGGTGATATAAACTCAGTGAAAAACTATAGGCCAATATCAATTATTACGGTGTTTGCTAAAGTCTTTGAAAAACTACTGTGCCCTATAATGTCTTGGCCGTGCACGTGAACCGTGCTATTCCGGTGCAGTTAAGTGTCTTAGAGACACTTCACAGCAATGGAACAGCACGGTTTTATGAAAGCCCGCTCTACCATGACTAATCTGATATCCTTCGTTGAAGGCCTGGCCGAAGGTGTTGATCATGCGCAGTCTTTCGATGTCATATACACTGACTTTAGTAAGGCTTTTGATAAAGTCAATCACGATATGTTATTGCACAAATTATCATGTGTCGGTATAGGCGGTAATCTCTTGCGCTGGTTCAGATCTTACCTAACGAATAGACTGTCTGTGGTGGTAGCAGGGGGATTCAAATATGGCTTTTTTACCGCCTTTTCCGGAGTTCCTCAAGGATCCCATCTGGGTCCCATGCTGTTCAACGTTTTTATTAATGATATCGGTAAGTGTTTCCAAAATTCTAAGTTAAAACTTGTAACATGTAAACATGTTCGCCGATGATTTGAAGTTTTTTAGATCAGTAAATTCATTAGATGTATTGTTGCTTCAAAGTGACTTGGACAATCTAGTATTATGGTGCTAATCGAATGGTATGAGCTTGAATATGGACAAATGCCACGTGGTACGCTTCACTAGAAAAAAACTCTCAGTGACTAGATATTATTGTATTGACGATGTACCATTAATAGAGGTTGATCATATTACAGAATTGAGTGTAATGCTCGATACCAAATTGCGATTTAATTTACATATAGATAGCATTACTAAAAAAGCCTAAAAGACCTTGGGGTTTGTCTTACGTACCTGTAGGGAGTTTAAAAATCCGAGCACAAAAATCACAATCTATATGTCACTTGTACATAGTAGCTTAGAATACTGCAGCGTGGTGAAACCCGCACTATGACGTATACAAAAAGCATAGAAGGTGTACAAAAAAGATTCCTCTGGCCTTGACTTACAGTTGTAATTTAGCAAAACTCTTGCCTAGCTATAACGATCGTTTGAATTACTTTTATATGAAACCTCTCGTCGAGCGCAGAGGGATGTCGGACATCTTGTTCCTCTACAAAATGATAAATGGTTACATCGACGCTCCAGACGTTATATCTCATATTAATTTTGCTATTCCCAGAAGATCGCCCAGGTATAAGAAATACGCTCCATTCGTCACAAAGTTAGCATGGTCGCATCTAGACTATTATGCTCCTCTAAACAGATTAATGAGGAGTTACAACGAGATACATAACAAAGATATTGGTAATACCGGGAGTGAACAAATTATATTCAAAGATGATCCATGTACTTCGAAAAAACGTCGAAAAACACAAACTTTGGATATTTTCTCAGACCCCTGACCTCGCTTTAAAACGGTAGTCTCTCAACTGATAAACGATTTTTAAAATATTTATTGTGTTACTTTTTAAGGTTTCTTTTTTTATTACTGTATAAAATAATTTTAATCTTAATAATTGTATTTTAATTATTTTTTTTAATTAGTAATTCAAATTGAAATTATCATTGACATTAAGCTGACATTGTTTTCATTCTTTTATTTATTCATAAAAAATTTTTTCCTTATGTAATAACATTTTAATTCTTTGACATTGAAATTTTGGTATTGTTTTATATTTTCGTAAGCAAAACGTTATGTTTAAGAACTGTGTATTTGTAAATCTGATTTGTATTGTTTTTAATGTAATGTTCCCTTTAAGATAACTATTTATAAAGCAAAAAGCAATGTGAGTATGACGCTCAATATTCATGTAGTTTACTCCTATAAAAGAGTTATCACTGAGCATTAAATTATTTATTGTCTACTCTTAGAAAGCTTGTAGTGTATATCTTGTTGGTGTGACAAATAAATAAATAAACACCTGAGAGACAAAATCAACTTTTTAAACCTTCGTAACGTTGTCTACTACTGCGTAGCTACATACACTTTTCTAATTCTTTATATGGAAGGTCTGTACTTTCAAACGACATAGATTTCATCTCTGTACTGTCTGGGGCACAGGCTCATACATTCTTGGCCATCTCCTTTATTTGAATTATTTGCGTTGAAACGGATTTTCCATGGGATTATTATTTCATAACTATAGTACGTGCCAAATCGATTGAGAAAAACGGACAACGACCTTTCGGTCGTTTAACCAGGGGCTACAAACCTTCAATATATAGGCACTTTTTATTATGTAGTACTTTCTTTATTTATAAATAATGATTTTTTTATTTTTATAATGATTGATATAATATATATTTATTAACTATTATTAAAAAGTTATGTAAAAGATCGCTGTAGAAGAAAAATCATCTATTGTTATAAAGTACTTTATTTATTTAACAACAAAAAGCATTAATTTATAACACATATAAAGATTCGAGTGATAACGACACCGAATAAGTACGTACTTATTCAAAAGATAAAACTTTACTTTCAATATTATATAAGAACTTTATTTTTATTCGGTGCATGCGGGCCGGCCCAAAAAAAGTGACGGCTCTCTGGCTGTCATTGTGACGTTTCTTTTAGAACGAACTGACGTAACGCGCGTTTTGTTTGTTTTAAAGGGATGATTTGCAAAAGCTCAATATGGTGATTAAGTATATTGCTTCAAATTTTTTTTTAATATGAAACCGTTATTAAATGAATTGCTGCGTTACTTACCATAAATTGAAATATAAAATATAACACATTTTTCGGGATATACCGTAAGATTTTACGATGTTTATAGGAACCACAGACATTATTATTTAAGAAAAAAAATAAAACATATGTGCTGACCTAGAAGTGTGAATAATATCAATAGTTAAATATTGTTATCACATCTAAATTGAGATTTTGTAAGTTACGCCTTTTGACACTCGGCTCATTTCTGAGGTCACCGTCCGTTTTCCTCAATCGATTTGGCACAAACTATAGCTATCCCTACTAATATTATAAATGTGAAAGTGTATATGTTGGTTATCCTTTTTCTCACGGCAGCGGAACAAGGAATCGAATTATATTTTTCAAAGAGATAGTTTATGAAAAATGCCATACCGCAGGGGGATGAGTCGCTCGCGTCCGTAGGCTTCGACCACCTAACCTTAGGCCCACCCTACACGTGTCCCCCGGGTGGTGCTAAACGAGCGACAAAGCCGATAAAATGGACTCGGCTCCTCGCCGTATGGTAGCGGCGTAAAATCTACCACCAACCCTTGTTCGCACCATGACTCAAGAAATAAAAGAAATGGCCCCGAGTTCCCGGCGCCCCTTAAATGGGGCAGGGGTGCGAAGAATCTCCGGGAGAAAAACCGGCGACGAGGTTCGCCACCCGTCACGTTCTGTCTCCCGGAGGGGCGAAAAGTGGATTGCGGAAACCCGTCTGGCTACGCTGAATGTATGTGGAGGAATGAATGATAAGATGGATGAAGTATGCGAAATGATGAATGACAGAGGAATAGATGTGTTATGTGTGAATGAGACGAAACGAAAGGGAAAGGATGCCACTGCACATGGCACGTATACCGCGTATTGGTCTGGGGTGGGCGAGACCGAACGGGCATGCCAGGGAGTCGGTTTCATCCTTTCAGAAAGAATGGGACGATGTGTGAAAGAGTATGAATGTGTAAGCCCGAGACTGCTATGGATACGAATGAAAGTGGGCTTAAAGAAGATGTTCCTACTAGGGGTATACGCCCCAGACATGTCTAAGCCCACTTACATCCGAGAGCAGTTTTGGGACATGGTAAGGATGGTGTTGACAAAATGTAAGGAAAATGAAAATATTATTATGTTAGGAGACTTTAATGGAAGGGTTGGGGTGAAGAGGTCTGGTTATGAAAGGATATTGGGAACGTTTGGTGATGAAAGTATAAATGAGAATGGTGAAGACCTCCTCACCGTATGTGCGGAAAAGAATCTTTTTGTGACGAATACTTGTTTTCGTCATAAGAAGATTCACATGTATACATGGGAAAGAGGTGATGATAGAAGCATGATAGATTTCGTAATTGTGGATGAAAGAATGAGGAGCGCAGTCGTAGATACAAGGGTTTACCGGGGGTCCAACGTAGGGACGGATCATTACTTGGTCTTATGTCGAATTAATGGTCTTTTCAAGCGTTGGCGGCATCGGACATCTGTATCTACCACTGCGTTACAGCGTATAAGAATAGAGAAGTTACAAGATGAAGATGTGATAGAGAAGTATAAATGTAGACTGAGAGAAAATATTAGATGTTTGAATGAGTTGTGTATGAATGATTTAGACTTGAATACTGTGTGGGATAATATTAAGAAAGGTTTGGTGGATACCGCCACCGAAGTATGTGGTGTAAGTAAGAGAACAAATGAAAGGAAAAGTAATACGTTATGGTGGGATGATGAGGTACGGGTGGAAGTTGAATCAAAGAAGAAAGCATGGTTAGATTTACTAGCAACCAAAGCTGGTAATTCTTCTGGTATGAATGATGAGATTGAAAGAAAAAAGGCAGAATTTAGACGTCTAAATAAGAGAGTAAAAGAAGTTGTTGAAAGGAAAAAGAAAGAAAGAACGGATAAGAATGATAGAAGGATATCTGATAATTTCCAGGCTAACATAAAAATGTTCTGGAAACTCGTAAGAACTGCCAGGGGAAATACAAAACAGCCTATAATAAATGCTATAAGAGACGAGAATGGATGTATTCTGAATGATGAAGTTTCGAATTTAAACAGATGGAAGGAATACTTTGAAAGCGTGTTTATGAGTGAAGAGTCGTATGAATTAAATGAACTAGAAATTCCGAAAGAAGTGGAAAGGGGTATGGAGATAAGTGTAGATGAAATAATGAAATGGATATGATAGAGTATCACTCGAGATGCTAAGGGCTGGAGAGGGAGTGGTGGCAGGCCTGCTGTACACCTTGTTTAATTTATGTTGGGAATTAAAACGGGTACCGGATGACTGGTGTAAAGCAGTTATAGTACCAATATATAAAGGAAAAGGGTCACAGCAGGACTGCAAAAACTACCGCGGTATCAGCTTGCTTAGTATTGTGGGTAAACTGTATGCTAAGGTGTTAATTGAAAGAGTTATGAAAGAAACTGATGGAAAAATTTGGGATGTGCAAGCGGGTTTTAGAAAGGGAATGGGGTGTACAGATCAAGTATTTTCCATGCGCATGATTGCGGAGAAGTTTTTGGCCAAAAACCAGAAAGTTTTTTGTGCGTTCATGGACTTGGAAAAGGCTTATGACAGAGTGGACAGGAATGTGTTATGGCAAACACTGAACTCATATGGGTTGAGCGCTGGTTTGATACAGGCATTAGGGTCTCTTTATATATCTACTCGGACTGGTTTGGCATCCAAAAAGGTGTCAGACAGGGCTGTGTAGCTTCCCCTTGGCTGTTCAACCTATTTATGGACCGGTGTTTGCAAACTTTGAAAGATGAAGAATGTGGGTTAAGAATGGGCGAGTTAACCGTCAAATGCCTTTTGTATGCCGATGATCAAGTCATACTTGCGTCATCGGCGGCAGAGTTACAGATGATGGTTACATTAATGAACTGGGAATTGAAAGAAAGGGGAATGAAAGTGAACGCAAGTAAGACGAAAGTGATGGTTTTTGAAAGAGAAGAAAGCAAAACGGTATGTGAAATAAGAATAGAAGGAGAGTTAATTGAGCAAGTGGATGAGTTTGTGTATTTGGGATGTGTATTTAGCAGGGATGGTAGATATGATAGGGAAATAGAACGACGAGTAAATGCAGGGAATAGAGTGAATGGGGCACTACACTCTATTATGAAGAACCAGAATGTGCCAAAACAGGCACGTATGGTAATTCATAATGCTGTGTTAGTCCCTACTTTAATGTATGGTAGTGAAAGCTGGGTGTGGCAGAAGAAGCACGAAAGTAGAATAAATGCTGTAGAAATGCGGTCTTTAAGGAATATGCTAGGGTTTAATCTGAATGACAGGGTGAGAAATTGCGTGATAAGAGATAAATGTGGTATGCAAGATGATGTTGTGACCAGGATTAAGAAAGGAATGCTTCGGTGGTTTGGTCACGTAGAAAGAATGAATGAGGAAAGAGTGACAAAGCAAATTTATATGGCAGATGTGAATAGCCGAGTCGGAAAGGGACGCCCTAGAAAAAAGTTTATCGACCAAATTGGCGATATTTTGAAAATGGGCCACGTTAGAAGTACCCTTAACCGACGAGCATGTATGCGTAGATATATGGATGTAAAGGAGGCGAAAGAGGTATGTCAGGATCGTGCCAAATGGAAGTCCGTAGTCTCTGCCTACCCCTCTGGGTGACAGGCGTGAGTGTTTATGTATGTATGTATGCCATACCGCCTTTGCTGTAGCTTTCTCGGGCATCGCTGCAATGTTACTCAAAGTTAGAAGGACTGCACACTCGGTGTTCAAATTGCCACTTAATCATGTGAAGTAATGCCAACATGCAACATCAGTAAGAGAAGCGGCCGCGGCGCTTTCTTGCAGCAGTGCAAGTTGATTGTGTAGGATGAACGTAGATATCGCTAAGCGCACTGTAGAGATTTTTAACCACTACCTGCAGGATATCCGCAGTGATCCGCAGCAACCTGGGCCAAGTAGTTCTTTTTGTTCGCAGGCGACTTCGCACAGACACACTTATAGAGAGATATATGTAGATAAAATGGAAGCTCCTCGACTCTGGTCCAGGGTGTAAAATCTACATAAAAGCGCTACATGAGTGTGAAACTTTATTATGAACAAGACTCATGTGCCTATGCTCCTATAAATCGGAGAGGTTCCACTGGAAATAGGCACAGATGGCAAAATTCAATTTTCACTTGAGTTTGCCATCGAGTGGTGACATAAGGCGTCGTCCTCATTGGCTATCAATCGTACTAGTAAACGATTCGATTTCTTCCTGCGATGAAAAAGATCGTGCGATGGACCAACAGGTATCCTAACAGCAACTTGCACGATGACCATCGCGCGATGACTTCGCAACGGCGCCATTTCAACAATGGCTTTTTACAGAGATGCACAGTTTTATACGTGGTAGAGCCACGCTGCAGTTATATTAGTAGCATAGTTGTAGCACGAATGGGTCAGCTCGACCGGGGAAGGACCACGCTCTCGCAGAATACCAGCGTAAAATATTAGCTTAGTGTTGCTGTGTTTCGTATGGTGAGTGTAGAGAACCGGAGACCCTTTTTACTGAAAACGAGGCACTCCATCTTAGTCCTTACGGGTGACAACGCATCTGCATTTTGATTTGCAATCGAGAATAGATGTAGATGTCTATGGGCCGCAGCAACCACTTACCATCAGGTGGACTGTGTGCTCGATTGTCACCCTATAAAAAAGTTTTTTTCCTGTCGAGCAATGTTGTTTTGAAAATTGAAAATCACAAATACTTTTGCTTTGAAAATTGAAAAAACACCCTCGCTCCTCATTCTTTGCGTTGTTACGTTAGAGTGATGATGTGTAATCAATTAGGATACTCAAAAGAGATTTGTTTCTTTGATTACACGAATGTACGATGGTTATTAAGCACTCCGTGTGCTAGCGCGATGACTTGCAAACTTCAATTAGGGCCTCTAAAGAAACTCTTTATTACATGGTAGAGCCATGCTGCAGCTATATTAGTAGTATAGTTGTAGCACGAAGGGGTTCGACCACGGACCGGGGAAAGACCATGCTCACGCAGAATACCGGCGTAAAATAGCAGCTTAACGCTGCTGTGTTTCGTATGGTGAGTGTAGAGAGCCGGAGACCTGGAAACGGGGCATTCCATTTTAGTCCTCACGGGTAAAAATATATCTGCATTTTGTTTCTTAATTGAGGATAGATGTAGATGTCTATGGGCCACAGCAACCACTTACTATCTTCTATAGGTGTACTGTGTTATCGTTTGTCACCCCCATTCTATAAAAAATGTGAGTGTTTAATCTCGTCGTGCGCATCGATCAATCATCAATCACATCGTTTGTTCGCACGATCGTTACCAATTAGAACGATGCCTATATATAAGACTAATTACACGTTTTCCCAAATTTCATAGATACCTATCCATAACAAAAATTATTTGTGCTAAAGGCCAGTGCTGTCGCCAAAAAGTGAATCTGTTGATAAAATAAATAAAAAATACTAGATGCGGAAATCGACGAGAAAGATTTACTCATCAATAGATACTGTAATGACACTCCTTGGAGTAAGGGGACGTGATTTCCTGGAACAAAAATTTGACGTCCTAGTTCTGCGGATCTGTAATTTTGATGCACCGGGATTTTGTAAGAGCACCAGGCTGCGCAGCACTGAGCTAGGAAGAGATATCATATAGGACACTATTTGCACTGAGACACGGGACGATATTGGATATTCTCACACCGCACCGCCACTACACCGTTAGTTTACTATTAATATTAAGTACCCGGATGACCGAGCTTGCTCGATATTTTTTTTTTTTTGAAATCGTGTTTTTGGAAATTATATTTAGATACAAATTACATACTGATGAAATATGAATAATACGAATAATATTTTTTTGATCTTATTGACATAATAGAAAAAACTGAACTGGTTATTTGAATAAAAATCATGAGTGCAATAAGTTTAATCGTATTTTTAAAAAATGTTAAAAAATCGAAATAATAGATTTTTTCACAAATGAAGGGAACTTGAAAAAAAAGGGGAAAAAGTCGGTCCGTAGACAGGACGCGAACCAGGGCACTACGATTTCACGACAGCGCGATATCCACTTGAGGTATTACGATCATTGTGTCAAAATTCACCTTCTTATATTGTAGTAGTTTTTCGTTGCCTGAAAACACGGACAAAACATTTTCTAAAAATGACCATGAATGAATGTCAGACCTTTTAAGTGGCGAATATTCATTTGGTAACACTTTCGTTTTCGTATGTTCAGCTGTATGTTTACTGTTCGAGAGTATCGAGCCGACAAAACTTGCACCTCCTGATGAAAAATAATTAATCATAGGTACTTTAATCTTCCAATTTACTACGGAGTGGGCAACTTCGAAGTACCTACCTATGTGCTTAAATCAGCCATTTTTTTCGGCCAATTATTTTTACTCTTACAAAGTTAAAGATGCGTTGATAAGTTAGTGTTAAACAAGCAACCTACTTTAGGTCCTAACACAGAAATCTAAATAATTTAATGTAATGGTGTATTTTATGTGTCACGTCCTAAGCAATTTGAACTCCTCAAAAAATGTTATTGTTTCCTGACCTCTAAGCGCAAAAACCTAGTGTAATAATAGTAAAACTTATGTAATTTAATTTTGTATATAAGGGATTAATTAAAAAAATAATTATTTCCAAAGTGGCCGCCATCCGTACTCTAATCTCTAATGCCACGAAACTATGGATTTACGCAGTCTAACTAATGCTAGCTCAAAACTTTTTTGGGAGACTCAATGTTTGAGTAACCATTTGAGCAGTTGCCCCTAGTACTTACTAACGGGTTCACTGTTGGACTGGATAACGGTTAATCTTCAGCTCTTACGAATTCCGGAACATAGTTCTCAAGACAGGTATGAGTTGTTCGTGCCTTGTGACTACGAGTAGTGTTGATAGAAAGTCTATGGTATATTTTAAAAAGTGTATCACAGAGAGGCTTCATTACCTACACGATGCAAGGAAGTCACTTAAACATTGACCGTAGTTATTACTCCTGTTTCACAAAAATGACTCTTCGTGACTCCATTCAACCCCTGCCAAAACAATGCTAATGTAGAATAATGACCAGGACGAAGTTTTTTATTCCACCTTGGTGGAACCACCACGCAACTTGTTGCGAGACTTATTTGGAGCCGTCAGCGCATACTTTGTCATTTTTATTATTTTAGTGCCCTTTTTTCAATATTTTTAAATTTGAGATTTCTCAACATTTACTCGTCGGAATCAGTTCATATTATTACCAAACCTATTCCACATTGAGATCTTTAGAACCGCGCAAACCGCATCTCAATCGATAAAGACGTTCATCCATCCGAAACGGACGTCCACGTGAAATTAGTCAGGAAAGTTTCCTGGGATCTGAAAACGTCGAGATCTGATGAAAACTCGATTTTCGAAAATCGGAGTGAAACCAATAACTTCCCTATTTTTGAAAATGTTCAATTTTCTTGGGGGGAAGTTAAAAAAATAAACACTTTATTTTTAGTGCTGCGGAGAAACCAGACAACAACCCAAAAATCCCGATATTTTCAAAATTTGCCCAGATATTTTGGTCTTAAAAAACCTAATTCCAACGGTGGATACGGTTCCAGATCCAATCAAAATTTCGTCGACAGACGTATAGACTAATGATTAGCGTGGCCTCGAGTGAGAAATCTTCTTTCTTCTGAGAGATCTTTATGACTTTTAAACATATTTTGATAAAAATTTTAATACATATTTCTAAGAACTGAACTGAACAAGATTCACCAATCTTAAGCTCACAATACACTTTCTTTCTCACTTAAACTAACTTGTAAACTCCTTAGATCGCTACGAACTGAAAAAACCGGCACGGAGAAAGGGACAAACAATCACACCGCTCTGTCTCTTTTCTATACAAGACGTATGTATAAATTTACCTTTATCGTGTGCGAATGCGAAAGAAGGCGACAATTTGTCATGTTTGTGAAACAGGAGTAATAACTACGGTCAATGTATAAGTAAGGTTTCTCTGTCTACGCAAAATTTGGCCGCGGAGGGAAAGAGCGGCGCCTCGAAATACCGACACTCCTCTCCCCCGCGGCAACATCCAAACATCAACGGCGCGGCCCCGCTAGAGCCGTGGAGGATAGGGTGAGTGGCGCATCGCCGTATCAACATTCCTGTTTCCTCGCAGTCTAACAACACACATCCGAATCGAGCTCGCCAAGTCCATTCAGAGTCCGATGAGAGACCAAACCACCGCTACTAATACCCCCATCCACGCCAAGGTAGGATGATGATCGGAAGGGGACGAAGAGGTATAGAGGCGCTTGTGTTTGGTTCAACAGTCCCCCAGACTGGTTTGACATCTATAAAAGTGTCAAACTGATTGATTTATGTAGTATTCCCATTGCTGTCCAATTTATGTATGGACAGTTGTGATAAAATTTTAAAAGATGAAGAATGTGGTTTAAAAACGGGTGAGATAACCATGAAATACGTTTGCAAATCGTTTGAAAATCAAATCGGTCGCGAGGCGAGACAATCAAGTCATTAGCGTCATCGGCGGGTGAAGATGTGGGGAGAGTGACAAAGCATAATATTTAGGCTGCAGAAGTAAATGGCAGAAATGGCAAGGGACGCCCCATCCATAGACTGAAGTTTAACAAAACTGCGATATATTTAAGATGGGCTAAGTTAAGATTACTCTTAAAATGACGAGCTTAAGAATTTGATGCATAGTTATATGTGTATGTAAAAGCAAAGGATGTGATTCTTTGTGTAAATAGAAGTCCTAAATCTGCCTAACCCTCTGGATGACTGTTGCAGCTATGTTTACGTTATAAGCTTTAAAATTAAATCAAACCTTTTAAAGTTATTGCTTTTATCAATTCGTTTATCATTTCATGTGGATTAACAAAAACAGATTGTATTTTTCTTTAATTATTATAATCATAGTCATTTACAGATAAATATGTCATTTCTCTTGTTAACTTTGCCCACTTAACAGAGGTTTTCTCTAAATCCAATTTTAAATGTTTCTTAATATAATTATTTGCTTTTTGTATGACCAGTCTATTAAACTGATGAACATGAGGGTGATTAACATATTCCTCTACTTCCATCCATTTGCAATCTTTGACTTCTCTATGTGACAATATAATTTTTTCTGAAAGAGCTTTCATCATGAGAAGTATATATATATCCGAATTACCAAACATCATATTGTGCTGATGTCTGAATGTAAGCAAAGACAGAAATGATGTATTAACCCCTGTCTCTTCTTTCACTTCTCTTTTAGCTGCATCTATAATATCCTCACCTGTAATAAAATTATGCTTATTTAAAAAAAATCTTCAATAATTACATTCTTTCAAAATAAACAGTTAGAAATCCATCCAACTAATACAACACATAAAAGTACACTGTTGAAAACAGGCCTATTCCATAGATAGCCTCATAGGGGGATTTCAACCATGTAATAGCAGTATTATCCACTAGCCCATATTATCTGGTGGATGTTATGATTGGCAACAGAGGGGAACTGAAACAGGAGATGTGCAGCAGCATTTTCTTGTTAAGAACTCATAATTATTTAAAAAAAAACTTAATTTGCAAACCCACCTGAAATTGTGGCAACTATTTCAAAATCCCCATAATTAGGAATGAGTGTATAAAATGAGTGTGTAAAATATTACAATAATATATCAAATAAAAATAGTGAGGGTAGATCTCTAAGTCTCGACTTGTTTAAGCAGCATAAATCAGTCATTCTGCAAGCTTTATTCAGCCAGTTCATTGTCGTAATTATTTTAAGGTTATGTTGCAGAGGGACTGTTTGTGTCACATATGTTGGTTGGCACAGTTCAGTAAATTCAATGTTATGTGTTCAATTTACTTGTAACTGCTTATTGTCTGCCATTAAAGTATAGCATAAAATTGTTAATAAAAAAATCATTTTGTTAAATTATAGGATCTGACTAAACATTTTATGTGATCACTGTAAAAGTATACTCTGTATTAACAAATAAAAAAACTAACTTGGATAACTAACTTTACAGATAAGAAAAAAATATTTATTTCAAGCTACAAGACATAATATACAATATTAAATCACAGGTATATTTATACATTATTAATATTGTTACGAGCTTGAGGTTCGTGACAATAAAAATTGCCGATAAAATTACCTAAATTAACACTTTAATTTACTTTACACAAACTAAAGTTAAAAACACTAATAATTAAAAACACTAATTCACTTAATTCCGCTCCGAAGCTTCGCTTGTTTCGTCAAATCAACTCTGCCTCGATCGCATCTTGCAGCGCCTATTTATATAATTAGCAAAGAAGCGTCCCGAACATACACGTAAATGCGCGCCAGGCAACGAGAATTCGAGTGTAGATTTTCCAGAAACTTAGTTCTTCGGGTGGCGCTGTCGGTCGAAAGATTTGTGATGTCATTTACTGCAACGCTCCCCTCGCGCTCGTTCCTGACACTAGATGGCGCTAGTTGTGTCGTCGACTGGAGCGCGTAACACTGCCCCCTCCTAAGACATGCTCGTCCCGAGCATTATCGGCCCCATAATAACGCGCCAAGCGATCCACATGGGCGACCTTAGGAGTCCCTCTTGCGCCTTTCTGTGACGGCTCCGCAATGTCAAGGGCTGTCCTATCCCATGGTGCACCAACATTGTGCAATTTCGGTGCTCCTCTACTACGTGTCTGAGGTCCCCGCACGGCCGCACAACTTGTACATGTACGACACCAATCCTCGACATCGTCACGATAATGGACCCAGTAAAACTGTTCTCGGACCTTCAGTAGAGTTCGTTTAACTCCCAGATGGACTCTCGAACGACCATTATGGCACAGTTGTAGAACATTCGGAACTTTAGCTTTAGGGACAACCATTTGCAAACGACAGCTGTCTCTTCGACCATTGTCCCATTTACGGCACAGGACTCCATCCTGAATCAGCAAGCTGCCCCATTGGGCCCAATAGCTTTTCGTGGTTGAACTCATCGCTGAGACGTCCCTCCACTTAGGCTTGGTAGCACGGGCCTTCATCCATCCCAGAATCGGCTTGATGTCTGGATCTTCCTGCTGTGCACGTCGTAGGCTGTCCTTCCACCCGTTGCTGAGGTGGTCTGTCCTGAGCATCCTCACGGATACCACTTCCTTACCTTGCCTACTACAATGGTTGCCATCTTCAGGACAAGGTCTTCTTGACAATGCATCTGCGTTGCCATGAGATTTCCCGCTGCGATGTTCGATCTCAAAGTCGTATTCCTGCTGCTGCTGGGCGGTGCTGTTAGCCGCACTTCCTTTCTGAGACCGTTCACCTTCCCTTCCTAGGGTGTGCTTAGGGCAGCTGGACCGAAGATGGCCCCTTTCCCCACAGCCATAGCACCTAGGGCTGTATCCTCTATTGTGGTCGCGAACCGTAACTGCTGCAACCTCCCTAGCGTGAGGTGAACGATGATCCTGTCGCCGCCAGGCAGTGCCGTTAGCTGCACTACCCTCCTGATATCGTTCACTTTCCCTTTCTGCGGTTCGCTTAGGGCAGCTGGATCGAAGGTGGCCCTTTTCCCCACAGCCATAGCACTTTGGGCTGTATCCTTTGTTGCGGTCGCGAACTGTAGCTGCTACAACCTCCCTGACGCGATGGGAACGATGATCCTGCCGCACGGCTTCTACCTCCAGTGCATGGGCCAAGGCGTCCTTAAGCGTCTCATGGTGCCCGAGCCTCACAGCAGCTCTGACTTCCAGGTCGCGGATGCCGTCGATGAATGTTTGCACCAGGTTCCCTCCAATGAGCGCAAGTACAGACTGGTATGCTTTACGAACCATCTTCTCCACCTCAAGGGCCCACTGCTGCAGGTTTTCGTTGCTGCGTTGCACGCGATCTTTAAGCTGCGCGCGAAAGACGTGTTCCAGGTGAGCGTCACCATATCTCGCCTCCAAGGCCTCAAGAAGCTGCTCATAGGTCACTTTCTTACCGAGAGCTTCCAACGCAGTTAAGGCTTGGTCGCGCAGGCCTAGGGTGAGTGCAGTCATGGCTTGGCTTTTATTCCAGCCGTTCGCCTCCATGACGGCCTCGAACTGGATTTTGTAGGCCGACCAGGAAGAGGTCCCGTCGAACGGCGGCACTTTGAATCCACGTAGCGAAGGTGCTGCAGCTACTACGGGAGCTGTAGTTCCATCCCCAAGTTTGAGGTCGTTTAGCGTTTTCTTCACGTCAGCCATCACGTTGTCAACCCGATTGTTCACATGGTTGATTCGGGTTTCATGTTCTTCGATTCGGGTTTCAGCTTCCGACAGGCGGTTGTCGTGTTGAGCAACCCTATCCTTCACCTGCCTTATCTCTTTCCCAAAGGTAGCGTGAAGGTCCTTCATGAGGAGCATCTGCTCTTCCGACCGACGAGCCTGTTCCGCCTGCTGACGGGCCTGTTCCTCCTGTCGGCGAGCCTGTTCCTCCTCACCGCCCCGCAGCTGCTCTTCCAACCGACGGACCTGTTCCTCCTGTCGGCGAGCCTGCTCCTGCAGCATCACCATCAGAGCACCTAAGTCAGGTGCCACAGACGTAGAAGCTGCTGACGGACCGGCTTCCGTGGCCGGCGGCTGGCCCTCAGACATCTGCGGCGTTGCACCACCAAATCTCCTCTGGTCAGTCTCCTGCTGGCGTTGACTTCGGGTACGGACACCCTCCGTTTCCTCCTTAGGTAAAATCGGCATTATTTTATCCCACTTCTGACACCAATTGTTACGAGCTTGAGGTTCGTGACAATAAAAATTGCCGATAAAATTACCTAAATTAACACTTTAATTTATTGTACACAAACTAAAGTTAAAAACACTAATAATTAAAAACACTAATTACACTTAATTCCGCTCCGAAGCTTCGCTTGTTTCGTCAAATCAACTCTGCCTCGATCGCATCTTGCAGCGCCTATTTATATAATTAGCAAAGAAGCGTCCCGAACATTCACGTAAATGCGCGCCAGGCAACGAGAATTCGAGTGTAGATTTTCCAGAAACTTAGTTCTTCGGGTGGCGCTGTCGGTCGAAAGATTTGTGATGTCATTTACTGCAACGCTCCCCTCGCGCTCGTTCCTGACACTAGATGGCGCTAGTTGTGTCGTCGACTGGAGCGCGTAACAATATTGATGCAACAAATAGCCACGTAACCTGACATTATAAAACTAGAGTAGAATAACCAGCATGCTGGTATCTACCAGTGCCCTTATCAAAACACATAAGCTGAGCCTAAACATGAGTTAATTTTATGAGACATATTAAATATGTCTCATAAAATTAACTTTAAATTTTAAAGAAATATTAAAAATTGAAGAAATAGTAAATAATAAGAAGAAAAAAAATACGTGAGGCACTCGGGGACTGCAGCGGTAAAGCTATTGCATAGCATTTTTATATATTAATTCCACTTTTTTTTTATATTAATTCAAGATACACTTTTTGAGTGTGGTGACCAATAAGAAAACAAATTTTTTCTTTTATTGATTAAATGAGAAGTTAATATTGTTTAAAATATTTTTATTATCCTACAATAGATGTAGTTTATTCAGGAATTTTTCATTGAAACTATATGTTTATTGTAATTAACGAGTTCTTCCAACAAACGATAATTTTCTATAAAGTCTGTGTTTATTAAATACTCTAAATTTAGGAAAGTAGCTAGCATGACGACGACTCATATAAATCCAAAGAATATGCTTCTTGCAATAAACTATAAAATTGTTTAAAATATTTTTATTATCTTACAATACATGCAACTAGTCTACACGCATACGTCTAGTAGCACTTAAATTCTCTGCCGAACTTAAACGACGTTAGACAATGTTAGGTTTTCGGGCCTTAGGTTTTTTCTGTTACGGAATTTCTTAATTCGGTCGCCGCACTCATAGCTCGCGATAAAAGCTATGCAATAGCTTAAAAAGGAAACAATATTGTGAATGGCATCTTTACAGAAATACTTTTAAAATATTTTATAATGTCATTATGTAAAAACTTACCTCTTTCTACATAGCCACCTGGAAGTTTCCAATGAGGATATTCATAATGTTTTTCCGATATAGCCAAAAGTTGATTTTTACTATTGAACACCAAAGCTCCAACTCCCAGATTTGTATGACTTGCTGGTGGCAGATTCGGCTCCGAATCATTAGGTAGCCATTTATACATCATCACGAAGTTATCTCTAGCATGATGAAAATTAAACCCTTTCTATGAATACCAAGCCTTTGTTAAAATAACACATCAATTCATATTAGAATGACTGAGAAAAGAACATTCAAATAAGTTAAGTTTTAAAGATTGTTTATAAAGGCAATGACTTACATCTGCTAAAACTGGAACAAAATGGGCATCTTTAATATTAACTTTAAACCAAATGCACCGTTTTCTCTCTGATGTCCATTTTCCTATAGAGGCTAGAAACAAGAACATGATAATGATATGTCAATTATGAAACAGTTTGATACACAAAATTGAACAATGAACAATTTTGTACATAAAATTATTAAATTGTTCGTTGAAGTATACAAGGTCTGTTATCTAACCTTCAAGTCTTTGAGTAAAACAAGTTTTATCAAAATTTTCTTTATCAGTATTAATAGTAACACCATTGAATCTGTCTTTTTCTCCTACAAAAAACTGATGAGGTTCATATGTTCGTAGCCTGCTTGAATAACTACAAGAACTTATCAATAATTTTCTGAAACAACAAATATTGGGAGGATTGGTTTTTATTCTAAGTATAAGTTAATAAGTAAGTACTTATTATTATGCTATTTGCAGGTGATCACCTTTAGCGTTTAAAAATTCTATTTACCTTATTGGTTTTGAAAAATATTTCATGTTTTGATCTTTGTATAGAAGACGAATTTTACAAAGTGAAGACATATGTGGTACCTAATAAAATAAAATTAAAACAATCCTTTTCAATCTTTTCTTGATTTCTTTCATAGTAAACACAGGTAATATCATAGATTACTGACTATAGGGTAATATACTGGCATGGTCAGACCGATATATTCTAATGTACTCTGTGGATATATTACTTTCCTCTATGGGTCAGACTCTCTGGTACATGGAAATACATGTACTTCGTACAAACTGGAACCCGCACTCTCGAATGACATAAAAAATACAAGAAAACGACCTTGAAATTTTTCATTACCCCTTAGTCTCTTTCTAATTAGGGTGAACACAAAATACAAGTATTTGGGATATTATGAAAAAAGTTTATGTTCAGTATTTTTTTTTAGAAAACTTTATTGTTCAAATCAATAAAAAAGGTTACAAAGGGCGGACTTAATGCCAGTTAGTATTCTTTGCCATTCAACCCATGGCGCGGTGAGAAATTAGTGGCAGGTGACTTAAGTAACTAAAGACTAGATATAAATTTATTAAAAATTATATTCATTTATAAAATTTTAATTTATAAATGGACATCATTTTAATAAGTTTTATATTCCTTCAGTAGCTTGCTCAGGATGAATTTATGGTTAAAGTTTTCGGGAGGCTGTCTTTACATCCCTTATAAAATCATCATCATCATTACAGCCTTTCATAAGTCCACTGCACTCATACGCCTCCCCCAAGGAATGCCACAAAGCACGGTCCTAAGCCACCTGCATCCATCGACTTCCTGCATGTCTTACCAGGTTGTCACTACATCTAGTGGGGCGACGCCCTACAATTCGTCCGCCGGTAATATAATTTAATTAATTATATTTTATAAAACATCGTTAATTAATTCTATGGGGAGGAAAGTTCTCGAGTGGCAGCCTCGTACCGGTAGGCGAAGTGTAGGGCGACCCCCCACTAGATAGAATGACGACCTTATAAAATAACATAAGGAAATAATGAAAACAAAATAACAATCGTTTTTATTTACATTTATTATTACAATAGCAATAGTGTCTACAAAATTGAAAGATACAATAATAGTAATTAGAAGCCAAGGTTTTTACAACACAATTTTTTATACATGATTGAATAAAATAGTTTTGTGAAGTTTTTGGCGCTTGATACGAACTACACTCAACTTTGGTCCATATAATTTTTTAGATGTGTTCTGAGACGCGTGGTCAAAAAAGAGTTTGAAATTAATTTTAAAATTCTGGATTCATGAAATTCAGAGCAATTTATACTGTCATCCATAGGGTGATAAAACATTTGTCGCAACTGTGGTGTGAAGTGTTGAATAATGATATTGATTAATACATTTTTAATATTAGGTTTACCCAGACTATTCATATTTGATGCCCTTTTAAATATTTTATCCGCAAAAAGGACAATTTTGTACACCTCTGCGGATGGAAAATGCAATTTATATTTTTTTGATAATCCATATGGGTATTTTGTGATTCTAAAGCCTGCAAGTGGTTTTCGATTTCATCATCAGTATCTGTATTATCAGTATTTGAGATACGTTCTACTAGGGATGATTGGTTATTGCCGAATTATACATGCGTTGCGTCGTATGTATGATCAATGCAATTTCCATTAATTGAGGGTTGTACAGAGTTTCGATATAATCATTTTCTTAATCTATGTCCGAATTCAAAAGGGCTGGGGTTGTCATTTGTTCGACCCCGGGCTCTAATACAAGAAAAATATATTTCTAAATTATCCTGCGAACATTTAAATGTTAAAAGATATTTAATGGGAGGAATGACGTTTAATAATTCGGGAAAAAGTAATGGAAAATTTTCAATGTTCATTAAAAAACCTAGAGCAAATTTTTTGCGCCCGTGGTGTAAATTACTTTTTCCATTGATACTCAATGATTTTAAATATTCTTTTGTCTGTTGCAAAATCAGTTTCCAATATTTTTTGTTTTCAATTTTCATAGGACTTTTGAAACCACGTCCAAAAGGCGATTTGGAATTCATAAAATCAAATATCCTATCTATCATTTTTAAAAACTCAACCGTGGCTTCACTCCCCAAAAAAAGCGGATTTCTACTAAGTCTTGAGAACTCGATGGACTCAGCCACCGATGAACTCAAAACTTGGGCCGCAAGTTTGACATTTATTTTTTTTATTATCGTATTATACGTGGGTAGATGATAATTTGTTGCCAAATTTTAAGCCCTCTTCTCTTTGATTTTCTTTGTTTACTTGTGTCTGAAACTAACAATATAAATTTGGTACACAAAAATACAAAAATCGTAGGAAGTAAATTAGAACTACATTTAAATACATTAAAACCAAAAGTAGGTAACATTATAATCTGAACATTTATTTCTAACGATAGCAAATATAGAGGTGTAACAAAATTATCAAAAAAAAAAATAATTTCCTGAGACCATAATATATTTGAGTAAATATGTGTAAATTTTCATTTAAAAAAATTAATACAATTAAAAAATTAGAAAAATATTGTACAAAAATAGCTTTTGAATATTTTTAAAAATTATAGCCGAGTGTTATAACATAAGCTGTTCCAATTTTCTAGGTAACAGAATGCATTTTTATTTTTTTTCTCAAAAAAATTATCAAGAGAAAAATTTTGTAATTTTAAATTACATTTCTTCCCTTGGAAACAAAACATCGCATGGAAATATGAAATAACAAGCACCTAACAAAAGTTCATACCTGTACCAGAGAACAATCTGCTATTTCATTTAAAAACGGTGTGACTCCTTGTCTCAGTCGTTTCCCCGTAATCATGTAATCGGTTGATTTGAAATGGAGGTTACAAATCTTTGCTTTATCAAAAAAGGGTCTTTTTAGTTCCACATTATTTAACCATTTATTACGTTCTGTTAGCTTGGAAGGAAACCTGCAAAAAATTAAGTTATAAAAAATATAAATTTCTTTTAATTGTGATGTTTTAGTGTATCGTCATTCGTGTAAACAACGTTTTGAAATTTCATGCAAATCGAGCAGAGTACCATTCGAGAAAACCTTTTCCATTTCTAATTAAAATGAAAATACATTCACAATGTATGGTCACCCTAGTCGAAGTTAAAATACAAACATGAAACGTTAATAAGTAAGCAAATAATGAAGTGAAATTGGAAATACAGAACCATAATTAACATCTAAACCAAAATAACAATTTGTCTATCCAGAAATAAGAGCAATTAAAGTCGAAATATCACTAAACAATTTCACATGACGCGCAGTATTTGCATGGTGTTTTGTACTTACGAATGAAATATAATATTGCAACCTGGATGCCATTTACTTTTGCAACCGCGCACAATACATTTAATGACGATTTTACTAGTTTTGCCTCTGGATTATTCCAAAATTCAAAAACAAACTTGCGAAATGAATGTAAACATCTGTCATTTGCAGTAAAAATTATTTGACAAATGGATTTTGGGTTGACATATAACGGCTTTTAAGAATAATTATAAAATAGGGGAAATATTGGGAGGTTAGGCAAATAGTTCATCGTAAATCTTTATTTAGTGTTTAAAAGAAAAAGCAAACACTTGCGTGAAAATCGGTTTAGTCAAGTTTTTTTTATCATTTTTGATTTATAATTCTTGACATACAAACAATTAAACTTATATTGAAATTCATAATCGCTGTCAATGGGGTAATATCAGCCGTCACGTTGGCTATCCTGTAGGGAAAACAGGGGTTATTTGAGGTCATTTGGTTATTCCTAATGTTGATATAAGGAGTGTGGGTTCCAGTTTGTCTATACTTCCGTGCTCTAGTATATAGTCAGTAATCTATGGGTCAGACTCAGACAATATAAGGACCATAGATTACTATATATATACTAGACTATAGATCACAAACTAATAAGAGTATAACGTCATGGGCTCTGACTAGTATACATAGTTATCTGTGGTCATGGGCGTGCAACTAACGTTGACAAATCTATAGATAAACAAGTAAAATGTCTATGTTGTAATCAATGCGAACACAGCTAAAAACAAATCTTGATATCTGTTGAAAATTTTACACAGTTTTTGTGAGTGCGAACGCCACCATCAACAAAACATGTTGTGTGATTTATTTTATGCGATTTGTTTCAAAACATTACATGTTGGATGTTTCTCAGTGCAAACGTACTGTTAGAACATTATTTTGAGAACAAAGTGATTTTTTTTACTGTCATCTACATTGCAAAACCTTAGACTAGACTTATTTTAATCCAACTAGAGGGCACGCTTATATATTAAGTTTACGTATACGAAATGATCTATGTTCCATGCGCACTTTACTACGCATTAGATATAATTTCCTGATCACGGTCAACTGAACGTCAATAACGGTTTTACGCGTTTTTGGTGTCATTTTAATTATTTTAAGTTTTCTTGTAATATTCTGATTACATTCCTTATATATATTAGTATATATTAATAATATTTATTTGCATTTTCATATTGTATCTCATTTAGCGACAATTTCATACTATCACAAAACAGTTTAACGTAGCCTTAGTCTCTCGGTCGCCATGTCTAATCCAATTCCGCCTAAGCCACCGGATCCGAATTATTCTGACACTAACATTATTTCCTCACCAGCTGCTTATGTGGAAATTGAAAATGATTTAGAAGGTTCATTTAAAAAACCACGGCAGTCATTATCGCAAGAAATTTTTGATGACAATTTCAAAATTATTTCAAACAAAAAGAAAAGAAAACATAAAACGAAGGAAAGGAAGAAGGAAGAGCGTGCTAATCGGGTTGACATAAATAGAAGAATTTCAGCTTTTTCCACCAATTCCTCATTCTCAGAATCGGACTGTGATACTGGTAATACTTCATCATCTAAAATTAAAATTGTAGGCCCTAACTCTATCAAAAGCAATATGTCAGGACAACGTGCTTATGAATCTCCCATGTCTTTATCATCCAATATTGCTTGTACACAATCATCTGAAATTCCTCTTTCACAATCATCTGGCATTCCTCTATCACAAACATTAAATCCTGCCAATAGTTATATCTCTTCTAAATCTCTTAATACGCGTAATGATAGCGATAATAAAAAATTAGAGTCACAAAGATTTCAGTCTCTTCGTTCTTATAATTCTACAGATTCAGGTCCTTTTATCGTTCATGTTCAAGTAAAAGAAGATTCTCCTAATTCTGGTTAAACTTTAAATGCCATTTCATTTGCTTACTTTTTGAAAAAATTAAATGTACAAAATATAGTTAATGGAGGCCTAAAACGTATCGGGAGAAATAGAATAACGGTTGAATTCTCTAAATTATCAATAAAGATATATATATATATATATATATATATATATATATATATATATATATATATATATATATATATATATATATATATATATATATATATATATATATATATCTTTATTGATGCAAATCTATTTTTAGAAAATCCATCCGTAAATGATAAATATAAAACCTTTATTCCATCATTTCACGTATCTCGTATGGGAGTTATAAAAGGTGTACCAAAAGATTGGACACCAGAAGAGATTATTTCCGAATTATCTTCGTATCCAAACACCATTCCTGTATTAAAAGTAAGAAGATTAAATTACCGAGTTTGCAACGAGGACAAAGTCAGATATGAAAGCTCTGAAAGTGTCGTAATCACATTTGACGGTCAAATTCTTCACTCGAGGGTTTATTTATGCTATTCTTCCATTCCTGTTGAAATTTATAAGCTTCCAACGATCCAATGCTTTCAGTGCTGCAGATTTGGACATACTAAAGATTTATGTCGTTCCAAGCCAAGATGCTCAAAATGTGGAGGTGATCACTCCTCTTCTTCTTGCGACAAAGATAATGGATCTTTTCGTTGCTTATTTGGCTCAGGTAACCACAAAGCCACAGATTCTAGATGTCCTGAACACACAAGACACAATAATATTAAAATTGAAATGGCACAAAAGTCTATCTCATACCTAGAAGCATCTCAAAAATATCCTCAAGTTTCTTCAAAATCATATGCTGATGTTTTGATTTCTAAATTCCCTGAAAATTCTTCGCTTTCTACTAATCCTACAGTGGATAATTTTCCTTCCAACCCCGCTATATCTAATAAAACTTCTTATAAGAAATCATTATATATTCCTAAACCATTACGTCACCATTCACAAACAGGATACGACAAAAAAAGTCATCAAAAAATTATTGAAGATTTTTCAATTCCGCAACCTGAGGATGGTTGTGCTCTTCGGGTTTCACCAGTTACTTCACGGGGTAATTTTGATTCTGTAGAAAGCATTATAAATTTCCTTATTAATATAATCGTATCTTCGTACTCGTCGAAGCTACCGACCCACGTTGCTCGCTTACTAAATTCTATACCTAAAATTCTCCAAGACATTCACTCTCACAAAGATCCTTCAATGGAATTGTAGAAGCATTTTAGATAAACGTACTGAAATAATCTATTTATTAAAAAAAATACAATGTGTGTATCGCTGCTATTTCAGAGACATGGCTAAAACCGGATTCGAATATCAGAGTACCTGGTTTTTGTCTTGTTCGAAGTGACAGATCTGATGGTTATGCCGGATGTGCTTTGCTTATAAAAAATAATATAACTTATTCCATTATAGATGTTTATGATGAAATATTTGACTTTAATATTGTAGCAGTAAGAATTCAATATATAACTTTCGTTTCTATTTATGTTCGCTCCCCTTCTGTCCATACGTTTCGCAGAATAAAATCTTTAATAGCCTCCTTACCCTAACCATTTATAATTCTGATGAATGACTTTAATTGTCATCATTATTTATGGGGTGATAATACTGATAAATACGGTAGTTTATTAGTTGAAATAATTGACGAACTTAATATTGGTGTCCTTAATACTGGTAAAATTACCAAACGTTCTGGTCCTAATGAGTCTAGAAGTGCTGTAGATTTATCAATTTGTACTCCTGATTTAACCACTCTTCTAAATTGGTCAGTTCTAGATAGCTCTTACGGCAGTGACCATTTTCCCATTCTGATTTCCTTTCCAAACAAAGAATGGACAGAAATTAACAAAACCATGTATTAAATACAAATTAGACAGAGCAGACTGGAACCTGTACAATATTTTTCTTTACAATGACATTCTAAAAATCGCTCCTAATTCTAAAAATAATATAACTTCTATTGTTGAAGCATTTACAAACGCAGTTATAAATGCAGCAGATCAAACAATTCCTGTTAAAACTCTAAATAATAAATGTAGGCCCTCCCCTCCATGGTGGGATTCTGAATGTTCTGTACCATTCGTAATAGGAAAAAAGCCGGAAAACAATATAAATTAGACATGAGTTCGGAAAACTATTCATACCTTCAACGTGTACAAGAAGTGACTAAAAATACTCTTCGCACAAAAAAACAAACACGTTGGCATGCCTTTTGTTCCTCAATTTCTCCTTCAATACCTTCATCAGTTGTTTGGAGTAATATTAGAAAATTTCGCTGTTGTTTTTCATCTTGTTCTTACAGTGGTGCCATTCCCTCTCAATCTATAAACGCTTTTCTAGATAAAATTGTCCACTCTTCTGCTCCTTTGAGAGAGGAGCTAACTCAAAGTATTCCATGTGATTCTTTTTTTGATCCCTTAGAACGTCCATTTTCTTTATATGAATTAAAGCTCGTACTTTCTCACGTTCAAGATTCAGCTCCTGGTTTAGACGGTATTCCATATTCACTACTTGCCAAATATAATAATAATTCCACAATAATAATAATATTCCACAACTATCACACAACGCCATCTAGTCCCAAGCTAAGCAGAGCTTGTGTTATGGGTACTAGACAACTGATAAACATACTTATATATTTCTAAATACATAAATATTATAGATAAATTACAACCAGACACAGAACAAATGATCGTGCTCATCACACAAACATTTGCCCTGGGTGGGAATGTAATGATCAAATTTTATCCTACTATTTAAACATCATTAAAGTTGTGGAATATTATATATATATATATATATATATATATATATATATATATATATATATATATATATATATATATATATATATATATATATATTCCTATAGACCGATCGCTCTATCCTCAACTCTAATTAAAACCTTTGAACATAATGATCAAGAACCGTCTTGAATGGTATGTAGAAAGTCATGGATTGTTATCAAATACCCAATATGGATTCAGAAAAGGTAAAAGCACATATGACAGTCTTTCTATCTTTATCACAGATATTAGACTAGCATTTTCGAGAAATGAATCGGTCCTTGCTGCTTTCCTTGACATTTCTTCTGCTTACGATAATGTCAGACTCAACATCCTTAGAGAAAAGATATTTAAGCTTATTATATCAAAAAAACTTACAAATTTGATTATCAATTTATTTCTATATCGATATATACATATTAAAATTGATGATGATCTAAAATATACTCGAAAGGTTTTCAAAGGCTTTCCACAAGGCTCTGTTTTAAGTCCTTTATTATACAATATTTATACGTCAGATTTGGACCAGTCTATTTCAAAGTGTAGAATTTTGCAATATGCTGATGATATCTTTTTATGTTAATGATAAATGTATAGAATCTTGTGCTAATGCGATAGAACAAGATCTCCTCTCTATGGCCTCTTGATTAGATGATCATGGATTAGAACTTTCCCCAAATAAAAGTAATACAGTAATTTTTTCGCTCAAAAGAGTTTTACCTGAAATCCAAGTTCGCCTTTTTGATTATCCGCTCGTAAGTATTCAAAAAGTTAAATTCCTTGGTGTAATTCTTGATAATAAATTATCCGGCATGCCTCATATAATTTATACCCAAAAAAAATGCGAAAAAAATATAAACATTCTTAGAGCTTTGTGCGGGGTATGGTGGGGCGCTCATCCATATTATTTAAATTTAATTTATAATGCAATTATAAGAAGCTGATTAGATTATGCCTCATTTCTTCTTGAACCAGCTAGTAAAAAAGGATTAAAAATATTAGATATCATTCAACACAAGTCTTTAAGATTAATTATAGGCGCTATGAATTCGTCGCCTATCAATGCCTTGCAGATTGAATGCGGTGATCCTCCACTTTTTATTAGACGACAATATTTATCGGATTCCTTTTTTTATCGGGTTCTTCAATTTTCAAACCATCAATTACTCCCTAAAATTCGTTTGCTTTCTCAGTACATTTCAATTAATTCAGGAAAATACTAGCGTAATAAAGACACTCCTAACCTAGTTAAAAGCTATGAACATTATAATTCCTTACTAGATCCTATTTATAGGTCGGCGACTCTGCCTCTTTTCTCCAATTCGTTTGAAGTTGCACTTTTCAAACCCAATGTTATATTAGATATAGGATTAAATAAATTTTCTATTGAATCAAATAAAAGATTTGTATTTACGTTGGACAAGAATTTCCCAGATTGTCATTATATTTTTACAGATGCTTCTAAGATTAACTCAAAAGGTTGTACTGGATATGCAATATACCATCAAAATTGGAGAATAGTTCAAAAAATGAAAAGTCCTCCCGAATCTTCAGTTTTTACTGGAGAAATGTTAGCCATTTTACAATCAATAAAATATTGCTATCTTTTTAAATTAAAATCAATCGTGATATTTTCAGATTCTCTTAGTTCTTTACAAGCTTTGTTATGTAATCCTTTCTATGACATTTCCCGCAATCCTTTGATATTTGAAATTAAGAAACTTCTATTCTTATACCAATTCCAAAACATCAACATTTCTCTCGTTTGGATTCCGAGTCATATTGGTATATCTGGTAATGAATATGCTGACAAACTTGCTAAACAAGCTATAGTCTGTGGAGATACTTTCTTATTTAAAAATTATTGCTATGACCTTATAAGAACTACGAAATTAGTATATAGAGATAGATGGTCAAAACATTGGAACAAAACCAAAACGATAAAAGGCTGTCACTATGCCAAAATTCAACCCATCATTTCTTCTAAGCCTTGGTTTTATAAATTATCCTTAAATAAGAAACATACATCAATGTTATGTAGAATGCGCTTGGGTCACTGCTGTAATTCGGTTCACCTTGCTAGGCTTCGTATTAAAAATTCTTCAATATGTGAATGTGGTTTGGATATTGGTGACCTCAACCATATTTTCTTCTCGTGTCCTTTATATGATCATACTTCATTATTTAACACTTTGGTAAATCTTAAAATTCCTCTTCCTACAGAAATTTGTTCTCTTTTAATTTTTTCTAAAAAAAAGTAAAAATGTTTTCAATGGTCTTATGGAATTTTTAGATTTAAATAATATTAGATTATAAAATTTTATTCATTATTTAGCAATCAATCGTCTTTATATATATAATACTTATGTTTTTTTTAATGTGGTATTGAGTTTAGTATTATTTTAATTCAACCTAACATCCATCATTTATTTAATATACTTCAGTAAAAGTCATTTTATGATTCATTATTATAGTATTCTATGGTTCTTAACATTATGATTTTGGTTTTTAATCAGAATCGTAGTTTCTCTTTAGATTGTCCGTCGTTTCGTTTCAAGTTACAAGTATTTTTATTGACTGGAGGTTGGCAGTAATTGTTAGGTTGCCATATAAAAAAAAAATACTACGCATTAATGGCGGTCACTGGTAGTAAAGTTTAAATTGATAATAATATCTATTTAGCATTATTCCTGTTTCTCGTGTGTTTATGTGTTTTTTATTTCATTGTAATTGATAAATCTGCGACATAGTTTAGTTTTGTTTATTGACTGTAACTAAAATGTCGCGAAAGTGTTTTTAAATGTGACCAATTTGGTAAGAACTTTTTTAATATTCGCGTAATTTCCAGTTTTTGTTCACTTGTAAACAGCTAATATCTAAGAAATTGAAGGTTTGGGCATGGGCTGTAATGATCAAAAGTCCACTGCTATGCATAGGTAGGCCTTTACAGATTGCCTCGTAGGTACTATTTGCCATAGCTACCACGCTTGGTAGGTGGGTTATTGCATATCTCCTGATTCAGTTTTCCTCTCTCGCCTTGCAACCTTGATATAACAAATCGGAAGGGAACAAGTTAATATTCGTTATATCAAGTAATTCGTTGAAATTAAGTTTGTTATGTTGATGTTAGGTTGGTCGTAAATTTTTTACAAAGGTAAAAAAATCGCGACATGAATCACATACTATGGCATTATATAGATATGGGATGGGGTTAAGGGTCATACGTAGGTGGAAACTTTATATAAAGGTTTTGGGTTGACAAAATTCGTTAATTAGAGGTATTTACACTTTTCTTGATAGTTGAGAATTCGTTATAAAGGTATATTTTACATTGACTTATGGACAATTCAAAGGGATCACGAAAAATTTGTTGGTTAATATTTCCAATATGGACCATCGATTTCAAAGCCCATATTTTTTTTTATAAAAAGAAGAAGCACGAGAGTAGAATAACCGCAGTAGAAATGCGGTCGTTAAGGAGTATGTTAGGGCTGAATCTGAATGACAGGCTAAGAAATTGTGTAATAAGAGAAGAGTGTGGTTTGCAAGATGATGTGGTGACCAGGATTAAGAAAGGAATGCTTCGGTGGTTTGGTCATGTGGAAAGAATGAATGAGGAAAGAGTGACAAAGAAAATTTATGGTGCAGAAGTGAATGGCAGAGTCGGAAAGGGACGTCCTAGGCGAAAATTTATCGACCAAATTGGCGATTTATTGATAATGGGCCAAATTAGGAGTACCCTTAACCGACGAGCACGTATGCGTAGGCGTATGGATGTGAAGGAGGCAAGAGAGGTGTGTCAGGATCGTGCCAAATGGAAGTCTGTAGTCTCTGCCTGCCCCTCTAGGTGACAGGCGTGAGTGTTTATGTATTTTATGTATTATGTTATTTATTACTTCTATATCAGTAATACAGGGAGCACCACCGGCGATAGTTTATAGTACCAAATTTGAAACGTATCTGATCGTGCGAACTCTAACTCTGTCGGGCGTATTCCTAAAATTGGTCTCGTAACCTGTCTAACCATGTAAGAATTTATTTCTCTTTTGGTAGAATTTTACAAACGTATAGAAGAAGAAAAAATTTCCGTGCGTTTCGTAAAATATGGTTTTTATTAAATAATTATTTTTTTCTCAATATTTTAGCGATCAATTTACACGATTAACATAAACCAAATCTTTTTTACTATTTTTGTTTTAAAGTATAGTAGAAATAAAATTTTTATTGCCGGCCATTTTGAACGGGACTTATCAAAATCCAAGGACTTTTGGCGGGAACTCCAAACGAGGCGGTCGATTTAATATTTTTTACTGTTTTCGTTAAAAATATCCTGTGTGAATATTACCAAAAATTATTTTAGTCAGTGTAAATAACTGTACATTGTGTGAATTATCAAAATGAATGAACCGGAGGACCCAGGTGGAACTCCGAAACGATCCAAAATTGTTCGTAAAAGAGGTACGAAGGAATGTGGAACTGAAGTAGGCGGCGGTGATGATGACTTTATTCCGTTTTTTTAAGCCAGGTTATCTGAGACTTTATCCTGAACATTGTGCACATACGGACTTCAAAGTTTTTGTTGAAAGCCGGGACCAACAGGTTAAAATTGGAAATAAAAGCCCAGTTTTCTTAAATCATATTTTTACTTCGGAGGTGAAAGGTGTGGTAGCTTTACATAGAGTCAATGCCAATAAAATTGCGGTTGTCTTTAAACAATACAACACTGCAAATAATTTCATCACAAATACAGACTTTTTAACAAAGCACAACTTGAAGGCACATATTCCTGCAGCGCAGATAGAAAAAATTGGAATCATCAGATATGTGCCTACCAGCATTTCGAACAAGGATTTATATACGAAACTGTCTTCGATCTATGAAATTATTTCAGTGAGAAGATTCACGAAAAAAGTCGGTCAAAATACTGTAGGTCTCGAGACTGTCAGTATAACTTTCCTGTCAAATATTCTGCCCGATAACGTCCAATATGACCTATTTTCGTTCAGGGTGTTTGAATATGTCCCGCCGTTACAGCAATGCTTCCGGTGCTTCAGGTTTAACCACCTTGCAAAAATTTGTAATGGTAAACAACGTTGCTCGATATGTGCTGGGGAGCATAATTTCAGAGACTGCGATAAAAAAGAGAACCCGTGTTGTGTCAATTGCAGTGGCCCTCACCTGGCTATTTCCAAATCTTGCCCAATAAAAATGAAAAAAATACTTGAAAAAAAGGGTAAAATTACTTAGACCTCTGTTGCAAATACAATTACGTCATCTGATTTTCCGTCTTTACCGGCACAGTCGAGCAGCATTGTTAAGAGCCTACCATCAAATAGCCAAAATGTACATAAATTAAATAAAAATGTAAAAATTGTAAATAATGTAAATAAAACAGTGCCTGAACCCAACTTGAACCAAACTCAACTTAAGGCTCAAATTGCAAAGAATAAGAATATTCTGATGGCACTGGTTCAAACTTTAGTTGAATTGGGTAATAAAACAGATAATGAACCTGTGACTACTCTGTTCATTAAAGACTTACTTTTAAAAAATCTGTCACATTAATGGACAGTACAGTACAGAACATACAGCAGTTATGTATAGCTCAGTACAATATTCAAAGTATACAAAGGAAAAAACCCTTACTGTCTAAATTTTTAGCTGAACAAAATGTTGATATATGTCTACTCAATGAAACTTGGCTTAAAGATACTCAGCATTTTAAAATTTCGGGATATAATTCCCACTATCATAATGCTCAAAATGAGCATGGTGGGGTAGCAATTTTGATCAAACCGTATTTTAAATATAATATTATTCAAACCAGATTTTACCAAGATATTCAGACTATAGCATTATCGTCATATGTAAGTGGTAAACACTTAAGGATTCTATGTGTATACTGCCCTCCCTCGAATGGTAACTTCAGAATAAGTAAACTGCGTAATATAATTAGAGTTTTGCCTAAGCCAATATACGTGGTTGGAGATTTCAACGCTCATCATATGGCATTTGGGTGTATGACCACGAAAAGTCGGGGTCATCAATTATACGATTTAATTGATGAATTTGATCTGTGCGTCCTTAACAATGGAAGCTTCACTACTATTAATTATCCTAACCGAAATCCTTCGGCTATTGATGTCAGCTTTTGTAGTGCTCCAATCACTCCACTATGCGAATGGTGGGTGCATGATGATTGTATGGGTAGCTATCATTTTCCTACGCTTACTCGTGTTTTATTGTCCGTTGATAGATACCAAATTAATCCTCCTATTGAAAAATTCTTATACAACAAGACAAACTGGACGAAATACAATGAGCTGTCTATAACTGCTTTTTCTAATTTTGAAGTTAATAATGAGAATCCATTACGAAAGAATTTATCGAAAGGCTTAATACACTTAAGAGGGATACCGTACCAAAGTTTGTCAAAGCAAATAATTATCGTTGCAAACCTCCAGCACCTTGATGGAGCGACATATGTGAACAGAGTGTTATTAAAACTTATGAAGCTTTAAAACTGTACAGAAGGGATCCAACCATTGATAATTATATTAATTACAAAAGACTTAAAGCTGTTAAGAAAAAGATTATTTCAGAACATAAACGCAATGGTTGGGTGAACATCTGTAGTACTTTTAACAGAACTACACCTGTTAATATTATTTGGAAATACATCAAGTTATTTAAACGAATAAAATGTAATAATAGAACATATAAAGATGAATTTGTTGTCCCTCTCTTAGAAAAATTATCTCAAAATGGATGTAGGGTTATTGATAATCTAGAAAGTTATTTTCAAATTAATAATAGCCTTCAGAAGTCCAGTTTCCTCATAGAACCCTTTACTTGGAGTGAGTTTTGTACAAGTTTACCCCTGGTTTAGATGATTGTCCATACATTTTGATTAAAAACCTAAATCAGTCCGTTCAAAAAAAAACTATTAGCTAATCTTAATGCTCTTTGGCACTTAAAAAAATCCTGAATCTGGGAAAACACAGTGAGTAATCCCTCTACTTAAGCCTGACAAGCCACCTGAAGATCCTAACTCATATCGTCCCATATCATTGTCATCTTGTGTTGGAAAGGTTAATGAAAACATGATAAAGATGCGTCTTCAATATTATGTAGAGGCGAACAACATCATTCCACATGTTCAATATGGCTTCCGGAGAGGGCGAAGTTGTGCTGACAGCTTCATCTCTCTCTTGTCAGATCTGAAATATGCCAATAATAATAATAAGTCCAGTGTTTGTGTTTTTCTGGATGTTCAAGGTGCATTTGATAATGTTGACCCTGGCATTTTGGTTCAAGTTCTTTCTGACATTGGTATACCAGGCATGCTTTGCCATTGGTTATTTAATTTTTTAACAGATAGAACTTTGTATATAAGATATAATAATGTTCTCCATGGTCCCGGAAAGGTCTCCAAAGGTACAATGCAGGGGGCTACATTATCTCCATTGCTGTACACTACGAGCACTTAACCCTATAGAGACGTAATAAAAGGCGACCCGAACCTGTCAACTCGTCAGTGACTAGTCACTGATATATTTCGGAACACTTTTGTCTCCCGCCAGTAGCGACCAAAAACTAGAACCGAAGAGACGGCTTACATTTAAAATATAAATTAAATCAATTTACGGCATCATGTCTTGTTTTGCGTTAAATGGTGCGGGAACAACAGTAAAAGATGTAGTGTAACAACAAACAATATTACTTTTCAACGGTAGTTACATTTCTTTATTTTACCAAAATATTTTCAACATTTTTATTACGCAACGAGGGTCAAGTTAAACTGGACGGTTCCGCCACGCGTTACTCCCCGTCCTTTTTGCATTTACTGCAAACATGTATATCTATCTCTCCTTATCATAATTAGCCTCGTGACGTTAATGACTAGTGCAGTGCGGTATATTTATTTCGTATTGTCGATAATTAGCCACAAAATGATTATTGTATTTAGATATCGTTGTTTTGGATATATTAGATATAGACAGATACATAACATATACATAACAGGAAAAATCACCGCTGAACTGTTGAGCCATAAAGCTCTTAGCAGCTTTACAGAAGAACAATTATTCCCGGAGCATACACATCATCAATTTTACGCCGAAGAAACAAATCATATTATTGATTTGACGAAAAGTCAATAATTGGAAGGAAAATGTGCAGTTAGGAGAATATATACAAAATTAATTCATTTTAAAAGTCAATAATAGCACTTAATAAAATAAATGTAATAAATAAACTTGTAAATCTTTTTTATTCTCTTTTCAATCTCTCCGTACTGCCTCGTAGAGCCTCGACCTTGAGCCGAACTATATTGCGTATCTCCTACAGGGCCTTTTTTATGGGATAGGATATAGGATATAGGAGCACACAGTACACATGATGGTAAGTGGTTACTGTGGCCCATAGACATCTATATCTATCCTCGATTACGAATCTAAATGCAGATGTGTTGTCTGTCACCCATGGGGAATGGAATGCCTCGTTTCCAGTAAAAAGGTCGCCGGTTCTCTACACTCACCATACGCAACACAGCATAAAGCTACTGTTTCATGCTGGTATTCCGTGAGAGCGTGGTCCTTCCCCGGCCGAGCCGACCCATTCATGGTACAACTATACTACTAATATAACTGCAGCATGGCTCTACCATGTATTAAATATTTTAATTTTTATGTTTAAGTAATTTTATGTTAAAGTTCAACAAATCACTAAAAGTTTATTTTAAACTCCTTTAATTTAATCTTGAATTTTTTTCGAAGTTGGCATTTATATTTTACCTGAGTATACTGCTTGAAAAGTTAGTACATTTAAAATTGCATTTCTTAGTTGCACAGGAAAATTGAAGTCACAATCGAAAGCTAGTTACTGATACTGAAAGTATGTATTAAAAAAGCGAAAAAATTTATCAATATCGATAGAAAGCATAAATTCATTACAATGCATGCCCTAGCGATCGTGTTCGGAATCTCTTCGGAATAGTTCGGAGTATTTCGCAGCGATCACAGCTCCCCCCGCGCCGCAACTAGTTGACAAAATTATTTTCTTTTAAATTCGCATGTATTACTTCTCTATAGGGTTAAGTGCTCGTAGGCTGTACAATATATATACTAGTCAAATTCTTAATTTTGTAAATATAGAAGGTGTAAATATTCTACAATTTGCGGATGATCTTGTAATATATTGTACAGACCATAATGTAGATAGAGCTGTGAATAATATAAATAATGCTTTAGACCAATTGTACATATATTATAATGACAGGTTGGCTCTAAAGATTAACCCCAACAAAAGCAAGGCCATGATTTTTAGTAAAGATTTCCCCTCTAATGGCATACTCTACAATAATCATCCAATTTCAGTTGTACCTAACCATAAATTCTTGGGTGTTGTCATTGATAACAATCTTTGTTTTGATTTACATATCTCAATCACATTATAACTAACTCTCTTAAGGGTTTAAATGTTATAAGATGTTTAGCTGGTGTGACTTGGGGTGCAGACCCCAAAGTTTTAAGTATGCTGTATAAATCTATAGTCAGAAGCCACTTCGACTACAGTTGTTTAGCCTACACAAATAGTAGTAGTGTAAAAAACTAGACATAATTCAAAACAAAGCTCTGCGAATTATTACTGGGGCTATGTGTTCAACTCCCATACGAGCTATGGAAGTTGAAACCAAAATAATGCCACTGTGTCTCAGAAGACTTCTACTAATAGAGAGATACTTACTAAAGCTGTTATCTGGTAATGATAACGTTCTCAAAAAAATAATACCTTTTCCTGTACAATCCTCGGCACAGACTTCGGGAGGTGAGCTTTTACGAGGTTATTTCCCAGTATTGCCTCTCATTGTACTACAAATGAATGAAGATTTTAAAAATGTAATTAAACAATCAAAGTGGACATGCTACTCTTACCCATATTCCTGTATTATATTTGAGACCAATATTGTTACTAAAAAATTTTTTAATTACTGTGAATTATTAAGTTTTCTTTCCGATAATAACTACTATACTTTGTATACCGATGGTAGCAAAAGTGAGCTCTTTGTGCGCAGTGCTGTCTATGATCCCCAATCCAAGATTGGTCAAAGTTTTCTTTTGGATCCTAAATGCAGCGTTTTTACTGCAGAGGTATATGCGGCCCTCGAGGCCCTGAAGAGGATTGCCCATATAAATAGTTTTAATAATTTTTTAATTTTAACAGACAGTTTAAGTATGGTCCAAAGTTTAACCAATCTCAGATTTGACTTTAAAAAAAAACTATATTTTGTATAATATTAAAAAGTTGTTATTTAGTTATGCACAAAAGGGTATACAGGTCTCTTTCGTATGGATTCCATCACATAGGGGCGTAACAGGAAATGAGATAGTAGATAAAATTGCACGTGATGGAACCAACATGTTGGATGTTAGCTCCATAGTAAAAGTACCTTTGACCGACTGTTATAAATCTACTGACAACCAGGTCAATAGCTTATGGGTCGAATTTTGGAAACAAGACCAAGAACAAAAGGGTAAATGGTATGGAAATGTTCAAGAAAATCTGCCTGTAACACCATGGTATAACAAACTGAAAATGACCAGTCGGGACTTTATTACGACTATAAACAGACTGCGTTTTGGTCACTCCACCGTCCCGGCCCACCTGGCTCGGTTGGGCATAATGGAGAGCAGCTACTGCACCTACTGTAATAATTCTGTTGGTGATATCGAACATTTCATATTTATATGTGAGTGCTTTTCAGTGTTGGGAAATAGTTGCTGCGAAACTATGGCGTTGCCAAGCTAGAAATATTGTATTTTGGGTAGAATTATTGTATTTTTGCTAAAGATTTTTTTATTTATTTAAGCTGTCTAAATCCAAATTTAATAGGTTTTTGCTATTTCTTTATATTTGCATAAACTAAAAATATGTTATTAAATTTTTTTTATTAAAATAATAAATCTTAGGCCGCGGAATTATACAATATGAACTAAACAGGAATGGAAAATTTGAAATCGTCTTCTTCTTCGAGTTCGAAATCTCGATGTGTAGATGTAGACGAATTTGACTGCTGAGAGTTGTTGCATACAGGATATTGGAGACAATTTGATTTGCCAATTGTTTCGTGGGTTCAAATGATATAAATTCCTATACAAGACGTTTTGCGCTTTTACAAGCGATAACTACATTATTTGGTATAAGTACGTGATGCGTTCGTTCATACATTTTAAAGTTGCGTGTGTCTAGTATTGAACTTATATTGTGTAAAAATAGGAAAATATTGTATAAAGGCGTACAATAATGAGAAAGCTATGTTTTATGGTACAATTTAGTTTCGTGTAACAAATTATTGTAAGAATCCAATAATTATTGTACATTTCCCAACACTGGTGCTTTTCATTTGACAGATTGATTCTTGTCAGTGAAATAAGTGACATAGTGCAAAATCAAGTGACAGTGCAAGATCCCTCCCGCCGCCTGAGTAATATGTTATACGGGATCCAGACTCCTGCGTGATTCACGGCGTGAATTCACGCCGTAATTTTGTCACGAACTCGCCGCGAAAAACACATCCCTCCACATTCGCAATCGTTCACAGTTTAGTTCGCGCGCTCGTCGAGAATGGACGCTGAAATATGCACTGCTAATGCCGTGACGCTACACGCTTTGGCTTACGACAGTTACGTGTAGTATATAAAAGATGAAAAAACCGTATTTGTAGTTTTTTTTACAATTATCGCTTTTTCTAGAAAACCATCGATCACGTCAAAGGCAATTCAAATGGGCTTGTAAATTTTGTTGCTGCTTGCTACAGACTTGCTTTCAGAATCCTTCACCTTTTTCTTATAATTTCTATAACTGGACATTAGACTTTCTTTTTTTTTCAATCAGTCACTTCAACGCTTTTTGTGGTAGAGCCATGCTGCAGTTATATTAGCAGTAAAGTTGTAGAACGAATGGGTCGGCTCGACCGAGGAAGGACCACGCTCTCACAGAATACCACACGTAAAATAGTAGCTTAATGCTGCTGTTTTTCGTATGGTGAGTGTAGAGAACCGGAGACCCTTTTTACTGGAAACGAGGCATTCAATTCTAGTCCTCACGGGTGACAACGCATTTTGATTCGTAACCGAGAATACAGCATCCACATACCATCAGGTGGACTTTGTGCTCGTTTGTCACCCTATCCTATAAAATAAAATAATATTCATTATTTCCTTTATTCGTATCCAAGCGTCATGTACTTTCATTTTCTTTTTATGATCTTTATGTTTAGCATTCCATAAAATGGGTTCGGCATGATAATACTCGATCAACAAGGGTTCCTGCTCGTTCGTCCAACTGACGCTCATTTTGACACACCATCCTCCGTAAAAAAATACAAATAAGCACAACCTCACAGCAACGAGTCTCGCGCGTTACTGTGTTTTCACGCGCGAGTGTGGATGCGCTTGCGTTCACGGGAGGTTCACGCGTCGTAAACCCTTTGAAGCGGTCACAAAATACCGACACTGAACGGGAAAAAGGGCGTGAAAAGGCGCGAAGCCCGTGAACGGGCGCGAAGCCCGTGAACGGGCGCGAAAGCCATCCACATTCGCGGTTCACGCCTTTCACGGGTGTTCACAGCGTGAATGTGGAGGGCGCTTTAAAAAATAGATCCTATTACGTGCCTCTATATAAATTTATCAAAAATACAGTGGGGAAATTATAATAAACCGAATAAAAATACTCAAGACCTGGCCTAAAGGTCTAGATACCAGGCCATAAACTCCAAAAAAAAATATATCAAAATCCAAAATGTCCTCTACTCATGAGGCGCGGAATGAGGGGGCGCGGCGGGAGGTAACGGCATTCTTGAAGTGAACGACTAGTATAAACTTATTAACGTAATTACAGACAGTCTTACGTCAACACTCAAGCGTTTCATTTCTCTCGTCCTTATATGGCGACCCTGCCAGTCATCGATAGTAAAATTATTACAAATACGTAAAAAATTGTATATTAAAAATTATTGCACATTCCCGGATTGAGAAAATTAATTAAAGTCGTGTAGAGCCGGCCATCAAAAAGTTATATCATTGTGAATAAATATTTACAAAATAAAATTAAAACATAAGAAGTATAAAATCAAAAGGCAAAGATGCATCAAAAAGGAGAAGAGAGGATACGAGAAATAACTTTTTCACTCCGGATAACAAGAATATTGGTTGAGAAGATCTAAATTGAAGTACGCAAGGGTGTTCACATATTTACACTATCAAGATATATACACAATTTTCAAAAACTCGTAACAACCAAGCGAAACAAAAAGGAGATATTTATCAAAACATAAAATTATCAAGAATTTTCGAATGGCCAGTTTTTAGGAGGACTGAATTTTTCGTGTACTCCATCTACAAGAAAACAGAAAGTATGTTATTTGCAAGAAACAAAAAAAAATTTTTAATAGAGACTATAATGTGAAAAATATGCTTGATGTAAGTATCTGCAAAACAATTATTGTATAAAATGCAAATTATATGATTATATTTTTAAGGTGAGTGATTTTAAATATTTATCTCTTTTAAAATTCTAATTTCATGATATTAAAAATATTATAACTTTAGTCACCACTCATATTTAGATTGTTTTTTTTACCGAACACTCTTAATAGAAAGCAAGTGCCTATATAATATCCTAATTATTTTAGCGTGTTTATTTTAATTATCTATTTTGTTCTAAAATATTTAACATAATGAATGAAAAAAAGGAACTTTATTATATTGCTATCAGATAAACAACAACTCAATGAATAAATTTTGTAAAAGATAAATTGATCGGTGAATAATATTAATTTAAAACGCAGCTTAACTTAATAACGCAAACTGATATATTTTATTAATAATAAAAATTGCAATATTTTATATAGATATTATTTAAGAATTCATCGAAATGTAATAATGTTTTCTTTGTAATAACATTGCGCATCAAATTCTAAACAATGATGACGTGATCTTTTGCATATAAGGCATCGGAATATTACACGTAGTTAATACAGAATGATGCATTTAATATACACTACTGTTGTCTCCTGATTTGCCTTCAAAATATTGACTTTATACTTTTTCATTTACTTTATCTCCGATTAAAATCCAGTATTCAACTGATAAAAAAGACTTGATAAAATAAACTATTATTTTGTAATACGAAACTTTAAAGTAGTTCGATACTTTTTTTTTTTCAGATAATTTGATTACTGAATTTAGGTAATGGCTCCAATGACTTATGGACAAATATCAAACAACTTATATAACAAAAAAAAAATACGAAATAGGATTAATTATGTCAAAACGTATAGTTTATTTGTTATGGAAAAAACAATTGTTTGTGTCTTAAAAGTATAAACTGTTTGCATAAAAGAGTAAAAGAAAGGATAGAAAAAAAAAGGGTTAAGTTAATTTATAGAAAGGAAACTGTATGAGAATGTTGAGGTTTTGATATGGATGTGTGAAAGTTGAAGATAGACTGCAGCAAAGAAAGGAATACTTATATAATAGTATGGATTTCAAATGTATATGTAGAATGATGTAAGTGATGTTTAGATAAATAATTAGGAACTATGCAATAATTTTGTTAGTTATTGCAATGAAGGAATTAGGCTATCGGACATTATCTTAGCCAATGTTTACGGCCCAAACTCTGGTTATGTTAATAAACCGATATGCTTAATTGAAAGGCGATAGAATGAGAATGAAAGAATATAAAAGTAACCGATACAGACAAAGATTTATGAAGATAATAAAAAAAAGATGACCTTGAGAAATAAATGATAGAGAGATACGGGAACGTCCATCACTGGTAAAGCATATAGTCCTCAAGCAGGGTATGCTTCCGTGATAGGATGATAAAATAAGGAGTTATGGGTACTAGGGAACAATACCTTCAGTACAAGTGATTTACTCATTAGTACTGTAGGGGTCCAGAGAAGTCTTAAATTTGTTACCCTTAATAATGGTACATTGAGGTCACATCCTTCGTTGGATCATGGTGCGAACATAGTTTTCCTCTGTGACAATTGTTGGAGTCCTTTAAAAGTGACTTAAAAAACATAGACCTCAAGGTTGTGCGTACAACCCAAGGTACACCTTGATACAGTATGAAAAAAAATGATGTACCAATTAAATAAAATGATTATAATACCCAAGTAAATGGGGGGCCCATATGTATGTGTATAACGTACCCGCATGATAAATATCATGAAATGAAATATAATTGAAGTGAATTGAAACTCCGGTTCCCGATATTTAATAAATAAATACATATATGCGTGAATAGAAAGGAATAAAGCTAGCTAAAAGTCAAAATATTAATTAAAGAAAAAAAGAGAAAGTACGTACAAGATTTATGAAAAGAAATGATGATAAAAAGGCCTAACAATCTACAAAAATACAAGGTAATAAGGGGATCCCCGACCAAAAATAGGGTTGACTATAGACATCAAAATTGTTCTTCTTCTTCTTTCTTTTTTATGGCGGTTTTTGATTATTCGCCAATGTCAGCGTGGAAGTGTTTATTGAGTACAAGCTCAGTAGTTACAAATACTATGCCCATGAACTAAAGAAGATTGTGATAATACAAGTATCTTGCTTTATTTAAACAATTAAGTTTTCCTTTTTATCTTATAATACTAGTGGTTGTACTGTTGAATTACCTAGAACTAATGACAAACACAGTTGCTATAACTATTTTAGTATATTAGTATTGACAAACATTAAACTTTTATACTATTAGTGTTAATAAAATCACACAGAATATATACATAAGGAGTGTTTGTGTAGGTTAAAAGTGAATCAAAATTTATAGGACGAGGGATGTCAGGAGGGAGATGATCATAGAGTGAACAAGATAATTTAGGACAGTTAAAAAAAATATGGTCAGAAGTTCCCTCATCTAACCCACATTCGCAGAGGGAACTGTCCCTAATCCTCAGTTTGGCTAAATGTACTGGTGTACAAGCATGGCCAATTCGAAGTCTACAGATAGTTGATGTTGACTGTTTGTTAGCTTTATTAAATTTGAAAAACCGTGGTTTTGGAGGAATGGCACATTGTATAGCAGCATAGTGTTTACCTTTTATATTTTGAGTGGCTTTCCATAATGTATTCCAATTATTATTTAACTTCTTCTTTGCAAGTAACACTATGTCTGAAGAGTAAACTATATTACATGGCAAACCATTTCGACTTGCATTTTTAGCCATCAGATCAGCTGTTTCATTGCCCTTGATGCCACTATGACCTGGAATCCAAGCTAAGGAAACCTGAATACCCTTGAGATGACATGTATACAATGTGTGTTTAATTTTGAGGATCAAGGGTATCTTATATTTACTTTGGAACTGGTTTGACAAAATTGCTAACAAACAGCTTTTGGAATCGGTAAGAATAACCGACTTATTTAAGTTGTGTGCTTCTATATAAATTAAGGCTTCATAAATTGCCGTGGCCTCGCCAGTAAAAGTGGAAGAAATAGAAGGGCATTTAAAATTGAGGATTATTTTGTATCTGGGAATCCAAACGGCTGCTCCAGTGCAACTTTCACCTGACTTTGGAGGCATCAGTGTATATAATAAGCCAGCCTTTCCATAAATTATCTATGACTCTACTTAGTTTACTATTTGCTATAGGGCAATCTTTCTCAATACCAAGGTCGAGGTGGATATTTGGTTGATAAATAATTGCATCATATGGGATATCAAAGATGGGACAGGACTTGCATTGTGATACTGGGTGTGGTAGATGGAGTAATGTTACCAAACTGTTGGATAAGCAGGGAGATTCTTTATGAGTCCAGTAATGATTTGATGAAATATATTCCAAAAGAAGATGTAATTTAGAAATGAGCGGGTGGGAAGAGAGTTGGTAGATTTTAAAAAAGAATCGGTCCGAAAGATATTGTCTTCTTAGGTAAAGAGGGGGATCTACACATTCGACTTGGAGAGCATTTATTGGGGAAGATTTCATTGACCCGATGATTATACGAAGGCTTTTGGTCTGAATCCTGTCTAGATTCTTTAGGGAAGACTTATTACAGGGTTCCAAGACAAAGCACCCATAATCCAAATGACTACGAATAAGGGCATTGTACAATATTTTTTGAGAGAATGGGTGGGAGCCCCACCAAACTCCCGATAAAGCTCGAAGAATATTTATATTTTTTTCACATTTTTTGGAAACATGGTTGATATGATGGGAAAAGGCTAGTTTGGAGTCAAGAATAACTCCCAAAAATTTTACATTCTCCCTAATTGGGATAGGTTCATTATTATAGAGAATGTTGATTTCAGGGAGTTGCCTATGGCGAGAGAAGATCACAACACTGCTTTTGGGAACAGCCAAAGACAAACCATGATCAGTTAACCAATCTTGTAAATAGGACATTGATAAATTCAAGCGGGAACAAGCTGCAGGGAGGTTATCCAAGGAAGTATATATAGCTATATCGTCTGCATATTGGAGGATGTTACAGAATGAGTTAACAGAAAGTTCTAGATCATGAGTATAGATAGAATAGAGCAAAGGACTAAGTACTGAGCCTTGTGGGAGACCCTTCCATACTATTCTTGGTGGGAGTAGAGAATGTTGACTATCAATATAAATGGATCTAGAAGAGAGAAAGTTAGAGACAAAATTTACTATCCTCACTGGAATACTCAGATTGAGCATTTTTTGCCTGAGCACAGGAAGAAGTACATTCTCATATGCAGACGCGATATCTAGGAAGACTCCAACAAGGTATTCATGTTTAGAGTAAGCTAAGCGAATATCAGTAACTAGAGTACTAAGGCTATCCATGGTGCTTAAGCCCTTTCGGAATCCAAATTGGCTTGTTGCTAGAAGGCTTTTGCTTTCAAGGAACCATTCTAAACGATTTTTTATTAGGTGTTCAAGGATTTTGGCCATGGTACAAGAAAGAGCGATAGGGCGGTAGCTTGAGGGATCAGTGTAAGGCTTACCTGGTTTGTAAATAGGTAAAATAACTTGGGATTTCCATTCTTCTGGAGGAATACCAGACATGTAAATACAATTCAAAATAGAAAGAAGATGGACTTTAATAGGTTCACTGCTATTAGTAATAAAGGAATAAGGAATTCCATCAATTCCTGGTGAAGAGTCTTTAAGGACACTAAGAACAGCATATAACTCCTCATAAGAGAAAGGGGAGTCAAAACCGTGTTGATAGTGCAAGGACTGTGATTGAAATGCTATACATTCATTGTAAGATGGTACTGAAGGGGGAGCAAGATTACTAGCAAAATTTTCAAGCCAATAAGACTGATCATTAGAAATTGTGTTTTCAGAGGTCAAAACTGAACATCGGAATTTTTTTATATTTTTCCAGACTAATGATGGATGAGTCCTAGGCGACAGTGACTCACAGAATTTAAGCCATCCAGCCTTTTTCTTCCCGGATAATAATTTTAATGTTTCAGCAGCAGTTTTTTTTATAAAAAATATAGTTGTCAAAATTCATAGAGTGGGAATATCTTACTTCAGCTTCCTTTCTCTTCTTACATGCTACAGAACAATCTTGATCCCACCAAGGTGGTGAAGGGGCATTATTTTTATAAGGTTTTTTGATGGGAATTGTCTTATTGGCAGCAGATAAAATAGCGTTTTTAAAAGAAGCATACACCTGGAGAACATTATCTTTCTGAACAGGAGGAAGGGCTGAAAGTTCTCCCTCTAGAACTGTGGAATATAGTTGCCAGTTTGCTTTGGATGTGTTATATTTTAACCTAGGATTAAATGGAACATTGACTGTATAGGAGCTAGGGGGATTGATAACAATAGGGAAATGATCACTGCCATGGGAAAAGGGTAATATTCTCCAAGAAAGAAGGGACGACAGAGCAGGAGAACAGAGTGACAGATCTACTGCACTTTTAGGATTTTGGAGGGGGGATACTCTACGTGTAGGTGAACCATCGTTAAGGAGGCAGAGATCTAAATCATCAATGATGTCTAAAAATGTAGAAGACCAGGGATCACAAAAATGGGAGCCCCATAAAGTATGGTGCATATTAAAATCACCAAGAATTACCATAGGAGGCGGGATGGAGGATATGATCCTCGTAAGTTCTGATAAAATATTTAAACTAGGTTCGGGAATGTAAATAGAAAGAAAAGAAGTGTTATGAGCTCTAACTGCTACGACATTAATTGAAGGACTATGAGAAGGAAGGGAAATTAATGTATAAGTAATTGATTTTGAGATAAGAATGAAAGAGCCAGCATGACCATCATTCCTATCATTCCTGAGGCATGAATAACCTGAAATCCTAAAATGGGACCCAGGCTTAAGCCATGTCTCTTGAATGGCTAGGATGAGGGGATGGTATTTATTAATAAGGTAAATTAATTCTCCGTTATTATTAATGCTCCGGCAGTTCCACTGAAGTATTGGAGGGAAGGTTATTTGTTAATGAGATGAGCTCAGTAAGTTTTTGGCGGAGGGCAAGTGGGAGATCCGTACCGCTGAAACGGGAAAAAATACTTATAAGCATGGAGATCATTAACTCACAGAGATTGTCATTAGGGGAAATACTCCGCCCTATTAAAGCACAACCATTAGTAAATGAAGAAGAAGGGGTATCTATTAGGGCAGATTTATCATATCCATGACTTGATGCTGGATTTGGCGGAAGTCTTGGAGTAAATGTAGTCTTCCTGTAAGAATGAGATTGTGAGGGGACAACTGAAGGTAAAGGGGAATTTGAAATAGGATAGGGACTCCGATGATCATACGAAGGAAGGATTCTAGCAGCATCTGCATAAGATCTCCGGACTTGAGGGAAACGGGCAGATGCTTCTAGATATGAGATGCTTTCCTGTGACATGGTAAGTTTGAAAGATCTCTGCCTAGAGTGTTCAGGGCAGGAAGGATCTTTAGCTGTGTGAGATCCTGAACAAAATAAGCACGTGGGAGACTGTCTTGTGCATGATATTCCTTCATGATTTTGAGCACACACAAAACAACGGGAAGATGACCTACACTGTGAGGTTACATGCCCAAAACGACAACATTTGTGACATTGAATAAGGGGTAAAATGTAGGGCTCAACAGGCATTGAGGTAAAAAAACAATAAATGTTAGAAGGAAGTTTCTGACCGGAAAAAGTCAAAACAACTGTTTGAGAGGGAATCCACACAGTGCTTTGGTTTTCATTAACTGACTTTCTATTAAATCGGCGAGCTTTAATAATTGAGCCAAAACCAGCTGGGAACTCGATTGATGAGATGAGTTCCTCTAATGTCCATTCTACAGGGACCTGCCTCACTATTCCCATGCGTGTGACATTATAAGAAGGGATTACAGTATCATATTTAGCACCTGCAAGGGCTGGGTTCTCAATAAAACAATTTGCATCAGCTGCACTTTTAAACTCGACTGAAATTCTATTGCGTCCTACTCGCTTAACACCTTCACTTACAACATTTTTAATATTATTATGGTAGAGAAAATGACCAAACTTTATCGGTTTTAAAACTACTCCAGTTGATAAATCATCTACTCTCTTACTTACATGTACAATAAACGGCGCATCGTCGTTATTAGAATATTTATGGTTTTTTTTCTATGTAGTCAGGGTGGGTATAAGAGCTCTGAATAGATGGAACAGGTTGAGATGGATCTGTAATTAATCTTTTCTGAGGATGACCTGAGTTATTGGTTGCTTGCAATCTTTTACGCTTCGACTGATCAATTTCGATAGGAATATTATTATTTTTTTTCGTACCAGTATGGGAGTCACATGGAACCCCGTCGGGATCGGGAGGATCTTCCTCCATTTTATTTTAACTAATTACATATAAAACAGCACAATTACTAAACACTTACGGATTTATAACTACTAAAACCAACACCAACAGAAATAATAAACAAAAAATGTAAATCAACAGCTCTCAGAATAAGAAATAGCCAAAAACACAACGACACTTATACACCTCACACTCTCCCTTCCGACATTTTCAAGGCCCATCAAAATTGTTCTTCTCAATGTTTAAATAAATTAATGTTTTGTTACATAACTGTTACAGTGATATTTTAATTTTTGTATACGCTATAATTGACAAAATAATATTTCTAACAACGTTAAATTAATACTTATATTCATGTTATAATATATTGTTGTCATCTTAAAATTAGGTGTGAATCACACCGTGTGGTCATAGTTCGATGTAATCGCAAACATTTCCGTATACGTACTTTGGAATTTAAAACAAAGGTGTCTCAAATCGCTAGCACTGCTAAGATTGCAATTTGTATTTTGATCTGTCTGTTGTTATGGTAGTGATGACAACTTGTCCCCATTAATATTTCTTTGTTCTTTTAATTTTAATATGCAATATAGTAATTTATTTTCAATTTTATTATGTTTAAATTTTAAAGATTTTAAACTATTATAATTTATTACTTTAAAATAGTACTTACTTGTGTGGATTATGAGAATATTTACTTCGTTTAATACAATTTTGAAACTCATTAAATAATGTATATAATTAATTGATTTAAATTTTGTTGTGCCCACATTGTGAGCCCCAATCCCTGACTGACGTCGGAGTAGTCTTGTGAGAATTTACATACACAGTACCTATCCCCACTATGGAGCAATCACCGACTTTTTAGTTTTTTTCTTTATTATTTATGCAATTTGCATTACGGCATCTTGTAAGACTCACAAGAACAAACATTTTCAGTTATATGAGGTTCTTTACGTACGATGCACCAATTAAGAAAAAAATCGTTATCAATTCAATAACTTTTCGAACAATATTTTATAACGAAGAAAGTACAGAATTTATAATCTATAGGAACTAATATTATAAATAAGAAAAATTTATTTAAGAAGTAAGCAATGCTCTCTGTGTTGTTCATTACTCTGCATCTGAGCTAGCTCAGTCAAATATAATCAAAGCCCGTACGGCTTTGATTATAGGTATTATACATGTCTATATAAACAAAGCGTAGGTAGGTACTGGCGGCGCGTGGTTTGCTGCGAAACGAGCAAGGTCATTCGCGTCGTATTCGGCCTTAATATTAATTACTAAGTATTATAATACCAATTGTAATCATATTAATCTAAATATTATTTTAACTATTTGTTAATGCTTTTACCCATGTTTACATTTTATAAATTAGAATATAATTATTGTGTAATTTTAAATGTTGTTATTACCTATAATAAAAAAGAAATGCACATATTCATTTCTTTATTTCTTTGGGAAGGAAGGTGTACTATCTACCTTTTACCTATACGTATGTTTGGGTATAATCTAATATATAAACTTATTAATAACGCAATTAAAGACAGTCTTACGTCAACACTCAAGTGTTCCATTTCTCTCGTCGTTATAAGCTTATGACTTATGAGTGCGGCTGCCACTCGCTTAGACACGTTCGCGTCAAGGTTTTATCAAACCGCTCCACCGCTCCCACCCCACCGCGGCAATTGGCACCGCGCGCCGTGTACCGAAATGCCTATTATTTAATTAATTATAAGTAATGATCTTATAAATATACACTATTGATGTGCGCTAAATATTGAAACAATAATTAATACTAAATCCCAGTTAATAACGTAATAAATACGAAAGTCGACTATACTCTTAGTTTAGTTATAAGTACTAAAACAGAAATATTTGGATAAAAAAATTAAGGGTGGTATTCAACTCGTTATATATTTAAGACCGGCTGTCATATGTTTTGATTGCTGATTCTTACATACATACGTTTAGTGTTTCTAATAGAATCAATTAAGTGAAAAATAATAAGAAAAAGATAAAAATTTACAAGTTTCAGATTTATTCCTTTGTATTCACCTAATTACCTACCCGCATGCCAAATTTGAACTTTCTAGGTCATCTGGAACTGGGTTAAAGTTTGATCTATAGGTCAGTCAGTGATAAAAATGACGATTTTTGGACGTTAATATCTAAATAACCGTTTGAAGTTTGTTTTTGAAAGGGGACAATCATTTTTGGGCCCACTAGAAATATTAACGTTACTTAATGGTGTTTACACCAAAAAAAGACACCAAATTATAATAGTAAATGGCCTATAGATTTGTCGAAAATGTAAACGGAATCAAGAATCCGAAAAAAAATTAGTTGTTTTGATATTCGTGTTCTGATCATTGGCTGACGCCAATGACATGTACAATATATTGTCTTAGAGATGTGCCGTGATAACTCGGAAAAAATCGACTCGAGTTGAAATTCAGGTAAATCGATTTTGAGCTCGAGATACGCAATTCAAATTAGCTGAACGAAGCTGTGTCAATTTGTCACAAATTATTTTTATAATTGTTCTTCCATACAACACAATTATTATTACTACACTTAATAGGTTGTTATATATTATTTTTGGTATGCGTATCGACAATCTTCATATAATAATATCACTCTAACGTTATGACGTAAGTCTTAATGTTATTAATAATTTGACAATCACAAATTAAATATAATCAATTTATATTATATGTAACATAAATTGATACAACATTATAAACATATTACCTAATATCAATTTATTTATTACATAATATATCAATAAATTGCTTTAATTAGTAAGTCGATTTCATCACTAAATTGTAGACAAACACTGCATTGGCCGTAAGATAAAGATGCGATTTGAGTAGAATTTTGTGACTCGGGCCACTCTGGTTAATTTATGCATGTATGTCATTCTAGTTGTACACTAGTTTTTGAGTAAATCGACTATTTACAGAAAAGTTTATCACTAGAGTTGAGAGTAGCGATTACTTTAGTTAAACCATTTTTAAATATGTACCTTTATAAATAAGTAATATGTGGCAACATGAAATTAAAATTATAAATCAATATCATAAATCAAACTAAGTTCAGGTTTGTTTACAACATGCCAGATGCAAGTTTGAATTTGGATGCTACTTGTGATGTCACCCGCAGCGACTTGTTATATTATATACAAGTAAACTAGTGAAGTAATATCTATATAGCACCCTCTGAATCTATACGATGCGCCGAGTTAACTCGGTAAAATTTATTTTCTATCGATTATCGAGTTGGACAAATTCACTCGATTCACTCGAGTGAAATAAAACATGGTTGGAGTCGCATCGTTACGGTAAGAACAAAATGAAGTTTTTATTTACAAGCATTTCTAGACTAATGTTTAAGAAAATATGGATATTATCAATTATCAGGAAGGTTAGCCAAATATTAATTGACACAAGTACGTATGTTTTTCTCTCCTTATTTTTTGTGGTAAAATTCGCAAATAAAACTGACGAGTTTAGGTTAATTAATATAAGAGTTTATTTTACACCTAGAATTTGTAAAAATGTATTATGAAGTTTGTTGAATTACCTAAAACAAATAACAAACAGGTCTTAGAACCTTATTAGTTTGTTAAAAGTGACAAAGTAGTATTAAGTTTATGTTATTAGTAAAATCTAAATTAAATAATAAATAGAATAAATGCACAAAAGAAGTTATTATAATGTTAAAAGAAAATTAGAATCTTTGGGTCAAGGGACATAAAGAGGGTTTTGAAGAGCAATTCATATAACTGCATTTGTGTACAAATAGGTACCTTATGTATTCAGCAAGTTGCATAATACTAAATGGTTTTTTTGTTAAGCCAGACACTGATCTTGGATTTATACCGGCCATAGAAGATAGGCAATATAAATGGTACATATATGTATGTGTAAAATATGTAGTAATTATTTGTACTCGAAGCAAATATAAAGTTTAATAATAATAGTTTGCATAAAAAAAGTGTAATGGTTCTATCTATTATGTTTAGACAGCTGTGTTGTTCACTGTGCAGAAAGGAATATTATGTTGTCATCTAGAATCAGATATACTTAATATAACAATAATATCTTTCTCTCCTATGTACATGAAATCTGTGAAAATAAAATGTGAGACAACTTTTACATAGTTGAATATCATTGATGTTAATCAATAATTACTGCTTCTGTATTTGATCAGCTGGAGCTGATTATTGCTGTATAATTTATAATAATTTCTTTATTATTTAACATATGAACAGGCAGATATAAAAAAATGCTCACAGAAATATGTAAATACAGTTTATTGACATTGAAGGCATAGTCGTATCTCATATCTCTTATTATTAAAAATTTCCTTGTAATTCCTATATAATATAGAAAAAATAATATATTGATAAGAATTATTATTTAGTTAAGACACCTTTATAATTTTCATTAACTTATTTTCAGGTGGATCGCTTAGAACAAATCTGTATGCCTTGCAAGCTGAAAACTTGCAGAGACAAAAAGTGTATGGATATTGAAGACAACACTATTATATCATATCTCTTATAATTGAAAATGCCCTTATAACTGCTTGCAATATCATAAATGTAGGTACATGTTACCATCAAGTTATTTTCAAAAAAACCTTCAGAAATATATCTAACACTAAAATGTTTCTATCTATGTCCGTTATAGACAAAACATAAGAAACCATCCATCCAATTTTAATGAAAATGTTTGTGTGTGTTTGGATAGATCCCTAGATGCTTGATATTTACATTTGGACCCGGTATATGGCACTGTTGTCGGGATCCATAAATCACCAGTGCAAAGCTGAGGCGCATCGCTAGTAATAAATACATTTAAATTAAGCCTGTGTTTTTGTAATCCTTACACAAAGAGTTTAAAACATCTTACTTCCTCACTATTTATCATTGTGTAATAACATAGATAAGCATGTTAATTCCCAGTAATTTTATTATGATGTATACTACTTACTAATCAACCAAAACATATTAAAACAAAGTCTTGACACCGCTGTTGTCTATATATGTCAGTCAATCATCAAAGTTCAAAAAATTTACTAAACTAAGTTTGTATAAAACGGGTTATTATAGTATAAGGAATTTATGGATGACAATAACCCGTGGGTAAGGTGATCGCTACCATGCTATTTCTAATTTGTTCTATGTTGTTAATTATGACATACATGATTGTAAGCTGGCTTTTTTTAAAAGACCCACTGAGTATTTTGCTGGTTCTCTTCAAGTCAGAGGTTTTTTCAGAACCAGTGGTAAATTAAAAAGTGACATTCAATAAGAATTATTTATATTCTAAATTGAATAAAAGGTTTTTGTTTCTGCAATAAAAGGGGTTATTATAGTATAAGGAATTTATGGATGACAATAACCCTTGGGTAAGGTGATCGCTACCAAGCTATTTCTAATTTGTTCTATGTTGTTAATTATGACATACATGATTGTAAGCTGGCTTTTTTTAAAAGACCCACTGAGTATTTTGCTGGTTCTCTTCAAGTCAGAGGTTTTTTCAGAACCAGTGGTAAATTAAAAAGTGACTTTCAATAAGAATTATTTATATTCTAAATTGAATAAAAGGTTTTTGTTTCTTCAATAAAAGGGGTTATTATAGTATAAGGAATTTATGGATGACAATAACCCTTGGGTAAGGTGATCGCTACCAAGCTATTTATAATTTGTTCTGTGTTGTTAATTATGACATACATGATTGTAAGCTGGATTTTTTTAAAAGACCCTCTGAGTATTTTGCTGGTTCTCTTCAAGTCAGAGGTTTTTTCCGAACCAGTGGTAAATTAAAAAAGTGACTTTCAATAAGAATTATTTATATTCTAAATTGAATAAAAGGTTTCTGTTTCTGTACCTACTACTGTTAATAGAATACTTAAATAAATTACGATTTACAATAATAAATAGAGTTACCTACATATATTTTGTTTTTTGTAATACAACCAGTTTAAAACATATTTCTTACTGTGTGTTGGTAATATCATAAGTATAAATAGACATTATCCCTTAGCCATCTTGGTATTTAGAATTTACACTCACAATCAATCAATACATGTCAAAAATAGAATCCATACGACATTTGTGCATAGACAGGCACTATGTTTTGCCGGAACTAGTGAAAGGTTTTACATCGATGTTAAAATATTTATAAACGCTGAATATAGGTATATTACAGCTTAGTTTTATATGTATTTAAGTGTGCACTATTTTAACTTATAATCCCGATGAATACTAGTATAAAATCGCTTTCAGTTTGTTTTTAGGTTATTGCTAGATTCACATTTTATCTGTTAATTTCTCATGACCCCGTTTAGGTGCAGTAAAACTAATAATATTATTGTAATCTATGGATTATAAGGAATAAATCGACATGCATTTCATTGAGAATCTTTAAAATTTGTAGTGGGCCCATTCTCCATAGGAAAATTGATTGTCTCCTTTGGAGCACGTATGCATATCGCAAATTTCAATATATGAGCCAAATTTGACACGTTTATGTGAAATAGTTTTTGAGTTATGAGAGGATCAAAAGTGGCTCCAAATGGTTCATGTGATATTACACACGGTGTGCTCGCCGTTCTGCTTGAACTTGACACGCTACCGCGTGTCTAGATTTGCAAAAGTTTAAGTTAGCGCGAAATCCATGCTGTGATTGCGATCAAACTACACACAAACCTATAGAACTATAGAGCACATATTAATCGATTGTCCCAAATATGCAGTTCGGAGATTTGATAGCGAACGCTGCATGGGTTTTGCGCTCAATGAAGATATTCTAACAAAGGCAATCAACGACAATGGCGGTCGTATTCATTTCCTCGGATTTGCCGAGTGGTGCACGAAAAAGGTACTAAAAGAAAATGGTTCCAAAGTGTATAATTAAAAGGTTAAAAAAATTGAATTCAGTAGTGAGTATTAATAATAAATATGCAAGAACGTCACGTTAATAATTAAGCATGCTTGTATGTACTTATAGAAATAAAACTAGCTAGTATCATATTTATATTGTAACAAAAATTGGTGGAGCCACGTGTTTAAGGCTGCCGAAGTCTAGTTCCCCGGTCGAACCTTAAACCTATTACGCGAGATATTAACTAAAGTGGACTGTATATGCGGATGCTTCTACGCTTACGTAAAAGCGACTACTATAGCATGCGGTATAATGCACTCGCTCTTCCCTAAAACTAAACTATTATGGTGCCAAATCGCTGAAAAGGAATCCTGCCTTATTAGGAGAACAACAAATTGGAGCGGGTTAAACTATATAAGGCAGTAAATAAAGGAGTGTTGACTCACCGGGGTTTCTTCTATCCTGTTGAGCACTATAGCTGCAACTTCTGGAACTTCTTCTGGAACACTCCGGAGAGAGGCGGTGCGCGACTATATCTCACACGAGGTGAGGCGGGTTTCCTGGAGCTCGACTGCTTCCAGGCTAAAGCGGTTTCTACTAGCGGTGTGGTTTCAACGACGACTGCGGTGGAAACATCACAACTTTGGGCGTAAATTAGTAATAAAAGCAGTGTAAAATGTCCAAAACAAAGTCGGTACCGACACAGCTCAATTATCGAAGAATTCAATAAATTTTATTGGTAATTGATTCATGCAGGGGTTTTTTCATAAAACCCCTGCTTCCAAAGGCCTTTTCGTATTTTTTTACGCGCGCGTGTTTATATGAATTATCGTGCATCTCACTGAATAATGTTTCCCCCGGTGCGGTGCGGGAGGACGACACTTACACACACATGCATGCGCGGTGACGCGCGCTTATTCTAGTTTTATTCGTCAGCTGCGGCCTGTGACGTTCGTATGACTATAGCTATACCTGCGCTCTAAATTACTACGCTACATTGACCCCTGCTTGAACTTTGGATTAAATCAAATTGATATAAGCACAGACAAAAATAGAGGAATATAAATAAAATTTTGAAAAAAAAAACGATCTCATAATTTTATTAATGTTCCGCTAATTTTATCTGTACTTACCTATGTCAATTTGATTTACATTCGATTATAATTATATTCTCAGACGTGCAGGTTTCCTCAATATGTTTTCCTTCACCGCCGAGCACGTGGTAAATCAGCACAATTGCTATTAACAATTTCATTGGTGCCGGCGGGGATCGAACTCGGGTCTGCATGTCTGAGAAATTAAAAAATATATATTTCGAAGAAATGTGAAGTTCGTCAACACGCATTGAGGCAGCGTGGCGGACATTTCCTTGCCTTAAAACCCTCTCAGAAATTAGAGGAGGCCTGTGCCCAGCAGTGGGACGTATATAGGCTGTAACTTTACTTTTTTTTACTTTTATAAATATGTTATTTTACCGACGAAAATTTTAAAGAAAAATAAAAAATAAGCAACCGTCAACCTCCTAGGTCCCTAGGTGACTTGCGAGATGTCAGTGTAACAAAACAAAACGGCCCAGAAAAACAGACTTTCCAACTGATAGCTAAATCAGCACGCAACAATTTCATTGGTGCCAGTGGGGATCGAACCCGGGTTGCTCCCGTACTGTGATACCTATAACGAGCGCTAACCATGTTATGTTGTTTAAAAAGTATTCCTATCAGCTTTGTGTTAAATGGATGCTAAATATAAAAGAATGCTTCAGTATTGATAGCAATTTATAAACGAAATATCTGTTGAGATGTGTCTAGAAATTATCAATACTTATTTTTATTTATTTATTAAAATAATAAATAAATAAAAATAAGTATACATTTATCTATATTGAGAACTGGTTTTCCCCGCGATCTCGCCCGCGTGGAATATGGATTTCATGGGTTTTAATTTTTTTGTGCGGAACCCTAATTCTTTTTCTAAAACAAAAGTAGTTCAAGTTATTCCTTATATCATCAGCTATCTGCCAGTGAAAGTCCCGTCAAAATAGATCCAGCTTTTTCGGAGATTAGCTGGAACAAACATACAGACAGACAGACCGACAGACAGACAAAAATTTTAAAAATTGTGTTTTTGTTACTAGTACTTTCATATGCATTTAATAAAAAGCTGTTATTTTAACATTACAAACAGATAAGATATTATTCATATTGGTGTCATTTTAAAGGGAATATCATGTACTATTATAATAATAAAATAATTGTCTCCAGTAAATATTATACTTTTCTTGTAAAACTCGAAATAACAAATAAATACGATTTATTTTTATATTCCCATATGCTTTATTTTCATCCTTTATTTTTTATTTGACCAATTTTCTTTTAACATCATTAAATTCTGAATTCGTTGAGCTGATTTAGTTTTTCAGTAGTAATCGTTTTTGTTGCGACAGTCTCGCGCGGTCGTAAAAAAATGTTACTGCGCGGACAGGTGGGACGCGAATCACTTGCGCGGCGTGGACGGTGGATAGGTACCTACCTACTGTTATTACCTAGATACCCACAACCTACTATACAACAAAATTTGACAAACTGTCGCTGCGTCGTGGACACTAAAATCTAAACTGCCTACCTACCTGCCTAAGTACGTCGGTACTAAGGAAACAGTCTTGACGGGTCACTTGTCTTGATAAAAACATGTGTTTACATCTAGTGATATTGTGTGTACCTATATAAAAAAAGTAAGAAGACAGGTACCTAAGTATTTTTGAAAACAATTTATAGGTAGGCAGAACTAATTACAATTATTATCTAAATATTATAAATGCGAAAGTTTAGATGGATAGATGTATGTTACTCAATCACGCCAGAACAGCTGAAGGGATCTGGATGATATTTAGCTCAGAGGTAGGTTATACATGGTCTGGAATAACACATTTGATACCGTTTATTCAGGTATTTCGTTCCTGTGGGATAATTTTCGAGTTCACGCGTTTGAAGCCGCTGGCAACAGCTAGTACGGATATAAACTGCGATGACTGTTCCAGTTCATGCTTCGGCGTCGTGAACTCTTGAGTGATCGCTGCATGACCACCCGGGGAAAACAAAACATAATAAAATAAGCAATCTATATTAGGTATCTATAGAGCCATAGAGGTATAGTATAAAGCGATAACGCAGCGCCTAATAATTTAGTACGAGTTTGTAGGTAGGTACTGCTGATTTCTCAGAAGTGTCGAGCGGCACAGAATAGGGTGGTATGTATGTGTGCATCGTGTTCGTGTAACTTCGTTTTTGTTCTAACGGTTCGGAACGCCGTACGAACAAGACGTGCGTTCTAACTGCTCTTCACTGGTACTATCTCCGTCGGGCACGATGCCAGGTGAGACAACGTGCTTTTTGGCCGCGCCCACCAATGAGTTCGAGCCCGCGACTTGTGCCACCTTAAGAATGAACAAAGTGCTTTCGAGAACCAATGACGTCCTCTCAGAAAAATCGGACGTCATGCAGCGATGGAGTGAATTTTATAGAGAAATGTATGCGTGTCATGATCTTAGTGAAGGATCCGGGGGTGACGCCGTGATTGGCACGCCAGACACGGACCTCGATGACACTGAGGTCATCAGCATGAAAGAGATTGAACGTGCGATTCGAAGTTTGAAATGTGGTAAGGCTGCGGGACTAGACAGAGTTACTGCTGAAATGGTCAAGTACGGTGGGCCTCGCGTCTGGGACAGCTTTTATCTGCTGTGCAATTTGTGCTGGCGGACGGGAGATGTCCCGGATGATTGGCGATCCGCAGTCATTGTGCCTTTATATAAAGGTAAAGGTTCACATTTTGACTGCGGGTGCTATCGGGCGATCAGCTTGACCAGTTTAGCAAGTAAAGTTTACTCGAAGGTTTTGACATGTAGTATGCAAGAGAAATCGGAAAAATTCTTATGGGAGGCACAATGCGGATTTAGACCTGGAAGAGGATGCACGGATCAAATGTTTTCTCTCCACATGATCACGGAGAAGCTTCTGAGTGTTAACCAGAGGATTTTCTGTGCTTTTGTGGATCTGGAGAAAGCATTTGATAAGGTTATAAGGAAGAAAATGTGGGAACTGTTGCCGGGATATGGTGTGGATGGTCGATTGTTAAGGGCTGTGCAGTCACTTTACTATGACTATAAAGCCTGTGTGCGGGTAGGGCATGACCTGTCACCCATGTCCCCAGCGTCCAAGCGGGCGTAAAACAGGGTTGTGTCATGTCTTCCTGGCTGTTCATACTGTATCTCGACAGCTGTTTACAGAAGCTGAAAGATAGCTGTTTGGGTGTGAAATTGGGTGACATAAAAGTTAATTGTCTGCTGTATGCTGATGATGCAGTGCTTATTGCACCATCAGAAGCAGAACTGCAGGCATTAGTCACGTGTATGAAAGAGGAATGTGAAATTAAAGGTCTCCGTTTGAATGCTAATAAAACTAAGGTTCTGGTATTTGAAAAGGACGAAGAGAGAACGAAATGTGAAATATGGGTAAATTAGGAATGTCTAGAACAGGTAAATGAAATTGTATACTTGGGGAGTGCTTTCAGCCGGGATGGAAGATGTGATTTAGATGTGGATAGGCGTGTCGCTGCCGGAAACAAAGTCAATGGTGCCCTGAATGCATTAGTAAAAAGGCAAGGCGTGGTGAAGAGTGCGCGCCTTGCAATACATAACGTATGGTTGGTACCGACTTTGTTATATGGCAGCGAAACCTGGGTATGCCAGAAGAAGCATAAAAGCAAGTTGAATGCAGTGGAGATGCGATCTCTTCGTAAAATGTGTGGCGTTACCATAGCCGACCGAAAGCGAAACGAAGAGATTCGCAATATGGCAGGATTGAAAGATGACCTTATCACAAAAATTGATAGGAGCGTGCTCCAATGGTTTGGGCACGTTGAACGAATGAGTGAAGACCGAATGGTGAAGAAAATATATAGAGCGAAAGTAAATATTAAAAGGTGGCGAGGTAGACCGAGACTAACTTTCGAAGACCATGTGAGTAAATTGCTCGAAGAGGGGAGGGTCAAGAGTACTCGGATACCTAGACGTGCATGTATGAAGAAGTTAATGAACCTGAAAGAAGCGAAAGAGGTATGTAAGGATCGTGACACTTGGCGATCTGTTCTCTCTGGCTACCCCGTTAGGGATTGTGCGTGAAGATAAGTAAGTAAGTAAAGTAAGTAAGTAATAAATAATAATCTTTTCGTTATTTTCATACATAAACATATACATAAACACTCACGCCTGTCACCCAGAGGGGTAGGCAGAGACTACGGACTTCCATTTGGCACGATCCTGACATACCTCTTTCGCCTCTTTTACATCCATATATCTACGCATACATGCTCGTCGGTTAAGGGTACTTCTAACGTGGCCCATTTTCAAAATATCGCCAATTTGGTCGATAAACTTTTTCCTAGGGCGTCCCTTCCCGACTCGGCCGCTCACATCTGCCATATAAATTTGCTTTGTCACTCTTTCCTCATTCATTCTTTCCACATGACCAAACCATCGAAGCATTCCTTTCTTAATCCTGGTCACAACATCATCTTGCATACCACATTTATCTCTTATCACGCAATTTCTCACCCTGTCATTCAGATTCAACCCTAGCATATTCCTTAAAGACCGCATTTCTACAGCATTTATTCTACTTTCGTGCTTCTTCTGCCACACCCAGCTTTCACTACCATACATTAAAGTAGGGACTAACACAGCATTATGAATTACCATACGTGCCTGTTTTGACACATTCTGGTTCTTCATAATAGAGTGTAGTGCCCCATTCACTCTATTCCCTGCATTTACTCGTCGTTCTATATCCCTATCATATCTAAAATCCCTGCTAAATACACATCCCAAATACACAAACTCATCCACTTGCTCAATTAACTCTCCTTCTATTCTTATTTCACATACCGTTTTGCTTTCTCCTCTTTCAAAAACCATCACTTTCGTCTTACATGCGTTCACTTTCATTCCCCTTTCTTTTAATTCCCAGTTCATTAATGTAACCATCATTTGCAACTCAGCCGCCGATGACGCAAATATGACTTGATCATCGGCATACAAAAGGCATTTGACGGTTAACTCGCCCATTCTTAACCCACATTCTTCATCTTTCAAAGTTTGCAAGCACCGGTCCATAAATAGGTTGAACAGCCAAGGGGAAGCTACACAGCCCTGCCAGACACCTTTTTGGATGCCAAACCAGTCCGAGTAGACCCCATTGATCCTGACACAAGCACTAGAGTCCCTATAAAGAGACCTCAATGCCTGTATCAAACCATCGCTCAACCCATATGAGTTCAGTGTTTGCCATAACACATTCCTGTCCACTCTGTCATAAGCCTTTTCCAAGTCCATGAAAGCACAAAAAACTTTCTGGTTTTTGGCCAAAAACTTCTCCGCAATCATGCGCATGGAAAAGACTTGATCTGTACACCCCATTCCCTTTCTAAAACCCGCTTGCACATCCCAAATTTTTCCATCAGTTTCTTTCATAACTCTTTCAATTAACACCTTAGCATACAGTTTACCCACAATACTAAGCAAGCTGATACCGCGGTAGTTTTTGCAGTCCTGCTGTGACCCTTTTCCTTTATATATTGGTACTATAACTGCTTTACACCAGTCATCCGGTACCCGTTTTAATTCCCAACATAAATTAAACAAGGTGTACAGCAGGCCTGCCACCACCCCCTCTCCAGCCCTTAGCATCTCGAGTGATACTCTATCATATCCAGCTGCCTTACCTGCTTTCATGCTTTTCATTGCTTTCATTATTTCATCTACACTTATCTCCATACCCATTTCCACATCTTTCGGAATTTCTAGTTCATTTAATTCAGACGACTCTTCACTCATAAATACGCTTTCAAAGTATTCCTTCCATCTGTTTAAATTCGAAACTTCATCATTCAGAATACATCCATTCTCGTCTATCGTCGTCGTCGTTATTTTCCTTGAATGATATTATTATCATGTCTAACTAGCGCATAGAAGCCCGCTTTTATTGAGACAACTTAGCGATCGCAGCGCCTCACTTATTTTGTCCATATTTTTCTACAGCGATCGTTTTCCTGTTCTCTAGCCTCCATGTGGCCAACTGTCCAATTTTGACAGTAGGCCAGCCGTAGACAGAGAATCCTAGGTTTCTCTGTCTAGTGTCTACGAGGCCAGCACAAGTGCTCATTGTGAACCTTTGAGCATAGAAAAGTGAACAGAGAAAAATATCGGTGACTTTTTCATACTCATACCATGGTATATCTATATATCCTTTTCTAACAATAACATTATTATCATGACCCTAGTCTAGTATATAGTGATCTGTGACCCCAGTCCACAGACCTTATTAGACGTGGGTCGTTACGTCATTTTCAAGAAACGTAACGGAACCAGTGACTTGGTCGGCGTCACGTGTTTCAAAAGTAGTGATTTTTGTAACTGGCTATTTTTGTTCGGCTACTGTGATTGTTTGCATAAATATCACCACCAACTATACAGTTACACACGAAACGAAAACAAATTTAATCACAATCTGTACTTGTAGCTATACAGTAACTGTATACTTACTGTTAAATCAATAAATTAACTTCCCTTCATACTTTATTCAGGTTTAGGACTGACTGCATTACATGTATTTATGATTGATTTGCGTTTACTATGACACTAAGATTTTCATAAAATTATTAATGCAGGCAAGTCAATTTGATTGTTTATACAATGATTATTGATATTTACAGTTTATTTACACTTTTTCAACGTTTTCACTATCATTTGTTTTTGCACTTTTATTTACACTGTACAATTAATTTGTTTGTTTGTTTGGCTATTTACACACAGTTTTTAAGTTTTGTAATATTATAAACATTGAAATTTTTGTATATATTTTTAGTTTTATTTTGATTTTATGAATAAACGAGTTCATGACTCCGTCAAAAATGTTTAAAAAATTATTTTACTTAAGTTCAATGTGACTCCCGCTTCCCGGAATCGACCGTTGAAATTACTTACAAACAGAGATTACTCTATTTTACTGTCTATGTATATAGTCTTACGTATGAAAATTAAAAGTACAATAATACTGTTACAAACGCTGTTTTGTTTATTGTTGTATGCCACATGTGCGCTTTGCGTTTGACCGGCCGACAGTCGACTCTCGCAATAATCACGGTTAACAGTAATAAGTAACGCATTTACAAAAATCACTAGTTCTAATATGACTCGAAACTAGTGATTCGGTTACATGCCGCGTAGCCAGTTACTGTATCTAGTGACGTGAAATAACGCCCACGTCTAGACCTTATTAGTTTGAGAAAGAGTCTATATAGTCTAGCTCTGTATGTAATAAACATATAGCGAACTACCTAATTTTAAAACATTGTGTTTTCAAATAACTATAAAATTTTAGAATTTAGGTCTACTTGACCAGTCTGAAGATAAGTGTTATCTTTGCCGTGATATTTACCTAATATGGACACACTATTCAAAATAGATTGAACTGTGACTTGTATGACATGTTTTGCCCAGTCATTTCAAGTCATCCTAAATTATTTATATATATATTAAATGCGTGCTTCTTGTAGCACAATAATTCATTAAATTTTGCGGATATGGAAGCAAATACTTTTGAAGGTGTTTTAGATAGATACAATGGTGTCATTGTTGATTCTCAGAAGGAATCTTGCGAATCTAGTCAATTTCTTAGTCGATTGTTAGGTAAGCAGTGTTTTATTAATCTTAAATTATCTGTATTTTACATGTGTATTTAGATTTAGTTTGATTATTCATTTTTTTTTTTTTCCCTTTCTTGGCCTGCACGGTTTGTGCGTCAGCCATGCAAGAAGGTTAGGAAGTAAGATTTATTTTATTGAATTGGAAATTGGAACGGAATTTGAAAAAGGATCAGGTAAATTTAGTATATGAGTACATAAATGATTATAATTTTATATTGTTATGAAAAATGAAACTGGCTAAAATTCTATATACATCAATATTTACATAAGATAAAAGGACAGAAATTGAAGTAGGAAAAGGAATTTTAATGGATAAAAGCGAGGAAATAAAAGCGGAACGGTCAAGTCGAGGACAAGCAAAAAATATATGGTTAAAATCCCCAACGTCATTGCCACACTCACATATATCGCTAGGTAAAAGTTTAAGTCGTGCCAAATGCAAGGGAATGCATGCATGGCCCAGCCTCATACGTATAAGGGTCGAAGTGATAGCTTTACCCAAACGTCAGATTTGAAAACCACGGTTTATGAGGTATATCCACCTGGATCGTGCTATAATATCGACCTATAGTCTGACTTGAAGAACGCCAAATATGTGTCCAAGAATTCAATAACTGGGATTTAGGAAGGAGAGCCAAATCACAACAAAAGTTTTTGTACGGAACTAGATCTCCGTCATTGACTGCAGCTTTGGCAAGGCTATCGGCCTTGGTATTGCCAAAGATACCTGAATGCCCCGGAATCCAAGCAAAGGAAACTGTGTAATTTTTGATGTAACATTGATACAATAAATCACGACATGCAATAATAACTGGATGATTATTTCTGTTATTGCTAAAAGGAAATCTTTCCAAGGCTTGGAGGGCACTTTTAGCATCGGTAAAAATTATTGAGTTTTTTAACTTCATAATTAAAATGTACTCCAGAGACTTCAACAGACCAAAACATTCTCCAGTAAATATTGAAGTCTCTGGAGGCAATTTTATTTTTTGTACAATGCCAAACTGTTGATGGAAAACACCAACTCCCACACACTTCTCGGAACCGGGTTTGGAAGAATCACTAAAAATTAAATGGCAATGTTTCCATCGGCTGTCACTGTCAACTATATTAATAAATTTGACGTTGGCAGAAGTATCTTGTTTACATACACCGAAATCAAACAAAATAGATGGTTTTAAAATTAAGGCATCATAGTTAACACAAAATATAGGAAGAAATTGTGATCTATGTGTTGGAGCTTGAAGAGCTAAAAATTTTTGGAGACTAACAATAAGGCATGGCGACGATTTATGAGCCCAGTACGGATAATCCATACATTCCAACAGAGACCGTAACTTAGAGTAAAGAGGATGATTATAGACTTGGAATGCTCTAAACAGGAACCTGTCACAAAAAAATTGTCGTCTGAGATGCAGGGGCGCTTCAGAACATTCAACCTGCAAAGCGTTAATAGGGCTCGAACGCATAGTCCCAGTAATTATTCTCAGAGCCTTAGACTGGATAATGTCTAATTTATGGAGGGCTACTGCATTACAGGGTTCAAGAATAAATGTTCCATAGTCTAAAATACTCCTTATAAGGGCATTATATAGAAGCTTTAGAGAGAAAGGGTGGGCTCCCCACCAAACTCCAGAGAGGCAGCGCAGTATATTTAGAATCTTCTCACATTTGGCACTTATATAGTAGCAATGAGGGATGCCTGTAAGTCTCGAGTCTAAAATTACTCCAAGAAATGTTGCTTCGCTTTTAACGGGAACTCTAATGTTATTATAAAGTACAGACACTGGAGGTGGAATCCTCATACGAGAAAATAAGACTATACTACTTTTAGAAACTGAAAGGCTGAGACAGTTATTGTCAAGCCAAACTTTTAGTAACTTAAGGGAATATGTCATAGTATCAGACATGTTGTGAACAGAATCACCAGAGACATAGAGAAGTAAATCATCTGCATATTGGAGAGTGCTAACTTTACCCTTAAGGGAAGCTTCCAGATCATGAGAATATATATTGTAAATTAAAGGACTTAAAACTGAGCCCTGGGGTATACCTTTCCAGGCAATACGGGATTGGTAAGAGTCTTCTGATATTACTTTAAGCATTCTACCAGAGAGAAGGTTGATTATAAATCTTATAAAAATTTGTGGGATATCCAAATTAATCATTTTTTGTTTCAGAATTGAAAGGTTGACATTATCATAGGCTGCAGATACATCTAAAAATGCTGCTAACACAGAGTTATTGTGCGAAAATGCCAAACTTAAGTCTGTCATAAAAATGCTGAGACTATCCATTGTACTCCTACCTTTCCTAAATCCAAACTGGTTTGGAGATAGTAACCCCTTACTCTCAATAAACCATTCTAACCTATTTTTAACTAAATGTTCAGAAATTTTGGAAATAACTGAAGCTAATGCAATTGGTCTGTAAGATGATGGATCATTAATCGGTTTGTCTGGCTTATGTATTGGGATAATTTCATGAATTTTCAATGATGGAGGAATATTACCTGTTGTTAAAATTGAATTAATTAAACTAAGAAAATAAGAAAGGCAGGAGTCGTTCAGGTTTTGAAGAAAAGAATATGGGATTCCATCACAACCTGGGGCTGAGTCCCTAAGTTTTGAAAGAACCCCTTTGAGTTCTGAAAGACTAAAGAAAATGAATGAATCGCTACTATCATGCTGGGAGAGGAGAGAAGACTGTAGGTCAGAAGAAATATTATCTATAGATGGGACAAATGGTGGGGCTAATTTGTCAAGAAACAAATCAACTGTACTGCTATCCATAAAAGGAAACCTTGGAGGCTTAAAAGCGGATCTGAATCTACGAATATTTTGCCAAACTTCAGATGGAGAAATGTGTGGTGAAATTGAGGCACAAAAAGATTTCCAGCCATTAAATCTTTTTCGTTTTAATAATTTACGTGTTTTAGTTATAAGGTTACAAAGAATATTAAAATTTTGTGTTGTAGAATTTTTCCTGTAATTTTTTTCTGCTATCTTTCTCTCGGCTATCGCAGCAGAACACTCACTGTCCCACCATGGAGGTGATGGAATATACCCATTGCCACTATTATTTTTAATAGGAAAAACTTCCTCAGCAGTCTGTAGTAGGGCCCGTGTAAAAGCTTCAGCACAAAGATGATTATTGTTGTCATTTAGTGAAGGTATAGTTGATAAATTTTGTTGAACTTTATCTCTATATAATGACCAGTTGGCATCGTTAAGTTTATATTTTAGCCGGGGAGGAGCCTTATACATCTTTTCGCCAATTTTTTGAGGAAATGATATAATTAACGGAAAGTGATCGCTTCCATATGACGACGATAGAGGCCACCAGTTTAATGTAGGAGCTAGGGAGGGACTACACAGGGTAAGGTCTGGTGCACTAATACCCTCATGGGGCCGAGTCCTTCTAGTAGGACAACCATAGTTTAGAAGGCATAAATTATTATCATCTAAGATGTCTAACATTCTAGCCCCATAATGGTCAGACTTAGAACTTCCCCACATAGAATGTTGTGCATTGAAGTCTCCCATGACCAATATAGGGCGTGGGAGGGAAGATAGAATGCTACGAATATCGTCAAAGACTTCAGTGGAAGGGTGAGGTATATACATATTTACAAAACAAATATTATTTACACTAACAGCAATAATTGAAAATTTATTACTGTGATTAGGTATGGGTATGTGGACAAAGGGCACACCGCCCTTCAGAATTAGTGCAACTCCTCCATACCCATCTGTTCTGTCTTCTCTAAGACAGATATGTCCTGGAATTCTAAAGTTGAATCCGGGACGAAGCCAAGTCTCTTGAAGAGAGACTGCAAATGGTTTGTAACTATTCAATAAGAAAATTAGGTCACTTTTTTTGCTATTAATACTCCGGCAATTCCATTGAATCACCAGAGACTGGTTTCGTGGATGGTCCTGACTGTCCATGAGTTAAAAAACTTTTTGAAGAAGCAGCATCGTTGGACGGTATTTTAATTAGGTTATATTGTGAAAGGTACTGAATTATAGAAATGATGAGATCCTTTGTTATTATTTCTGATAGATCTTTGTAATTTTTGAGACAACCTGTAGAAGAGGAAGGAATGTTGCTGTAATCTTGGATAAGCTCTGCATGCGCTTTTTGATCATATCCCTTACTAGTATTTCTGGGACGAGCTTTGGGTTTCGAGAATACTGTTTTCCTATATGACTGTGTGTGACTCTTAGAAGGGCTTGTTGAATTATAGGGGCTGGAATAAGTAATAGTTCGACCAGAAGGGGCCAATGAAGCAGAAGCAGTAACGTCAGCATAAGATTTCGAAACTGGTGGGTGGATTTTACTGGCTTCTGAATAAGATATAGAGTTTCTAGCCATTGTTTCTTTTATAGCTTTTTGACTAGCGTACTCCGGACACTTTTTGTCTGTGGCGAAATGGGAACCAGAACATAAGATACACACAGCATCATCTCTTTCAGTCTCGCAGCTTATACCTGAATGGTTGTCTCCACATTTATAACACCTTGGAGAGCCTCTGCATTGCATTTTGGTGTGTCCAAAACGACAGCAATTAAAGCATTGCAGCGTGGGGTAAATATAAAGCTCTACAGATAAGGAGTTGAAACATATAAAGACCCTGGGAGGTAGCACCTTCCCATCAAAGGTTAAAACTACAGTCTCAGTTGGAATGAACTTGGGCGTTTCGCCGTCATATACCTTTCTGTTTAATCTCCGAACTTTCAAAATACTTCCACAGTTCTGCGGAAGGTCTATATTTTCCATTATATCTTTCTCATCCCAATCACATGGAACACCTCTCACTATTCCCATGCGGGTGATAGTGAAGGCTGGAATAAATGCTTTGTATTTATTAACATCAAGAGATTTGTGATTTAGAAATGTGTTAGCATCCTGAAATGTTTCAAATTGTAAATACAATCTGTTTCTTCCAATTTTTTTTGATGCTTCCCTCTACAATGCTTTTTATTAAATTTTTTTTAAGGAATAATCCAAATTGTACTGGGTGAATAGATCCAGTTTGATTTGGTTGTAAGATTTTTTGGACATGGACAACATAAGGCGCAGGATCTGACACCTGGTAAAGCAACCTAGCAGCGCGGGGGTTACTTGTAATATTGTTAGAGTGAGTGTCATCATTATGGTGAATTTCAGTGTTTTTATCATCAGAATCAAGCAATTTAGTAATAACATTATCCTTTAAATCGTTAGGGGAAAGTTGGCAATCTGATAGACCCGTTTGTCTGTGATTCCTTCTCTTCTTTTGGTTTCTAGCTGAAATTCTCTTTCTTTTCACCGATTTCGTGTTTTCCGAACAGTCTGTATCTATAATTGAACCTTCCGTTTCCATTCCCGACGCATCGATTGTGACTACATGAGACACTTGGAGGGATGTCCCTCCAGGGTCTTCGGGCTCCAACATGGACGCCAAGAGAAAAATCCTATTTACATATTATACAATGAAATGACTTACCAGATGAAGAAATCAAGCTAAAACTATAAATAATCAACAATAACTACTAATATATATACTTTACAACTTAACTGATCCTGTAATATCAATTTAATTTAATTTTCAAAAGTTTAGCCAAAAAAGGACGCCCGCCTACTTCAGAACTTCCCGCGCTTCCCCAAATTTTAATTTTATTTTGGGTTTGGAACGCTTCCCCACAGCCATAGAACCATAGATTACTCTGATTATTCATTTAAAACATAAGTTATAATTTAATATTTACATGAGACAGTACACAGTGCTAACAGATGTCATTATATGACAATACATTAAACTTCTATTACTTTGTTTTATATACTGTGAAATTCTACTGTTGGACACAACTTCTACCATTTTAGAAAGGATTTGCTTCAGTTGTCATACTTGGAAGGTATTACTTCGCTGCCCTTCTTCGCCCTGAATATTTTGTCAGATGTAAACAAGATAGTTATTCCAACAACTTAATTGAGAATTAAAATGCAGATGCATTGGCACCCATGCGGACTAAGAAAGAATGTGTTGTTTCTAATGAAAAGGGACTCTGGTTATCTACACTTACCATATGAAACATAGGTGCATTAAGTGGCTATTTTAAGCTGAGAGTGTGATTCTTCGACATTCATTTCAATCCATTCACACTACAACCATGATATTGCTGCAGTGTAGGTCTAACATTTATAGGTAGCATTCATGTTATATGACATATACTATGAACATGGTAGTATGAGCAACTGCTAGTAGCTAGTGGGATGAGACCTGATGAAAATGGTATTTATGGTACATCCTGTATGCAAGAATAGATTTTTCTAAAGGTTGGATGTGACAAATGAGCACATAGTCCACCTGATGGTAAGCGAATGCTGTGACCCACAGACTTCTACATTTATCTTCGATTAAGAATCTAAATGCAGATGCATTGTCACTCCTGACAACTATGATGAAATGCCTTGTTTCCAGTAAAAAAGATCTCTGATTCTCTACACTCGCCATAAGAACCACAACAGCATTAAGCTGGCTGGTATTCTGTGAGAGTGTTGTCCTTCTCCAGTTGAGCCGACCCATTCATGCTGCAAACATAATATAGCTGCAGCGTGGCACTACTACATAAAAAAATAATTATAATAATAAATAATAGTTAATAAGATATATTTACTTTGTAAAATGTTTCTGAGACTCTGTTTTAAAACAACAATAAATAAATATTATTTTAATATGTAGTAAAATATTATTATGTAATAAAAATGTCATGTCACGTATTTCTAGATTCATTGCAGAAATGGGATAAGGAATCACGAAGATGCATATGGTTTAAAGTTGATATAAAAGATGCTGCGTGGGTTCCTTTACTTGCTAATGTAAGTTGAACTGCAAATAAATATTAAGTATTTGTTTGTTTGTCTTTGATGTGGTACTATACCATTCATCTTATTACAATGAAACTTCAATAAGTTGTATAGAAGATGAATAAACAAACAATAATAAACATTTTGACAGTAGCTTTCCAGTGTACCCTCATAATATTCTTATAGTGTGGTATCAATTAGGATGAAATTTAATGAACTGTTGTGAGGCATTGCTATGCATGCCTGCCACAACAGATAAGGTTGAAATCAAAAGCATTAGTAACAGCATAGTATAATTATACATGGCTCCTCCACTGATTAGGCAGATATTCTGCATAATGTGTTAATTCCATAATAATCAAACTTACTTTATAATTGAAAGAATATGATGTTAAGGTTCACTTCAATATAATCCAGTTAGCAAATATTCTCAAAACAATTTAAATAAATGATCACTTTATAATGTTATATTGGCTACTCATTAGAAGATATATCTAATGAGTATATTAACCACTAAGTCACCAATGAAATCATTGTTTATAATTTTAAGTACAGATCTATTACATGGCAGTGCTTGACCACAATCCCACCTGGTGGTAAGTGTTGATGTAGCTCTAGATGGTAAATCGCACTGTCTTAGCGTAACAAAAGCCTGAGGAATAAAACATTTTGAGGGAACATGTGGGTTCACTAATACATGCTTTAGTAGTGCAGCGGACCAATTGCTTCGTAATCCCTTTCAAAAATTATAGGAGACCTGTGACCAACAGCAGAATGTCATATATACAACATGTAACATAATTAACGCACTTTGAGAAAGTAGTTTGTTTAGAATCGTTTACTGAATCGATTCCTATCATTTTTAATATAGGTAATTTTTTATCCCAAAAATAATTAAAACTACGTAAAATACAGTCACATTAAATCTGTACAGTCAAAACAAACTGAAATGGACCGTAACTTAAGGCAATAAGACTTTTAAGAGTGCTGTTTTATTTGTATTATTACTAATTCTGTCATTCAATAAAAATAAAGAAAATGAACTTTATTTCAAGCACGTTAAAGTCTTTGCGTTTGTGGATTTGTACTGTGACCACAACATTCTTCCGGAATTAGTATAACTAATTTGATAAATAATCAGTGAAAAAAAATGTTTCACTAAAAATTCAGTGTATCTATTATGATTATAACATAATATACTAATTACGTTATATTGTATATAGGCTGTAACTTTAACTTCTCATCTCAATAAATAAATTTACATTTAACATAGAATAAAGTGTTAATATTTCCTTTTGCAGGAAGGTTTTAATTTCCACCATTCCAGGGATAACTTTGTTATGATGTATAAATGGTTACCTAAAAACAGTTCTTCAAATTTACCTCCTGCTTGTCACACTAATATTGGAGTAGGAGGACTAGTATTCAATGATGATAATCAAATACTGGTAGTGACTGAACAACATTATGAATATCCGCACTGGAAGCTGCCTGGTGGATATGTTGAAAGAGGTATATAATATGTTGAGGTAGAAGTACATAGGCTGGTTTTACAATTATGCTGACCGTTGAATATGCATATAGGGTTTCAGGTATACTGATTGCTCAGCGCTGAGTAGCTTCGCAACTAAAAGCGCACGGCGTAGCTGACGCGCCTCTGCTGTCATTGAGCATTGTAGTATCACGTTGAGTGCTTGCTAGATGGGTACTGTCAAAACGTGTCGTGATATTGACACCGGTCATGCCATGACATGATTAGGTTCGAATTGAGAAAAATGTTTATGGGATACCTCTGGCTAATTGTATAGGATGTACAAGTGAAGGCGTGGAGTGATATTGTCGTCGCACTGGGAAGATCTACCACAAACTGAAAAAAACAATAGGTATACCTAGATACGAATGTACTTAGATGTTGTCTCACGATTAAAATAGCTCTCGCTGATAGATATGTTCCGAAAAGTTGCACATCAACCGACCGCACTGACGCTCAGCGTGACTGTAGAAGCAGCTATATTAAGCACATCATTCGCCAGAATAGCCCCTAGACCACAAAATTGCCCATTGCAGTACAGGATATTTGGAAGTGTTGACGCTATTCTGTATTTTTATATAATTCTTATAATTTCCTGACAGAAAACCTATAAACTGATTGTTGCGGGAGCCAAGAATCACACCGAGACCATATGATCAGCAATCATTTTTACCATTATTATACTAACACGACAATTAAATATTTAATAATTATTATAGTTAAATCAAAACGAAAATATTTAAAAATAGGAGTCTAAAAGATGACTGTATATTTGTGCTTCAGAGATTATTAATCCGTGAAATATATCGGATATCCATTTGGTACTTACTAGCTAATATGTATCTTATTTTGTATATATAACATTTTACTTATTATACTTATGATGTAAAATCCTACTTACAATGGAAGTAGTTTCAGTGGACCGAACAGAAAAAGAAGATATGAAATATCCGCTATTATTTGAGGCTATCATATCTTCGATGTTGCCTACAATCAACTTTTATGACACCCATGGAACAAGATGAGTGAGGCAGAACATAGCTGAAATTTGTAAATTTTTATTTATTAATTTCTATAAATTGTTGAACTAGATTAAAATCAAATAAATGCCTCAAATCTACCACATAAATACACAGTGTATATGATATGATAACATTTTATTTTACTTATTTTTCAGGTGAAGATATAAAAGAGGCAGCAGTTCGAGAAGTAAAGGAAGAAACTGGCATTGATGCTGTTTTTGAATCAATGATAACCCTAAGGCATACACATAAAATGATGTTTGGCAACTCTGATATTTACATAATAGTTGCACTCAAAGCTACTTCTAACACAATTATTAAATCAGATGAAGAAATCAAAGCTTGTAAATGGATGAATGTGGACGAGTTCTTAAATCATCCGCATGTACATGAATTCAATAGATTTATTGTAAAACAAGCATTAGATCTAAAGAAAAGACAAATTAAAATGGATCTTCAAAAAGATATAATTAAAATTTCCAATTGGTCAAGGGAAATAACATCCCTTACAATAGAAGATTTGTGATTGACCAATGTTTTAGTACAATTGTATACTGTGTTAATAATATTATGTACATAATTACTAGTGGAAGGTCAACGAGATTAGATAAAAAATGTATTATAATGTTTGAGATAAATAGTTTAATTAATATGTCGAAATCTATAACCTAAATCCGGTCTAAAGCCATAAATTATGATAATAGTAAAGTAATATTTTTAGAGATTAGTCACATTTATCAATTTTATTGATATATACATACATAAAGTCAAACAGCAAAAATAAACATGAAACAATCAATAATAACAATAAAATAAATGCAAGCCTTCAAGCTATGGAGTGTAGAGGTAAGGAGTACAAACGGTATAAAAAAGTGTCCATAGGAAAGCGCTCTAAATTTAAATTACTTTTTATAATTTTTTATTGCCTAATAGACTCACCATAATTCGTTTTACAATAATTATTTTCTTGCTTCCAAAATTTTTATTTTCAAAATCACTGAACGTATTTTACGGTGATTCATCATATCCTGTAGCTACTCAAGCGCTGTTGTGGAGAGTTTTTGAACTGTTATTTACTTATTTCGGTAAGGAGTTTGTCCTTACCTCTATACTCCATGCTTCCAGCGGTAAGAAGAAAGTTACAAAATGACTGCCGTATCTAGCGACAGATAATTCCATGGTTAAATGGCGTGTGTGAAAGAGAAAAGATATGAAGTCAGTGTCTTTTGACATTTTTTAATTTAGCTTCATTGGCCTTGCTGATAATATGTGATTAAATGCTGTTATTACCTATTTTTTGTGTTTTCGTCTAATAAGTTTTATGGTTGCGTTAAATTATTCATCGCCCTCATTTCGTTCCGTGAGATTCGTAAGTAGCGACTGTGAATGTGAAGTCCGATCTTGTGACTTCCGATCACAGAGTACTTTATATATATACTGAAACTTCAACAACTAGGGCTAGGGCTGCCACCTTTTTTTTTGAACAAATATAGTATTTTCCCAAAAAGATGGAAAAATATAGTAGGTACTTTTGAGAAATTCAGGAGAAAAAAGTACACATTTATTTTTAACTTTTATGTATTTTTCCATATATATTTGCAATTGCTCTTTACTTTGGCAATTTTATTACCTTCAAAATAGTTATAGGAGTCTGAGCAATTTAGAATCATGTCAAAACAAATTAACAATTAATTTTTAATTATTACTATTTCTGTCAATTTTACATTCATGGCGGAAAAAAATCTTTCCGTAAAATTTACTTGTTCCAGACTAAGAATCACAGTTAATATAAAATAGTTTATATATGTTTTTAATATATATGTTTTTCGTACTGTATTATTTTTCTATAATACCTATATATTTAAATTGACCGAAACATAGTACGATACTATATATTATGTTACGGGTGGCAACCCTAAATATAATTATCCCATTGACGCTAGACGTAACGGCCTGCTAATCGTGGCGATTTTATAAAATCATACAACGGAAGAGATCTACGTCGCTATCTTCATATTCTCTACATGATTCTTCTGACGATGGTCCTTTTGCACCCTCTAATAGCAATACAGAAAGTTTCCATGGCAGTGATTTAAATTTAACGGAAGAAGATAACTATTCTCATGATAAAATAGGAATTGGGGATTACGTTTGCTTAAGTTTTTAAGCGGCAAAAATTCCAAGTACTATGTAGGTTAAATAATCGATTGTAATAATAATGAATTCACCACGAAATATTTAAGAAAAAAATTAAAGGCCCTTTTTCATGGCCTTTAGTCGAAGTCATATCGGCGGCTTGATATTCAAAAAAAAAAAAATTACCTAAACCCTAGTTGGCCGTCGTGGTGAATTCAAATTTAATACAGACTGCAAAATTCCAATGTCAAATATTTATTGATTGGCTACTTCGCATGTTATTTATGAAAAAATATATAAAAATTGAAAGATTACTAAGAAGAGAAAACCAAAAACAAATTACGGGTGACATTATCATTAAAAGTAATTATAATTATTAAAGATATTAAGCGATTGAAGAGTATTATTAGTAACTAATTTTTAACGTTTTTAATATTCTTTTAAAGAAAATTTTAAATTAAAATGTATATTTGTTTCTTTTATAGTTAGGTAAAGTAACAAACTGTAATAAGCTGAGCTATTCCTAGTGCGTCAGTATTCATGAGAGCTTAACTTGTTCAGACATTGGTACTACTGACTTGGGGTCGTCTGTTTAAGATTTTGTCTGCTCGAAAATGTAATTGAATCATTTTTGTTATCTCCTGCAGAAGAGTTATCGTCTGCGCAAGATATTATTTGATTAGTTGCAATGTTAATCAGCCGACGAAAAGTTTATACTTATATTTAAGATTTCTGTTATAGATTTTTAATGTTGATTATTTTTATACAGAGTAATTGAAACAATTACACAATAATATTATGTGGACATTTTAATATTCATATTTTTTAATAAACATAATTTAATAAATATTTATTTTACTGCTCTGCATTTGCGACAACCCTATGCAATTTTAAATAATGTATGAAAATATCAACAAATTCAAACACAACATTGCCTAGCTTTGTTCTAGTTGATATAAGCAAAAGAGACTATGTTTTCAAATGTTAACCCTAAGAACTACTAATAAAGTTTAACTTAGTGTGCGCGAATGATATATTTACGACATTTTTGCCGTCGAAACTGAGGCAGGCAATGTTACAATTTTGTGGCCCAACTTCTTGCCTAGTGACGAAAACTGTAACATTAAATGTACGAGAGCACTTAAATATATGCTTCCCTACCACCTGGATAAGCAGAGATGGGCCTATCCCTTGGCCCGCCCGGTCACCCGATCTGACTCCACTGGACTTTTTTGTGTGAGGTTGTGCCAAAGAACTAGTCTATACGAATGTGGAAATAAACAAAAGAATTGATTGAGAGAATTAACTCAGCGTTTGAAACTATTAAACTGGAGATGAAGTTAAAAATAACAACAGAAATGAGAAGACGGGCCCGTGCTTCTGTTAGGAACCGCGGCGAAAATTTTGAACACGAATAATAAATGATTTTAAACAAAATTTTGTTCTAATTATTTCGCCAATAAATTATAAATTTCTCCCTCATTTTGGATTATAAGCCCCAATTTCATTAATTTGTGAGCTAAGTATCCGCGTAGTTGATGCCTCAAAAGAAAGAACAATAACCAGGCATGTTTTTAAAAATGTTTGAACGAAAACAACACCATCCGTATTTTTTTTAATGCCGTCAAATAACAGCTTTCCTCAATCTTTAAATAAATCATTGACTTCAAATATCTGTAAAAAAACTTATTTCATGACACAGATGTCTGAATCATGTTACATTAAACTGTTTACACACTATTCTAATAAAATAAAATAAAAAGTAAAGCACCCATTACATTATCCAATTTGCAGAGCGCTAGGTGAACCAGCGTGCTAAATTTGTATTGTGTAAAGGCAGTTAGACAGCTAGTGATTCAATCTAGTGCGATCGCATGGACTCTGCCGCGCTAGCTCATACACTACACGTACACTAGCTAGCGCACTAAATAGCGTGGTGTAAAGCGTTCTAGCGTGCTAAACACTAGCTATGCTAGGTCAGTCTAGCTTGCTACATATTTATTTATCTATGGGTCAGTCAGTCAGTCGGCGTGCGCTCAGAACAGAACGTATTTTTGGTAAAAGATCAAAGTGACGTGACCACTGACCTCTATAATATATACAAGTACGCTGGACTGGCTATACCATACAAAATGACTGTGCCAATTTGAAGCGCCGCTAAAGGATGTCTTGAAAAATAAAATTGATATAATATGCCAAAGTCTGCTGTCTTATTTATATTGTCATATTTAAAAAGTCTGTATTTTGAACTTTTAAACTAAAAAACGAAAGTATTTTATATTGTTTGATTGTGTATAATATTAATAACGCGTAAATAAACGCGATAAAATCCGTAAAAGTAGTTTTAATCATGTGTAGTGTTCGCGTAAATATAAGAAATCATTATATTAGTGACATATTAGGAACTATTTTTAATAATAATGAGAGTGAGCGTAAGCTGTAAAACTCGTTACCAAAAGGGAAGCCATATAACATTACACAAGTAAGTGAATTATAATAGCAGCTAATATTTAACAAATTAAAACTATTTGATAATATAAGTACTTCAAATTTTGTTACTAATCTTAATATCATACATACCAACATGTTTGGCTGTGAGTTTTGATAAACAATAACATTCAATAGGGTTGTCGAGTTCCTAGTCTATAATACTTATCGATGTTCTTTCCTACCCATATCTGTTAACAAGCAAAGTCTCCAACAACAGATGATTATCTAATGTTTATTAATTAACAGGTTTCCAACAGAACCTAGACTAAAATAATGGCTTAAAAGCATAAATATTGTGTATTGGCGTCTGAAACAAAATGATCATATTTGTTCCAAACATTTCACAGACGACTGTTTTATTAGACATGAGAACTGCACCACTTTGAAAAAGTGCAGTATACCGACAATATTTTCTGGTAGTATCAGTACCAGTAAGTATAAAAGTATTAGATTATTATTTGGAATGTTTTTTTTATTTCTTCTTTCCTCAATTTCCACCAAAATCAAGGGCCATAGCCAAGTGTCGAAAGGTCGCCTGTTGATGTCGAGCCACGTTAGAGGTGTGTTAGTGGGCTGCGGCTAGAGGAGATTCCTCTCCCTGTACCGCTGTAGGTGAGGTGGAGTAGTAAGAGAAGAGGAGTGTTGGTATGGCGATTGGCGATGCGCCACTCGACTATCTTTCGCGACTTTAGTGAGGCTGCACCACTTGATGTTTCAAAGTGCTCATTTTTCCCTGGCTCCATTCACATATCGGGCTCGTGGAGTCCGTAGTGCAGGTGGAGTTAGAGGCCGCGAAGGACAGTGTGGTTTGTATTTCTGGTGCGCCTTATGTGAGAAAGAAAACGGGGAGGAGAAGTCAGCAACTAAGGAGGGGCTGCCATTGGGCGGCTGGCGTGAGAGGGGCCGCGGATGTACATGATATCGTTTCCGTGGCCCTGCGAATTTGCGGCGGGGGTAGAACACCATGGGGTTTTAGTAAGTGTGATCTAGAGATTTAATTCTCTCTTAATTGCAGGCATGTAATAGTATGAGTACATATTTGTGCTATTTGCTGTAGAGACTACTGGTCCGTAGGGTGCACGTGCGGTGTAGTTTCTAAAAAACTGCATCTGCGACTGATCATCACTGCTGGTAATAAGTTGTTTAGTTTGTTGCTTCCTCGCTTGAAGGCTAAGTATAGCCATTCAGAGAGAACAAGTAGCCAGCATTCTTTTTTTTATAGAAGAAGGGGCAAACGAGCATGCGGCTCACCTGATGTTAAGTGACTACCGCCGCCCATGATCAACCGCAACACCAGGAGAATTGCGGGTGCGTTGCCGGCCCTTTAGAAAGGAGTAAGCTCTTTTCTTTGGACGATACCACGCAAAGTAGGACTGTATGATGATTTCAGTTATTTTTTTAATATTCTAATTTTAATTTCGAAAATGACGTTGTAAATAAATGATAACTATGTAATTCAAAGTTAATTTTTTTTATATTATCTTTAATAATAAAGAAAGAAAATAATTTAATATTATCTTTAAAAAGAAAGGAACTTGAAAAAAAAATTAAAAAATGTCGGTCGGTCGGTTTGGGCTCGAACCATGGTACGATTTTGAGATCGCCCAATATACCAATTAAGCTATTTGTAATCATTAATAAACTCTCAAAATTTACCTTCTTAAGGTAGTGTCGCCGAATATGGCCCGGTTCCTAGGATAGCCCACTTTAAAAAAAATAGAGTTATGATTATTCGAAACATTTGAAATTTCGCGGATTTATGCTACTAGTACCTTAAACAATAATGCAAGTGTGTTTCATTACCGGCGCGTTGCCATTTTGAAGACAAATGACAGTTTGCTTGATCATGTCAAGACGATGCATGTTTAATAACCTCCAAATCTAAATCCTTTTGAAAATTAACAAATTTTAAACAAATCTCTTTGCTCTAAACTGTGATAGTTCATATTTAATCTATTTATCAGTGAATTACGGGTGAGTGTTATTATTTTATTTCCTTTTTTGTATTTTTACGAGATTATACTCAACCCGGGTGTAATTTCCTATCATGGCCCATATCCTAATTCCCAAACATAGCCCGGGCCTTTCTAGGATTATTGAAATGTAGTGTGAGTATATTTTTGTGTTTGTATGTTTGGTTTTTTTTAAGTTTGAGTCGTTGTTGAGATGGAATAAGAATATATTAAATTTGAAGTAAGCAATTTTTTTAAATTACTTTTGACGTACTAAATTTTTCTATTTTTTTTCTATTTTTTATCGCAGATTAAAATGAAGCCATATATACTAAAGAACGGCGCGGGGAACGGGGGGATGCACATAAACACAGTTGAAATCCACCCTTCAACTAGTGAAAAGCTGCCAATTGTCACAGCGAAAAGTTGCTGAAAAACATATGGCATACCAAGGCGAACTACTACACATATACTACACGTATAAACCACGACCACACGGTTGGTATTGTCATGTCTGCAAGGTGGATAGATTTGATGATATGCGCCAATGCCAAAAATGGTATGATGAAGTTTGTGTGGGTTTAACCAAAGACGATGACGAGCAATTCATATATACATAGTGCAATTAAAGTTCTGATTAAGCTGTTATGTAAATTCACTTTTTAAATTCTTTTCAGTTATTTTAGGAGTGTACACACTCAATTAAATACAGTAGCGACTAATTCATTTTAATTATCTAAGTATATTTTGATTGACCTCAAAGTTAATTTTCAGTATTCCTTAGATGGCCCACCTGTGAATGACATTAATAAAAAAAATTATAAAAAGAAACTGATTTATTTTTATTTTTGATAAATTACTTTCAAAGGTGATCACAAAGTTCAATTTTATTTTATTTGGTAGTTTGTTATTATTTTATAGTTGATTTTCATTTTGATAGATTTAAGATGGCCCACATTTAAATTTTTGGTTGATTTTTTTAACTTTTATGAATATAATTATGAGAAGAATGTGTTTTTATTTTGATGTTTTATGTTAAAAGTGTTTACGTGTTTCTAATGCATATATTTTCATTAATATTTTTCGGGCCATCTTAAGAGACCATCTTCCCAAGATAGCCTAACAGCAAGTTTCTGAAAAGTGTTTACATTTGTGTTAAAACGCCAAAAGCTGTACTACTTTTTTAGACATCTAGTTTCTCAAATAAATATATTACAACTTCCATTACGTTTTTTCTTTACTTTACTTATCTGTAAGATTTTACGAGGTTTTGAAATTAAGTGGGCCTTCATTGGCGCCTGTACCTTATTCTAACGATATTGTAGCAGTTTTTCATTGCCTAAAAACACGGACAAAAAGGCATTTTCTAAAAGTAAATCCTAGCTAGATCGATTTATTGCCCCCGAAACTCCCTGCACACAAAAATTTTATGAAAATCGTTGGAGCCGTTTCCGAGATTTCGATTATATATATATATATATATATATATATATATATATATATATATATATATATACACACACAAGAATTGCTCGTTTAAAGGTATAGGATAACAATAGCTTACTAATCTCATATAATATTTAATATTATTTATGTATCAATAATGTAACAATTCAATTAATAATTTATGATTTTTGATTGATTCCTAGGACAGAGGTTTTTTTGCGAACCACTGGTAAATAAAAAAAATTACTTTCAATAAGTATTATTTGTAAAATAATCTATATTGAATAAAAATCATTCATTTTATTTCAAATTCATCAAGAATCGTGCTAGGGTTTTCATCATCTTCTATAATATCAGTCACATAATTGTCTTCTACGATTATGGTCGGTTAGTTGAAAGGGTCACGATACACGTCATTATTATTTCTATAATTATTGTTTTTCGATGCAGCCTCAAATTATTTGCCATAAATTGTAAATTGCAATACTATGAATGGTGAATAACAAGGAATTTGTAACAAAAACAATGAACATAAATATAAGATAAAAAACATAAAAAATTGAATAAATTTTTGAAAAAAAAATCTGACCTTCACTTAAGTACTTTCATAAATTTTACTAGGTGTTAGGGACTTCTTTCTTGACTGCAGTAGCCGCGTACTATTAGGTGGACTTGAATTTCGTTTGCCACTAGATTTATAAAAAAATAGATAAAAAGTACCTTTTCTACTGCTACATCCCTTGATGTAATCTTTAAAATGGATCAATCCTACACAATACCTGTTAGGAATTACTATATTTTGTCTATATTACGTATCTTGATTGCAGAAAGTAAATACTAAATACGTAGATGAAAGCGCTACGTACATAACCGTTTATATAAGTAACCGTTCATAAAAGTTTATACAATGATGATTTAATGCAAATATAGGAGGGGTATTGCTAATCTAGACGTCACTCCTAACGTTTCTACTAACAAAATGTACGGGATGAAAAGTGTAGTAAAATCGACATCTGCATACGAGGCATTAATCAATTAATCTGCATGTAATCTTAGCTTGGAACCACTTGGAACTAATACCCCAATATAATTGTAATAACAATACCCTGAATCAGGTTCCCTACGCCCTGATTCAGGGTGGTGCAATAAGAAAAAGGGAGTAAGGGTCTCTAATTAGGGCGTCATGATGGACCCGGTCTGCAGTGCCCTTCCACCGTGCAGTGTAATAACACTAAGGGCACATATTCGATGCGCGACTAGGGATGCAAAACGATATATCAATTCTTTCAAACATCGATATATCGTTCATAAACATGGTTCTCATGAGCTACGTTTTATGAATGACGTTTTGTTGTCAAAAGTTACGAAATAACCAACTATTCGAAGGTATAAATTCCGTATGTTAAAAGTTGCGAACAATGATTAACACGCATTTTATGTAGCCAAAAAATAAATAATCAAAACAAAATATGTCAAAGTTAGATAACGTCAAATTTTTTAAAGTTAGAAGGTTTACGAGTATTTAGCAGAAATCTTGTAATGCACTTCTCACTCTCATGATATGGTCTGAGGTTTTCGTGAGCGTTCTGTTTCGCAATTTATTTTGACAATGTTCATCATCGAAACCGCCCGTTCTACAGCAGCATTAGCAAATGGCAAACTCAACATAGTGGTTGCAAGTTGGCCTCAAAAAAGCTTGGCGTGCTCAGCAGAGCGGGATGGTATTACATGCCGGCACACCGCCTGCAACTTTACAAGGCGTAGGTTCGGCCGCACATGGAATACTGTTCCCATCTCTGGGCTGGGGCTCCCTAGTGCCAGCTCCATCCACTTGACCACATCCAGCGCAGAGCGGCTCGAATCGTCAACGACCGAGTGCTTTCCTATAGGCTCGATTCACTGGCGCTACGAAGAGATGTTGCATCTCTTTGTATTTTCTTTCGCATACACCACGGGGAGTGCTCTGAGGAATTGTTCGGATTAATACCAGCCGCCAAATTTCGTGAACGCACTACGCGGCAAACATCCCGATACCATCCACACCATCTGGATGCTTAGCAGTCCACCACTGTACGTTTTAGAAGTTTTCTTCCGCGTACGACCTCTCTATGGAATAGTTTACTACCGGTGATTTTTCCGGACCAATACGACCTGGGGTTTTTAAGAGGTTACTCCTTTCTAAAGGGCCGGCAACGCACCTGCAATTCCCCTGGTGTTGCGGTTGATCATGGGCGGCGGTAGTCACTAAATCAGGTGAGCCACATGCTCGTTTGCCCCTCATCCATAAAAAAAAGTTTCCTTAAATTAAAAAAAGCTGCGTCTTCACAAGCATTTTTGTATGACAACACTTCTCCCAAAAACTAGTCAGTCGTTTTGATTTTTTGTCATAGCTTAAGAGGTAACGCTCTCCACACATGCAGTGTCGCATCAACGTTTTCCACTCCTCCAACAACTTCCTTGAAAGCAAAAACTATTTCTTCAATATTAGGTCTTCTAATCTAGGCGATTTGCGACAAGAAAATAGATTTTTTCTAATAATTTAATATTGTTCGGTAATCGTATTTGGATTTCTTCACATCTCTTATCTTCTTGCATTTTAGTCACAATATGTTAGCTAAACAAAAAGTACGTTCGTTTCGTTGCACATTTTATCATGTTTAAAAATTCTAGCCCCTAAAATTCCCCATTATCTATTCCCCCCCCCCCCCAAATTTCCCCAGTTATTCTCCAAGTCATTTTTCCCTAGAATTACGAAAAAATCCCCCAATCTGGTAACGGCGGCTTATATCGACTTCACCGGAAGTACTAAATAGGTATCAAATATCTTTCTAAAACAAATAGTTTGTTGGCTTACAAATAAATCGCTATAAGCGCGAATTATGGATGACGTCGCCTTAGGAACCAACAAAAACCATAATTCGTTTATAAATTTAATTAAAAGAAAAATATTTAAAGTAACTAATCCTAATTACCTACATATGTCTACACTTGTTCCATGTTAGAAGTAGTGTGCGATTCTTTGGTTTCCGACGAAATGCTGTGTAGGCTCACACCACGTGAGTCATTGTGAGTCCACGGCGGCCGCATTTCTCAAGTCACCAAAACTGCTCCGCGGAAACGATGTTGCAAGATTGTGTGAAACTATGCAGTTGCCGCGTAGTTCACGATTTTATAAGGGTATCCATGACATGCGTCGCTAAGTTAGCTGCTGACTACGGTAGGTAGGTGTATAATATCAGCATTGTGGGGCTGTCATGTAACAACAAGAAGCAAAGACCCCGTTTAAGGAGATCAACCAAATTAATTCCTTAGTAAATTTAACGTATATAGGACTCTTGACTGTAATACATACAATGTGTAAGTGTAAACACCGTTGTCACTAAAACCATTATTGGCTTTAGTATAAAAATATTTATTCGAATTAAAAAAAACGCTATTTTCTTTCATAAAATTTAAAAAGTTTCGGTCCGACACCGTCGGTAAATTCATATATACCTACCCTATGCGCCCGAGTGACGTAATCACTGTAAAGATCACCGCCCGCGCTAGCTACCTACACTACCTTCCAATAAAAACACAAAAGGTACACATAACCTGTGATGTAACCTTTCCTCCATAGTTTCATCCTGGCTTAGGACAGACAAAAATTGAGGAATTAAAAATTGAGATTTTATTAAAAAAAATGTTTTTATTTTTCAATGAATTTACGTTCTATAAGTGAAACCAAACCACTGGTTTCAAGGATAACGGTGTTTACACTAACATCCTGTATAAACAAGAGCGTTTATACAAAAGCTATGTAAAACACACATCACACGACGGGACCGCGTTTACTATAATGGGCACCGCAACTCGTCACGCGCCGCATTTGTCTCAACATTATTTTACAACAATAACCATAAGAATAAAATAGCATTCTATTTTATAACAATAAGCATAAGAATAAAATAGTATTCCATTTTATGCTTAGAATGGAAAAACATTAATTTAACTAACAATACCTACATACTAAAATACAAAGACAAAATAATAAGTGCGTGTGGTGTACAGACACTATCTTAACGAACAGACTATACCATCAGATGAACCGTGTGTTCGTTCAATCACCCTTCAGAGACAATCAAAGTTTTACATCTCAAACATCACTCGATACATTTTTTATTGAAAATTAGTTTATCAACGAACAGTTTGGGGTTAGTAGAACACTATTTAGTGATGAAGAGGTTTCTCATTGCTATTTAGCGGTTGTGTCGTCAGAGTAAGTAGAGAAGAATATGGCACGCTTGGTTTTCATAGAAATCGCAGTCCTTGAATCATTGTAAATTAAGTTTTATACCTTTGCGATACGGGTTACATTAATCACACTGATAATGTGATACAAATACAAAATGCCCCTTCTCATTTGAACTGGAACATGCTACTGGCTCAGTAAAAAAGAGTCTAACCTTAAGACCTTGTTTCTCAAACGTATCCTACTCAATTAGTGTTAAGCATGCATGCGTGCCTTGGAGCAATTGACTGCTAGGATTGTAAATTTTATTTTTAAAATTTTCGAAGGTCCAGAGCAGACATGCCGACTAACAGAAAAATTGTCTAAAAAATAGTGAACTTGAATTATTATTTCTTTCGCTTAAGCTGTTTTGGGCATTGGTACTTAAGCCATAAATTTAAGTCTTGTATTTATCCAGAGCAGACATGCCGACTAACAGAAAATTTGTCTAAAAAATAGTGAACTTAAATTATTATTTCTTTCGCTTAAGCTGTTTTGGGCATTGGTACTTAAGCCATAAATTTAAGTCTTGTATTTACGACACATTAACAATTTCATATACTTAGAACTGTTGGTACCTATTCTGTGTTTCGCAAATATCGCAAAAAATATTGAGTGTTTTAAGTCGTTTGGTTTTAATTATTTTATTGAAAATCGGTACAATTACACAACTTTACCATAATATCCAATTATATCGAGTTATAAACAAAAGATGAAATATAGGGTTAATGACGTCTTATAAAAATATACCACCAAATCAGCTTGAAATTCAATAACGATTTGTCTATGCAATATTATGACATTTCTGACTCATAAACTTCAATAAATTTAATGAACTATGTAAAGTATTACACACAAATATATGTCTTCTTCATATTATATTAATTTAATGCAGCTTTTTTTTTTCAAATTTTAAAGACCTAAATATTTTTATTAATTTAATACAACATGTAAATTGCAACAATACTAGCTAGTAATCCCTAATAAAATTAAATTTCAAATTTATACAAACAACTACAAAAACTCTTAAGTCTCTTATGTACACGCAAATAAAGTAAAACAAGCAAGAGAACATTGTCCACTTAGGCAATTTGGTTTTTTAACTGGATTATAATAAAAATGCAAAATTTGTAGTCGAGGTGGAATTTAGAATTATATCAAAATTAGTCCAAACAGAGAGTTAGTATGAGAGAGCCGTGGTAGCTCAGATGGTTAACGCTCGCTTTAAATTTCACAATACACGAGCAAACCGGGTTCGATCCCCGCCGGCACCAATGAAATTGTTAATTGTAATTTTAAGTGCTGATTTACCACGTGCTCGGCGGTGAAGGAAAACATCGTCAGGAAACCTGCATGTCTGAGAAATAAGAAAAAAAATAGTTCAGACATGTGAAAGTTCGACAACACGCATTGGGGCAGCGCGGCGGATTATTCCTTGCCCTAAAACCCTCTCAGAAATGAGAGGAGGCCTGTGTCCAGCAGTGGGACGTATATAGGCTGTAACTTTACTTTACTTTAGTCCAAACAATTCCTTATTTACTTCCTGTCATAAAAATGATACAATATAAGTCTATAAAATGCCTCTTTGTTAGATTAGTTCAGAAAAGCCGATTAAAGAGAGCTTGGTTGTTAGCAGTTCGAGTCGCTTTTTGTTGAGCTGGGATGATCCAGCCAGGAGATGATAACAGTTTTTAGTCTAGTTGGTAAATAAATCATATTTTATTTTTTCCATATCAAATAATGATTAAATATTTAAATCCAATGTTTTGCTCGGGAGAACTTAATTTCAGATTAATATTTAAAGTGGGGAAACGAAACAGTCACTCTGACAATATGTATTCAAGCAGGGAAAAATATAATATATACAGTTTGGTAAAAATATTAAGGAAAAGTTGTATATAATATGAAATTAAATATTAGGACATTGTCCTCTTGTCTATTATATAGTTTATATGTCACAATATAATCCTACTGTTTTATCATGTGTTAAAAAAAACTTATTTGCACTAGTACTAACACACTCATAAGGGAAACATAAAAAAATCAGTAATAATAATAATTAGTGAAAATTAATAAATAAGAATAATCTATTCATGTAATTAGTATGTCACAATTCGGTGACAGGCAAATTGACAGCATGAGAGAATGGAGAAGATAACAAGGTTACAATATTAAACTTTTAAGTACGTAGGTAAAAAGTCTAGACCAAACACATAATTCTAGTTTTTTTTTCCACATCGATCGGTGCACTATTACCGAAGTTATAAGCGTGGAAAGTACGTACATTTTTAAAATCTCGCCCGTGCCCGCGAGTAGCGCGTGACGTCATCGATTCCATGCAGCCGCGCCGCCATTTCGTTCCAGCGCGCCGATCATACGTTTGTAGTAATATTTCGCGGGTGAGTTGTTTGCCCTCGTGCGCTCTGGTGTTTTTAAGTATTTAATGATGGAAGAAGGGTTTCAAAAGGATCAATCTGACAACTTTCCAATAGTCCGTGACATGATGGTGGCGGAATATTTTCTAAGAAACAAAGATTTTGTCGCGGCTGAAATACGCATAAGAATAAGATAATATTTTTATAACCTAGGTATACCCATTATTACATTAAAACTTCTGGGTTTCATTTGCTAATGATAAGAATAGGTATAACAAAAATATAGTGAGTGCAATGGGGGTAAGATCGGTGATGGGGTAAGACCGTAAAATTCAAATTTCCGGTGAATTATGCTATATTTTTGAAGGCTAGCAATATGGTACAAGACTCTATTTTATTCTGCCCCGACCCCAAGTTTCAGCCAGTCGCTCCGAAAAGTAGGGCGTGTGCTGCGCAGCATTTTATAAAACAAGGTAATTTTTGTACTTTTTTCGTGCGCTCGGTCTTTCCCTATCACTTTTATTTGCGATTTTTAGCGACTTCCGGTCTTCCCCTTGATGGCCAATTCTTCATCATTCATATAAAATATAATTGTACTTCACGTAGTTTTCCATATCGTTTTCGACCTAGAACGAAATACAAACTTATTTAGTCTATAAAAAAAATAAGGAACCTCGTAATTTGTATTCCATCAATATTTAAAATATGTACCAACTATGTAATACACAAAAATAGGACAAAACGAAAAAAAATTTAAGTGCTCCACTTCATAATCAAACTTCTTCCATTATTTGCGGCCAGCAAAGTATGCAGGTTGAACAGCTCTGCGATGTCTTTAGTTTTTGCCCGAAATATCGTAAAAATATTTAAAAATGTTATATGGATTATAAACATTTTAAAATTTGTTGCAAACAGATAGGTATATAAACTTACAAACTCACGACAGGTCATTGACTTATCTACATTATATAGGTAAGTACTTTACCCAAGTTTGGATGTTTATTTACACTGAAGTAGTTTTAGTTAAATATGTAGGTATTAGGTATTGTTTCTTCTTGAAATTATAATGATCATTAAGCGTGGAAAGGTTCAACTTCAATGAATCGTTAGCTACTTAAACACTGCGACTTGAGTAGGTACATGCCTAATAGAAAGCATTTACTAGCAATAACCAAGAGCTATCATGTGCAGCTTATTATTATTTGAATACTTACATCAAAATGATCCTCACAAAATATGCTACCGTGTTTTGTCCTAAAGGATTTGCTCTTCTCATAGCATTTGTACATTTTTTTCTGATGGTAGGGTTTCTAGGCACATTAAAAAACAACTTTTCAGCTGTTTTTGTGGTCGTATTTTTACATTGAGGCACAGCACAATATTTAATAGATGGTGTCATGTTCTATAATGTTTCTTGTTAAAAATAGATAGCAAGTAGATCCGCGCGCGACGGGCACATTTGAGTAAATGTTTTGATTTTCTAAGTGCGCGTCGGGTCGCTCGCACGAAGATGGAAATAGTGACGTCATCAACGATGTCGCGCTCGGCCCGCGGCTTTAGACCGAAAATGTTAACTTTGCGCCTTTATATCTCGGTCAGTTTTGAAGATAGAAAAAATTAAAAATACAGTTATTCTAATTTTTTGTAGAATTTTTTGGCATATAAAACAAAAAATGGTTATCTTCTCCATTCGTAATCTAATTACACTAAGGATTATACGAAAAAAACATAGCTTCAGACAATTAATTAATTCCAATGTGAGAAAGACCTATGCACAACAGTAGATGTTTCTAGAAAATGTTATATAAAGTGTGCTTATTTTGTAATTTTTTAAACAAAATTCTTTGCACTAATTTAACAACTATATCTTAATGTATTTATATAGAATATATTTTAATGGAGACACAGCAAAAGCTGATATGTGCTATGAAATATATCTGTATTTCTAATCCAAATCCGGTGCTGTAGTATTTCGTCCAGTATAGTCACCATCTTCATCTGAGCTGTCAAGGTCCCCAATTATTGATTTTAGTAATCCACCAAATACAGAATTTGGGTTTCTTGTATCATGAGGAATTTCAATGCCAAACCAAATGCGTCCAATATTGTCCAAGTATACTGAATAACTTGGGTCTCGCTTTATGCTTATTGCATACCAGTTTCTTAATATTTTGAATTGGTTTGCGTGTTTCCTGAACATTGGAAAAAAATTATTGTAACTATAATTAAAATTCAAGAATCTTGAATGTTGTTTATTCTATTCAACAATTTTTAATACAAACAGCAACTTAATTCAATTTGTCATTTTCTATTATATATTATCCAAAACCGTTGTTTTTTTTCGTAAATAGTGTGACAAACAGGCATAAAGTCCCCCTGATGATAAATGGATGCTGTGGCCCATAGACATCTACATTTATCCTAAATTAAGAATCAAAATGCAGATTCGTCGTCACCCCTGAAGACTAAGACGGAATGAGTAGATTCCAGCAAAAAGGGTCTCTGGTTGTCTACACTCACCATACGAAACATAGCAGCATCAACCATAATATGGTTGTGGCTCTACCACGTAAACAGCCTAACCGTGCATTACTGACACTGTATTCCAGCTGACAATGGAATACAGTGTCAGTAAACCACAGTTAGACATTTAGGCAACCATGCTCTGTATAAAAACATTTGTTTTATACAGAACATAGGTAAGTACTGACAAAAAAAGCCTTCGGACATCTTACACCAGAAATGATGCTAAAAATACATAAGGCATACATTCGACCTATTTTGGAGTATGCGTTCCAAATCTGGAGCCCCTATTTCAAAAAGGATATTGAGTTACTGGAGAAAGTTCAACGTAGATTTTCAAAGGTCCCTAGAGTATTGAAAAACATACAATACGAAGAAAGGTTGAATAAGCTTAAACTAACGACACTGAAGGATCGCAGAGAACGGGGAGACTTGATCAAAGCATATAAAATTATACATGGACACTACGATCTGGAAAATTTTGACAGAGATTTATTCCAGTACTCAACAAACACACATCTTAGGGGACATCACTTCAAATTAACCAAAACCGTGTCACATAACAACCCACACAAGCACTGTTTTAGCCAAAGAGTGGTTGAAGCATGGAATAAACTGCCATCAGAAGTAATATCTGCACAAACTATTAACCAATTCAAGAACAGATTAGACAAACATCTAAAATAAGAATAATTACATATTTGAAAATAGGATACGGGCTTACATCAGTTGTTTCAACTGCTAGCCTGTTATGTAATAATAATAATAATAATAAAAAAAAATCTAAATTCCATCTTCCTTATGGACATAGGCTTTCCCTTATTTTTGAGATATGGAGCAGTTACTTAGCAATGCTGCTCCAGTGCATGTTGGCAGACTTCACTTATATTTTATTCTCCAGACAAATTTTTTACAATGTTTTTCTTTATCGCTGAGAATGTTGTAATTCAACATTTTTAATAGCAATCATCAAATTTAGTGGTGGCAACTCTGGATTTATGGATGGAACTTTGATCATACAGAAAAATTAAAAACTAAAATAATAATTCAAAATTAGGAGGATTTTGGTAACATACATAAACATAGGTAATTGTTAAAATACTCAAAAATTATATTCTTAAAATATATTAAATAATAAATAGTTAAAAACGATTATCATAGTCATAACATAAAACTGAATAAATAAGTAATTACTTTTGTTTTATTTAACCAACTATTGTTTTATTAACCTAAAAGAACTTTCAGTTCCTCCTCAATATCCCTCTGTATAAGAATATCAATGCAATAGTTGAAAATTTATTGGCATTATGTTGTCAATATATATATTTCAGACCCTACTCCTGTCTGTATCCCAGAGCTTTACTTAATAATTTGGTATTTAACCTCCTTAGTTCGTGCCTACAATACTAATATATCGATAGAAACAAATCCTTTACACTTACAGGTTAAAACTTCTTAATTTTATACTGTATAATATTATGTTTTGACTGCCAGTGTAAAATAGCAGTTATTATGTTGCTACTGTTTTGTATAATTGTTGACAAGATTCACAGATACTTTAACTGGTAATGGGGCATTCCATCTTAGTTCTGAAGCAGTTTAGAACTTTGTTATTTTTTTTAATGATAAATGACAAATGAGCAAAAAATCTACCTGATGGTAAGTGGATGCTGTGGTCCATAGACATCTACATTTATCCTCGATTAAGAATCAAAATGCAGATGCCTTGTCATCCCTGAGGACTAAGATGGAATGCCTCATTTCTAGTAAAATAGGGTCTCCGGATCTCTACACTCACCATAGGAAACAAATCAGTATTAAGCTGCTATTTTAGGCTGGTATTCAGTGATAGGGTGGTTCTTCCCCGGTCGAGCTGACCCATTCATGCTACAACCATAATATAGCTGCAGAGTGCTCTACTACAGATGGATTAGTCTAATAAGCAATATCTCATACAGTGATGAATTCTCTCTTATAAATTACGACATGTAACATAACGGTCTTTAATAAAAGTATCCATTAATCTTAAGACACTTATCTTGTCTCAACTTCTACAAAACAATAATAATAATGTGAAATATACTCACTGTTCAATAGCTCGGAGTAAGAACCATAAAAAGTTAAGTAGTGGGAATAAATATGGAGGGCCTTCCTCATTTTTTATTGTTGGATGTGAGCCAGTATATTTGTTAAATGTTTCAGTCGCCATCTGGATGTTTCTTAAGCAAAGAAATTGTAAAACAGCTTGTGCTATAAATAAATCTATTTCTGATTTAAGTCCTTTAGTTGTGTGTAATTCAATCAACATGCTAGCATATGCTGATCCATCACTGGAGTGTAGAAAATGTTTATGTGCTGCTGTATACTTTTTTTCTTTCCAATACACTTCTGCAATTTTCTGAAATTAAGGTAGAACTTTTTTATTACATTTATAATTTTTGGTAGGTAATTTCCTCATACTATTCTCATCATCACCAGTCCACAATTGTCCATGCTGGACATGGACCCTTCCTATTGGGAAATTTTGAAATAACACGCTCGCTTGGCAGGTCATTAGGTGATCACAGTGCCAGATGTGTCACATCTTTAACGTTCCTCCCTGTTGTTAATCTAGATATTTTACATCAGTTAAAAGCAAGGCCTCTTAACTACTACATATTTAACACCAACACGACAAAATGGGGTGAAGCATTCTCTTAAACCACCAACACTGACAATACACTTTACCATAATAAAGTACAGCCAACTAGCAGCGATACAAAAGGTCATTTACCCTCAAAACGACTGTGGAGTTGACATCTCTTTCCATATTGTGCATTTGTCGTAATGTCTCGTTTTTCCGGCAAAAACATGTCAGGGTCAAGACGGTTTCGCCAACATTCAGGAGGCCATTTTAGCAATAATAGTCATTAATTCCATTTCGGAACACACTCCTGGTTTTTGTTATTTTTTGTTGTTTATTTAATTACTGTTACTTTATTTTGTTGATAATAGTTTTTTTATTAAGAGTGGTTAATGATGGAGCCACAACCAAGTATGTCGAGAGATAAATCAACAGATGTAACATAACATACCATCAGTCCTGTATCCCCTAATGGGTAGGTTGAGATATTAACACCCACATTTTGCCTAATATATTTAAGTCCCTATGTAACAGGGGGCAAGCCTGTTACCATACATCGGGCACACATTTGTTAAACAAGCAATATTCAGAAACATTATTATTATTCTTGTTATATATCATGGATTGTGATAGTTATGAATGTGGGTACTTACATAACATTGTTAAGAAATAATGTTAGTTAAGTAAACTAGTTTTTGTCATTAGTCATTAGTCTTGCTACCTAGCACAATACACGTATTTACCTAAATTACGGTGTTTTATTGGATCTAATAGTGGCGACGAAGTGTAAAAAGTGGAACAATGGAACGTAAATCAGTAAAATTTCACGAATTTAATTTACAAAATGATAATTGGGACAATTATATAGAACGATTAATGTACTGTTTTGAGGCGAATGGAATCGTCTCGGACGCGGTTCAAAGGGCGAATTTTTACACGGTTTGTGGCGCAAATGTATATGAGACTGTTTTGGCATTAATTACGTCTAAAAAATCTAGTGATGTGACATTCGCGGAAATTGTAACAATTCTTACGAAGCATTATAGTCCAAAACCAAACGAGATTTCAGTGTCTTTCCAATTTTATAAACGTGATCAAAAAGAAAATGAATCAGTATCAGAATATATTGCACATATTAGAAAAATAAGTGCGGGGTGCAATTTTACGGACTTGGAACGTATGCTTCGTAACAGACTTGTGTGCGGTATGAGTGATAAGAAATTGCAGTATGAATTGCTAAAAAAAGACAATCTACAGTATACGGATGTAGTGGATGCCATGCTATCATCTGAAAGTGCAGTGAGGGATGTCCGCATGATGCAAAGTGTGACAAGCACTAACTTTGCCACCTCCAGAGATTCAATTTCCACTACGTCACCTGTAACATCATCATATGAGCCCATGGATGTCAATGCCATGAAATCTCAAAATAATATTATATTCTGCTACCGATGTGGCGATCGTCATGGCGGTGTGTGTCGTTTCATAAATGCTGTTTGTAATTTTTGCAAGAAAAACATAGGTTTGCTGGAAGAGAACTCTTATTAGGGTTAAGCTCGCCTTTGTACATTTATTTAAATATTTAATAATTGTTACCAACTTATTGTGTGTACAATAAAGAATAAAGAATAAAGAAAAAGGGGCATATTGAAAAAATTTGCACAGCTAAAAAGAAAAGCCGTAGGGGCAATGTGAATTATACACAAGAGTTAGATACACATCTAAATGGCATTTATAACTTGGAGAGTTTGACTTCACGGGTACCGGCATATAGAATAAAACTTCTATTGAATGGTGTGCCAGTGATCATGGAGGTGGACTCTGGGTCTGCTTTCTCAATTTTGAATGAACACACATGGATGGAGTTACACTCTAGAACTATACTAGATATACTGACTCATAAGTTGCGTACGTGGAACAACTCCCCGGTACAAGTAATGGGTCAAGCTACAGTGCAAGTGCAATTTAAAGACATTAAGTGTAATTTGAATATTGTTATAGCGAAGGGCACGGGCCCAAATCTTATTGGTCGAAACTGGTTTAAAGCATTAGATATTACTTTAAATACTATTAATGTTATTGATATGACAGATATTGATAAAGTGCTTAATAAATATAATACAGTTTTCAGAGAAGGGCTTGGTACATATAGAGGGAACCCGGTGAACATACAAATTAAGCCTAACACTGTTCCTAAATTTTTAAAAGCTCGACCAGTGCCATTCGCGTTAAAAGAAAGGATTGAAAAGGAAATCGATCGTTTAGTGGGGGAGGGGGTACTGCGCCCTTTATCTTTTTCAGAATAGGCGACACCAGTAGTTCCTATAGTAAAGAAAAATGGAGACATACGACTTTGCGGAGACTATCGAAGTACGGTGAATCAAGCTACTGAGTCGGATACGTACCCAATGCCCACGGCTAGTGACGTTTTTGCAGTTATTGCAGGTGGATCTTATTACACGACACTTGACTTAGACATAGCATATACGCAAGTGGTGGTCACAGATGCCACAGCAAAGCTCTTGACCTTAAATACATGTAAAGGATTGTATGCCGTACACAGATTGGCATTCGGCGTGAAGGCGTGTCCGGGAATATTTCAACGCCTGATGACCGCACTACTAGCCGGCGTACCAGGTGTAGCCGTGCTTATTGATGACATCATCATCAGCGATCGCACATTGACAGAAATGACTCAACGTCTTGAAACAGTATTGGAGCGCATTGAAAGAGCTGGATTACGTCTTAATAAAGATAAATGTAAATTTGCTAAAAGACGCGTAGAATTTTTAGGTTTTGTAATTGATGCGGATGGTATTCATACAGCTCAGAGCAAGGTTGAATCGATTCTTAAAACTCCAAAACCTAAAAATATACAACAGTTACAAGCATTTTTAGGCCTCTAAAACTTTTATGAGAGGTTCATACCTCAGCAACTATACTTGAACCTCTACATAGATTACTTGATAAGTCACAAATGTGGCAATGGACTGGCCGAGAACAAAATAGTTTCGATACTGCCAAGCGTCTACTTTCTTCAGAGTTGACTCTTGTTCATTACGATCTTAATAAGCCATTGGTTCTTACCTGTGATAGCTCTGAATATGGCGTCGGCGCTGTGTTGTCACACGTCATGGAGGACGAACAGAGCGGCCTGTTGCGATGGGCTCTAGAACCTTGCATGCGCATGAGAGACATTATTCCCAATTGGATAAAGAGGCCACTGCTATAATTTTTGGGGTAGTTAAATTTCATAATTACCTGATGGGAAGGTCTTTCACGATAATCACAGACCACAAGCCTTTGCTTGGTATATTTGATCCTCAAAAGCCGATGCCAGCGATCCTGTCACCTCGCTTAACTAGAATTGCGTTAATACTTACGTCATACAACTACAAAATTGTTTATAAGCCAGGTAGAGAAATTGGAAATGCTGATGGTTTAAGTCGATGGCCACAGCCAGTTCCAGACCAACCAGAACAACAGCTTTGTGATGTTTTGCTTATGGCAGAGACACCTGCTGATTTTCCAGTGGATGTGGATCTCATAGCATCGCCAACGAAGAGAGACCGAACTTTATCACGAGTAAGTCACTATATACTAAGCGGTTGGCCGGCAAGAGTCACGGACAGTGAACTGCGTCCGTATTGGTTACATCATACAGAACTCTCATTACATGAGGAATGTATTTTATTTGGTTGCCGCGTAGTGGTGCCGCCATCGCTGCGTAAGCCTTGTCTGCGTGCCTTACATAAGACACACGTTGGTGTCGTGCAAACGAAGGCATTGGCAAGAAGGTGCATTTGGTGGCCACAATTGAATCATGACATTGAAGTTTTAGTGGGTGAATGCTCAAAATGTTTAGAAAACAGGCATATGCCCCCTAAAACAAGCTGTGAATGGATAACACCAACTAAACCGTGGTCTCGACGAACGAACCAAACAACTAAGGAAATTAACAAAAGGATTGCTAGTGGTTGGAAAAAATACTGGTCTCTGAGAGAAATAATGAAAAGTAAAGAGCTAAGCATCTCTATCAAGAAAATAAACATTTAACACCTGTATTCTCCCCTGCATCACATATGGTTGTGAGACGTGGTCCCTCAACCAAAACCACCGGGAGAAACTTGCGAAATGTCAACGAGCAATGGAGAGGAGTATGTTGGGAATAAAACTCAAGGATAGAATTAACAACAAGGAAATAAGAAATAAAACCAAGGTTGCTGACATTTTGACCCGAATCGACCATCTGAAATGGGGCTGGACAGGTCACATGATTCGTTGCAAGACCAATAAATGGAGCAAGCAGGTAACCCTATGGTACCCAAGAGATGGCGTCAGAAAACAGGGCCGCCCAATCAGAAGATGGGAAGACAATATCCGCCTAACCTTGGGACTATACTGGACAAGGGTAGCAGCAGACAGAACCCAATGGAAGCAGTTGGAGGAGGCCAATGCCAAAAGGCACACCGAACTGAGGGACTTACTTTAACTAGTATAGGAACTCAAACACAAATATTATATAACCCCAAAGTTTGGAAATAAATGGCTATATTATTATTATTATTAAACCGTGGTCTCGGATTAATGTAGACTTTGCGGGACCTTTTCAAAATAAGACATTTCTGATTATCGTCGATGCTTATTCGAGATGGCCAGAGGTTTTTATGGTTAACAATATGACCTCTGGAACAATTATCCGACATTTAAGGGATATGTTCGCAACACATGGATTGTGTGAAACCTTGGTTTCAGATAATGAAACCCCATTTGTATCGACAGAAATGAAAATATTTCTTGAGGCCAATAAAATTAAACATGTCACTACAGCACCGATCACCTGGCTACCAATGGTTTGGCTGAAAGGATGGTCCAAACCATTAAGGACAAACTACGCAAGATGAATGATGTTCCATGGGATATTAAACTCCCTAACATTTTACTAGGTTTGCGTGTTACACCTTGTACAGCAACTAAAAAGAGTCCAGCAGAACTTTTAATGAACAGACGCCTACGAACTTTGCTAGATACAATTCATCCTGATAATCGCCAGCAAAGAAAGAGAATACAACAAATTATTAGTAACGCTCAAAAAATTAACAGGGAATCAAAGACGGGCCAAAATGTAATGTATCGGAATTATGGTAATGGGCCAAGATGGTTACCAGGAACTGTGGTAAATAGAAAGGGACCATCTAGTTATGAGATTGCTACAGATGATGGATCTTTAGTAAATAGGCATATTGATCAAGTAATTAACAAAAGGCAATCTGACTTGAGTGCAAGAGAGGATGAAGAGATGTCCGAAGAGCAAGATATCACAGTTAATAGTGAACTATTGGACAATGACTTAACAGAGGAAATAACTGACGATAACATAGGGAAAGATAAGACCAATAATGATGTAAGAGAAGAGACTATTGAAATACCTAGTCAGGATAAATGCGTGGAAATGTTAGGTATACCAACTAATACGGAAATAACTTATTCTGGGGGAAAAATTAGGAATAAAATGAATGTTCATTCTAAGTCACCATATAAGAGACGTAATAATTTCATAGCTTAAGTTTACCTGTTTTAATATAAATACATATTTAGTGTATTAGATTATGTTAAGTATTAGAAGTTGATTATTGAGTTAAAAATTAATATTGAATGTTCATGCTTGGGGGAAAGGTATGTTATATATCATGGATTGTGATAAATAGTTATGAATGTGGGTACTTACATAACATTGTTAAGAAATAATGTTAGTTAAGTATACAATACGTTGCTTTGTTTTGTACAATGTACACGGTTTCACTTATTACACAATGTCACTAACACACTTCACTTTGCACGGTACACACCTAACGGTTATACGTGTTAACAGAGATGTTGTCTGCTCGCCGGTTACAATGCAACTGCCCGATGTTCCCAAAGCGGCGGGTATTTATACTCTAGTAGCGATGACTCATTAGACGATTGTCTATACACTACATCTCTTCCTTTTTCTTAATATTTTTTATTTCTGTTTCCATGCATGATCAATAGTTGATTTTTCTGTTACAAAAATAGTTTAAATTAGTCTTCAATAATCATCCTAATTTCATCAGTGTTATTCTCTATTACTTCTTGATGCAAATTGGGTAAACTTTCTTCTTGTTCATCATTAACTACTCTCCACTCTCCCTCAAATTTTTTTTAAGTGAACCACATTTCGTCGATACTGTTCATTTGTATCATTATTGCGAATCACTACGTCTGCAGTGTTGTTAGTAGTTTTTACAACAGTATGTATAGCTAGAGAAAAGCTTGGTGTAAGCTTATTTTCTTTGGCGAAATTTTTTACAACTACCTTATCGCCTTCATTTATGTTGTGGCCTTTTGCCTTTCTCTTGCGATCACTGTAAGTTTTTCCTGCTTCTTTTTGTAACGCGTCTCTGTCTCTAACTTCTGAATCTACTTGTTTATTTTCAATATCTATGTATGATGGAATTTTATCCCGGAATTGTCGTTTGTAGAATAGTTCGGATGGAGTTTTACCAGTTACTGAGTGGGGTGTGCTATTGTACATCATCAGATAGTATAATAAATCTTCTTTCCAATTTTTTCTTTCAACCTGACTGATTTTTAAACGTTTTAGGATACTTCGGTTTTGTCTTTCCACTTCTCCATTCTGTTGGGGCCAATATGGTATTGTGTTGTGAAGAGTTATACCACATTCCTGCAGGTAATTTTTAAACTCTTGACTAACAAATTGCCTGCCATTATCTGCAGTGATGGTAACTGGATAACCAAGCCGTGAAAATATCTCTTTTAATAACCTAATAATATCATGTGAAGTTACACTTTTTGTCACTTTTACTTCCTTATAACGACTGTAATAATCAACGATAACTAACAGAAAATCTTCAGAGGGTAAAGGTTCCATTAAATCGATAGCTACATCAATCCATGGTTCGACCGGTAGTTCACGACGACGCTTCATTGGATTAGGTGGATTTGGTGCAGATACTAATGTGCAACTTTTACAGTTTCTTACGATGGTTTCTGCGTCTTTGTCAATTTTAGGCCACCATACTTTTGTCCGTAATCTTTGTTTCATACAAACAATACCAGGGTGACCCTCGTGAGCGGCTTGCAATACTCGCTGTCTTAATTTTTCAGGAATAACAATTTTTGTACCTCGAAGTAAAATATTATTTTGGAAACAAAGCTCCGATTCAAATACTTTATAATTTGCGATGGTAGGATCCCAGGTATACGAGTATAAGCCTTGCCTTACTTTAGCGATTTCGGAATCCTGCTTGGAAAATTGTTCAATATCGTTGAGTGATACGGCTACGGGTCTTGAGTATTCAATTATATGCCTGATATGTTTCTCATCAAAATTATGTATTGTATTCACTGAATTATGTTTAGAAGTACAAAGTTTTGAGAGGGGGTCAGCTATATTCGATTTACCTGGTCGGTACACAATTTTGTAATTATAGGCTTGCAATCGAAGAACCCATCTTTCGATTCGGGCGCAAGGCTTAGACCTTCTTCCGAAAATAATTTTGCATCTTTAAAATGTGGTGACAGCTGGTCCATTGTTGGTAGTGGATGATTTTCGCGAATTATTGCTGCGTTAGCTCTTCGCATATCAATACAGATCCTAATATCCCCATTGTCTTTTAAAACAGGCACCATAGTTGAAACCCATTTTGACGGCTTAGATACTTCTTCGATAATATCGAGCTCCAATAGTTCTTGAATTTTTTTATTAACTTTTATTTCTAGGGGTATAGGTATTCTCCTGTAAGGCTGACTTACTGGCGTTATTTTCTCATCAATAGGTATCTCGACAATAACATCTTTAAATTTTGGAAATGCTGCTATATTTTTTATATGATTTGGACTCGACGGCGTTTACACTGACACCTAATCGCAGAACGCCCAGTGCTAAGGACGTTACTTTCCCCAAGATATCTTTAGTGCCGTTTTTTATCACATAGAAAACAGCAACCTCAATTTTGTCATTGACTTGGACATGCATTTTAAACAATCCCAAAATATTTAGTGGCTTAGTGCTACCATAGGCGTAAAATGTTTTATCCGGTGATCTATCCATGTCAAAAACATTTATTTTATTCCTCTTTAGTTTTCTCCACGTGACATCGGTTAACAAATTACATTTACATCCGGAATCGATCAATAATGACGTCTTGACACCACCTACCAAACAATTAATATTAGTGTCGTCATCTATATGAAAAACATAATCGATTTCTTCCTTTTCGTCCCTCCTTGCTTTTTTAGTGACGGTAGGATCTTTTGAACTTGAAAATTGTCTTTTAGATGGCCTTCCTGTCAAACAATACTTCCGAAAGTGTCCCGTTATACCACATTTATGGCATTTAATTTTCTTTGCGGGACATTCTATTGATTGAGGCATATGCTTAAAGCTCCCACACCTATTACACGATTTGTTAAACATCTTTCTTCTGTTATCAATTTTATTCACGGTACTGCTATTACATGCGGAGTTGTGAGTAAATTCATCCATCTGTCTATTCACACTTTCTAAAGTATTGGCTTCTATTATGATGTCTTCTAATGTCATTTTGTCACTACCTTTAAAAATTTTTTTACGAAGTTCACTAGAGTAACACTTTTCTGTAATTTGATCGATAATGTTTTCGTCCTTATTTGCAAAACCACATTTATCAGCCTGTTTTCTTAATCTAATTAAAAATTTCTCAAATTTTTCTCCAGATTCCTGTTTCATTAGCCGAAATAAGTGTCTCTCATATACTTTGCTTTGTTTTGGAGCAAAGTACTCGTCTAACTTTTCAATAGCTATAACATAAACATCCTTCGTTGGATCATCTATACTGCTAACATGGGCTCCTGGTATATTATAGTATATTTCTTGGAGACTAAGGCCACCCATGTGTAATAATGTAGCCCTTTTTTTTGCGGGTAGTTCAATATTTGCAGCTTCTAGATAAATGTCCAATCCTCGGTTCCACTTCTCCCATTTTGCGCCAACACCATGAGAATCCCCATTACAATCAAATGATTCTAGTGGGGGTAGTGACGACATTTTTTTTTAATCTGCAAGAAAGGAAATATACAAGCAGATATTGAACACCATATTTTTGTTACCTTTTCTAAAAAAAACGGGAAAATTTCGAATGCACGCAGCATTACAATTAAAACAGTGACCAATATCTCTTTTAATTACGTGTGTCTAATAATTAGACCGTCACGCAACTACATTCTCACGACATACTCAGCCTTTGACAATTTAAACCATTTTCATCTGCATCTGGACCGTCTCATTGGGTGTCCATTTGATTTTAACAAAGATAAATCACGACAATTCAGCCTTTAATAATTTAAACCATTTTCTGGTACCTAAAGCATGTCCATGACTGGACCTCGCTTTAGTAAAACTTGAACCGTCGCCAATAAGTGTCCATGCATCTGGACCGTCTCATTGGGTGTCCATTTGATTTTAACAAAGATAAATCACGACAATTCAGCCTTTAATAATTTAAACCATTTTCTGGTACCTAAAGCATGTCCATGACTGGACCTCGCTTTAGTAAAACTTGGACCGTCGCCAATAAGTGTCCATGCATCTGGACCGTCTCATTGGGTGTCCATTTGATTTTAACAAAGATAAATCACGACAATTCAGCCTTTAATAATTTAAACCATTTTCTGGTACCTAAAGCATGTCCATGACTGGACCTCGCTTTAGTAAAACTTGGACCGTCGCCAATAAGTGTCCATGCATCTGGACCGTCTCATTGGGTGTCCATTTGATTTTAACAAAGATAAATCACGACAATTCAGCCTTTAATAATTTAAACCATTTTCTGGTACCTAAAGCATGTCCATGACTGGACCTTTGCTTTAGTAAAACTTGGACCGTCACCAATAAGTGTCCATGTTCCTGGACTGTCTCATTGGGTGTCCATTTGATTTTAACAAAGATAAATTACGACAACTCAGCCTTTAATAATTTAAACCGTTTTCTGGGACCTAAAGCATGTCCATGACTGGACCTTTGCTTTAGTAAATCTTGGACCATCACCAATAAGTGTCCATTGCTCCTGGACCGTCTCATTGGGTGTCCATTTGATTTTAACAAAGATAAATTACGACGACTCAGCCTTTAATAATTTAAACCGTTTTCTGGGACCTAAAGCATGTCCATGACTGGACCTTTGCTTTAGTAAATCTTGGACCATCACCAATAAGTGTCCATTGCTCCTGGACCGTCTCATTGGGTGTCCATTTGATTTTAACAAAGATAAATCACGGCATAAACAATTAAACTGCTATTGCTAATTGTGCCCAACTTTAGGCTCCGCCTTATAACCGATCTTTTAAAAGAGAATATATCAAATCCTTACATAAAACTTTTCCAGTTTATTTAAAAACATTCGTAATTACTTACAGTATTTTTTCCTCGTCGCCAATATACAATACGTTGCTTTGTTTTGTACAATGTACACGGTTTCACTTATTACACAATGTCACTAACACACTTCACTTTGCACGGTACACACCTAACGGTTATACGTGTTAACAGAGATGTTGTCTGCTCGCCGGTTACAATGCAACTGCCCGATGTTCCCAAAGCGGCGGGTATTTATACTCTAGTAGCGATGACTCATTAGACGATTGTCTATACACTACATTAAGTAAACTAGTTTTTGTCATTAGTCATTAGTCTTGCTACCTAGCACAATACACGTATGTACCTAAATTACGGTGTTTTATTGGATCTAACAATTCTCATTATTTAATTTAAATCTACATTATACAATAGTTCAAATTATAACAAAATTTATAAAAAATCTATTTTTTTGGTTTGCTAGACATTTTTTAAAACTATATTGTCTACTTAAATATATAATCTAATTGATAGAATCAGGCGTTACTTTGCGGAAATCCATTATAATAAAAAATAAAAATATAAATTTCTTTGCAACTTTCCGCTAAACATATAAAATGATGTGTCTTACCTGGATTGAAGCGCACCTCCCGCCCTCCCTCAATTGCATACACTAACTCCGTCACCACTACTCTCAACACCACTATTCCAGGCAAGACACACCATCGACGATAATACGACACGTGTTTCGCCTCTACACGAGGCATCCTCAGGTAATATAGACTCTACGGCGGCTGACCGCTAAGTGTAAAAGTAACGTGGCATTCAAAACAAACAATTCGCTTAGGAATATTTGTAACAATAAAGATAAGTTAAATATTAGTCAAAAATCGGGTGTTTATAAACTTGTTTGTGACGAATGCCACGCCGTTTACGTGGGTCAGACTGGTCGCAATTTCGGGACGCGCTATAAAGAACATATGGCCGCGTACAGAAATTGCAATCCTGATAAATCCCATTTTGCTAAACATCTCTTGGACACTGGACACAACCTAGCTAGCGACCATTCCTTTGAAGTATTACATACCTGTAATAAGGGGCTGCGACTGTGTGTGCTGGAGCAGTTGGAGATTTTAAAAAGTAATAATGGTAATTATACACTGCTGAATGAACAAACAAATGTTTCTAATTCACCTTTGTTAAACATCTTTAAGGCCAATCTTTAATAATAATTTTAAGATTAATAATAATAAATAATTATAATAATATCAATAAAACAATAATAATAATTAGTAGCAGATTTGTTATCGCACGGCGCTGTCACTCAAAACAATAATAATAATAGTATTTAAAAATAATCATAACAATAATAATAACTGTTGGCAGGTTTGTTATCGCACGACGCGGTCACTCGCTACTTTGGTAGGGAGCGATTGTGTCAGCGTGTATAAATAGCAACTGTTTCGACTCGCCGCTCACTTAGCGGTCAGCCGCCGTAGAGTCTATATTACCTGAGGATGCCTCGTGTAGAGGCGAAACACGTGTCGTATTATCGTCGATGGTGTGTCTTGCCTGGAATAGTGGTGTTGAGAGTAGTGGTGACGGAGTTAGTGTATGCAATTGAGGGAGGGCGGGAGGTGCGCTTCAATCCAGGTAAGACACATCATTTTATATGTTTAGCGGAAAGTTGCAAAGAAATTTATATTTTTATTTTTAATATATAATCTAACCAACAACAAGTTACGCACCCCTGCTATTCCTAATAACCCTGCATTGGTTTTATTTAAATCTGGTATCGCTTCTCGTTGGCCTTACTTTAGGAAGGATATACCATTATTACCAAGACTAGCAGGCAGATTGGCAAATGCATTGTAATTAAGTAGCATATCATGGACTGTTGTTACCTGGAGCCAATAATGTTGCTTGTCACTCCCTTCCTCATTATTGCAAGTCCATGTATATTTAAAAATAATGTAAGGTAATTTTATACTTATCCCTAAACGAAAAGTATTCATTAAGAAACTATTTTTCAGAATTTTTGCGTTTTAGTAGCTGGAGACGTCAGCAACACGTGAGCCACCGTTTCTTCTTCTCCCATGTATGACCTACACAAGGTGCTATCAGTAACACATATGGTGAACAAATGTTTGTTAAGAGCCATGTCCTGTGATAGCACTTGTTACTATCCTGATCTGTGGCTTGTTCAGTCTCATTAGAACCTTGGTTAGATGACTGATTATTTCAGGCAGGGCCTCTCTAACTTGTCTACAGTCTACTAAATTTTTCGAAAGCTGAGTGTGTAAATTATTGAAGTATATATGTACCAGTGAACAAACATAGCCAAAGGGGATTGGTATTATATGTTCCGGCCCTCTGCCACCCCCTTTACTAGAAACCCTAGTCATGGACCCCTGTTTTGTCTGCTACACCACTTGTGCAATGTATACAATACAATGCAATGTAATAATTACATTTAATATTTGTTATGTTATTAAAAACTTACTTTGTGAAGTAGAGGATGCCCTTTTTTACTGCTGTCCATAGACCATTTCACTGCATTTGTTAAGTATGTTTCTCGTTCTGGAATTCCAGAGTTCATAAGCTCAAATAACTCTGCTACTTTCTTGATCCATTCTTCACAAGGCTTCGTTTCTGATTTTGTTAGAACATCTATAAGTAAAATTGCTAAATCTGCACCACTACCTTGTTGGTCGCGTTGTAATAGTAACTTTGATCCTTTATACAACAAATTAAGTAGATCTTCATACTTTTTTTGACTTAAATATCTGTAAATTATACGATTTGCTTATTACAACTGAATCTAATCTAACCGCAATTTATCAAAGTTTACTTTTTTTCTACTTTTACCTGAAATACAATGTTCTATACATTTGATGTGCTTCATAGTATTGGCCTGAATTAACTGATGCCTCTAACTTATCTAAAACTCTATTAACACCTCGTTCTCCTCGTGTAGCCATAATTGTTTCTCTAGAATATTAGGTTTTTAGTAACATTACATTTGCTAATTTACGCATTCACCACAATCTGTCCCACATGAAATGTCATCTTTCAATTTCACGTCATTCCATTGGTAACTTGGTTATGGCATTTTTGACAAATAATTTGTGATATTGATAATCGATTTTCAATAATCGATTAATCGATATTAAAATGGTTGACCAGTTGAGAAAAAATATAATAAAAAAATAGTCGCCTTATAATAAACAAAATGGATACCAAATCTGATATTTTATTACATCATAATAATTAATAAAAGCCAATTACTTATTTTAAACTGGTTAGCAAAATATCCTTGTCCAAAAACCAGTTAGCAGCAAGAATTTATTTAAATATAAAAAATGCATAACAATTAATTCTATATAATCATCTAATTCCTAAAGAAACAGCTTTGTAGCGAACATTTCATCTATTATCATATTTCATATTTCAATAATAACACGCATCTTTAACGTTTTATAAAGTGTTATTGTGAAGTATAAATAATATTTAATACTTTGCATCTACTCATGTAACGAAACAAAATTATTTCTTTATATATGAAATAAAGTTTTATATTTCACAGTCTTATAGCGATTTACATTTCGACAAGCATAGTAGTGAGTTTAGTTACAGGGCAGTTGACAGTAAACGGTTAAGTGGACAGTAGCGTTCAAATGTCTTTGTGGCGAGTTAAGTTAAATAAAATACAATTTTTTATTTTGAGGGTCGAACGCGAACACCTTGATATGTCCTGTCAACTTATGCACTGGACTAAACTCGCTCGTTCACACGAGTGGCGAGTTTAGATACGGGTGGCAAGAGACGTGCGAGAGGGCAACACTTCTCACTTAACTCGCCGAAAAATAGACCGGCCGGCTATCATGTGTAACTTAACTGTTAACTTGCTATTTAACTCGCTAACTGTCGTTCAAACGAGTTTTTCTACTTAACTCACCGGGTTTGCAGGTTAACTGGCTACTGTACTTGTCAAAGTGTAAATCGGTCTTTAGGCCAGTCCAATTTATTCGGATTATAGATAAAAAAGGCGTATTTATCGATAAAATGATTTATGCCATTACTGATTACGAAAATAATCGAGTACTATATCACTACAGACACAGATAAAATAAATCAGAGACAATCTTGAGTCCTCAGAGTAAGTACATGCTTTGAGTGAATTATGGAGGTTAGAGAGGAGGAGAACGATCGCTACGTGCTAAAGCATAGCCCGCCTGTCCCTGAACTGCCGTCGGTAACTAGTATCTGCGAAGTTAGCTGTTTATGTGTTCAAGTAGATGAAGTTAGTTGAATAATGTACAAATTTTCTTCACGGCATTGATGAGAAAACAATCGTGTTCCGTAATTTTTTAATTTTTGACAAAAAGAAACATTAAAAAATGGTGAAATAATTTGTGCGGATGTGCAAGTGGTTTAGCATCTGATCGGAAAAATAGACTGAAAATGACTTTTATTCAGACAACTTAGCGATCGCAGTGTCTCACTTATTTTGTCCATATTTCTGGGACACTATTTTCTACAGCGATAGTTCTCCTTTCTAACCTCCATGGAGTGAATCCTCAAATAAGTTTAAAATTCTTGTAGTTGAACCATAGACTTAGTAAAAGAATTATTTACGTAATTTACGTCAGAATATGTTGGCAATGCAAAAGATAAAGAGCAAAGTACGCGAGAGATGGGCTAGACCATTCACGTACACGCTATTAGCCTGTATCAGCCTGGCGTCATTCGTGAACGAAACAAATCGCGCTTGTATTCGCAAAATCTCAGGTTTTATAGTGAAAATTAGTCTTTGATAGACGTTATTAATTATAAATAAGTGCGTGGTATCTAAATATAACTCACCTTAGAAAGCAATTCTACATTATTACATGTTAAGTAGGTACGATGAAAATTTTTAGCATTATTATATTTAGAAAATTTTTTATTTAGAAAATTTATATTTATATTTAGAAAATTTTTATCTAAATGCTGTGTATTAGAGCATTTACAAACAATGTGTACTTAAATGGATAAAAAAACTATCACTTTATTTTTTTTCTTTATTTTTATTTAAATAAAATACAAGAAATGCTACTCACATTACTAATATTTTCTGTAACCACTCCTTGTAAGCTTAAAATGCTTGTGATAGTAGTGGTTAATGAAAGTAGTTGAATGGCGGATTCTAACCCACGACTTAGAGTTCGCACTTAGCACCCTGCCATTAGGCTACTGTTGTTGTTTTTACATTTTATAATAATTATCATCTGAATTCAAAGCAATTAAATTGAAAATAATTAAAAATACGTGAAATTCTGGTAATTTTTTAACTTTTGTAGATATTGACTTTATCGATAATATCTTATCGAAATGTCCTTAACACGCAAAGGTACGCCTTGGAAGCAGCCTTATTCAATTTAAAGATATTTTTTTAATTTCAAGGTTCCGTAGCTAAATACTCTTTTAATCGTATTGAAAAAATATTTTTAATAGAAGTAGGACGACAAACGAGCACACAATCCGCCTGATGGTAAGTGGATGCTGTGGCAGATTTTCATAAAATACTGATTGTTCGACAAAATGATTGAAAATATCAAATCGAGATGAATGGATTCCAAAAAGAAAATATTCAACTATATGCATCAAGTACTTTGCAGAAAAAGGTTTTTTCATATAGGTGCTCATCGTTTAGTGGCGGCGTAAGAACATTCACTAACCCATTTCATCCCGTGGTAGTCGTAAGAGGCGACAGAAGGAAACAAATCAGGAGAAGGGCAGCAGTGGCATCTTAATAACGACTAAAATAAAAATAAACTACGATTGCTTACAGGCCTGCCAAGCGTGGCAATTATGGCAAATACCCCTCCTATGATCTATGTTCTATGGAGGAGATCTATGTTCAGCAGTGGACTTTAATTGGCTGTAACGGTAACATGGAGGTGCATTAAGGAAAAAATGTAAGCTATTATTGGAAAAAAGAATAGTACCGCTAGGTTTTTTGCTGGTTCTTCCCAGGACAGAGGTTTTTTCTCGAACCAGTAGTAAATGAAAAAAGTGACTTTCAATAAGTTTGTTATAATCTATATTGAATAAAAAAGTTTCTGTTTCTGTAACACATCTATCCATAAACACTTTATTAAAATTACATATTGAAATTTATTTTATTATTAGAATAAAGTAGGTAGCAAAACTGCAAAATATCTTTAAGGAGAGCACACAACACTTTTACAATAAATTAGTTCTCTTTGAAGAATTCTAAAAAATTTGCATAATAGTCTTTGTTTAATACCCTTTTAGTACACGTTTATTTATCGAAGTTTGGTTTTAGTTATTAACATTTAATTTATATATATATATATATATATATATATATATATATATATATATATAGCGAATTCATATTAACAGTTTTTGCGGTTTGTATATAAACTAAGTGGTAAGGACCCTATTTCTCTCTGGGATGTCGTCTGGGTAGGTATCACCCTCTTACCTGGTACCGGTATAAACAAAGGCTCTAAGGCATTCCGTCTGAGTTATGGAGTGTAGAGGTAAGGAGTACAAACTCTGTATAAAAAAGCTTTAAATTAGGGTGGCGCCACTGTAGCTACAGTTTAAATTTTAAAGAACTTTTTATATTTTTTATTGCACAGACTTTCGCCATAATTCTTTTTACGAATTGATTACATTAATGAATAGATCATTAAAAGAAAGGGGTATGAAAGTAAACACAAGTAAGAAGAAAGTTATGGTTTTTGAAAGAGCAGAAAGTAAAACGATATGTGAAATAAGAATAGAAGGGAGTTGATCGAGCAAGTAGATGAGTTTGTATATTTAGCAAGGATGGGAGATATGATGAATTCACAATGCTGTATTAGTCTCTACTTTAACGTATGGTAGTGAAAGTTGGGTGTGGCAGAAGAAGCACGAGAGTAGAATAAACGCAGTAGAAATGCGGTCGTTAAGGAGTATGTTAAGGCTGAATCTGAATGACAGGGTGAGAAATTGTGTGATAAGAGAAGAGTGTGGTTTGCAAGATGATGTGACCAGGATTAAAAAAAGAATGCTTCGGTTTCGGTCATATGGAAAGAACGAATGAGGAGAGAGTGACAAAGCAAATTTATGTTGCAGAAGTGAACGGCAGAGTTGGAAAGGCACGTACTAGGCGAAAGTTTATTGATCAAATTGGCAATATATTGAAAACGGGCCAAAATAGAAGTACCCTTAACCGACGAGCATGTGTGCGTAGATATATGGATGTGGAGGAGGCGAGAGAGGTGTGTCAGGATCGTGCCAAATGGAAGTCTGTAGTCTCTGTCTACCCCTCTGGGTGACTGGCGTGAGTGGTTATGTATGTTATATTTATGCATAAAAGCTTTTTTGGGAACCGGCCAGCTTATTCTGGAGGCTGGAATTCGTCAAGTCGGCGTGCGAGACGAATTTTTTCTTAAAATTCGAAATTTAAAAATTAAAAACAGCACGTAGACGCAATTCAGACTGAAAATCGATCTTTATTTCTTCAACAGGGCGTTGTCGCCTATCGTAAAGAAAAAGAACATACACTTCTTCGCCAAGTCTTCCGATAAGGTCATCGTGGAGTACGGAATAGAAAATCTTTTGAAGGACTTAAAGTAGGTTGTCTACCCGATAACCCAGTTGTAACTTGCTGTTTTTAAGGTGTTCGAGAGCCATTCTAATCTCGCCCATAATGACATCCATGATATTATCGGAGTAGTATCGGATGAGACCTTTCTATTGCATCGTTACCCACGCTTGCGTGTGATATCTGTATTGCTCCTCTCGAACTCACTCTCTCTCGAACTAACTTGTACAGTTAGCTCTATGTTAACGTTAATAACAAAAAGAAAGAAGAATACAAATAAATGTTCAATCATAATTCTGTTTAAGAGTTTGTGATATTAAAATAAAAGCTGTGTAACAATATAGGCGACAGAGGGAAATTAGACAAAAGTTGGGCAGTAGCATCTCATATATGGTTGTATTTGCCAAACTACCTGTCAAAAGTAGAAAGTATGGCAATGATATTAAACATATTTAAAAAACTATTAAAATGAAACTATTAAAATATTTCACATATTTTTGGTATTTCCTAAGGTAAAATTGACGAACTATGGATACATTAAGATACCTGGGCCAGACTCCTTTAAAATATCTCTTATAACCCCTCGAATGTCGTGGCCATTTTGGCCAATATGGCGCATCTGTCAAGCACTTACTGAAGTACTTCCAGACTACTTCCCGCAGTTCATTAAAATGACTATTTCCAAGTCATTTTGTATGAAAGGTATATTAAATCATATATCAATAGAAACTTTATTAAATAAGCTATCAGATTATGTATAACTTGAATACAGGTTTACTTCGAAAGCGATACTAATTTGAAAGTGAAAATAAGAAAAGTGTTTTTTTCCCAATGGTAGATTTATGCAGATATTCAGTCAGTGTAAATCAGATTTTCTATTTTTACGATAGTCTTTTATAGTTTTTTTTACAATAAGGGCAACAAACGAGCACACAGTCACGTGATGGTAAGTGGAAGCTGCGACTCATAGACATCTACATCTATTCTCGATTAAGAATCAAAATGCAGATGCGTTGCATGCGATTCAGGTGGCTCTCGACACTCACCATACGAAACATTGCTATTTTACGCTAGTATTCTGTGCGAGCGTGGTCCTTCCCCGCTCGAGCTGACTCGTTCGTGCAACATCCATACGTGGGACATTCAATAAGTTTTGAGATATACAAAAAGTATTCTAGATACTATTAATATTTATTTTACATCTTTTCAAACTATTCTTCATCATGATGCATGCTCTATACAAAGTTCCATTCGCCTAAATCAACTCTGAAAACTCTTTTGCCAGTCTTGATCTGACAGGTCGGAAACCGCTCCTTTATAGGCAGCCACGGCTTATTCGGCGCTTGAAAACTACTTGCCTTTTAGTTTTTCTTTGACTCTTAGGAAGAAAAAGAAATCACAAGAAGCTAAGTCAGGCTGTAGGATGGGTGACTTAGAGTTTCAACACCAGATTCCACAAAATATGCTTTTTTTCTATAGGAGGTATGTGAAAGGTCTTATCGTGATGCAGCATGATTCCACGAAGCCCGGTCTTTGGTCTTCTCTCCCGCAAAGTTTGAAAAGCTTTGGGTAATGCAACTGTACTATACCATTCAGAGTTGACTGACCTACAATTTTCCAGCATTGACGTCACCAAATGTCCGCTACGCGAAAAAAAACTAGCCATCATTTTTTGCCGAGGTTGCGAGGTCTTTGCATTTTTCTCGGTAACTGTCCTTCTGAGTAGATCCATACCGATGCATTTTATTTCCGGATCATATTGATAGATCCATGTCTCGTTAAAGTAAAGTAAAGTAAAGTTACAGCCTATATACGTCCCACTGCTGGGCTCAGGCCTCCCCTCATTTCTGAGAGGGTTTAGGGCTAGGAAGTGTCCGCCGCGCTGCCCAAATGCGTGTTGACGAACTTCACATGTCTTCGAAATATTTTTTTTTCTTATTCCTCAGACATGCAGGTTTCCTCACGATGTTTTCCTTCACCGCCGAGCACGTGGTAAATCAGCACTTAAAATTGCAATTAACAATTTTATTGGTGCCGGCGGGGATCGAACCCGGGTTACTCGCGTTCTGTTATATTTACAGCGAGCGTTAACCACTGAGCTACCACGGCTCTTCCACTATCTCGTTACCAGTATCGATTTCCGAAACACGCCTAGATGCCCCGTTTTCAAAACGTAGACGCATGTCATGGCACTAATCCACACGAGTCCGTTTTTCGCTTTCGGAGAGCAAACGACAACAAAGCTTCCTCACTCCAAAATGTTGATGTAGGATGGTATGAATGCTCTCCGAACTATTGCCTACAATCATTTCGATGTCCGTATATGTGATTCGTGGGTCTTCTCACACCAACATTTTAGTAGTCCATACATTTTCTGCCGTTACTGCTGTTTGCGGGCCCCGGTTCTTTGGTCATCTTTAAGGTTAATTTTACCCCTTTTGAATTCAGCAAACCACCTAAAAATTGTTGCGCGTGATGAAGCTGAGTCCCCTAATGCTGATTGTAACCGTTGTAAACCTAATTATTCGGTTAAACCAAATTTAAAATATTAATAGATCATAGCGCGCAAATGTTCACGGTTAAGATCCATCGTTTTAATTGAAAAGTGCGGAAAGCTTTGCAGTAAAATTAATAGCACTTTGATTTTTTTTTAAATATTGAGCAATTGGCTTATGGAGTTCTATTTTTAAATAAATTTGATTTTTAGAAACATATAACACAGGTGCGTTTTTAAATTTCAAAACTTATTGAGTGACCCATGTAAATATAACTGCAGCATCGTTCTACTAAGATCAGAGTCACTTTGCAAGGAGTGAAATAAGCAATTTAATTGAATTTAACCATGTAAGTGTGTAATTTCAAATTTTTATGAAGTTAGAGTCATAAGCTAGTGTTAAGAGATAATCTCAAGTGTAACTGGTGTAACTTCAAATCGCGGGCTCAAACTTCATAAAAACAAAAATGAGATGTTTAAAAATTGGCCTGGTCTAAATAAGATATTTTCTGGGAGCGTGGTCTTTCGAACCGTCGATTCGACCCATTTTTGCTACAGCCATAATATTATAGTTGCAGTATGGTTCTACCACGTATAACACTTTTAAATTAACGCCTAAGGTAGGTTGCTTATTTAATATTAGGTATTAATTAAATCACTGACGAAGCGCTTTTCGTTAGAATAGAAAAATATCATTAACTGGCCGATATTGGCTGGGAAAAGGAAGCAATTCAAAGTCGCCCAAACCGCACGAAAACGAAGAATTTAAAGTAAAGTTGATCCGTAAACCACGTTGCATGATTTATTATTTTTCGACAGCACATGCAATGTTTGGGCGTTTGATAACCTTGAACAGCTCTATCAAACAGCTGACCGTTCGGAAAACACGAAGTACCCAACACTCGCCACTATTAAAATCTGACTTATTAATGGTTATAGGTACTTAATAACGTTAGCGGGATATTTGGAATATATGCGAAAGATAGTAAGAATAATCTAGTCAGAATAGTAGCCTTTATAATATTTGTTCCCAAGTCTGAAATTTTCTTAAATTTCTTGACATTTATAAAGTGCTTTATATAAAGGCCAAAATATGTTGACTTTTGTTATGAGCAGCCTTTGGACAATGCGGTGCATCAAGGTTACGTATCATCAGTTTATGCGAAAGCATGCCCGTTAACTTTAAGGACTTGAGAAAATCTACTAAGTAGGTAATTTTCTCCCTCGACTGTATCGCTGTGGCTTGTCAACCACAGTAAACAAATAAGAACTAACTTGGCTGGCTGAAAGTGGCCGCTTCTAGTAGGCTTGCTGAGCCTACTCCGGATGCGTGTTGGTGGACTGTGGCGGAAGGTCATTTGCATACGGTCACCTAAAGGTAATTGATTACGACCGCTCTAAGCATCTGCATCACCAGATGAATTGCACGTGTGTTGTCAGCATTTAACTACCTATGTACCTGAAAGTGCCTATGCGAATATCGGAAATAAATAATTTGGTATAGCTCGATGTATTATCTAAAACAATTTTTTCCGCCTTTCTACCTCTTCTACTTCGCTGTGCTTCACTTATCCGCTTCTATGTTGTATTTCTAGTTATTGGTATGTTTTGAGAGACCAAAAATTTACAAAAAGGTAAATCTAAATATTTACTTAGGTACTCAAGTGACCTAATACAAAAATAACAAATATTTCAACATCACGAACAATATAGCGAATTAAAAATTACTTTATTTTATTCTTTACCTAGCATCACTGCCTACTAATTCCAGGTTTATTAAACCTTTAAAAAATAAAACGTTAGCTGTCACGTCGCGTCTGCAACATAGATTGATTTTCATTCGACTTCTTTGAAAGTTCGAATGCGCTCATGCGTCATGGTTATATTTATCATCATCATCATTATCATTACAGCCCTTCACAAGCAAAGATTTAAATAGTTAGATACGCCTTCACGATGAAAACTGTGGCATTATTTTTGGAGACGCGCGCACACTAATGAAATAGTGTCATCTCTTATTATCTTACAGAAATTGAGTATACTACTTTCTCTGTCGCACAAATGAACACTGATTGCGAATGAGTGAGCTCACTCATTTGAGAATGGAAATATTTCGGAGTTGTCATAGTATGGTAAGTGCGCATCTAACTATATAAATCTTTGTTCATAAGTCCACTGCTGAACATAGGCCTCCCCCAAGGAATGCCACAAAGCACAGTGCTGAGCAATTTGCATCCAGCAACTTACCGCATGTCTTCAAAATCAATTATAGTTTTTTTTGTTCAGAAATTATCAGCTGGAGCTGGTAGCTCAGTCTAAAAGTATGCAGTGTTTCGCCGCATGCTTCGGCAAGCACGTATAGCCAATGGATTAGAGCACGAGGGGAACGGAGCATTGAATTCATTAGACGTGACCTCTCCAACTTCACGTTTAGTTTCAGTATGCCTCTCACCATTCAGTGATCGCTGCCAGTTTTCATCCTTGCCATCACTGAGACACTAAACGGTTGTCGTCTGGTCGTTATATTGAAGTCAATCTCATCTTTTGTCAAACCGTCGGCGCTCGAGCAGGTCCACGTTACGTGGGGTCGCTTTTGGAAGAGGGAGTTCATCATAAAGAGTCCCTCTTTCTCCATTAAATTTGCCAGCTGCTGGCCCCTTGGGTTTCGTTGCCCTATTCCGAATTTCCCTACTTTCCGCTTACCGCGCTCTCTTGTGCCTAGTTTTGCGTTGAAATTTCCCATTAACACGGTGTAGTGGGTTTTGGAGGAATGCATGGCTCTAGAAATATCCTCATACATTTCCTACACCCCTTCATCGCGATGTGCCAAGGTTGTTACGTAAACCTGTATGACCTTTAGCGGATACCATTTGGTGATTCTGAGTATATGGTACGCAACCCTCGTCGATACACTTCCAATCTTTACCTTTGTAAAGATTGCGAGTGTGTCGACGTTGTAACAAGAGACTTGTAGACGATAAATCCGACACCTTCTTGGAACAGACTTTCGCCCTCCCAACGGTAGAACAAGTTGCCGGATTCGAGGATTACGTATCCTCCCCCTCTCTTCGAACCTCAGATAATCCTATAATATTCCAGTGCAACTAGTCTATCTTCTCTTCCAGCTCCGGATCTTCTCGTCAGTACTCAGGCTGCGTGCGCTATATGTTGCCAGGTCGAGTCGTCTTAGGTGGCAACTGAACCTCCACCGGAGATCCTAAGCACCCCCTGCCCCGCCGTTACCAAGGTCACCAACGTAGCGAAGAATAGCTGGGCTCCCGGGGACTGGGGGCTGCTTATTTGTGTCGTCGCTCATAGGGGCTTATTGCTATAGTTGCCACGCTTGGCGAGCTGATTGGCAACCGCAGTTTTTTTATTGGTTTTTGCTGCTATCACAAAGATGCCTCTGTCCATCTTCTGCCTCAATTTCCCCCCTTTTTATAGAATAAGGGTGACAAACGAGCGCACAGTTCACTTGATAGTAAGTGGATGCTGTGGCCCATAGACATCTACACTTATCTTCGAATAAGGATCAAAACGTAGACGCGTTGTCACCCCTGAGGACTAAGATGGAATAAAAGGGTCTCCGGATCTCTACATTCACTATACGAAACACAGCAGTATTAAGCTTCTATTTTACGCTGGTATTCTGTGAGAGCGTGGTCCTTCCCAGGTCGAGCCGACCCATTCGTGCTACAACCATAATATATCTGCAGCGTGGTTCTACCACGTTAAAACCATACCTCTGTTATATGACATCTGAGTCAGATATTTTTAAGGGAGATGAAAATGCCATGATTAAAAGAATCTTCGATGGAAAAACTTGAAATTTATCACTACAGATGAAGGCAAAAATATGTGTGGTAAAAATAAAGGTGGTTGCACTTGTTTCAACGGCTGCAGAAAATGATGGTGGTGCAAAACCATTAGTCTTGTATTGTATCATTAATCAACAATCCTTGTGTGAAGTTGAAGAAAAAGAAGAAGAGAAGTGAAATGTCTGAAGTTCCAAAACCAATCATATCGGTTATTAACTTCATCAGATGAACTGGTCTAATTTACCGACAATTCCGCGAGTTTATTGAAGAAATTGGAGAAAATTACTTATCATATCATACTGCCGTACGCTGGCTTAGTTGCGGAAAAGTCCTTTTTTAACTTCGAGCAGAGATTGAATTTTTTGAATGCCAAGGAGAAAATTAGCTTCTCCCTGATTTATACACTAATATCAAATTCTTCAGGCAGATAATAATACTATTTCAATCACAATAACGAAAAAATATTTCACACATTTTAAAACATGTCAAATATTCACGTACACCTCAGAGACTGAATTTACCGCCGACTTTGCAATCAAAACTTTGGGTGATTTAAAGATAAATTTTGATACTCGTTTCTCAGTCTTTGATGTCATTGCGAACTGAATTACGTTTTTTTCAAAATCCTTTTGATTCTGATATTGAAAACCTGGCTTCGAAAGTATAAATGGAAATTATTGATTTACCGTGCAGTTAATTGATTAAGAATAAATATCAAAATTCATCTTTCTTGGAATTTCATAAGATTCTTCAACTGGTACAATTTGATAATTGGCATACATTTGCTCGTGGGTTCTTTTCTATTTTTGGTACTACTTGTGTGAGAAAACGTTTTCCAATATGAAGGACACCAAGCATGTTTACGGATCTAAATTAACCGATGAGCATCTTAAATCTCTTTTAATAATTGATACAAGTAAAATTTATCCACAACTACAAACTATTGTCGGTGGAAAATCACAGTTACATAAATCTCATTAGTGTTTATGTTTTTTTGTGATTAATTAAGTTTTCTGCGTCGTTATTTCTGTGGTTAAGTTTTACCTTGCAAGTAAAGAAAACTGCGTAATTATTATTCTGTTTTTTTTCTTCAACTAATCACAGCAATAGTAACAATAATAAGACATTGGTTGTCCCGGGATTAAGTCTATAGTGTCTGTAGTAGTCTGGTCTTATGCTGTCGAGGGCCGGATTTTACTGGCTAGTTTGAAGACCCCATGGTCTCAACCATCTTGGAACCTATTCAAATACACAAAAAAATCATCAAAATCGGTCTGACTGTTCTTGAGTTTTAGCGAGACTAACGGACGGCAATTGACTCTTATATATAGAGATTTTTTGATTATATTAAATTGGCATATGAATATTTACTTTATTATTAAATGTACCTCAAATTTAGGTATTAATTCCGCTCTCCATTTTAAGATATTTCATTTTGTTTTATTAAGATAAATTTTATTTGTAACATGTTATGATGTTAGGTCCTTTCTTGCTTTCGAAATTGCTGTTGTCTTTTTCTTCTTTGATCTTGTATTCAAAGTGGAATTCCAAATCCTTATTATTCACATATTAAAGCTCTGACATTACCTTTTGAAAATAAGTTACACATTTGTTTCCGCGTTGTTTGTGTTTTATTTTATTATAGTCATGCGAGTATGGAAAAATTAAACATATAGGTAAGTACATAAAGTACTTATAATATGTCGCTCCAATACTTTATCAAAGATCATTGGCAATACTTCACACAAAACACACACACACACACACACACACACACACACACACACACACACACACACACACACACACACACACACACACACAAATAATATTAGGTCTTTATCTATGAAATTGAGTGGTGAGAGGTCGCGCGTTGTTGTGCAGGAGCAGCGGGGACGAGCGATTGACCAAAGCTGGTTAGAGATGTGTGGGCTTCTCCATCATTGAGTTCAGTTATATTCACAATACACATCTGTAGTAATGCTCATCCCGTTTGGTAAGAAGCTCTGACGAATCACACTGGCGCTAGACCAACGAACCATGAACCTCACTTTTCTAGGGGTAAGTTTTCGTTTAGGGCATTGTTTAGGTGTTGAACCAGGCACCTTGCTAAGCGCTTGCGAACAGAATCCAGTTTTCATCGCAGGTAACAATGCGGTTCTAAATTCCTTCGTTTGTATGCCTGTTGAGCAGTCCAAGGAACGTCTCGATTCGTTTGTGGGGCACCAATTTGTCAAGCTTTTTTACCTTACTGATTTGACGCAAATGAACTGATATTGTTTGGATGCTAACGTCGAAATCTACTGCAAATTCAGCCACAGATTGGGTATCATCAGCTTCCACAATAGTCTTTAATTCGTCATTGTCGACCCAAGTTTTCAGACGACCACAGGGTTCATTTTTCAGGTCGAAATTTCCAGAACGGAAGCGGGACAGGTGGTGCATTCGTTTGTAATATACACTCCGTAAACGTCGTGTGTCGTTTGTCGTTGCTGCCACGACGGTACTCATATTCCATAATTACTCGAATTTTTGACGTATCCCTGACGACGGAAAAGATTCAAATGCGATGGAAACATAACGTTTATCAATAAACAAATGACTAGCTTTGAAGGATAATTTAAAAAAAATAATTTGAAATTTGAATTGAAATGGCCAGTACTGCAGAACGGCAATTATACAGGTAAAGACCTGATATACTGTGTCGAAAACATGTATGCCGGAAACGTTGTGTAAAATATCTCATTCGATTTGCAACCGCAATTTAATATCGAAATTAAGTGGAAAAGTGAAAAGTAATCATGCGGGCGTAAATACATTTTATACTTGCTTGATATAAATTTCGTTTATGGATTTCAAATATTGCGGGACTCGTTGCAAACATTTACTTCGGGTAAATACCTATTGGCATCTTGAGTGATGCCAACAGGTATGATACCCAAGGTACCCAAGATGCCATGTTAATTCAAATGTTAAACGAGAGGACAAGGTACGCAATTTTAGAAGAGAAAGTAAACTTGCCTTTACAATTTCTTTTTATTTGAACCAATTCTTAGTCGAGCACACTAAGGATTGGTTTTGTCTAGAACTGATCCTTAAGAATGAAAAAATCGTTATCCTCATCACAGCCTATCAATAGCCCGCTGCTGAACATAAGCTTCATCCACAGATTGCCTCAAAGGGGGAATATTTGCCCTAGTTATCATGCAGTTTTTTATTCCTTTGAGTTATTACCGTTTTGTTAAAGATGATACGGCAAAATCTATTTTGCCAAACAATTAATTCCTAAAATACTTCGTTTAAAATATTTGAATATCTTAATATTATATATATTAAATAATTACGTGTCACGTTGTTTGTCCGCGATGGGATCCTAAACTACTTAAACGATTTTGATCAAATTTGTACATCGTGTGCAGTTTTGTCCAACTTGAGAGATAGGATAGTTTTTTTGCCCATTAGTGACTCACATTTTATTTTTTGCAAATTTAAGGATTTCTAATAGGACAAGACAAAGTGTCGCCGAAAAGGGCAGAACAACGTCTGTCTGGCTAGCTAGTGTTGTATAGAAAAGTAAATAGGGGCAAATTCTTCTGCGTTCAAAAATTTATGCATTAATGAAATCACATTACTCTTAAGTTTATACGAGTACATGGAATAAAACTAATTTTACAGATTTATTGCGATTAATTTGACTTATTTTTTAATTCCTGACGTTTTTTACAGTGTCCTTGGTCACGAGGTACTGAGCTGTTACTTCCTGACGTCATAACCCGGGTTAACCCGGGTCACCTTCAGCTTTTGGATATTAATTATTATTGGTTCACATCTAGCAAAACATTTTCACTTATTCAGATTGCTAACTGAATCTAAAAACTTTGCACCAACGTGCTCATACTCACTGCGTTAGACAGATAATAATAATAATAATAATCTTTATTGCATCTTTAAGATAAAGTACACTCGATAACAACAGTATAACAAAATGGATTGATAAACACAGCATGGATAATAGTATAAAAAGACTGAGGGGTAGATTGGGGTCAGTTGTCGGGGCGGGTGTGTCATTACGAAAAGTATATTTATTTATACGTGGTAGAGTCATGCTGCAGTTATATTAGTAGCATAGTTGTAGCATGAATGGGTCAGCTCGACCGGGGAAGGACCACGCTCTCACAGAATGCCAGCGTAAAATAGTAGCTTAAGGGGAAATATAATGTCAAATGGCTTAGCAAGATCCTTCGTTATGACGAAAATATTGCAGCATTAATTTTGAAATAAATATATGGTAAAGTTGAGGATTAATGTTAGTGATTATGTTAGACGAAAACACGATTTCGTAAAATTTTCTCGATAGAAAAAAAATCCAAAGTTACCTCCAAAATAAACAATAAACCGCTGTTATTCATAAAATACTTTAAATAAGATCATGAAACTTTGCATACTAACTAAACTAACTATAAAGCAGTGCTTATGTTATTTACTTTTTTTAAAATACCATTATTTTCACTGTAAAAAGAAATTACCTAAACTATCGGCGTCTTGAACTTGATTCCTGTCGTTCCGTTAGTACCGCTTAGGCTTTTGAAGGGAGAAGTTGTGTCGCTTACGATCAGAATATACATTACGCAACAGTACGACGTAAAATTAAAATGGGAAATAACCGTGATAAAAATAAGAAGCGGCTGGCTTGGCTTTAAGAAACAGGCATAAATATGATAAACCTAATGAAATAAGTGTCTAACGACCTTTCTACTTACAGTATTAGTGATTACAAATATTTCGGTACATAGCATACGACGCGCGGGGAAGTGGGGGCGAAATTAGAATTTGAGCTGACTTGCTCTAACCTCTTAATGCTGCTGTGTTTCGTATGGTAAGTGTAGAGAACCGGAGACCCTTTTTACTAGAATCGAGGTGTTCCATGTTAGTCCTTACGGGTGACAACGCATCTGTATTTTGATTTGCAATCGAGGATAGATGTAGATGTCTATGGGCCGCAGCAACCACTTACCATTAGATGGATTGTGTGCTCGTTTGTCACCGTATCCTATTAAAAAATATACTGCTGAACGACTGTCAGTTCATTCGATTGTTAGTTAGGAAGGAGATTGATTTCGAGAAGAATTTAGTACTTACCACCCAGTGGCGCTTTAACGCAATTTTTCTAAATTATTTTAAAAATGTTCTGATATCCTTAACATGTAAGCTGTAAGCATCTTGAGTAAAATGGATGTTTAATGAAGTGCGAAAAAGTGACAATGTTAATGTCATTCAACTAAAGAAAGAGATCATGATTATGTAGGAAATACTCAAAACTAAGTATAATAGAAAATGATGGTTCATAGTCATTTATAACAATTATGATTTAGAATTATCATTATTATTTTACATTTAAAACCCAACTTTTCATTGAAATTTATAATTCTATCGATTAATATGTTAATTTATGTAGATGTGTTTTAAGTTATATTATCTAAGATAACAGGAATGTACTTTAATTACAGAATAAGTTAACATACAGTATACCTTGTTCCATTATATATTCTTAAGAAAACATAATCCATATGTTGACTAGTGTAGTTTACGTACTGAAATATCTAACATAAGTCAACTCTATATAACTTAAAGTTTAATCGAATTGACGCTACTTACGTCATCCTCCCCTCTCATTCGTTAGCATAACTGAGCAGTTGGGAATAATATGTTTAATCAAGCGTTGCTGAGCATAAATGTAACACGATGTGACATATGTTACCCACATACTTAGAGTAAGAAAAAGTTGACATCAAGTTTGCTAAACTAAATTGTCAAGGTTAGGTAGGATGTGCATGCGTGCGTAATTTGCGTGTACTACACAAATCGGCGAAGTTTAGAGTGCTTTAACTCTTATTTCATTAGGTTTTATATTTAGCCTATGTACGTAAAATTATTTTATTGGTTTTGAAGTCGGTTTTTACTTTTTAGGTTTTTTTTGCTATCAAAAACAACCTACTCGTATAAAGGGTTGTTTTTAAGCACCTCTTTAGCAACTTGTGGCTTTAAAAAGTACTTTGGATCAAAATATAAATGGCAATATGATAAACTATTAAACAGCTTGCAAAAATATATTTGGTTACTTTTAAGTACGTCTTTGTATCTCCTAACGTCATCGTTATAAAGTCATCGTGCCTAGTGACATCGACATACGTTACTTCCGAGATTGTATCAAAGGATTAATTGAAAGAAGAAAATACAGCTCATCAGCCTCATCATCAATATTAGAATCACCACGTTTGTAAAAGATCCAGAGAATGTTGTTGAAATTAATAAAGACGAAGTATTAGAGGGACGTAAAACTATGGATATCAATTATTGATTTTCTGAGATCTCAAAAAAGAAAAAGCATGAACACACTGAATGACAAAATATTTTTCATAGCGGGTTGGTTTTTGAGTGCAGAAAGTGCAAGAAAAGGAAACTGTACACGGTGAAGCCTCACAAATTATAACGTGCATAAATACTACTATCATCGAAGGAATTAGTATGCACAGGAAACGGATATCCTCAAATAAATGAAATTTGTGGTGTTAAGAATATGTTAAATATGAATTCTTCGATTTTCACAAATATAGAGCAAGTTTTAGCACCAATAGTTGAAGAATGCGCCTTAGAAGAAATTATCCCAGCTGGCAAAGAAGAAAAAGACTATATATAGATATAGACTATAGTTCGTGCCAAATCGATTGAGAAAACGGAGATATGAGCCGAGTGTTAAAAGGCGTAACTTACAAAATCTCAATTTAGATGTGATAACAATATTTAAATATTGATATTATTCACACTTCTAGGTCAGCACATACGTTTTGTTTTTTTGTTTCTTAAATAACGTCTGTGGTTCCTATAAACATCGTAAAATCTTACGGTACATCGACAAAAATGTGTTATATTTTATATTTCAATTTATAGTAAGTAACGCAATAATTCATTTAGTAACAGTTTCAGATTAAAAAATATTTGAAGGAATATAATCTCCATATTGAGCTTTTGCAAATTCATCCCTTTAAAATAAACAAAATGCGCGTTACGTCAGTTCGTTCTAAAAGAAACGTGACAATAGCAGCCAGAGATGATTCACTTTTTTTTGGTTGGCCCGCAAGCACCGAATAAAAATAAAGTACTTATATAATACTACATGGATGACCGAGCTTTCCTCAATATTTTTTGGAAATCGTGTATTTTGGAAATTATATTTAGATACAAATTACATACTGATGAAACATGAATACCTAATATTTTTTGATCTTATCGACATAATAGAAAAAACTGAACTGGTTATTTGAATAAAAAATCATGAGTGCAATTAGTTTAATTTAAATTTTCGTATTTTAAAAAAAATACTTAAAAAGGGTTCGAAATAATAGATTTTCTCACAAAAGAAGGTAACTTGAAAAATAAAAGGAAAAAAATGTCGAACCGAAGACAGGACGCCAACCAGGGCACTACGATTTCGCGACGGCCCGATATGCACTTGAGCTATTACGATCATTAATACAGTATCAAAATTTACCTTCTTATATTTTAGAAGTTTTTCACTGTCTGAAAACACGGACGAAACGACATTTTCTAAAAATGAATCCTAGCTATATCGATGTATTGCCCCCGAAACCCTCTGGACACTAAATTTTATGAAAATCGTTAGAGCCGTTTCCAAGATCGCGATTTTATATATATATATATATATATATATATATATATATATATATATATATATATATATATATCCATATATACATATATATGTACAAGAATTGCTCGTTAAAAGGTATAGGATTGACAGTAAAGTCTTATCTTTTGAATAAGTACATAATTATTCGGTGTCGTTATCACTCGAATCTTTATATGTGTTATAAATTTATGCTTTTTATTGTTAAATGAATAAAGTACTTTATAACAATATATGATTTTTCTTCTACAGCGATCTTTTAGACAACTTTTTAATAATAGTTAATAAATATATATTATATCAATCATTGCAAAAAAAAATCATTATAAACAAAGAAAGTACTACGTATAAAAAGTGCCTATATATTTATTGAAGGTTTGTAGCCCTTGGTTAAACGACTGAATGGTCAATGTCCGTTTTTCTCAATCAATTTGGCACGAACTATGGCTGTTTCAAAAGGAGACGTTGATGAAACTGACTATCCTTAGTCATACATATATTATACAGTGATTGCAGATGGATCTTGGGCAAAGAGATCATATAAAAATTAATTTAGTTCTTCATCCGGTGCAGGTTGTATAGTTGGACTGAGCACTAAAAAAGTTTTATTCCTGGGCGTTAGTAATTCGTATTTAGTATATGAGTAGTATTAGTAAGAATAGTGTCCTCCTCATACAGGCATAATTGATAGAATTCACTCAGAAATTCCTATCCTACAAGCCAAATACGATAGGATTCCTAAACAATTTGTTTTCGATAAGAAATACAAGATACAATTAAATGAACAGCCAGCCGGAAGGATTAAGCCCAAAAGAGCTTAGAATTTTCACCGATGGTTCTAAAACAAATGAAGGTGTAGGTTCTGGAGCTTTCTCTGAAGACCTCAATATTCACATATGCACACCGCTGGGTACCTATAACACGGTCTTTCAGGCGGAATGTATGGATATCATTCAAGCGGCCATAGCAATAGATGCTAGGAAGGTTAATGACATCCTCATCAGAATACTGCCCGACAGTAGGGCGGTACTACAAGCTCTGAGTTGCAATGGGGTGAACTCGGGACTAATATATGAATGCCATCAACGATTAAATGAGGTATGTAAAAACAACAATGTGACTCTGCAATGGATAAAGGGACACAGTGGATCCAGAGGCAACGATGCAGCGGACGAACTGGCGAGAAGAAGATCGGCTCTGGCCACTATAGGGCCGGAACCAATCATACCAATCCCCTTTTGGAATGTTCGTTCAATGGTACGTAGACACTTCACTAATCAACACGCTCAGCTTTGGAAAAATCTAGTAGACTGTAGACAAGCTAGGGAGGCCCTACCTGTAATAAACAGTCACTTAACCATAGTTCTAATGAGACTGAACAAGCCGCAGATCAGGATAGTAACAAGTGCTATCACAGGACACGGCACCTTTAACAAACATTTATTTACTATAGGTGTTACAGATAGTCCCCTGTGCAGGGCATGTGTGGGGGAGGAAGAAACGGCGGCCCACGTGCTACTGAAATGTCCGGAGGTCGCTATGTACAGGGCTAAACATCTCGGCACGCCGGGATCACTCCCCGAAGTTGCATGCAACATCAAGGGACTGTTGAGCTTCTTCGGGGAGATCTCATGGCTCGAATAATCACATTATTCCTGCCCACACGCAAAATACGCGCATAGACGTGGAGTTGCGGAAAACAGCCTGTCGCAAACTAAACTAAACTAAAAACTAGTAATTCGTACTGTTGCTCGTGCGCTTGAAGTGTAAAATTAAATATAGATATGCCTGAGCATAGGTACTTTAAAAACTGGTGTGACAGCGCTAATGTAAGCCGACATTATAGCAGAAGGGTTTGCGAGGAGTATGGAAATACATGGAATGAAATATGAAAAATTTATAGAGTATGGTGACTCTAGTATAATGAAGAAATTAACGCTAAAAAGCCGTACGGGCTTGATTTCATGGTACAAAAAATTGAGTGCAAAAATCACATTCTCCACAATTTTTGCAACAAATTAAAAACTCTAGGTGAAAACACAAACAACAACAAAGGTTTTGTACCAGTTGAACTAAGAAAAAAGGTTGAAGCAAATGTTTTATGTGAGAACATACTTTTATCAACATTCAGTTTACTTTAATTAAATCTCGGAATCAGAATTTAGCAAAATAGTGTCAAGTTCCTTAATTTCCTATTTCGAATATTATAGTGCGTTTCATATTTTGCAATATGCAATAATCTCATTTTTTAGAAAAATGTAGCAGCTTTTTCTTTTTTTATGATAACAATCTACTTTCAACCCATTACTACTTTTATCAAATATAGAAAAGAACCGGTGCATACATAATTTTTCAAACAAATTTATTAAGAATTGATATGAAATCTTTAGACGCCATTTTCTCAAAATAATTTCCGTGTGTTTGACATTGTATTGTTTATCAGCGTCCAATTCATGATTAAAACTGTTATGTTGTTTAAGATATTCATGTCTGGTTATTAGAATTGCATAGTGATGTTTTAAGATTTAGGACTCTAAGATATAGCTTGTAAAATTATGATATTTTGTTGAATATTTAATGTTAAATGTTTAATGTAATGTTAATGTTTTAAATATTATTGTAATGTGCCTAAGTTGTATTTTATGTGAAACATAATTGTGTAATATTTAAGCGTTACTAGTGTTCTTTTTCGTTAAAAAATGGATGCATGAAGCTAATAATCTGAAAAGAAAACATAGTAACTGTTCAAATAATAAAAAAGTTATTTCTACTTAGGGAGCTTATTATAAAAAGTTTTATTATATTATAAGTAAAAAAGTTTGAAAATATTTATAATATTCTTAATAAAACTACCAAAGCATTAAGAACAGGCAAGTTATAATCGCTTTTCTACCCTTGTTACCTCACTGCCTCTGCTAAAAGTGTTGGTTATCTAACAGAAAAACCTATGTTTAGTACTGGACTATTAACAAGCTGATGATTTAATAGACACAGATCTTTTAAAGATAAGTTTTGATTAATTTGGAAATAATTAATAATGTATTTAAAACAAAAACAGGTGAGACACATTCTTTGTTATCAACATTGAGATATGAAATATTCCCGACATGCGATTTGCGCTAAAAATTTCTATGAGACATAATTAAAATTTAAAAATGAAAATATACGAACGAGCCGCATCTGCACGAATATGAAAAGATTCAGCGACGTGAACGCAATGCATATGCATACGATAATGAACGGTTTCGTATAATAGGATGTCACATGTTCTAGTTTTGCAATGAACGTTGGCAACTGTAAACAAATCACTGAGTAAATTTTAATAATTAAATATTTCTGAATATTAATGTACAGAAAATTAAAAAATAATGTTTTTTTTTATATTTTACCTTTTTTAAATAAGGTGAGATGGGGTAAGACTATTACCGGGGCAAGACAATCACTATTTAGTATCTCGATAAGTATAGCTTCCTTACGAAATTCTCTTAGTCGGTAATAATAGTTCATACGTATAATTTGCCGGCTCAAAACATAGATGTTGCTACTGTAAGTTAATATAACTGAAAAATGTATTTGAAAAATAAAAGAAAATTGAACAATTTATCGAAGTTGGACGGTTAATGGATATTTAAAATTTTAATGAAAATTTAGCAAAAATGAAAGTTCGACGTAACTAGCATCCTTAAAATATGGGTTTTTACTAATTATATCAATTTATCGTAAACGTGGTAGAGCCAGGCTGCAGCTATTATGTTTGTAGTATGAATGGGTCGGCTCAACCGGGGAAGGGCCACTCTTTCACAGAATACCAGCGTAAAATAGCAGCTTAATGCTGCTATGTTTTGTATGGTGAGTGTAGAGAACCGGAGACCCATTTTACTGGAATTGAGGCATTCCATCTTAGTCCTCAAGGGTGACAACGCATCTGCATTTTGATTCTTAATCCAGGTTAAATGTAGATGTCCATGAGCCACAGCATCCAGTTACCATCAGGTGGACTGTGTACTCGTTTGTCACCCTTTGCCTATAAAAAAAACAAACGATAATCTAAAATATTTAACGATACGAAAACGTTATAGGAGTTGTAAGCTTCGGAAAGACTATCAGTTTGTCAGAGGCAAGAGCAAGACAAACATATGTTATGCCCTGGCTACACGCTCCGTCTTGCCTTTGAGCATGCCTGCACAAACCGGTTTGCACAGGTAAGCACGTGCGTGTGGACGGTAAGACGGTGGCTCGCGCAGGCGACCTGCGTAATCGTTGACGTGCTGAAGATTGGACTGCGCGGGCTTGGTTTGCACGGTTTTGCCTGCGAGCCTACTTGAGCGTGTAGCCGGTTATTCAAGCCGCGCTTCAGTCCGTGTAAATTTTTGTTGACGACACATGTTGTTATAAAATCTTAAAAATGAGAAATGTACGTAATTATTCCAGGGATTTTTAACTGAATTCGTAGAATTGTACAAATCGTTGCCGGCGTTGTGGAAAATTAAAAGTAAGGAATATTCCGAAGGGAACAAAAAAAATGAAGCTTATCATTTATTAATTGAAAAACTAACTTTCTTATTTCTTGCTTTTTTATAAGTAAACAATAATATAAGGCTCCGTTTAAAAAAAAACTCTTCTGGCCACATCGTGACGTGACTAGCTCTCAAAACACTTTGAGGTTTGCACAGTCCAGTTTACACAAACTTACCTGCACGAGCCATTGTACAGTCATGACTGCTCAGGCCTGGACTGTGCAGGCACGACGGAGCGTGTAGCCGGGGTATTAGTCTTACTCCAAGTTAGAAGTAACGAACATTTTATTGGTGGATAATTTTACTTCAGACTACTATGAAAAAAATCTGTTTTAATTGACGCAAAAAATATAAGTTTAAGTACAGTACGCGTGCGATCTTAATTAATACAGAACGAGTTAAAACGCTTTAATTAAAGTGCAAATTGTTATTTATCCAAATTAAAATCAATTTAAATCTTAGTTGTAATTGTTATTTAACAATATCATTATAATTATGCTAAGCTATAACTATTCATTCGTTTTGTAATCTTACCTCCCTTCCCTTATCCTTTTTTTTGCGGTCGGGCAGCATGTCGTCTTCCATAGATCCGTCATCTGAGTATTAATCACCCTTTCTATCCATATATTATCTTACAATATTTATCCAATGTTCATGTTGACATTAACGGTCCTTAGAAATGCTTTTGTTCTGCAGTATGCTTGTTTAATACTACTTGAGAACGCTGCAGTCTCTCCCTCGGGAGGTTTCTTTAGTCGCATTTCACGATACCCACGAGAAGATATGTGGTGGTATTACGAAGATTTCATATAACAATATTAATCTGGGCGTAATGCAAGTGGGATAGGGGTTGTAACGTATAGTCTCCATAAAATACACAAATAAAATTGGGTTGAAATTGAATTTATATTACTGATAAGAAAATTAATAGAATAAACAATTTTTTAAGTGCAATGCAGTAAAGAGTTGGCATTATATTGTATACTTTACATATACAAAAGAAAAAATATTTTCTACTCTCGATTTTGATTGTACTCGTATGTTAGTGTGGTCCCTTATTTATATTTATATAAATAACTCAAAAGGGAAAACTTTAAAGTTATACATAAGATGAAAAATAAAAGTTAGTACTGTTCACATTTACGATTTTTCTTCAGAAACTGCATAAAGTACGTTACGTTAAAGTAAAAACATTACTGTTAGTCTTATTACAAGTGGCTCTAGAAGACTAACAGTTTTTCTTGTTTTATATTTTTTGCAGTATTACCGTTTTGAAAACACTGACGCAAATTCTTTTATATATAAAAGTTTATTTTATTGTTATGTCTGTATGATTTATACCTCAAAAGTAGACCAAACAACTTCATAAAAACAGATTTTTTTCTGTCTGGTAGGATACTATGAAAGTCTGCCCCTCACCTACCTCACCTTATCATCATTATCATCATTACAGCCCTTCACAAGTCCACTGTTCACAAAGGCCTCCCCCAAGGTATGCCACAAAGCACGGTCCTGAGCCACCTGCATCCATCGACTTCCTTCATGTCTTACCAGGTCGTCACTCCATCCAGTGGGGGGTCGCCATACACTTCGCCTACCGGTACGAGGCTGCCACTCGAGAACATTTTTTCCCCAACGGTAGTCTGATCTTCGAGCTATATGGCCGGCCCATTGCCACTTCAGCTTACTAATCCGTTGGGCTATGTCGCTCACTCTGGCTCTACTGCGGATATCCTCATTTCTAAGTTTATCATTCATCATCAGAGAAACTCTGAGCATAGCCCTCTCCATAGCTCGCTGAGCGACTTTGAGCGTCCTCATACGACCAACAGTGAAGGACCACGTCTCGGTTCCGTAGGTCATCACTGGCAACACGCACTGGTTGTACAGCTTAGTTTTCAGGTTTTGAGGTATACCTGACGAGAAGATGTGTCGTACTTTCCCGAACGCTGCCGAGCCGAGTTGAATCCGTCGATTGACCTCTCGGTCGAAGTTGGACTTACGTAGTCGGACTATTTGTCCCAGGTAAACGTACTCGTCAACAACTTCGAGCTTAGTGCTCCCAACAACGACTGGCATAGGTGTGTCACCTTATACCATCTGTTAATATATTACATAATATACATTATGTATTATATCACTTACATTTTAAATGATTAACAATTTTTTACCATTTTATGAGCAGTTTGTGACCCCCTTTGCTATAAAATGCTGCACGAAAACTAATAAACTTAAAGGTGCATAGAAGATAGTACTCGTAAAAGATTTCTTATAAAAACAGCAGTATTTTTTAACAAAATTCTTTACGATACGCTGTTGCGTCACGATTCAGTTGATGGCGATAGTATCTCAAAGCGTCGAAGCAGATAAAAAGGTTAACGTGCAATTCGTAACTAATAATTCACAAACCTAGACGCATAATATACTAAATCGCATAACTTTTACGTATCAACATACACTTGAAACTATTATTTAAACGATAATAGCAAGAATTCGCCGGCGGTCAAGTTCAAGGCAAAACTCAAACGCTTAAATAAGTGTTCCAATTTCAAATTCAACTGCCACATTCTTTTTCAACTTACTAGCTAGACAAGGTCACATCAGCAGAGATGCGTTCAAATATTTTTTTTTGCACACCCCAAAAGGAAAACACTAAGAATATTATTACTCAAGTTGCTAGGCTAATAATCAAATGATAATGCCCATATTTTTAGATGGACGAAGAAAATCGAAAGTAAAAGACATTTATATTCTTTCTCCTAAATTTAAATGTTAAATTGAATAAAACTAATTTTATGAACTTTATTGCATTTACTTCAATTATTTTTATTATCCAGGCATTTCGGGTGTTTTATAAGACGCATGGTCTCGGGGGACTGAGGTTGACGTTCTAAAATCATAGTTAACCCGGGCTTCTTTCAGCTTTTGGGTATTAATTTTTGGACCGATCTACGTAGAACACGCTTATGGTATCTTGAAGTCTTGCAGTGGTAAGACTGAATTAAGATTTAATTTTATAAATTATAGGATCCCAAGTAGGTAGTAGCATTTAGCTTTCTCCTCTTTTGAAAGTTGGATGTTTTTTATTTTCAATAGCCTCGCCAATCATCCTTGGCAGAAATCGGTGTTCTTTAACGAGGATTTGTGGATTATGAAATCTGATGTAATGGCGGGGACGATATAAAAGACGTTCACAGACTGCAGACCTTATGACGCGCAGTGTTCAAGATCGCCTTCGCCATATATCAGTCATCAGGACGTCAATTACCTTAGTACCCCGTTGCCTAAGTTGCTGTAAAGTATCCGGAACGTTGAGAATCAAAAATAATTAAAATTAATAGAGAAAAAAATTCGTTAAATTAGTTATATTTATGACGTTGTATTCGTGTAAATATAAGAAATCTTTAAATGTTTCATAGAGATACTTTATTATTTAGAAGGAATTAATCTTTTAATTCTTTCTGTCGGCATCATAAAAATACAGGACGTTTTTATTTTCAAATATGGAATCAAAAATCGATCGCAATTGATTTACAGATACGGCAAGAAATTTTTAAAAATCTTTGAATACAAAATTACTTCCAAAAATTAAATAAAGTAAAAACATATTATACGAATCAAAATTTCTAATCTACAATATTTAAAATGTTTTCCCTCTGTGTGAAATAGCCGTGGGACACCTATATATTACAGTAAAAACGTATATATTGACACAAAAATAAACCAAAAACCTTATTTGTGTAAAAGAACATTTGAGTAAAACGGCAGCACTGTAATGCATGTGTAATTAAACTTCATCTTTTAATTACGGAAAAGTCGCATGGAAAACACGTACAACATTGCCACACTCATCAAGTAATTACATTCTTTCTGATGTGTAAAGCTATAATTATATTACTAAAAAAATAGCAAACGCTTTAAGTAAAAAAAAACTTGAAACATAAATAAAGTTAAATAAGCTTTGTGACGATGAATTGTTAAAATTTTTTTCTTCATTATCCTATAAGAACTCACTACAGGACATGGACTTCACCAATTGTAAGGAGATTTTTCCATATTTGCTACATTGGGGAGACGAATCGGGGTTTGCATGTGGTATCTCGCATGTTTGACGTTGCGTCCCGTCGTCAGTATCGTTTTAGGTTATAAATAAACAAGATGGGTATACCACTATCAAGTGGATGCATGAGATCTTTCTGGAATTTTCCACAGTATTTTTACGATTTTGCGACACTCATGCAACAAATTGGGACGAAAAAAAATCACTAATAATATTGCTAATCATTAAGGCTCTCAGAAATGCAAGGCGGCCTATTTTGCTTTGAAATATTACTAACATCATTTTTAAACTGGTATTCTTGATAAGTGAATTTATTTGTTTGTATGATAACTAGCAGCTTTAAAAATTTGAAGCTCGAAAATGCAAATGAAAAAACCGAGAACAGATAACTGCACTTTTAAGCCAATTGGCTGCTTGCCAAACGAAGTGGTCACGATGAGGTTTGAGGTAGTTTAATCAGTTAGTTGATGTTGCGAAGTCTACAAAGTATAAATTACTAAATTTAGAAGTATATTAAAGTAATATCAGTTTTTTTTAATTAACTTTTATCTTCATTTTCGATATTTTTATGTAAGAGAGGGAGCAGTTGCAGGAGCGCGGAGCGCTGCTGGAGCGCGAAAATAATGGATACCTTTAAACTCATAAGTGGGAACACTTATTGTGACAGACGGGAAACTACGGAACCCTACACTGAGCGTGGCCCGACACGCTCTTGGCCGATTTTGTTTATCCCTACAATGTCTTGTCAATCATAATTAAATTGCTTACAATAATAAGTACACACATAAACATCTTCATCGTACTTAAGATCAGTTCTTTAACCACGGCCTACTATTCATACTTTTAGAAAGTTTCGTTTTATGACGTTTTAAGAAATGGAGTAAGCAAACCTAAGTACCGTACATATAAAACGTCCATTCAAAATATGCAGTCTTAACAAAGAGAGTAAAAACACAACAAAGTGCTTAGCCTTAAAATGAACACAAAAGCATCTTGACTTTTCAGGTAAACTGTATTTATTTTGTAAAAGTTGTTTTTTATTTAGAGTCATTAATCACTTGACTCAGGTCATGCATTTATTTATTAAGACATTTAGTAGACTTAGAAAATAAAAAGTAATTCCTAACAGATCCTTGGGAATATAAGTAAATTAATTTAGAAAGATAGTTAATTTATTTAAATACCGTTTCAGGGCACCGGTAAGTATAGTATTTTCTATAAAAGCGGTATCAGAAATGGTCGGTAGAAGTGGCCGTGTGTTCAAGACACACATATTGTGGAAGGCCCTAAAAACCATGGAAGTTACGTTAATTGCTTTTCATAATTTCTTTGGCCTATGATGTTGCGTATGTGGACTATGAGAAAGTCTTTGATTCCGTCGAAATTTGGGTCAGTCAGTACAGTCCCTTCAGCGGTGCCAAGTAGACAGACGGTATATCGAAGTGCTGAAGTAAATGTACAGCAGGACTACGATGGCTATCCGAATACAGAACTAGAGTACGAAACCTATCCAACTGCATAGAGGTATAAGACAGGGTGACGTTATATCCCCGAAACTTCTCACCGCTGTTGGAAGACGTTATCTAGCTACTGGACTGGCAAGCATACGGTATTAACATCATTGTCAGCTTCATGGAGTAGCGGCTTAGCATAGAATTGTAGCGTTAAGAGTCGCGGTTTTGAATGAAAAAAAATGAAAAATACTTTATTTAACAGTTAGCACCTTTACACATAATTTAGCAGCGGTTCTCACACTAGGCACGTAGACCTGTATCGTGAGAGCCATATACACATATTAACAAAAAACAGAGATTTGTGCACGGCTGACTTTACAAAGCTTTACCTTTAAACATCGACTCCAATTTATTTATGGTCTATAAATATAAACACATACTTAAACATATATACACAACATACATACATACATTCACATACATATACATACAACATATATATATATATATATATATATATATATATATATATATATATATATATATATTGCACATATACATACATACACACACGTAAATATTATAATTTGTTAATATTGCAGTAATTTCAATACTGCTATAATATGACAATGTTTGAAACAGCTTTTCTGTTTGCTCATAACTAAGCGTAAGCAGCCAATTTCGTATTTTTATTCTAGCTGTGTTCATCGAGCAATCTCTTATGTCACATGCCTTCATAACTTTATTATAAATTAATGTTTCAATGAATGGACTAAATAGTTTTGCGAAAGCTGTGCGAATGCTTGGTAATGACATTTGAAACACACGTTTTTCATCAGCTCACTGTATTTATTTGACCTTAATATTTTTCTATGAGCACATGTAGCCACACATAAGACAAATAGCTGCCGAACTGTTAGTACTTTAATATCTCTGTACAGTTTAGCTGTTGGTTACCTGTATTTCTTGTTAAGCATAACTTTCAGGACCGAACGTTGAGCTCTCTCAATTTTTATCATGACTCTTTTGGAAGCGCTTCCCCAGCAAGAAATACAATACGTTAGCAGAGACTGACATAGGGCATAATAGATAGACATTAATGTGCTCAGGGGTGCAGAGTCTCTCAGCCGTCTCATGATGTAAACTATGTTACGAATTCTCGCTGCCAATGCCGATATATGCGCCTTGAAGTTAAGTTTATGATCAATTAAAATACCACTCTCCGAATTTTTTCACAACTACACAAATTATTTTCGGTCGTGCAAATATGCAATCTTATGTGTTTGTCAGTAGGTGGTATTGACGAACGGGTCTTATGAAAGCAAATATAATTAGTTTTCTCGACATTAAGAGTTAACAGGTTTGAGTTTAACCAATGAGAAACCCGAGAAACACCACGTTTCGCCACAGAAATGGTCCATCCCATCTTTTTCCACTGTATAAAAGGACCGTATCATCAGCATAACATATTATTTGATGAACTGAATGTTTTGAGTTGAACTGATGTATATCGTTCATGTATATGATGAAGAGAGTAGGACCGAGAATACTTCCCTGAGGTACACCATAGTTAACATGTTGCATTTCACTTATATATGTGCCCACTCTCACGCACTGTTTCCGTTTCTGCAAATAGCTTTTAAACCAATCTAAAACTAATCCTCTGATTCCTACGTTTTCAAGCTTTTGACATAGTAAAGGAACGGAAACAGTATCGAAAGCCTTGGCTAAGTCCAGGAACACGCCAATAAAGCACTCGTTTTTGTCAAGGCAAGAAGATATATGTGAAACTAAGGTGGTTATAGCGTCCTCGGTGCATTTTCTTTTTCTAAATCTAAACTGTCTTGAAGAGAGCAGATTAAATGCTTCTAAGTAATGCATTAGTCTTTTATTTACCAATTTCTCAAGGAGTTTGGAAAACACACTCAGCAGAGAAATGGGTCGATAATTATCTGGAGAGTTTTTTAGGCCCTTTTTATATACAGGATACACCATTGCAGTCTTCCAAATTTCTGGAAATACACCGGTAGAGATACTCAAGTTGTATATTATTGTAAGTGGCTCAGTGATAAATTTCTTAATATGCTTAATCAGAGTATTACTTAGTCCATCAATTCCTGGCGCTTTGTCATTTTTAAGATTCGTTATTAGGTTTTCTATTTCGTAAGCGTCAATAGGTTGCATATAAAACGAGTGTGTTATATTTCTAATTTTACTATTTTGCACTAGACTTTCTTCAGTATTTTTACTTTCAATAAGAATTTTGTGTGCTAAATTTTGTCCAACTGTGGAAAAATAAGTATTACAAATATTCAATGATTCTTTTTTGCTTATAGATCCTTGAATATTTAATAGCTCAGTTGGTTCTTTGTTTGATGTAGTAATGTTGCATATATCCTTTATTGCTTTCCATAGTTTATTGGGCTGTCCCTAGCTTTCTTGCAATTGACACTTCTCATATTCCCTTTTTAACCTAAATAGAAGTTCATTACAGAAATTACGGTATTTCTTATACATGAGGAGTAAAGTTTCATCATTTGGATTCTTCCTTGATTTCATATGTAGTTTATCTTTGTGTTTTATACTCCGTATTAAGCCTGGAGTAATCCAAGGTTTTGTATTGTATTTAGAACGGCTCACAATTATGCGTTTGGTATGCTTATCTATTATTTTTGATAGGTTATCAGTAAATATAGCAACCGCCTGGTTTACGTCTGTTTGATTTTGTAATTCCGACCAATCTATTACCGCTAATTCATTACTTATCGCATCAAAATCAATCTTAACTTTTTCTCTTAATCGGGGTTTAGATAAGTTTACATTCAGTGATAAGCCAGCTATTGTCATACTGTGATCTGTTATATCCGAAATGCATACAGTACCAACTGTTTTTCCAATCGTTTTAACAAATATATGATCAATACATGATTCAAATCTTGTAGGTTTAGAAATAGCAGGCAATAGTCCGTATTCTGCCGCAAGACAGACATAACTTACAGTATCATTGTCCCTTTTAAAATATTAATATTAATATCTCCTGTCAATACTAAATGAGGTTTATTTTTGTAGTGATCCAAATGTGATTTCAGATCTATTAGGAAACTTTCCGTGCTTCTAAATAAAGGTGAGCGATATATACAGAAAATGGTTATTGTATCAGGTATTTATATTATTAAACCGTCTGCTTCGTTAAAGACTGGCTCTGTAACATTTGAGTTCCATGCGTCTTTAATTTACGCTACTACACCACTATTTTGATTGATTATTTTATGAGTTCTGTACGATATGTATCCTGGAAGTACCGGGATAATAGAAGATTTTGCAATACGACATTCCGTTAAAACAATTACATCCAAGTCAAAAGCCATACGTTTTAATGCAATCGTAAAGTATGTAAAGTTTTTTGATATGCTCCTGATATTAAAATTCAGTATTTTAAACGTATAATCATTAGTTATTATTGAAGCACATTGTTCGAGTTGGCTAATATGACATGTTATATTTATTGTATCTAGATTATCTTGTAAATTATCTAGCATTTACTTAAGTTCACTTAGTTATAAATATAAAAAAATAAGTATATAAAAGTAGATTATTAATGTAATGACAAAATATTTAGTGAAACTAAAAATATTAAAATGTGCAAAGACAAAATTTGAAGATTTGCATGAACATGAAATTAAATAGACATAACTTATTATCAAAATATACGACCAAAAATAGGAGCATACAATTATGTATGTATATTGACAGGAAACACCCACTTTGATACAATTAAGATCACTATTGTGGTAGTATTTAAGCCCAAAAATATATATGGATAAATAACAAATAACTATACGAGTATAAAAAATATATGAAAATAAGAAAAAGCGCACCAGGTCCATAAACTTTTTAAATTTGTACATTATCAGTGTTACTAGATTGCGAAGTGGTAGTACTACTTGAGAAAATACGAAACATATCATCGTGAGAAGCTGGTTTCCCCTCTCTACGACGTACGTAAATGTTACCGCGGTTTGTCCAGCAGTAACTAAAGCCACATTCTTTAGACATCTTCCGTGCCTCTCGAAATAACTGCCAATTTTCACTAGTAAGTCGTTCGTTAAAATATATTTATAAGACGGTCCCTTAACATCTAAATCAATGCTAGTTATGTTGCGTCTCTGCCTAGAGGCTTTAATAATTTCGTCCCTTTTTGATCGACGCAACAGACGAACGACGACAGGTCGTGAGAATTTGCTTTCAGAGTCGTGGTCTGATTGTTTTACCAAAAATGCACGTTGCGGTCCAACACGCGCCACCCAATCAATATTTAGATCAGCCAAATCTATTCCAATCTTGCAGGATGCTACCAAGACAGTGTGAGTTAGATTTTCATTTTTGTTTTCAATTATTTCTAATTCGTTTGATAATTGTTTCTGAGCCATCATATTAAGATTTTTTTTAATATGACTTACTGCATCTTTTAGTGGGTGGATATCGGCCTGTTGTTGTTCAACAGAAGTTAGGCGAGTGTTCGTTGATGCCATGGTGTTACCGAGTTCATCTAAACGCTCGTGACAGCGACTTAATGATGTCATTGCTTCGTCGAGTTTATACTTAAGCGATGAGATTTCGTGAGTTAATAGCTTAATTTCAGTTATCAATTCACTGATTTCTAAGTTAGACAGCTCAGTCGAAGTCTTTGGGTTCGATTTATTACGCACAGTGACATTTTGTGAGTGGCCGGAAGTACGTACTGGCGTTGAGCTGTTGTCACCAGTCTTTTTTTCTTGTGCGAAACAAGCGGGGCATGTTCAAGATTGCTTATTTACTGCATTGTACATAATGTACAATATATTTTGTCACATTCCGATTTACTGCACCGAAAATAAGTTTTGCTTTTTATATCATTTAAGCACCCTTCGCACCGCATTATGGTACTATGCACAAAGCGTCCTCTCAGAGACAATTACGTACAAGACAGACAAGTTTTCGCTTCTGTATTGTTTACTCTAGCTAAGCAGATCAAGCAACGTAAGTAGTGACTCACCGTGCCGTCCGCACGCAGAGATAGTTCTTATGCGTTGCACTTAACCGCTGTGGTTCCCTGCAGTAACTTTTCGCCGACAGGGCACTCCTGCGGCGCGTGATCTTGTTTGTTTACAATACTTTTGTAATTATCTTCTATGTTTCACACTTTTTAACGATAAATATATCTTATTTTCTTCACGTTTATAATACTATAAATACTGTATAATTTTAAAGTGACGAAAGAATCAAATTAATTATAAAAACAATATATTTAACGAGGAGTTTTAACAATAACAAAGTAAGCAGTCAGCCGATTTGGCAAAGAATGATGAATGATGAATCCCGCACGGAACATGTTTTGTATTGCGTGCAAATAGTTGTTTCGGGTCTGGCTGTTTGTCCTTGTGAATATGAATATGAATATCCTAGTGTGAAGGTCACCTTTTAAGGAAAAAATGAATGGCGAGTACCTTCGATTTGCCGTCGATATATTACTTATGGCAGAATTACCGGAAGACCTAGGCACTATGATCAACGACCTCAATAGTGCCGAAAAACATATGCTGGTAGTTATTGGAAGCACTGCGTTCGAAGGTGTTGACGAGTATGTTTACCGGGGAGATGTCAATCGACGGATTCAACTCAGCTGGGCAGCGATGGTGACATATCTTCTCGTAAGGTACTCCTCAAAGATTGGAAACAAGATTGTACATACAACCTTTCCTTATAGACTTTTGAGGACTTTCCCCCCATTTTCCTTGTCAGGTAAGACGCACCAGGAACACAAGGTGCGCCTTCCTTCACGGCCTCTAACTCCACCTGCGTAACGGACTCTCCGAGTCCGATACGCGGACGCCATGGGGTCGGGAAAAATGAGCACTCGGAAGTATCCATTTTTCTGACCTCAGTGATGGATCTGGTCTCTGGCTCAGCCGCCAACCAAGTTTCGGCCGCGAAGAGTAGGGAGAGCGGTGCCTCGCAATACCCTTGATTCACTCAGGTGTTCGATTCGATTTGTTTGGAGGTCGATTGAACGTGGCTACTGTGTTCGATAGTTGGGTCTTTTGTGAATCCTGCTAACAGAGGAAATAAATCTCCTCCGTTAGTTTTTTCGTTTTGGCTTCAAGGCTGTTCAGCTGTGATAGCAGTTTTTCGTTCTCCTTTTCAAGCATTTTAATGATTTAGCTCGTCGTGGTATTTCGCGCAAGTTCTTCGGCCGCCATTTTTTAATGGCTTTATATTACGCACAGCAAGCCTTATACACTTTACGAAATTGCCTTTAAGGCTGTGTAAAAACGAAAAATTTTAAATGTAAATGGCGCCACAGTATTAGATCGAAGCGAAACCGGGGCGGGTTGCTAGCATAAAATAATATTGAATGTTTATAATATAATATTTTATAATTCATGTTTTTATTCTAGATAATTAATAAATAGTTAGCCCTGGTACTGCTATGCCTTTGAGGGAGTCACATTTAAGCTATTAGTAACGTAACATGTTAAATTTGTAATGTGACATTATTGAAGTAATATGTACTTACGTACTAGAACCAGCTATTTCAAACAAAAAACGTATACTACTGTGTTCGCGCGGTTGGTTGTTTGTATCATAGAATAAACATATAGGTAGAATGATCAGAAGGTAATAATAGGTATTGTTAAATAGGTAAATGACATCAAGTACAATTTTTAAATTTTGTCATTTATTTTGTATATTAATAAATAGTTAGCCCTGGTACTGCTATGCCTTTGAGGGAGTCACATGTAACCTATTGGTAACGTAACATGTTAAATTTGTAATGTGACATTATTGAAGTAATATGTACTTACGTACTAGAACAGCTATTTCAAACAAAAAATGTATGCTGCTGTGTTCGCGCGGTTGGTTTTTAATCATAGAATAAACATACAGGTAGAATGATCAGAAGGTAATAATAGATTGTATTGTTAAATAGGTAAATGACATCGAGTACAATTTTTAAATTTTGTCAATTTTTAAAGTTTGTGTTTATTTTGTATATTATATTTGCTTATTTAATATAATATTACATAATATTATATCACAATTACATTTTAATGACGTTTTTATCTGAATATTTTAAAAGGTAAGAATATCAAATATAAAAAACATACTATATGTATGTTTAACAAAACTTATTAATATAACATTTAAATTACAAATGTATTTATTTAAATTAGAATAAGGGTCGTTCATTAATGCTGGGCACGCGAGAGTTAAAAATAAACGAATTTATTCCACTTTGACTTTGATGTGGAAACCTAAAATTAAAATAAAAGTATAATGAGCAGATTTAAATATAAAAAATTTAGCCTAATTATGATATCTTATATATGTTTTTACAAAAAAATGTGCATAATAACATATTCGTCATATACTTTAAGTACCCACAGCAATTTCGCATCTGAACAAATTAATTTCATAATCTATGTTCCATGACACAAGATGGCGTCTTAGAAACCATTTGTTTTATTATTAATCCATAATACTTTTTTCATTGATTAAGTATCTTATTAACCGATAAAAAATTATTCATTGGTATTTGCTAACATTATTTGAATTATTTGTGCAGTATCTAAAAACATATCAAGGCATAATTTATCGAGAATTTTTTTAATATAATTAATCAACACGTGTCAACTCACAAGCACCTAACGAGTAGGTAACTGACATAGATTACTGACTATATACTAGAGAACTTGGTAACTGAGTAAATAACGGCGTTAACGCCGCAATAGAATGGTTACAGCGGAACTAAATGCAGTGTTGCCTCTAGTACGTTGTACATTTGCTGCTCAATGTGTTATGTGCAATAAACAATTTGAATTTGAATTTAGAGCTCTTTAATTCTATCCTCCATTGTAGAACTTCTCCGGAAGCTTGTAGTAGAAGTGGTCGATGGTTTTGAGGAAGAAAATCGCCAGTCTTCTTCCTTAAGAAAGCGACAAAGCTCTTTTGAAGAACTTTACAGATTGATTTACAAAATGTAGAGAATAACAAAGAGTAATTTCTGCCTCTCTGTATTTGAACTACAGTAAAGAGAGAAAGCTTTTGATTCCGTAGAAATTTGGTCGGTGCTATAGTCCTTTTAGCGGTGACCAGCTGACTATCGATACATCAAAGTGTTGCTGTTTAAACTGTGAGGATACGACGTCTATTCGAGTAGAGACCAGAGTAGACCTTGCCAAATATAAAGAGGTATAAGGCAGGTTGACGTTATATCTTCTCAACTCTACACCGCTGTATTAGAAGTCGTTTTCAAGCTAACGGACTGTAAAACGTCTTCTTCGTTATTATGGATGAAACGCAGGAAGACATCAGCACTCTGTTCAATGATGTCTTAAGACATAAGTAAGTGCTCCGACTAAGTAAGTCTTATTTCGACCTAGGTCAATCGACGAATTCTACTTATGTAAAAAATGTACGGATCCAACTCGGCTGGGCAGCGTTCGGGAGACTAGGTCATATCTTCTTCGCACGTAAGTAATGCAGTATGTGTTGTCAATGATGACAGAATGTGAGACATGGTCCTTCTTTAAGAGTCGTGTGAGGAAATTCAAGGTCAGTCAGCAAGCTATGGAAAAAAAAGGTCGGAGTTTCTCTGCATTAGAACCTAAGAAATCGAAATTATACCTAACAGCTTAGTAGGAAGTAGAAGAGTGAAGTGGCAATGAGCCTGCTATTTTTTTATAGGACAGGGTGACAAACGAGCACACAGTCCACCTGATTGTAAGTGGTTGCTGTGGCTCCTAGACATCTACATCTATCCCCGTGAGGACTAAGATGGAATACCTATTTCCAGTAAAAAAGGTCTCCGGTTCTTCTACACTCACCATACGAAACACAGCAGCATTAAGCTACTATTTTACGCTGGTATTCCGAGAGAGGGTGGTCTTTCCCCGGTCGAGCCGACCTATTCGTGCTACAACTATACTTCTAATATAACTGCATCATGGTTCTACCACGTATAAAATATATCGAAGAAAGAAAAGTATAAAATATACGAAGTACCAAGAATCGATCACTCATTGGTGAAAAAAGGAAAAATATAGTGTAGTACGTTACTCACTTGAGGAGGCCTGGTAAGTTATGCAAGAAGTTAAAGAATGTTAGTGGCTCAGGACCATGCCTATTATACCTCCTTCGTCACTCTTTGTGGGGGCCTTTGTTCTGCAGTGGACTTGTGATGGGTTATAATTTACTTATTATTAATCTAAGAAAATTATATTAAGAATTAGCTAATAGATATAAATAAATAAATAAATAAATAAATAAAATATTTAATCATATTAACCGAAAGAATATTAAGTTGTAGACGCCAATGTTTGCTAATAATTACGAAGCTTTGTATATTCTGTTAACTTTCAGATGTCTTTACACGAAATTATTATGCAAACAACGTGCCTAGTATTGTTTACAAGGTTGTTTCAAAAGATTTTATTCATGAATATAATTTTTAACTAGGGATTTCAAAAATTTAACTAAGGATAAGATTTTACCAAATGCAGCAATAATTCGGGAAAGGACTGTATAATAAGAAATTTTGGCCCCATAAACAATAATAGTATTTTTTTAGAATACCACCGCGCGGCCTAACGCATAATTTTGATTACTTTGTCGCGGAACACTACAATGAAATGTCAGATTTATTGTTACGTTTTAGGTCAGGTTGTATTTCGTTTGTCACAACATCTAAGCAACAGTCCTTTGCACAGGCTAGAACAGTTGGCAAGCGTGTAAGCCCGGCAATAACGTGTACATTCGTTCGAGTTTAATACGCATTTTGGAGCTTTTTCCTTTTGACGGCGTTTATAAATTGTCCGCGGTATGAAAATATCATTTTTTAAATAGGTTAATGGTGACAAATGAGCACTTAGTCCACCTACGTTTATCTTCAATTAAGAATAAAATTGCATATGCGTTGTCACCCCTGACGACTGAGATGGCATGCCTCATTTCAAGAAAAAAGGGTCTCCGCTTCTTTACGCTCACCATATTTGTTTTTATAGGAGAGGAGGCAAACGAGCATAAGGCTTACCTGATGGTATGTGGTTACCGCTGCCTATGATCAACTGAAATACCAGGGGAATTACAGATGCGTTGCCGGTCTTTTAAAAAGGAGTAGGCTCTTGTCTTGAAGGTACCTAAGTAGTATTGGTTCGGAAAAATCTCTGGTGGTAACCTTGGCGCCTATAATATGGTAACTGCCAGTGCGGCGCCAAAAAGAATTGAGTCCGTCTCGCAAAGGTCTCGGCTGGTTTCCAAATAGGTCACCAGTCGTGAGGACTCTGAACGCAATGTTCAGAGTCCTCACGACAGCACGATTCCGCTTGCTTAAGGCTATGCGGGGAAGTCGCGGTCGATTTTCGAGAGGCGTACTGCGCGTTTCCACAATCGCCTCGTCCGACGTACTCCTCATTTTATCCAGTTCCAGTTCTTGGGCGACTGTTCCATCATCGTTTGAATTAACCACAACTGGGGATTTCACAGCGGCATCCGCGTTTGCCGGTTGCTCTGCTAGCTGTGGCGCCACATCCTCAGCCGTAGCATTTTCATCTGATGAGGGAACAGCCTCACGTCGTAGCTGTTCAAGTTCGCTGACATCAAATACATTTGAGCGCGAAGACCGCGAAGACTCTGCTGACACCAAGCCAGCTGGTGGGGATGATGGATGCGAGGGGCTGCTGGAGGTCAAGCGGCACCTCGCTCTCGGCTGGCGGTTCGCATGCTGTCGTGTTCAGCGCCAGCTCCAGACGCACCCTGGCGATCTCCAGACAGCGGCCCTTTGCGCGTTCTATTAGATTCCATCACCATTTTCATGGGCACCATTTAACGAAAGACGCCCAGAGCCGGTGCCGTTTCATGTTATTATTATTATTAATAATAATAAGCACAAGCAATAATAGATTTTGTAAGCTATTATTGTGAAAACTAAGTTTTGAAATGGTACTGATTTTCAGCTGGTACCCAAAGTTTCGAAGAATTTAAATAAATACAGTAATGACTAATATAAAGGATACAACTTTTAAAAAACTATTACTCTATCCGATATTTTCTTAACACATTCACGCAAACACACACATACACGTGCGCACCCGCCCACGCACGCATACACGCTGAACACACGCACACTCAAAATCACACACGCAACTCAAATCTTAGTATAACTTTTTTAATTTGTGTTTCGTGTGTGAGTTCATCATTCGTCGTAGAGCCATGCTGCAGCTATTTTACGGCTGTAGCACGTATGGTCAGCTGGACCAGAGAAATACCACGCTCTCACAGAATACCACCATGAAATAGCGGTTTAATTCTGCTTTGTTTCGTTTGGTGGGGGAAGATAACCGGGGAACCTTTTTAATGGAAACAAGGGAATCAATCTTAGTTCTCAGGGTAACAAAGCATCTGCATTTTGATAAATGGTAAATGTCTAGGGATCTCACCTACATCAAGTCCCTACAATTTTCCTTTACAACATACCATGTTATACTCAACAAAAGAACTCTATGAAAGCTCATTATATTTATTAGTATATTGATCTCAGTGCCTACTGCCAGTGCTCGAAAATATAATGAGATAAAGTGCGAACTTACTGCGAATTTACTGCTCTGAGGGTGCGATTCTGTAAAATATAGTTAAGAAGTAGAAAGCGAGAAATAATAAATTATTGTTTGTTACTGAGTATTTAATGTGCCTACTAAGCACATTTATGCATATTTACCGATTGTATAGAGTAACAACTTTATTGTTTGGCTGACTTGGTATGACTTAGATACATTAAACGTGTACCTTTTTGTTTAGCATTTGGAAAAAATGAAACAAATCGGCTCCTATAATTTGACTTTTATGAGACTGTCAGATGTGTCAGCTGTTACATTTATGATGAATAAATTATAAGTTTTGTCAGTTTAAATTTATATCAAATTTTGATTCTTTTAACGTGACTTATATAATTTTGCTATTTTCATAAGCAACACAAAGATATAAGTAACCAACTTAACTTCATAAAACTATTTAACTGAGTCCGAAACTAGCCATGCACGAGCGCATCTCAATGCGGAAAGTCGATAAAACTGTAGTTAAAAAATAAGAAAATAATTAATGTGAAACAAACCTAGGAACTTCTGACAAGAACAAGTTTATAGTTATGGCTAAAAGGTTTGCTTACCGCATATTTGCGAGCGCGACGGTAATAAACTTAGGCGCGAACGACAGAGATAAGTAATGCCGGGTCTTTGCTCGAAATTCTTCGTGCTCGGCAACCGGCAGGTTTTAGTGTTCACTCAGTGTTCACTGTTCAGTCAGCTTATTAGGGTACGACAAAGCACAGTGTAACTGCGCCCTCCTTTCTGCCAAGGAGGGTCGCGTTCGTATACGGCTTAGAGATCTCTAGTCAGATCGTTAAGCCAATTCCTAAAAGGTTGGGTTTAGTGGGTAAAAGTCGCCACACAACCACGCAGCCGGCTGCGTGGTATGCTATGAGCATTCCCAACCTCGCTCCCCCGCTTTCCGGAGGGTTGCCCATATTTGCTTCGGGCGCAAAAAAAAACACAGTGTAAGAATCGGTCCTCTTTCATGTTAGCAAATCTGTTTTAAACGCGACTCTTTTGGTTCTTTTTATAGAGGAGATTTATTGTACTTAACCATAATACTGGAGGATATTACATATATTATATATTACCTTTTTAATTCCTATTATAATTGTCTTATTTTTATACTGAATTGAACACCAGTTAATGCGTACTAATGGTTTTGTTCGTAGTTATTTTTTTACGATATAATGTACTTTTCGTTTAGCTGCCGTATCTGCTCGCATTTTGTTCAAATATCGGCTTTATCCCCAGATTTGATGAAATTTTCTATAAAATTACAAACGGTCGAGTATTGCAGAATAATAATTATGTACGTAGGCTTAAGAGGATAGAGTAAGTCAGCTCAAATTCTAATTTCGTCCCCACTTGCCCGCGCGTCGTATGCTATGTAGGTACCGACATGTTTGTAATCACTAATACGGTAAGTAGAAAGGTCGTTAGACACTTATTTCATTAGGTTTATCATATTTATGCCTGTTTCTTAACGCCAAGGCAGCCGCTTCTTATTTTTATCACGGTTATTTCCCATTTTAATTTTACGTCGTACTGTTGCGTAATGTATATTCTGATCGTAAACGACACAACCTCCCCGTTTAAAGGCCGAGGCGAAGTGACCGTGCTGCAGGAATTACGCTTCCAAAGGCCGATAGTTTAGGTAATTTCTTTTTACAGTGAAAATAATGGTATTTTAAAAAAAGTAAATAAAATAAGCACTGCTTTATAGTTAGTTCAGTTAGTATGCAAAGTTTCATGATCTTATTTAAAGTATTTTATGAATAACAGCGGTTTATTGTTTATTTTGGAGGTAACTTTGGATTTTTTTTCTATCGAGAAAATTTTACGAAATCGTGTTTTCGTTTAACATAATCCTTAACATTAATCCTCAAATTTACCATATATTTATATCAAAATTAATGCTGCAATATTTTCGGCATAACGAAGGATCTTGCTAAGCCATTTGAGATTATATTTCCCCTTAAATATATAGCTATTGAGACCCCCTATCGCCATGCTTCGAATGATTCTACTTATAAATGCACGCTGTATATGAGATTTAATGGAAATATAAAAAAACAACTACAAACATGAATGAATCACAAGGGAAATGCAATTTGAAATATCAACCACCCACCCTCACTTCGATGAACAAGAATCATCAAACTTTTCAAAAGCGAACGATATTACTATTCCGCATCTACTGTGAATTCCAATATTTCTATTTTGTACGAGGATTTGAATGGTACAATATTGTGCTATAAAATATTAAGAATATAAATGTTGCAATCGAAAGCTTGGTCTATATAATATGTAAAGTTGTAAGAATGTACTTGAAAATTTTAATTTATCAATAAGCAAGTGGATTTGCGGGGTTGTTAATTAAAAAAAATCTTATTTTTAAACTATAGCTCTTATAGGCATAAAACTTGGCCATTGGCATTCTTTTTGGCATGTTAAAAATTATCAAGAACGGATTTTACAGACGTTAAAAAAATTTAATCTAATAGCTCCTACAGGTTTGAAATTTGATGAAATTATTATTTTTGTCATCTTGAGATCAATTGAGAACAAATTTTATGAAATTCCACTCACGAAGCAAACCTAAGAGCGGAGGCGGGTTGCTAGTATGTTATAAGTATTTTAGCCTTGAGTAAAGATTAAAAATTTATAGAAATAAGCTGGGCTCGCAACCTCGTTTTTTATAAGAAAGTATTGGCAATGCTGATGTTGTTAAAATTTATTACAAATATTCATCATTTATCATCATTACTGCCTACTAGAAGTTCATTGCTGAACACAGGTGGAGACGCCAGTAACTTGAGGTATCTTCGATAAAGATTTAGTGGACTGTAATTTTGGTGCATACGGCAAAGGGGAAAATAAATAGGTGGGATAGCACGCACTGACCTGATGAGGGCTGCCGCGCCTTCCTCCTGGAGTGTCTGCTATACAGCGAGCTCGCCACGTGGTTCGGCGCACACGCACTCTCGGAACAGTCTCGTGAAGTCCCACACTCTCCACCTTTGCCCTTACGGGGGCGTCTCACACTTTTATGAGTTACAAAGACACAATGTCTGATGCGGTGAATATTAAACATAAACAGGAGAACTCAATGTTCATCCTGCGCGGTTTGCGGTTAATGTACATAAGACGCGACGGGTGGCCGTGCGCTGCGGATGGCGTAATATCACTTAGTATAATGACGCGCGCCGAGATCCTCTTTTTCACCTCGGCGGCAGCGCGTGCGGTAGGAAAGGGAAGGAAGGAAGGAAACAAAAAATATGCACTAGTCATGTTGATAAAGTAGATATAACTTAGGACGAACTCAATGCGATATGTAATGTAATGTTGATAAAGTAGATTGTTAACTGGCGTTACCATTTCCTCCCGCCCTTAAAGGGTCACCTTTAAAAGACAACCGTAATATAAAAGTAAAAGGAAAACAAATAAATAAGCGGTATATAAAGTGAGAGGATGCGCTCAATGCGCATGTCTCATCTACTAACCTTACTTGGTAAGCGAGAAAATGTATACATAAATATAATATTGCGGTTTAATACTTTTTTAATATATATAAATATAAACTTAATTCCTAATTTAGATAAATAATTATAATCAAAATAATCGTGATTTATTGTCTTGGGAGAGGGCAAATACGAGCAACAGGACGGAGATATGTTCCCTTAGTAGTTCTCACGGTCACTACTCGAACTACGCCATCCTTCGAAGGATGAACAGACTCGACAATCGCTAATGGCCAAGCAAGGGGCGGTTCATTATCATTTATCACAATTACAACCATGCCTGGTACGATAGCCGTAGACGGGGTGTTCCACTTCTGACGAACTTGTAATCCGTGAAGGTATTCCGTCCTCCACCGGTCCCAAAACGACTGAACTAATTTATCCAGTAAAGAATGCCTGTGTAACAGACTGGTAGAGTCAGATTTGACTTTGGGTGTGGGTAATGACAATAACAATTCAGGCCCAGCGTGTAAATTTTTAATATGATAATAGTCAATGATCATGTTCACTACATGATCACTGCGCGGGAGTATAATTGGATGTTTTTGCGTGTAATCTAATGCGGAGTTCGAAAGACGACCACCAATGCGGATTAAACCATTCTCAATAAAAGGCCTTAAACGATTGAAAGCGGGCGAGCAAGGTTTGTTACCTTCAATATTTAAATATTCCACTGCAAAATGCTGTTTTTGCAGGGCGCGGAGGATTATAACCTCAGAGAAACTGTGATCATCAGCAGTCACTACAGTAGTGCTGCGGCGGGGCAATAATTTAGCAAACTTACACACGTACGCAATTATACGTAGAAGTTTACTCCAAGAAGAGATGCGGAGTGCGAGCTCATAAATCGCAGAATTACAGACGGATGTGCACACAGTGTGCGACAAAATCTTCTTCTCAGGCATATTTGCAATAACCTCATTGTCTAAAGTACGAAGAGGCCATTGAGATGGATCTAACGAAGTCCACTGAGGCCCATGGAGCCACAGGGGGTTTGAAACTAATTTGTTTGGCGTAACGCCGCGTGAAAGTATGTCAGCGGGATTCTCAGTACCTGCGACATGATAAAAGTTATCAGCGCGAATATTGTCGGTAATCTGAACAACGCGGTTTGCAACAAAGGTCTGCCACTTGTGTGGCGAACTCTTTATCCAGTACAGAGCTACTTTTGAATCTACAAAGGCATAGACTGATATTGCAAGGTCAAGAGAATAATTGTCGAGTACTCTGCGAAGCAATTTTGAGAGTAAAACCGCTCCACAAAGCTCAAGGCGTGCAATAGATAGTGGTTTCGTCAGTGCGACTTTAGTCTTTGCACAAATCAACTGGACGGTGTTACCATTGACGCTCTTTACATGTATGTAGACTACGGCACCGTATGCGTGCTCGCTGGCGTCGGAAAACCCCAGGAGTGACGCAGTACAGTTTTTGGATACACCAACATGTCGCGGGATACGTAAATCATTAAGAGCTGGTAATTCAGCACAGAATTGCCTCCACATCTTAATAATTGGCGGTGGTGGTATGTCGTCCCAATCTAAATTAAGTTGCCAAAGCTGCTTTATTAACAATTTGGCGTACGCGACTGTGGGAGCAACGAAACCCATTATGTCCCACAGGCGAGCGACAGTAGATAAGATGGCGCGCTTAGTGCACGTCACATCAGCGGGAACAGATATCTTAAAATAAAAGGCGTCACTATCGGTAGACCAATCCAAGCCTAGTATTTTATGTGGCATTGATTTATCGAACTCTACTTCTCCTGTAATTTTATGGGAAGTAGGGAGGTCATCTAAAACAGATCGACGGTTGCTATGCCATTTTATCAGGTCCCATTGGGCACCCTTGAATAAGTCTATCAGCTGCCGAGAGGTCTCACTGGCCTCGGATTCACTGGGCATAGAGAACGCGATGTCGTCTATATATAGCGAAGTAAATGCGATACGACTCGCAAGTGGATACTTTGCGCCGTCGTCATCAATGAGCTGTCTTACCGTGCGCAATGCATGGTATGGACTCGAAGTTAAACCGAAGCACACGCGATTGAAGTGGTATAACACAAGTGGGTCTTGTGGACGGAAGCGGTATAGGAAGCATTGGTAACGACGATCAGAATCGCGAACAACTATTTGCAGAAATTATTGGCGACAGTCGGCTGTCATAGCGATTGGATGTAAGCGGAAAGTTAAAATTATATTGAACAAGTCACCTTGCAAATTTGGTCCTGAATGCAGAATATCATTTAATGATCGCTCAGTGCTAGTCTTACTGCTAGCGTCCAGGACGATGCGCAGACGCGTTGACTTCTTATCTTCGCGTAAGACTCCATGATGCGGTATGACATATATTGGAGCGGGTTCATGAGAGTCATACGGCGGTGCGGGGGATATATAATTTTTAGCTAAGTATTCCTTTATGACGTCATCATATGCTAACCTTAATGTAGGCGAGGCTTGAAGTTTCCTCTCCAAGCACATGAATCGTCGTCGAGAGGTTTCATAAGAATCTCCGAGAGAGTAAACGTCATCTTTAAATGGCAGGCCAACAATATATCTACCAGTAAAAGGATCGCGGGATGTCGTAGATTTATAAAACTCTTCACATTCAATGTCTGAAGGACACTGAATGGGCGGTGCGGAGGGTGGCTGTTCAAGCTCCCAAAATCGTTGCACTAATTTGTCAACGATAGGAGACTCTAGAACTGAGCAGCACGTTAAAGAATGATTTACCTGAAGTGTCGGCACTGAGCCCATAATAACGTAACCAAATATCGTACTCAAAGCTGAGGGCCCGGACAAGTCGTTAGACGAATAAATTACGTCTGGAAATAGTAAGTGCGGGAAAAGGGGTGCGCCTATCAAAACATCAATTTTATTAGGCATGCTATAACATTCATCAGCGAGTCTTATGCCATGGAAGTGTGATAAGACAGATGTGTCTACCACAGCAGTGGGCAAAAGGTCGGTGATTTGATCAACAACTAGCGTTGAAATATTGAAGTTAATATTCGAGTCGAATCGTGAGAAAATTTTAATATCAATCGATTTCGATTTTACAATTTTTTCAACTCCACCGAATCCCTTTACTACAGTACATTCGGTATCGTGTTGTTGAACGCCTAAACGATGACAGCACTCTTTAGTCATAAAATGGCTTTGAGCCGCGGAGTTTAATAATATACGAATAATTTGTTTCTCTCCCTTAGCATCGTAAGCAAATACTTGAGCGGTTGATAATAAAACAGTTCTCTGCGAACGACTTGCGCGCGCGGGAGGCGGTGAACGTTGAGAAACATTCTTGAACGAAGTACACAGCGCGACGTCTGAACGCGCACCTGCGGTGAGGGGTGGCGAGTGTGCGGGCGCGGGGGTTGTAGACTTCAGTGTAACTGGCTGAAGCGGTGGAGAACGCGCCAGCGCAGGGGAAGCATTATCGCTTCTGCGGTGGAAGTGCAACAATGTGTGATGTTTAAATTTACAAACTCGACAACTATAATTTGAAGAGCAACTAGACACTCGATGACTTAAACTGAGACAACTCACACATGCATTGTTACTCTTTACGCATTTAAATCGTTCCTGCGGCGTCATTTTATTAAAGTCTGCACACTTAAATAGGTGTTGATGCACAATATTATCGCACAGACACTTTGAGCAACTAGTCGTCGTGCTTACGTACGCCTGATACTTCGGCGACGAAGTATTATTACAGCGACGATTATTACCGTTACCTCGTCGATTGTTTGGTGCGCTATTAGAATTTGTACTAGAATCGGTGCGTTGCAAAACTTTGGAGCGGGTCTTAATAAAATTTACTAAATCATCAAAGGTAGGTACCATCGAGTTATGACTATATTCGAAAGAGCGAATGGTATCCGGGTCCAGCTTCTTAAGCGCGATATGAAGAACAATCAAGTCCGCGAGATTATCTAACTTTAAGTTTTGTAAAGCGCGCACTGCACTTATAAAGTTATCAGTAAATAAATCAAAATTATTTGCGGTGGCCGATTGCAATGGCTTAAATTCGAACATCTGATTAATATATGTAGATGCTAGCATACGCCGGTCTTCATATTTGTCAACGAGTGCTTGCAATAAAATTTTATAATTTTCAGCGCAAGGAGTTATACCTGAGCATACAGATAGGGCTTTGCCCGTTAGTTTACCTAGCAAATAGTATAACTTTTCAGCGTCGGTAAGCGATGTGTTGTCATGGACGGTTGATTTAAAGCTAGCATAAAATAAAGGCCATGAGCGAATGTCACTCGAAAATGGCATAAGTTCGATAGGCGGAAGTGAGAATCTGGCTTTAGATGGTGTACTAGTACTTTGTGAATTAGATTGCGAATATTGTAAATAAAGCCTATTTATTCTACCGCAAAGAGACTCAAACGCAATGAGGCTGTTATAATCAAGTTTAGCAATAGGGTTTATTTTTAATAAATGTGAATTATAATTATCTAAGACCTGTTTAAACTCAATACGTAAAGCATTAATATTAGAACTTCCATCAAGAAAACGCTCCATCGTGGAAGTGTTTATGTGGGTGTCCGAGGACATATCATATATTTTTTGCACTATTTCAAATAAAGCATCTCGTTTAGCTAACAATAAAACCAACTCAGCATCAGGTGTGCCCTCATTATCCGAGGAATCGCTATTATTCGATGCTATTTGTATTTTTTGGCGGCATTACAACTTAAGTTATGCGGCAAAAATAATATAATTATAAGCGGGTAGTCTGTAAGCGACCTCGCTACGCGGTTGAATTATTATATATTAGTTTTGTTAACGATGAACTTTAATTGTTAACTTTTATAATAATTATGAAGTTATTTATAACGAATATAATGCTTAAATATATGTGCAAATAATAAATATAATTTAACAGTATAATCTGTAGATGTAGTTAAAAGTTGATGACGTGATGTGAACATACAACAAATAATTTATATAGATAATTATATGCTTATTCATTCTATGAATATAGTTTTAAAATTACTATGAATGTCACCTATTAGGACCTATTCTAGTGTTCTAATAAGGGCGGGGTTAATCCGAAGTCGGATTAAAATATAAATAATTAATTATATAAACGCTTATTACGATAACGATCTAATAAGGGCGGAAAGTCAAGGTCAATCCAGCGAGAAGTGACCATTAAAAATGGAGACGCCAGTAACTTGAGGTATCTTCGATAAAGATTTAGTGGACTGTAATTTTGGTGCATACGGCAAAGGGGAAAATAAATAGGTGGGATAGCACGCACTGACCTGATGAGGGCTGCCGCGCCTTCCTCCTGGAGTGTCTGCTATACAGCGAGCTCGCCACGTGGTTCGGCGCACACGCACTCTCGGAACAGTCTCGTGAAGTCCCACACTCTCCACCTTTGCCCTTACGGGGGCGTCTCACACTTTTATGAGTTACAAAGACACAATGTCTGATGCGGTGAATATTAAACATAAACAGGAGAACTCAATGTTCATCCTGCGCGGTTTGCGGTTAATGTACATAAGACGCGACGGGTGGCCGTGCGCTGCGGATGGCGTAATATCACTTAGTATAATGACGCGCGCCGAGATCCTCTTTTTCACCTCGGCGGCAGCGCGTGCGGTAGGAAAGGGAAGGAAGGAAGGAAACAAAAAATATGCACTAGTCATGTTGATAAAGTAGATATAACTTAGGACGAACTCAATGCGATATGTAATGTAATGTTGATAAAGTAGATTGTTAACTGGCGTTACCAACAGGTCTAGACCAAAGTTTCGTATTTTCCACGGTCGCCTCGCTTGACAGGTGGGTTTGCAGACCGAATTTTTTATTTTGTGTTTTTCATTTATCTCCGTCGCCTCTTACGATACCCACTTTGATATGGTTTTTACGCTAGCATTAAACACACGCTGACTAAAAGATTGTATGGATTTAAATTTTAATTGGAATCCGAGATAGTAGGGAATGCTTTTGGTGTACTACGCGTAACAGACTTGGGAGGTCGTGGGGATGTAGGCCATGTAGCGCTTGTGCTCTGACGTGTCTTTCCGAAGAAGATAAATGGGTAGGAATTGTTTTCTACCGAAACAAAACGACCAAAGGCGGCTATATATAACTTGTCCTTGCTCGGGTTTGCGTAGGTACATATGTGAAATATTTAATTTTTTAAATGCATTTGTAGGTAAAAATTATTCCCATCGCACCGTACAAGTGGTAAATAGGCATATAAAATTGAAATTAACAATTTCGGTGGCGCTGGCTGGAATTTAACTCTGATTTCACGCATCCTATGAATTTACGACGAGCGTTACCTCTGAGCTGCTAAATTACATACGATACATTTAAACTGCCTTTTTTCTAGTGGTCGTAAGCGCAATTACCAATCTTGAGGTCACCCTTTCTAAAACCGAGATGGGAAAATCAGTTATTGAGCTTTCTGCCAAGAAATCCTCAGTAGTAGTCGGAGTTAGGAAGTTGGTGGTGAAGCACTCCCGTGCCCCAGAAAGGACGTAAAGCAGTTGGTTCTGCGAATATTCTCTCTCCAGTCTTGTCGCATTGCCGTTCTATGGTACTAAGAGAGTGAGGAAATAGAGAGTGCACCTATACTTGCACACACACTGGTGCTTTATAATCTTGTCAAAAAAAAAAGACAAAAAGCTATATACATACAATTAAGTGGCTGTTTGCATATTTATAACATTTTATTAACGTAGTTATTGCATGTATAAATAATCAATAAAATTACTTTAATATAAAAGCAATCTTTAAAAATACAAAATTAAGTATTTTTTTTTATAGGATAGGGTGACAAACGAGCACACAGTCCACCTGATGGTAAGTGGTTACTGTGGCCAATAGACATCTACATCTATCCTCGATTACGAATCAAAATGCAGATGCGTTGTCACCCGTGAGGACTAAGATGGAGTGCCTCATTTCCAGTAAAAAGGGTCTCCGGTTCTCTACACTCACCATACGAAATACAGCAGCATTAAGCTACTATTTCACGCTGGTATTCTGTGAGAGCGTGGTCCTACCCCGGTCGAGCCGACCCATTCGTGCTACAACTATACTACTAATATAAATGCAGCATGGCTCTACCACGTAAACAACACGTATTTTAACATTGCAGATATAACACTTAGCCGGCGATTTAAAAGTCCCGGCGGGGCGTAATGGAGTAGCCGCTGGAAGTTTAAAGCGTTGGAATATTTCCAGTTTGGTGAAAATAAATTTGTTATTAAACTTTAACCCAAAGTTTTAAATAGTTTATATTGCCAAAATGTCAAACCTTGTGCCGTTATTATTATCATCATCATTCACATCACAAGACCACTGCTGAACGGCCGTAGATTGCCACAAAGTTCTCAAGTTATCCGCAACTAATGATACCGTTATCAGGTCAGTTTTTTCGGGTCGTAATTCTATACTTTTCCCCACCGACTGTTGATTACTCGATCTATAAAGTCAGCCCATTGCCACTACAGCCTACTGATTTATTTCTTTCAATATAGATTTTATCATGCAGAGAAACTCTGAACATAGCCGCCTCCATCGCTTGCTTAGTAACTTTGAATTCACACATTCAGCCAACAGTAGAGAACAAAAATATTTAATTTCCGTAAGTCATCACTGGCAACACGCAATGGATGTTTATTTTAGGGTTTTGAGTTATATTAAAAACTTTTGCCTAAATCCAACCATCGGACTCGGGTTAACACTGACATCGGGACGTCAGTCACCGCAGTCCCCCGTTTCAGGTGATTTTCAGCACCCATATGTCGGGTATTAAAAAAATAAAAAAAATAGTTTTAACCAATGTGTGTGTTTTAACCAATAAGTAGCGTAAAGATGCTAATTCATAATTCTTCATTGTATATCACCAAGTATAAAGTTGGTACAATATATTTCCAGAACATTTGACACCATGCACGGGCGTAGCATTTTAAAAGTAACACTCTTAGTGTTTAAATATTAATCCTATACCATTAAACGAGCAATTCTTATATATATATATATATATATATATATATATATATATATATATATATATATATATATATATATATATATAGTGTCCAGGGAGTTTCGGGGGCAATAAATCGATCTATCTAGGATTTATTTTTAGAAAATGTCCTTTTGTCCGTGTTTTCAGGCAATAAAATTTTGACAAATCACTATCGATCGTAATAGCTCAGGTGGGATGTCGCTCGGGCGTGTTATCGGAGTTCCGTGGTTCGCGTCCTGTCTCTGGTCCGACTTTTTTCCTTTTTTTTTCAAGTTCCCTTCTTTTGTGAGAAAATCTATGTATATAATTTCAAGCCCATTTTTTAGTATTTTTTAAAAATACGAAAATTATAAAATAATTAATTGCACTCATGATTTTTTATTCAAATACCAGTTCAGTTTTTTGTATTCTGTCAATAACATCAAAAAATATTATTTATGTTTCATCAGTATGTAATTTATAAATGTAATTTCAAAAAAAAAAACCGAGCAAAGCTCGGTCATCCGGGTACTAGTTAATATAGAATTGCATTAAATTACAATATTTAACAATATATATATATATATACATATATATATATATATATATATATATATATATATATATATATATATATATATATATATATATATATATGTGTGTGTGTGTGTGTGTGTGTGTGTGTGTGTGTGTTTGTGTGTGTGTGTGGATTATTATTAATTAATTTACAAAGTGTCAAACTAAGTAGTATTACTTAGCTTACTACATAATACACACATTTATTTTAAAAATAATTAGTTTTTAATATAAATATTTCAATAAATATTATATGTAAACTATTGATCATTCGTCATTTATTTTATGTAAAAAAGGTTTGAAAAATTTTGATGAAAATATTAATAATGTGAAATAAGTAAATAGAAATAAAGAACTTTGTCAAATAATTAAAGTTGATTTATAATTTATCATTAAAATATTCATTCAAATTATAATATATTTTTAAAATAATCATTTTCTAAAGTACTATTTCAAATTTACGACATTGTAGGGCTTTTATCGTATTAGGTTAGGTAAATGGTTGTAAACTTTATAGCTATTTAATAAAAAATAAAAATATAAATTTTATTGCAACCTTCCGCTAAATAAATACAATGATGTGTCTTACCTGGATTGAAGAGCACCTCCCGCCCTCCCTCAATTGCATGCACTAACTCCGTCACCACTAGTCGCAGCACCACTACTCCCAACACCACTATTCCAGGTAAGACACACCATCGACGATAATACGACACGTGTTTCGCCTCTACATGAGGCATCTTCGGGTAATGTAGACTCTACGGCGGCTGACCGCTAAGTCATAGTAGTAGAATAGTAGTAATAATAAGTCTTATTTATCTATCATAAGTAATAATATCAATAATTGATAGATTTTTTGTCATTTATATGTTCAATTTGATTGTTAGATACGATTTCATGCGACAAAACATTGGATTCTTGATTTTTAGGCGCTAGTAGAACATACATACGTACTTTGCGCTTAAGGCATCCAATAAGAAGATTTGTCGCAACCTCCCGAACGTTGCCCAGCCGAGTTGAGTTCGTTGGTTAAACTTTTAGTCAATGTTAGACTTACCTAAACGGGCATTCTGTCTTAGATGCATATACTCTTCAACAACATCGATTAAATGGACGTTAGATATTGCCCATATTCATGATTTTTGTTTTGTCCATATTCATCTTGAGACCTATCCGTTGAGAAAAATACTGAGGTCGTTAAACATTGTGCTACTGCCACAATTACTATGGCGTCAGCAAATTGAAAGTGAATGATATATTTGCCATTGATGTTAATACCGAATGCTTTTAGAATAGAATAGAATAGTTTTTAACCAATATAGATCCCAAGTAGTACTTATTGAAAGTTATTTATGCTTACAGTAGTGGTACGGAAAAATCTCTGCTCCGGGAAAAATCGAGAAGAGACTCGGGCAGACTCTTTTATTTTAAAAATAATATTCTTTAACAATTTACATTACGGTTCTATTGAATTATACATCAGAAACTGCATGGTAGGGGTTACCTATTTCCAAAGAGGTTATTACTAGTATTATTCGGTATTCGTTAATATTATTGTTACGAGCTTAGGGTTCGTGACAATAAAAACTGCCTGAAAGATGGCATTTTCTGGAAAGCTTTCCTCCCTCTGTTACCCGACACTAGATGGCGCTAGTACCAAGTACCAGCCGTCAACTTAGGCGCGCAACAATATAATAAACCTTTTTACATATCTTTTGTGTAATAAAAGTTTTAATTTTTTGATTGATATGCCCTGTATATTTTCCGGGACTTTGTTGTAAAAGCGTATACATTGCCTCAGTTAAGAATTATAAATGGTGATATACAAATAGGTAACATAATTAATCGGTGTTCAAAATATTTTAAAAGTCGTTATAAATTTAGCATCGCTGAATACAGGAAAATATATAACGACGTAAATAAGAATAAATGAAGAATCTCGAACGGTAATTTATCCGTATTTCTGGCACTTCTCCAAATGTATTATTTAACATGTAAATAAATGAGCCAACTGCAGCTGTGATTAATGAACAACAGAAATGCTAGTTGTGCATACAGAAAAGATATATCGTATTTCATGGTAGTTTCTACCGTAAATAAAGTTAAATTTTTATCATGTAGTTCGACATTTTATTATTAAATGATAATAAGCTAGTGCTGTACTATAATTTCACTTATTATATATATATATATATATATATATATATATATATATATATATATATATATATATATATATATTCAGCTTACTGATCCGTAGGGCTATATCGGTCACTCTGATTATACCGATTATACCCTCATTTCTAAGTTTATCAGAGAAACTGCAAGCATAGCTTCTCCATAGCTCGGTGAGTGATCTTGAGACTCCTCATACGGTCAACAGTGAAGGACTACGTTTCAGATCCATAAGCCATCACTGTCTGTGCGTGTTCGCACTGGTTGTACAATCTCGTTTTCAAGTTTTGAGGTATACTTAACGAGATGTGTCGTATTATTCTAAATGCTGCCCAGCCGAGTTGAATTTGTCGATTGACTTCTCGGTCGAAGTTGGATTGACCTAGACAGACTATTTGTCCCAGATAAACGTACTCAACAACTTCGAGCTTAGTAGCGACCCCATGGAGGTGTGACCCAGAAAATGGTTGGGTGGCGGGCCTTAGGGTTGCCGAGTCCGATTCCCCGGTCGAGCCTTAGCCCTACTACGCGAGATGTTATACTAGATGGACTGTATACGCGGTAAGCTTTTTCTGCTTCAACAAAATGTCGAATGTAGCATGCGGTTCCTTGACAATGCACTCGCTCTTCCGAAATCTATTGTTTGCCAAGGTTATGAAGGAATCCTGATTGAGCACATTAGGAGGAATGAAATGGGGCGGGTTAACTAACAAACAAATACTCAAGCTGATATTGAGTTATAGGAAAAAGAAACACACTTACCGGGGTGTGACTTCGATGCGGCTTGGACGCTTCTGTTGCTGCGATGCGACTTCTGACGGATCTCTTGGAGCCCCAGGGTCCTGCGGCCCTGGCCGGTGGTGCGATGGAAGAGAGCGGTGCGCGACGATATCTCACACTAGGTGAGGTGGTTACTCCTGGAGCTTGACTGTTCCAGGTTGGTGCGGTTTGAAACTAGCGGTGCGCGTGAGCAAGAGCCCTCTAGGACGCGACTGTCCCAGGCGGTGTTGTTGCAACTAGCGGCGCAAAGGCAAGAGCCCTTCTCTGTAGAAAAGCTGTGTTTCCTTATGTAACCATAGTGAGGTGTAGAAATGTCAGGCTTGCGGCGATTAATCTCGCGATCGAGCTAAGTGATCGTTGTCTTATAGTCATTTCAGTGTCAGGCCGATAGATAAAAAATAAAATCTAGTAGAATTCACAGTGTTTTAGTGAGATGGTGGCTAATATTGAAAGTGTGGAAACTAATGATTTCTTAAATTTACACGAACACTACAAATTGAATAAAACTAAATTTACGGATTCTATCGCGTTTATTTAGCTGATCCCCCCCCCCCCGTGACCATGGGTGCTGTAAAGCACCCGAAACGTCGGGAATTAAAATTAAGTAAAATCAGTTAAATAAACGCGATAGAATCCGTAAATTTAGTTTTATTCCATGCGGAAACTGTGTTTATGTTAGGGGACTACAACGCGCACCCTGGAGAGTCTTTTGACACAGAACTATGTTCATTTTGCTCCGAACAGTTATGGACGTGTATAGACAGAGACTTGTTACCATCTCATATCTATACTTTTGTGATCGATGCGCGAGGTCCACTGTACTTTCTACACGTGTGCTTTACGATACGCACTGGTCCGATCACTTTCCTGTATTGATAGTGTAATTTCAATATTGTAGCACCAAAGTTAGCTCATTTGATTTACTGTATCAAGTGGGCCCTGGATAGAAAAGTCCGCACTACCATGACGTCCCATAGGATGCATCATCCGAGGTCGTCGGTAATGAGGCTGTACTTGCCGCGAAAGCATGGTGGGATAGGATTTTTGAGTGCGCCCACCATGCATAATCGCGAAGTGTGCAGCCTCCGTAATTACTTCCTAGTGAGATTGGATGATCCAATATATAAGGACGTCATTGTTTGTGATAAAGGACTTACCCCTCTATCCTTAGCCAACGAGCAAAATAGCAAGACCTGGCAGTGCAGAGCATTTCCGACCGGGTATCAGTATGGAAGGAGAAGGAGCTCGATGGGAGGTTCTACAAGGCTCTAGATGAGCCTTTCGTAGACACAGTTGTCTCCCTCCACTGGCTACGCTTTGGTGACCTCTTCGGGTAAACTGAGGGTTTTGTCTGTGCAATATATGATCAGGTTATTAAGACCAACAACTATCTGAGATACATCACTCAAGCATGACCCAACCATTACATGCGTGTGTCTCATTCTCTTAGTCTCTTTTGGGTGACGTTATGTTCAGGTGTGGAGGTTTACATTTAATGTCGACATCTTATTCCTTACATCTAATGAATGTCCTGACGGACAATTGTCCTTTCCTAGCATTCAAAGAGTGCATAATAACTACTTTTAGGTTGCTTTTAAGATTTTTGACACTATTTATCATCATCGTCATCATGATGATCAGCTTTAGATCAGTTTATTATAAATAGTCTCTCATTCTAGATTGCTTAAAAATAAAACATGTATGTTTTCATATTCAACCTACATTCGTTCATACTGAGCGAATCCAATTCTTAAGTACCTAATTAAAGCTGCATTTATCTCGTCATGTTAATGAGCATCTTTATAGCGATAACACTATATATGGAAGATACGAGTAGGCGCAGTGAAATTATGCGCTCGCTGCTTTGAAGTCTTTTCATTTCGAAATTATCGCAGAGTAAATAAGGAACGAACACAATTATTATACAACACAATATTATACTCATTTTTAATAAGTTATTGAAATAACTTATTAAAAATGAGTATAACTAGTATGGCCATAAATTCCTTCCTTGGTCTTTATTTATTCTTTCTTCTTCTGAATTAAAATGTTGAATATATTTATTATCGATTCTAAAGAGTACATAAGCACTATATTTAAATCAATTATCCTTTGATTAGTTTGCTACCATTTCACACAAGTATTTTACACCGTGATTTTTACTTTATAGTATCGATAGTCACTAATTTTTAAGATGCTGTAAAAGCTAGGTATCAGTCACATGTTTGTGTATCATACTATCCACAGGTACACTAACAATTCCTCTATCGAATATCAAAAAAGATCTAAGCGACCCACTGATGTTAAGACCAGAAGGGCCGTGAAAGCCAACAAAGCAAAATATCATCGCCTGATATAAAGATTCCCATACTCTATAAATTAAAGCCTACAGATTAAGAGTGTAGATTGACAAGAACGCTTTTTTATAGGAGTGGGGGCAAACGAGCATACGGGTCACCTGGTGGGAAGTGATTACCGCCGCCCATGAACAACTGCAACACCAGGAGATCGCAGATGTATTGCCTGCCTTTTTAAAAGATTAGGCTTTTTCTCTTCTTGAAGGCCTCTAAGTCGTATCGGTCCGGAAAATCTCTGGTGGTAGTCGCTTTCACAAGAAAGTTGTGCGATGACGAAAAATTCTTTTAAATCACACAGTGTTGAATCGTCAGTCATCAAGATCGTATGGATGATATCGCAAGTTTTGTTGCGATGTGCGATGGTGAAATTGTGCGGCTGGAATTAGTCCAAACAATTCCTCAGAGCACTCCCCGTGTTAAATGCGATAAAATACGCAAAGAGATGCAACATCCTCTCATAGTAATGTCCCGCTCTGCTGAGCACGCTAAGCTTTTTAGAGGCCAATTTGGCATTTTCTTCCTAGTGACCAAGAAACTGCACGTCACTCGATATGTTGATGCCGAGAATTCTGACACTGGCAGAGGTAACAAGGGCAGTGCCTTGAAACTAAGGAGATACGTCCAAGGGTTTTTTAGCGGTAAACACGCAATCTTTTGTATTCTGTGGATTAAACTGGATTAGACTTAGTCGCTCCCAGTCCTAGACTTTGTTCAACAAAGTCTCGACTTCAGAAACAAGATTGTCCCGGTACTCGGCGAAGTTTTCCCGAGAAATATTGGGACGGCCGGTGTATAAAGCGTCACCAGTGTTGTTGTCCGTATAGCAAAGACTGTTACCGCTTTTCAGCATGTCATAGATACGCAGAAGAAACAGTGGTGGTGATAGCACGGAACCTTGTGAAACACTACTACTACGACCTTAATGCTCTGATCTGCAAGAAAACTGGTGATCCAATTGCACAGTTTCTCAGGGAGCCCATAGAAAGGAAGCTTCGTAAGAAGCGCTTTGTGCCAAACTCGATCGAAGGCCTTTGCTATGTCCAAATGTATGTTTATGAGACGTCCTTCCTGGGCAGAGATGGGAGAGTTGACAGACAGAATTTTTCTTGGACAGCCTTGGTGAGAGACCAGAATGCACGTGTTCTCCAAGGACGTCGAACTAGTTTCTCGCCAATTCTGCTGATGTGCTCTGTCTTTGCGTTGGCAATGACAATTTTGAAGGACCTGGAGGCGGAATAATACGTCTTTTTAAGAGCGCTGGAATTTGTATCCCGAGATGTCGATGCATCAGTCCAGGACCGGTAGCAATCCTGCTTATAGCGTCATGAAATTCTGCGTGAGCGGCCAAACAATGGCTGTCTTCTGCCTCCGATAGGTATCACAGATGATGGGATAAAAAGTTCCATTCCTTGTAGCATCACATCTGTGACAGAATTAGCAACAACGCTGGGATCATCCGGCGAGAAGCAAACCCGCTTCCAAGGGTAGGATGCAACAAAAGATCGCATCCCGTCCCAATCAGCTGACCTACAATGCCAAACACGGCTGCAACTTGCAGAACGCAACCGCGATGGGAACGTGAGTGGCACCGTACCCGGAGTACAGACAATGGTTCCGAGGAGCTGAGAGGGGCATCGACGGAGACCTGATATCCGTCCGGATCAGAAGTCAACAGAAGGTCCAACAGGGAAGGTACATGATCTTCCATATCTGGTATCCGTGTAAGCGAGGTAACCAGTTGTCATACCGTATGCTAAAGCAAACTCATAAACAGATCTAATCACATGATCGATTAAACGGGGACCAAGCCATTTAGCGTGGTTGGCGTTAACATCACCAAGCATCAAGATCTCTGCGGATGGGACATGTTGAAGCATGGAGTCTGCAGCCATTTGGACGTGGTTGATGAATCGGTCTGTGTCGGCATTACCGCTATGGGGCTTATTGAGGCATCCGAAAAGGCGAGCATGGTCGTCGTTGTCTACGCGCAGCCATAGGACGGACGGGTCCGTACCTTCAAGTCAAACTTGAGCCCGGGGCACAAAGGAGTGTTCTCATTTGTACTCCGGATAGGAGAGATATGAAGTATCAGCCGGAGAGGACACCTCTGTGTTTCGGTTAGAAAGAGCAAGGCCGGCATCGCCGTTTCCAGATGGTAGTGGACGGCGTTAATGTTGGAATGGTCTCCTCTGATGTTATTATGATGACACTTATTGTCCCGATAACTAGCGGAAGACAGAATGCTTTATAGATAATTTTTTTATGAAAAAAAGTTGAACACACAACTCTAAAGAAGCCTCTCAACTTAACTTACATACTTAATGATTTCTTGATACTTAATGAGTCCCCCCGTGACCACGGGTGCTGTAAAGCGCCCGTTACGTCGGGATAATAAAAATAAATTAAAGTTGAATTAAACGCGATAAAATCCGTAAATAATAGTTTTATTCAATTACGTACTTAATTTAAATAAAAACATGAGCCCTGTGTTCTGGCGCGCCTTACATGAGCAGAAAGTGGAGAAGGAGTAGCTTTCTCCCAAAGAGGGGCCGCCACGGGTGGTTGGCGCTGGTGTGTGCGAAAGCGTTTCCATTTCTCTGCCTATATGCGGCGAAGTAACATGGGGTTCTAGTTGGTGGCTGTCTGACATAACTCGTCCTTGCCCCCGCGAGCCGGCTTAATATCGCGGCGGAATAGGCATTTTCGCATGTAAAAAAAGGAAGACGCAAAAAGATGCAATATTTAAAATTATAATTTCGTTATTAATATTAAGTTTGAGAAATGTCTATTCTGTGAACTATATATTCGGTACATACCTCCTTTAGTTATTTGAGTCATGATATCACAAGTTACTTCAACGAAATCACAGTTTTGACAAAATTAAGATTAATTTCAAATAATTTCATGTTTTGTAAAACATTAAATTATTTTTGATTTATTCTAATAAATCTTCTTTAATATGTACTTACTTATCCACAGACCAAATAACCCTCTTAATATAATATTTTATGAATGTCTGTCTATTTTGTTCGTATTTTTTATTTTTATTATTGCAACTACGTAAACTTTGAACGGGGTCACTGGTTGCGCCAAAACGCTCATTTAGTTGACTATATTAGCTGGTAGTATTTCCTACCTCTTCACTTCCGTCTCCCTTCCTGTACAGGCATGCCTCCAATAGGAGGCTAGATACAATGGCGTCATTTTGCGCGACCAATGAGACGCGCTGGTTGAAAAGTGAAAGGGAAAACACGCCACCGGCCGACAAGAGTTGTCGACGTGCCGCAGCCGTGCCGAGCAATTGAAGTTAGATTTCGGATGTGACAGCACCTCTGTGTGGCAGTTGGGCCACAGAACAACTTAGTCGTGACCGCTATGCATAGTGGAATTTATGTCGTGTACAAATGCAGTTATCGTTGCGCATCACCGTAGTTGCAACGTAGAGCCATCAACCTCAAGGCCTGAGTAAAAGGCCGCCAGAAGATCAAAGCCCAAACACCTATGCACTTAGCATTTCCCTTGTTTGTCTTGAGCCGCTTTTATTTATTGTTCCCTTCCCAAAGTAGCTCATGCTCCTGCACCTACCAGCTGATATAGTAAATTAGGTCAAAACCGAACCAAAAAAAAACCCACTACGTGCCACTTCCACCATGTTGTTTTGGTTATAGAGAAACACGCTAAATACAGTCCACTATCAAAAATATTAATCTTACTGCCGCACCATTTCCTGGTTCCTCCGAGCTGGATTCGAAGGGGCAGCCTGTAGCTACACCAGTCACCATAACATATTAAAATAATTTTACGTTTTACTATAATAATTTTTTTCGAATAGCAATACAATACTTCTCTAATCCCATCTCTTCATACCTAAATTTGCTTATTAATAAGCACATTTTAGAATGAAAAGATTTCTTACTTTTTAAAAGTCCCCATTCAATCTAATAACGAGGTTGCTACTTGAGAATATTTCTTTCTCTCTCTCTGCAATCGAAACTGCCTACTCAGTGTTACTTCAGATCCAATAACCCTATTATGGCTATGTCGATTATTATTCTGCTTATGTTTTTTTTATGTAAAAGTCACAAACGAAACACATAGCTCACCTGATAGTAAGTGTGGGATATAGACACATATATCTACCTTTGATCAAATAATCAAAGTGCAGATGTGTGGTCACCGCTGAAGTTTAAGATGGTCTATGATTTTCGTTACTCAACATACTAAATCTTGCAGCAAATACTTTACGCTGATATTAACTGAAAACGTTGTTTTCCCCAGTCCATCCAATGGTAAGTAAATATTGTGGCCCATAGGCGCCTATATCTATCATTGATCAAGATTTAAATGAAATGCGCCATTACTATTTAAGTTATAACCATGAACCCCTATTCACAAAATGGTAGGTAATAAAAGTTATTAGCAGAGGACTACAGCCTTATTATTATATATTTTTTAACACTTCCTATCAATTCTTCCATTCGGTATTCACGTACGCAATATTAGTCCCCAAACTTCCCCCAGCAGTCTTAGTCCACTTGTAATTCCGCCGTGTATTAGCAGCGTACTTGAATACACTACCCGGTATCATCTTGCTGAGCTCGTAAGAGGCGACCAGGTGATACTGAAACAGGATATGGGCAGTAGCATCTCCTTGATACCAACTCAATATAATTATAAACTGCGGTTGCCAATCCGCCATCAAGTGTCATAACTACGACTAATCTATGGGGAGGTCTATTAAACTTTTGATAGGCCAGTTGTATGAAGAATGCACGTTGTTTTTTAAATATCATTTCAACATATTTTTTTAGTTCTAACATTCTTAAAAAATGTTTAAAATTGGTTTTGTAGTAAAATTATTGTTGTTTTACAAAGTAAAATATGGTTGATTAGATTTATTGGCACTTTGGTCTTTTTTGCCTTTTTGTCATAAAATAAGTGTACTTTACATTTATTTTTAACCTTAGTTTTTACTATTTGTTTAAAAAAAAGGCAACGTTCGTAATTCAGTATTCAGTCCATTTTGACATTAGTCACTAACGGTTTGAAACGTTGTATGTTTTACAAATAATTCTCTATTATAGAACTATAAATAAAATAAACTATAAATAAGTAAATCCTAATAAAATATATACACATAAACACTCACGCCTGTCACCCAGAGGGGTAGGCTTCACATCCATATACCTACGAACACATGCTCGTCATCGCTCATTGTTTTAACCTTACAATACTTTTTTTTACGTGGGGAAATCCTCATGGATACCCGTCTGTCGCGTAGGCACCAGACAGATTATGCCCGACTTCTACCGGCCAAAACCCCACCGTGTTCATCTCTTCACCATTAGTCAGGGCTACGGGAACGCTTTCGCACACTGTCGCAGTCCCGACGGCGACAGCCCTTACGGGGTCCGACTCGATGACTTCTTGTAGGGGCGTACAATCAACCTTACAATACCTAGCCCAAGCCAATTATTATTTTAATACAATTTGGACAAGAAAGTTATCAGGAAGTGGTACAAAATGCCTTTGTTGAGTCCAGTTTCCCAAAGTTTATCGCTAATGCGTAAATGGGTGCAATTTTTGTTATTTGTATATATATCTATAAATATATATATATATATATATATATATATATATATATATATATATATATATATATATATATATATATATATATATACTGGTCGTACATCTTCAACTACCCCATATTAAATAGTCATTAACTTTTTATATATATATATATATATATATATATATATAGGCTGTCACGTTAATTTTAAAATATAAAAAGTTAATGACTATTTAATATGGGGTAGTTGAAGATGTACGACCAGTGGCCAGGGGCGACTACTACGGAATGGTTGCTAGGTTCGCATATTTTCACCTTCCTTTAAATTTCACAATGTATATTTTGAGGGTTTAAAATTTTCGCTGCCGAATTTTTTTAAAGTTTGTTCCGACTACAAACTTTACGTAAACTCTAGTACGTAACTCTATAAGTTGTTTGACTCATAACATCTAGCGTTTTAGTAAGAGACGTAATAATCATCCGATTATATACTGAAAGTTAATTCTTTCGCTCCTTGATCCTTTCTAATTCATGAATGTAAGAGATGTAATAAAGAAATGAGTCATATTGAAATACGCCAATACTAAATGTATTAATTATTGCATTTTAAAAAAATTATACCACTCTAGTCTCGTTCATAGGTACTTCATTTAGTACTTAAAGTTTATTTTATATCGTGCTACCTACAGTCCAATATTGATTAAAACTACTTTTACGGATGTTATCGAACGTATATGACGTCAGTCACCTCAGTCCCCCGTGACCATGGGTCCTCGAAAGCACCCGAAAAGTCGGGTATTAAAATAAATCCGTAAAAGTAGTTTTAATCAATGTATAGTGTTCGCGTAAATATAAGAAATCATTACAGTCCAATAGTTCATAATTATAAGTATATATCATCACCTCCATTGTTACAGCCATTTATAGGAGGCGGTATATGCTATAGTTTTCACGCTCGGCAGGCTGGTTGGCCATTTAAGTTTTTTTTATTATTGTTGAATATGTTATCAGGAAGATGTTGCTGCTCATCGTTATTTCAGTTTCCCGCTGTCGCTTCTTACGACTTCCGAAGATATTATGAGATAGTGGATAACTTATTCATTTCTTAACCATTGAATATGAATGCACACTGATTTTTTTTCATAATTACGAGTATATGATAGTGGATACATTTACTACAGTCAGAGAACTACAGCGATTTTCAAAACGGTACACATTAACATCAGTTAGCCGCTAAATACTTCAAAGGTGAATCTGAGTTATTAATTTCATTCAATTTATTATTAATTAATTTTATTCGAAAAAGGAAATTATGTGCCGTAATTTCCTTAACGCTACCCAGCCGACTTGAATCCGTATCTCTCGGTCGAAGCTGGACTTACCAAGTCGGAATGTTTGTCCCTGGTAAACATACTCGTTAACAACTTCGAGCTTAGTGCTCCCAACAACTACCGGCGTAGGTTTGACGTGGACGTTACACATGATCTTTTTTTTGTTCATGTTAATCTTAAGAACTACCCACTGGGAGATACTATTGAAGTCATTGAGCATAGTGCGTTGTCGCCTTCCTTGAAGAAAAATACCACCGCACTTCTGCTCAACGCCTCCGGAGTAGTAACACCACGGGAAACGGAATTAAAAATCTTCTGAAGGTCTTCAAGTCGAAGAGTTTTTGCGTTCTTCAGTGTCGGGTCTTGCAGAACTTATTTCCGACTGCATGAACAGTTTCTATGAGCTAGTCATCTATATCGTCCAGTGCATTGCAGTCTTTTAGCCTAACTGAAAACGGTTTTGTAACTCGAGCTGAAAATTTTACGAGACTTTGAATTAGGGCATGAGAGAGACGGAGTGTTGATGTCATTAGAAGTGACCTCTCCAACTTAACGTTTAGTTTCAGTGTGCCTCTAATCATACGATGATCGCTGCCAGTTTCACCCTCGCGATAACTGAGAAATCACGGCCAACAGTTGCGTTTAGTCGTCATAATGAAGTGATAGGCCTAGTTGGCCAATTCGAGAATTACCGTGTCCTTCCCTGTTTCTTTGGACCTTAGACAATCTTATAATATCCTAGCGCAAATTTTCTATCTCTTCTTCTAGCTCCAGGATCGTTTTGCTGTCCTCAGGGTGCGTGGGTTAAATGTTGCTAGTTCGAGTCGTCTTCGGTGGTAACTGAACCACTACTGGAGGTTCTTAGCACCCTCTGGCCCGCTATCATTGTTGCCACCGTAGTCAGGAATAGCGGAGCTGCCGGTGACTGGGAATCGCTTATTTCTATCTCATCAGGGGATGTTTGCCACAGTTGCCACGCCTAGTGTGCGGGAGAGCAGCTGCAGATTTTATTGTATGGTAAGATATATTGCCTAAACCAATCCTGACACGTTTGCCATTCCAAAGATTAGCCTGTCTGGACAGACAGACAAACAGAAAATTTAAAAATGGTTGATCATGTTTTAATAGCATGCCAATAACCCCCTGAACATAATCGAAGATAGTTATTTCGACTACTGCCAGACGCTTCAATTTCATTTATGTATGGTGGCAACTATCGATATAATGTGGATGGAATTAAGAATTGCCTGGTAGCATTTAGCGAAAACAAAATTTCGCCTTTAGGTTTACCTAGGACACAGCTAGGTGAGAACAAGTGAGTGCTTAAGGTGAACATTTGTGGCATAAATTTTCACAGGCTGTAATCGTGGATCTAAAATTACTTTTATTATTTTATATCATCTATTTAATAACCATAAGAAGTCAGTAAATAATCCACTATTTTGTTTGTGATAAAATTATTTTTAGACACTAGCGTGTATTTCATTCCGCTACATACGAATTAACGCTATATATTGAATAGGCTTAACTCACCCCTTGGATATCTAATTAAAGTAGCGTAAATCACATCATGTTAATGAGCATCTTCAAAGCGAATAGATCACGGTTGAAATGCGGAATAATGAATGCTGGCGCAGTAAAAATTCTTTTTGCTGCTTTGATGTCTCTTTATAATTAAATTATCGTTAAGTCGTGGATTAGTTGGATTTTAGAGAGTAGGATTTAGGAACAAAAGATTTATAATGTTTTGAAATTAATTATATAGTAAAATATTTATAATGTTAACAAATACCAAAATCATCTGCATTATAAATGTGAATTAGCGTGTTTCCTCTGAAGATTAAAAAAGATCCGCCACAGGTAGCACCAGTAGGGAGTAAACATGTTTTAATTTCCATATTGACAGCAACATTAAAGGCATGTTTTATTATTAAATTAAAGTACCCGGTTGACCGGTATTTTCACTCGTTTTTTTTTAATTCGCGTGTTTTGGAAATTATATTTAGATACAAATTACATCATCGCAATCATGTTGAAATACGAATAATATTTTTTGATCTTAGCGACATAATAGAAAAAAACTGAACTGGTTATTTGAATGAAAAATCATGAGTGCAATTAGTTTAATTTAAATTTTCTTGTTTTTAAAAAAATACTAAAAAAAGGGCTCGTAAAAATAGATTTTCTCAAAAAAGAAAGGAACTTGAAAAAAAATTAAAAAAAGTCGGTCGGTCGGTCGGGGCTCGGATCATGGTATCACGATTTTGTGACCGCCCAATATACCAATTAAGCTATTTGTAATCATTAATAAACTGTCAAAATTTACCTTCTTACTCTAACGATATTGTAGCAGTTTTTCATTGCCTAAAACACGGACAAAAAGACATTTTCTAAAAATAAATCCTATCTAGATCAATTTATTGCCCCCGAAACTCCCTGCACACAAAATTTTATGAAAATCGTTGGAGCCGTTTCCGAGATTCCAATTATATATATATATATATATATATATATATATATATATATATATATATATATATATATATATATATATATATATATATATATATACAAGAATTGCTCGTTTAAAGGTATAGGATAAATTAATGAAGTGAATAAAGAATATTGAAAAATACATTATCATGCCTACGATATATTATTAATTTATTTATAAAACCTCAAGTAGACACGAGAAAGCGCTTGGTAAAAGTGGATTCATTTATTGCAAAAAACCGATTGAATAGTTGATAACATTTTTTTCTCTTTATCCACTCTTTTAATTTATCAGAGCATCATAACCATGGCGTACGGTATAATTATCAAGTTTATAAAGTATATCAATGATATGGGAACAGTTTATCGCAGCAGGTGCTGAACACTGACCCTGAGCAATAAAAAAGACGTGTGGCACTCGGGGACTGCCGCGGTAAAGCTATTGCATAGCATTTTGTATCAACTTATGCAATTATAATTATTTATTTATTTTATTTATGCAGTATTTCATTTTCTTTGATATTAATTCAAGTTACGTAGGTTAATCCAATCAAATTCAACCAGATTTAACCGAACCCGCGTTATAACGAACTCACTATTTGTGAAAAATACTGTATCACCGGACCGCGTCGCAAAAAACTCAGGTTCGCGCAGTACATACGTCAGGGCGGCCGTACGGCATATACATTAACAAGACGCGCAACTACTCAGTTCCACGCTCCACGGCAAGATTTGTCACTTATTATTTACTGTCCAATTAATTGTCTTTAAATTCAAATGGCACGTTCTATTATAATCAATAAACGATAATCGCGTATAGTGAATTTCGAGGTAAATTATTATATGTAAACGTTTTTGAATAGTCGTAATGAAACGTACTTCCTAAAGAAAATATCTTCACAATTAATTTGATGTAAAATAACATTAGAAATAACGTATAAAAACAGAAAATTTATCAAATTTTTGATCGAGTTCCTAACCAGTACACAAGCAAAATGGCGAAATATCATTTTCAGATTTTTTTCTATATAGTTATTTGTTACAGGATACACAGATAAAATTCACTCTCACAGATGATAAATTTCAAACACCACAATCTCTAATTTTTTACTCTGCTATCTTCAGCGCTGTACACGAACGGCACGATGTCGTTGAGAGCCGTGGTAGCTCACATGGTTAGCGCTCGTTATAGGTATCACAGTACGGGAGCAACCCGGGTTCGATCCCCACTGGCACCAATGAAATTGTTGCGTGCTGATTTCATCAGTTGGAAAGTCTGTTTTTCTGGGCCGTTTTATTTTGTTACACTGACATCTCGCAAGTCACCCAGGGACCTAGGAGGTTGTCGGTTGCTTACTTTTTATTTTTCTTTAAAATTTTCGTCGGTAAAATAACATATTTATAAAAGTAAAAAAAGTAAAGTTACAGCCTATATACGTCCCACTGCTGGGCACAGGCCTCCTCTAATTTCTGAGAGGGTTTTAAGGCAAGGAAATGCCGCCGCGCTGCCTCAATGCGTGTTGACGAACTTCACTTAATTTCTTCGAAATATATATTTTTTAACCTCTCAAACGGCAGCCACTTAGTCTATGAATATTTATTTATAATCAACGTTCATTTCGTACGCCATTTTCGTGTGAATATTATTGTGTTGGTATTTGGATTTTTCTAGTGTTTTATTAGTGTTTTAGTAGTCTTTTATTATAAAATTGTAATGATAGTTTTTGTGTGAATATAATTTATCTTTTTACGTTAATAATTTCGGGTAATATCTCTCCTCTTGATATGTATTTTTTTTTGTTATCATAATACAATAAATTCTTTTTGTTATGAAGTAAAACCTGACTTTTATTTAGACCACAGAATAGAGAAGTTTGTATAGATTTTATAATGCCAAACTTCTTTATAGAAAAAAAGTTTCTATATATAAGTTTTAATGGTTTAAGGTGCTGTGGGTGCATGCGACCGCTCGGGATTTGCCGAACGCATGCGACTGCATGGCACTTTTACGGGGATTGAAGGGTTAAAAAGCTTTAAACGTACAACGCCATCCATTTAAAATTTACTTTTACGGAATACATATATCTAAATATTTCTTTAAGTATAATATTATGGTTATAAAATGCATAGACACATATTACATACACTACGGTTAATTCAAATCTAATTAACTGTGCAATCCATTATAAAGTCGAAAAACTTACTACGCAATATAAATTTTGTGCCGATGTCGAGTCAATTCTATTTTATTATCTGAATTCGATTATTATTTATGTATCATTGCGTTCTCTTGAAAAAAACTTGTTTATTATTTTGTTAATCAATGTTAGAACAGTATTTAAATAACTGTTGTTTTATTTTTGTAACAAAATGCTGTCAAATATGGTCTAATTCTGCAAAATGCCACAATTTAGCAGGGTTCGATTTAGGGGAGAAACGTGCTGTAAGGATTATGGCGACTTTAATTTTTTGTAAAGAGCAAAAGTGTGGAATAATTTCTTAGCTTCTGTCTTTCTGTCCGATTACAATCTAGGTGTTTTTGTGATGGTAGTGCGAATTACCATCTAATACTTCATAAGCGCTCACCACCAGCGGCACGAAAGAAAAAACAGGGATTATTTAATAATTTGGAGAAACTATTGTTGTGCTGTTTACACTGGAAAAATTATTGTTTCAGGTATTTTTGATTGTCTATAATATGATACTATGTTATTATTAGTGCTGTATGTACATTGCTAATTAAAAGTCGTTGTATTCAACTCGAGCGTGGTTATGCTTTTCTATTTGGATGATAAGGTCATTAAACTATAATAGGAGCTTTTTGATACTATACAGAGTACAGGTACTTAGGGTACACGTGACCGACATTATCAATATTTCTCAAATACATCGTTATGAATTCGTAGGTACATACAAATTGCCAAAAAATGTATCAAAACAATGTATCGTCGTCTCTCAAACTTGTATTACAGTCTATGATCAACATTATTTTATTTTAATAGTGAAGTGGTACATGGTAACATGCAGCTGCACCACTTGTTAGTTAGGTAAGTTTGGTTTATTAAAATTAGAGTGACGCGCCCGTCGCCACGGGTCTGCCGCCCGCCAGCACGTCTTCCGGCTCCGGTGACCAGCAGTTGTCCGACAGCCAGCACCCTACCACCACGATCACGAAGCCGATTTTAAGCGCCAGCACTATATACACCTCTGCGTTGCCTATTCCATTACAATAAAACGGAACGGAATTCACGGAATTTCATTGTAATAATTACTAAAGGCAATGCCTCTGTAGGGTAAATGGCATCTAAACTGCAATAACTCCATTATTATAGCAGTTTCGTAATTGATAATGATAAGCTTCACATCCTATGCTTTATGATGATTAATGAGTATCTATAATTGCCACTAGCAACAGCCACATTATAAAATATGGTGATTGATTCTCTTACGTAACTGTGAAGTACCGGTGTCAGAATATCCACTACCCCATATTAGGTAATCTATGGGGGTGGCCTATGTTCGACAATGAACTTTTATACGCTGTATATGGTTCTCTAACGTCACATGTGCACAAACTTCCACTCTGGACCTAAACGTAATTCTTCAAAAATAATTCCTTCTGTATCGCAGAGGCGTTTTACATGATATTGTTACGAGCTTGAGGTTCGTGACAATAAAAATTGCCGATAAAATTACCTAAATTAACACTTTAATTTACTTTACACAAATTAAAGTTAAAACACTAATAATTAAACACACTAATTCACTTAATTCCGCTCCGAAGCTTCGCTTGTGTCGCTGAGTTCAACTCTGCCTCGATCGCATCTTGCGCCACCTATTTATTTAAATTAGCAAAATATCCGGAATATTCAAGTAAACACGCGCAATGTACCGAGAGTTCGAGTATAGATTTTCTAGAAACTTAGACTTCGGGTGGCGCTGTCGGTCGAAAGATTTGTGATGTCATAAACTGCAACGCTCCCCTCGCTCTCGTTCCTGACACTAGATGGCGCTAGTGTGTCGTCGACTGGAGCGCGTAACACTGCCCCCTCCTAAGACATGCTCGTCCCGAGCATTATCGGCCCCATAATAACGCGCCAAGCGATCCACATGGACGATCTTAGGAGTCCCTCTTGCGCCTTTCTGTATCCGGTAGGTTACATCGTTGAGGGATGTCCTATCCCGTGGTGCACCAACATTGTAAAATTTCGATGCTCCTCTACTCCGTGCCTGAGGTCCCCTCACAGCCGCACAACTTGTACATGTACGACACCAATCCTCGACATCGTCACGATAATGGACCCAGTAAAACTGTTCTCGGACCTTCAGTAGAGTTCGTTTAACTCCCAGATGGACTCTTGAACGTCCATTATGACACAGTTGTAGAACATTCGGCACTTTAGCTTTAGGGACAACCATTTGCAGACGACAGCTGTCTCCTCGACCATTGTCCCATTTACGGCACAGGACTCCATCCTGAATCAGCAAGCTGCCCCATTGGGCCCAATAGCTTTTCGTGGTTGAACTCATCGCTGAGACGTCCCTCCACTTAGGCTTGGTAGCACGGGCCTTCATCCATCCCAGAATCGGCTTGATGTCTGGATCTTCCTGCTGTGCACGTCGTAGGCTGTCCTTCCACCCGTTGCTGAGGTGGTCTGTCCTGAGCATCCTCACGGATACCACTTCCTTACCTTGCCTACTACAATGGTTGCCATCTTCAGGACAAGGTCTTCTTGACAATGCATCTGCGTTGCCATGAGATTTCTCGCTGCGATGTTCGATCTCAAAGTCGTATTCCTGCTGCTGCTGGGCGGTGCTGTTAGCCGCACTTCCTTTCTGAGACCGTTCACCTTCCCTTCCTAGGGTGTGCTTAGGGCAGCTGGACCGAAGATGGCCCCTTTCCCCACAGCCATAGCACCTAGGGCTGTATCCTTTATTGTGGTCGCGAACCGTAACTGCTGCAACCTCCCTAGCGTGAGGTGAACGATGATCCTGTCGCCGCCAGGCAGTGCCGTTAGCTGCACTACCCTCCTGATATCGTTCACTTTCCCTTTCTGCGGTTCGCTTAGGGCAGCTGGATCGAAGGTGGCCCTTTTCCCCACAGCCATAGCACTTTGGGCTGTATCCTTTGTTGCGGTCGCGAACTGCAGCTGCTGCAACCTCCCTGACGCGATAGGAACGATGATCCTGCCGCACGGCTTCCACTTCCAGTGCATGGGCCAAGGCGTCCTTAAGCGTCTCGTGGTGCCCGAGCCTCACAGCAGCTCTGACTTTCAGGTCGCGGATGCCGTCGATGAATGTCTGCACCAGGTTCCCTTCAATGAGCGCAGGTACAGACCAGTATGCTTTTCGCACCAGCTTCTCCACTTCTAGAGCCCACTGCTGCAGGTTTTCGTTGATGCGCTGCACACGATCTTTAAGCTGCGCACGAATGACGTGTTCCAGGTGAGCGTCGCCATATCTCGCCTCCAATGCCTCAAGGAGTTGCTCATAAGTCACTTCCTCACCGAGAGCTTCCAGAACTGTTAAGGCCTGGTCACGCAGGCCTAGTGTGAGAGCAGTCATGGCCTGATTTTTATTCCAGCCGTTCGCCTTCATAACAGCCTTGAACTGGATTTTGTAGGCTGACCAGGAAGAAGTCCCGTCGAACGGTGGCACTTTGAACCCACGTAGCGAAGGTGTAATAGCTACTACGGGAGCTGTAGTTCCATCACCCAGTTTGAGGTCGTCCAGCGTTTTCTTCACGTCAGCCACCACGTAATCAACCCGATTGTTCACTTGGTCGATTTGGGTTTTAGCTTTCTTGATTTGGGTTTCAGCTTCCGACAGGCGGTTGTCATGTTGAGCAACCCTATCCTTCACCTCCTTTATCTCTTTCCCAAAGGTAGCATGAAGGTCCTTAATGAGGAGCATCTGTTCTTCCGACCGACGGGCCTGTTCCTCCTGTCGGCGGGCCTGTTCCTCCTGTCCGCCCCGCAGCTGTTGCAGCATCACCTTCAGAGCACCTAATTCAGGTGCCGCAGACGTAGAAGCTGCTGACGGACCGGCTTCCGTGGCCGGCGGCTGGCCCTCAGACATCTGCGGCGTTGTACCACCAAATCTCCTCTGGTCCGTCTCCTGCTGGCGTTGACTTCGGGTACGGACACCCTCCGTTTCCTCCTTAGGTAAAATCGGCATTATTTTATCCCACTTCTGACACCAATTGTTACGAGCTTGAGGTTCGTGACAATAAAAATTACCGATAAAATTACCTAAATTAACACTTTAATTTACTTTACACAAATTAAAGTTAAAACACTAATAATTAAACACACTAATTCACTTAATTCCGCTCCGAAGCTTCGCTTGTGTCGCTGAGTTCAACTCTGCCTCGATCGCATCTTGCGCCACCTATTTATTTAAATTAGCAAAATATCCGGAATGTTCAAGTAAACACGCGCAAGGTACCGAGAGTTCGAGTATAGATTTTCTAGAAACTTAGACTTCGGGTGGCGCTGTCGGTCGAAAGATTTGTGATGTCATAAACTGCAACGCTCCCCTCGCTCTCGTTCCTGACACTAGATGGCGCTAGTGTGTCGTCGACTGGAGCGCGTAACAATATTAACAAATCACATATTGGTTTCTTATATTTACGCGAACACTACACATTTAATTAAAACTAGCTTTTACGGATTTTATCGCGTATATTAACTTTTTTATATTCCCTGCGTTTCGAACACTTTACAGCACCCGTAGAGCCCGTCTTGAAGTCATAGTTAACAACGGCTACCCACAGATTAAAATTATCAACACCAATCTACAAAGTATGAACTTATGAGTATCTGACAGCTTCATATATTAGAAGAGTCACTGACAAACTGGCTACATGTTGAAGCGCGCTTCCATAAAACCATACTTTAAGCCGCCGAAAAAGATTTGTCAGTTTTTACTATCAGTCAAGTGTAATGCCCTCTGCAAGATGCAGGAGTGTACAAGCTTGTATATAAAACGATAGGCTTGTACCACGCATTAGAACGGCTGATTTAATAGTATTTTTGTGTAATTATTAAAATTAAATAACTATTTGTCTAATAAATAGTGAAAAAGGGTATGTAAATATGTACAAAATTTAAATAAAACAATTCAATTTCGCTACGATATCTTGAATTTATTTACAATGTCGTTTTGTGAACTGGGTCACAGTAATACATACCACAAAATTGACGTGTAAGCTTCATGGATAAATTAAGTATATAAACGCTCACGTCGATCATATAAAACAGTATTTTCGCTGTTTAATGTAGATTAAATATTTCATACTTACTTTTCAACACATATATCCTATACTATTAAACGAGCACTTCTTGTATATATACACATATATATATATATATATATATATATATATATATATATATATATATATATATATATATATATATATATATATATATAATCGGGATCTCGGAAACGGCTCCAACGATTTTCATAAAATTTAGTGTCCAGGGAGTTTCGGGGATAATAAATCGATCTAGCTAGGATTTATTTTTAGAAAATGTCTTTTTGTCCGTGTTTTTAGGCAATGAAAAACTGCTACAATATCGTTAGAATAAGAAGGTAAATTTTGACAGATTGTTAATGATCATAAATAGCTTAATTGGTATAATGGGCGATCACAGATTCGTAAAACCCCGGTTCGAGCCCAGACCGACCGACCGACTTTCTTTAATTCTTTTTTCAAGTTCCTTTCTTTTTTGAGAAAATCAATTTTTTCGAGCCCTTTTTTTAGTATTTTTTAAAAACACGAAAATTTAAATTAAAATAATTGCACTCATGTTTTTTTATTCAAATAACCAGTTCCGTTTTTCCTGTTATGTCGCTAAGATCAAAAAATATTATTTATATTTCATCAGTATGTAATTTGTATCTAAATATAATTTCCAAAACACACGAATTAAAAAAAAATCGAGCGAAAAATACCGAGCAGAGCTCGGTCAACCGGGTACTATTATGTCAAACGTGCAAATAACATTACTTTTATGTAGCGGTTACTCTAGGCCTACGCTAATTTACTTTACCAATCGGTAATACTCGACGGCTTAGCAAATATGATGTCTGTGTTTTTTTCCTAAAATATTTATAAAAATTAGGCATTTTACTGTATACGTATCGTCTATATAACAAGTTACTTACATAGTCTCGTCGCACCCGTTTTGTTGCGGATCGTAAAATATGAAATACATAATATGTCTTAGTCATACGTAAATGTTAAAAGGAAATAATAGTAAATAAAATAAAACAAATGAATTCTCAGTTACATGTCTTTAAAATGAGCATTTTAACAGTTTTCCGACTTAAGATTTATATGCCTATATTTACAAATGAAAAAATTAAAAAAAAATTACAACTGACTTCAATAAAATGAGAACATCATCAATCTATTCGAAGTCAATTAAGTACGCATTATCAAGGATAACTCATAAACTACTGATCTAATCTTGATCAAATTTGTATTATATATATTCGAATAAAAAAAAGAATCACCAAAATTGGATCACCCAGAAAAAGTTCTAAGGTAACACAAATAAAAAATATGCAGTCAAATTAAATACCTCCTCCTTTTTGAAGTCAGTTAAAAAAGAACGTAGGCTGAATTATGTCCTAAAAACTTCTTTAGGAATGGATAAATTATTAAAACTGAACCATTTTGACATACAATTGTTAAATTATTGTGCAGTTTTGAAGTTCCGATGTATTTTAAATTTAAATAGAAATTTCTAATTCTGTGAAACTAAATGTTGTTTAATTAATAAGTACCTTTTTAAATCAATGGTAGGTAATGTTTTCTCCTTGATATTGTATTGTTTCAACAGTTATTATTTTTAGTGCTTTCGCAATCATCAAAATACATTTCAATTAGGGATGTTACGGAAGTAGTTATATCGGAACCAAATTCAGAAGCAGTTTTTAAATTTGGTGTTTCAGAACCGGAACCGGAATCGGAGGTAAAGGCTGATGTGTAAAACTACATACATTATTCATTACAGACGTTTGGTAAGAAACTGTCTTCGCCTTAACTGTTAATTCGGCACTATGAGCTGCATAAGTCGTCTGAATCCAATACCTTCAACGAAATTCAAGGGAAGATCTTACAAAGCAAGCATTTCAGAGAGGTTCCCCGCGCGACAAGATAAACTTGTTCGTACGCGCTGATAGCGGTTGCCACAGTCACTATATATTACCTGCGAGTAAAATTTATCGGAACCCAAATCGAAATCGAAGGTGCAAAATCAATCGGAAGTTCTGAACTTCCGGAATCGGAATCGAACCTCCGTAATATCTCTAATTTCAATTATAAAAATTATGTTTAGTTATGTACATTAAATGATTATTGTTGTTTGTTTCATGTAAGTTTAGAACACCGTCTACATTTTTATGAGATTTCACGTATTTTGTTTCATTGGTAAGAATATATCCATTAGTGAAACTGGATGGAACGATACTATGGATTCGCTGATGAAGTTTAGATCATTTTTCACTTTACTTTAAATTGGCGTTTTAGTTTGAGTATTCGTTATGTAATAAAGTTTTTTTTATTCTCGGAATAAGGATTCATAGAACTGAATGAAATTTTTTTAATTTATTAGTTATTTTATTAACTATACCATGGAGTAAAAGAATACTTATAATGGCTACTTTTGTAATGAAGATATATAGACATCATAATTTATTATGTTCTGTCTATTTTTCTGCGTCTACAACCACATTAGGAAGGAAGCCAAACACATTAATATCATGTAGTCTGCCATGTGCCGAGAGGCATACAGATGATAAAAGGAAAATCAATAGAACATTATTCACAGATGTAAAAGTTATTGCAGCTTTTACCACTTATTTAATAAGTGCGTATAATTATTATGTCAGCGTACTCCGCAGTAAAGTTAAAACATTGAAAAATGTCCTCGTTGGTATTTATATGTTATTTTAAAGTTTTAACTTAATTAAATCAATATTTCACCGGGACGGACGCCAAGCTGTAACTGACATGGGCGACTTGCCGAGTGTAGCGCGCCTTTAAATTGTGCAGAAAACCGACACTGTTCCGAAGTGGACGAGTCGTAGCGAGCGATCCCGAGTGGCAGTAAGGCATGCCAAACGAACCGTATACACGTTGGCATTCGCCTGCACTCGGCCAGCTAGGCGAGCGTCGACGAGCAATGACGAGGCTGGACAAATGCACTGCCTATACGTTGGTGCTAGCCTTCGCTCGGCCAAAATGTATAGCCGGCTTTATATCTGTACCAAAATAAGCAATGTAATAAAATAGCAAGTTTTTTTATTATTATTTATTAATGAATTTATAAGACAGTGGTGTTACTTAATTCTAAACCCGCCAAACTTTTACGTTTGATGGCGAGAGGCGCTCTTTTACATAGCAATGAACCACCTTATGTACTCCTAATATTGGACACAATAATATACAATTATATAAATAACACAGTAATATACAAACCTATGACATCTTGTTGTTATGTTAACTATATGATCTTATATACATATACACACACATATATATACAATATGTAACGCAATCAACGCACACCCTCAGACACCCCAATCAGTATATTATGTTATAATCGTAATACATACACTGAATTTTTAGTTAAACATTTTTATGCACTGGTTATTTATCAAATTAGTTATACTAATTCCGGAAGAATGTTGTGGTCACAGTACAAATCCACGAACGCAAAGACTTTAACGTGCTTGAAATAAAGTTCATTTTTCTTTACTTTTATTGAATGACAGAATTAGTAATAATACAAATAAAACTGCACTCTTAAAAGTCTTATTGCCTTAAGTTACGGTCCATTTCAGTTTGCTTTGACTGTAGAGATTTAGTTAAACTACTTTCACAAAGTGCGTTAATTATGTTACAAGTTGCATACATATTTAACTTTATTTATATAAATTAATTACCTGATAGTTATATATTATATTGTTATGGTTTAATAATATACTATCGTATTTAGTTCTATTAGCCATCCTGTATAATGTTTTTTAATTTTCTCTTAAGTGATCTTTTACTAATTTTAACTTTATCTCTTAATAGATCTATTTTGTTAAACACTTTAGATACCAAATACTTAGTTGTTCTCTTACCATAATAGTTTGTTATTTTAGGTTGAACCAGTTTGTTTTCTCTAACCCTATGTGTGTTGTACTTGTTTTTAACATTAACTTTATATTCATCATTATAATAGTATTCCAAACCTACCAAATAATCTATTTTTTTAATCTATGGGAATAATTTTACAAATGGGAAACAACTTATTATAGTCTTTGTTGCATTTTTCTTTAACATTTTTACTAACTAGAAACTTAATTAGTCTTATTTGTATGTCTTTGATATTTTTCAGATATGTGTGTGTGATAAACGATCCATTGCCTGTCCTGTTCGTGTCCCGATTCTTCTTTGCTTCATTACACTCTTAGTTTTTAAATATGGCAAAATACAGATAAAATCTCCATGAAAGGGTCTGCAGTCAGTCAATGGTCTGCAATAGCTAAATAGCTAAATAATAAATGGCTAAAAACCGTTAATAAAGTTTGCTGCTTGTGTATGTGCCTCTCAACAATCAGCCATCTCAGAATCTAGTTCTCCTCATAATTACACATTTGGATAAAAACACGTGTGGTATTTTTGACGATGTAAAAACGTTTCAACTTTACTTTTCTTGTGTGACATGAAGAGGGCCTCTTTTCTTTGAGACCAAAGCTCTTGGTTTAATACGAGGTAAAAAACTTTCAAGTAAATTTTTTAATTTTTGGAATAAAATATTTTAATGTAGCTTCAAATCTCTACGGCAATGCGAAGCAAAATACATTTAAAATACTATAAATTTAAAATTATAAGGATTGACGTTCTTGTCTGCTTTTGACTGCCATTGTTCCATTCTAAAGTATGTAGTCTATTCAGGAGGGGCGTCTGTTTCATCCATTATAACTTACTGTTAAATTGTGATGTTATGAATTTATGATTTGATGTACTATATATAACTTTAACTTTAACTAAAACAATAAAATTGATATTAATGATTATAAATAGTCATCGTAATTAGGTAAAAAGTCAAAAACCGCAGTTTTATATCGTATTGAGTAGTCATCAGGAAGATGCTGTTGTCCACCTCTGTTCATTTTCCTCTATTGCCTCTTACGACACCGACGGATAGTACGGGTTAGTGTAGGTATTCTATACCGATGACATTGAAATCACTGTTACGGGTTTGGCAATTCATGAAAAAAAGGCTATTCGTACGTCATCATTTAAATGATATTATTTCTAGAATTCTCCAATTCAACATTAGTGTCACCTACGGGACCAAAACGGCGTCGTGGCAAAATTCTGTTACTCATTCAAAAAACAGCTCGTTACTATAAATGTAAATATTTAGTAAATAATATTATACTAAGTCATTTAAAATGTAAATAATTTCGTAAGAAGAAATAACAAAGTTGGAGACACTTAAAAATTCGAAAGAACCTAATATAGATATTTTATTATTCATGTTGTGCGCTTAAGTCACGTAATGTAGGCAAATTACCGAAATTGTTCAATTATCCCATAGCTGCTTTGCGAGATGCAGTAATGCCCCAGCTGTTGCATTCTTAATAAATTCTGCAATAGTGCATGAACTGTTTTACGAGTTCAAAGTTATTTTTGTTTGTTAATTTTAGAGAGTCATCACAGTGCAGATTAAAAGTGTTCATAGACTTTCGACACACGTGTAAATCAAGTGCGATCTCCACCAACTTTAATGAAATTGTTAGAAATTAATTCAAAATCTCTCAGTATCCATCGCTTCTCAGTATTCAAATGGTTTTCTGAATCTCTCATTTTGCTTCTTTCAATTAGAATTGGATTAATTTTTGCCTTGATTTTACTCATAGTTTTAAGGTTTTTTTTACATTCATCATCTAAAAATTCTTTTGTCTTGTTATTTAGTAATTCATTACTTGGCAGGCTTATTCAGCAGTAGGACTATACACTATTTTGTTTCGTTTGTTTGATACACAAAGTTTGATGATCTAAAACACTTCAGATTTCTGATTAAGCTTGAAATTCGCAATGATTATGGGCTGGTGTTGGTTTAGGTCTTTCAGTAGTTTTATGTGTTTTGTATAATCGAAAACTGGCACAGAAATTTTGAAAGATTGTTGATCGATATTCAGTGACTTTACACTCCACTACGGTATGTGCGCCTTCTCAATACGATTAGGGATGCTAAGTTTGGCTTTCCGTCGGATTACGATTCCGATAGAAAACCAAACGTAACGATTTGATACCATGCCGAGGGAGACAAAACATGCTAAGTACCTGGTTAAACTAGAAGATCATAAAATGTTAGGTGAGCGCTTAGTCGATGGCAATGGCACCATATATTGATGACGTTAAAAATTTGAGGCGTAACGGGGGTTAAGTTGAAGATATCTTAAGCTATGCAAAATGTTAATTCTGGCAGCAATCTATTATCTTGGCATAATTTTACGTACATATAAATAAAATTTATGGGTACTTCTGTAATATTGAAACAACTGAAGTGTTTATTTGTACCATTACCATAACCATTTTAAACTGGTTTTTCAGTTTGTCTGTCTGTCTATATTATGTCAAGATTTAGTGAGAAATTGGTGACAATTAGTGACTTAGATAAAATAGTAAGCTAATGTTTTAAGAGATATAGACCTTTTTTGGGATAATTCTAGCTTGAATTTAAGCTAGCATCCTCAGCAGCCAATCCTAAAGTATTAATTCACTTAAGTTACTAATAGTCACAAATACCTTACAAAATCTTGACATAACTAAATTTAGGATATCGTTCGGAAGAATTATACCTTCAAGTAAGCGTTCTATCTTATTTCTTTTGTATTCTAAATATTCGCACAGAATGTTGAAGCGTTTTTGTTACGCAGAGAATACGCTTAGAGTTCATTTAAATAGAGTAGATTGTCATAAATATTATGATTGACAACAATGATTTAAAGGGGATTGGCAGGCATGTGGTTTCGTACCGCTAATAAAATTTCGTGTTTTGGAATTTTTTGGTTTTAATTGGTAGATAGTAAGATAGACAAACCCCTTTTAAATTTTTAGATTTTTAGAACTTGGGAGTTTTAATTTTTAAGATTATCAACATAGACCATAGATTATCAACATAGACCATAGACTAATATATAAAATTATGAACTAGTGTCACAATTTTTTTTTATTTAACTGCTTTACGGCTTTGGGTTCTAGACCTTCTGAGCCTATCATTTCTTTCTAAATCTTCGTTTTTATATACTTTTTCATCACAATATGCTGATGCGTCACTTTTTGCGTCACAGTTTTTAGGAGATTATATCAACATCAAACCACTTTTTCGTCGTTTTCTCTAATAGTTCACACGCGCAGGCCATTCACACAATCACATCACTTTTACGAATTAAAATCCACTTCAAACCAATATTCAAGCAACAAAACAGTAGCGACAAATTGTCCAACAATCCGTCGACGGCCAAAACCTCTCCTAGTGTACCTATGTTACATATAGGCAAATAAACATTGTTTTTGTGATAAAGTAAATTTATATTCTATTTTGCTTTTCGCTACTCTGTAGTGCTTTACTAACCGTTATTTTTTATAGAACAAGGGTGACAATCGACTCGATCAGACAGTCCACCTGATGGTAAGTGGATGCTGTGGCTCATGGACATCTATATTTACCCTCGATTTAGAATCAAAATTCAGATGCGTTGTCACCTCCAAAGACTAGGATCGAATGCCTCGTTTTCAGCAAAAAGGGACTCCAGATCTCTACACTCACCATACGAAACACAGCAGTATTAAGCTGCTATTTTACACTGGCATTCTGTGAGTGCGTGGTTCCTCCCCGGTCGAGCAGGCTCATTCGTGCTACAACTATATTATAGCTGCAGCGTGGTTCTACCATTAAGTAGGTAGATTGAGACGAGGATCGGTATCTACTCAGCGTTGTGAATTAGGAGATACTTATATTCAGCAGTGGACTGCAACAATTTAATAATGATGAAGTTCTGATGGGGTTTTGAGTGTAGGAAAATAAATAAAAAAATATTTTTAAGTTCATTTATTTTATTGTACTTATAATTAATGAATTCGTTATAAAACTTCATCTAAGACGGGGGCAGGCCGGGTGATAACCTCATGGCGAGCATGGCGTAGGTACCAAATAATACTAATAACATGTGAGTAGCATCCCACTGTTCTTAAACCTACAATGCAGTTTACAGCAATAACTGCTGATTGCGTCCCGCCCAATAATGTTTGTTTTCATTTTAAACCATCTATTCTCTCTCGGTATACCTCTAGTGTATGTATTGCATGAAAGCGGAAATTCTTATATTGGACAACACAATGTGCTGGGATCTTTCTTGTGGTCCTTTTGGTACATGTAAGCTCAAATCTCGAGCTTTGTCCCAGCAAACTTCACAAACTTCGTTCATGGATGACATCTGTAAATAATTTATTTAATGAGATGGCCATAGATGTAAAATTAGTATTAGTGTTGCCCAAATGCAAGAACAAGACGAGACTTAGCCAGTCTTTGTCTTGGTCTTGCGCCAATACACCTGGTCTTTTTCTTGGTCTTGATATCGCGCTCTCAGTCTTGTTCTTGGTCTTGGTCTTGCAGCAAGAGTCTCGCAATTACCTATTAGCCTATTGTTATTTATTAAACGTTACTTTAAATCTTAGAACAACTTAACAGAGTAGGCACATTTTGAGCATGAATTAACATAGCCATAGAAAGACCAACCAAATTAATAAATGTCTAAACATTTAATAGAAATTCGAAAAATCAACTAATACCGGGTGGGGTTTGAACCCACGACCTAAGCGATCCATGCCGATGCTCTAACCAACTGAGCTGTCTACCAAGTCTCATGGCCACGGGAGTTAGTCTGTTTCTTAATAAACGTTTACATTTAATAAGCTTACATGTGCTAAAACTTAGTCAAAACATATAAAAAAAATTAATGAAATTAACTTGACTGTATTATAAAGAATATTATCTGTCTAGAAAGAGATTGATAGACCCTTATATGAAATGGAATAAAAGAGTTATACAATTTATCATTTATTTAAATAAAAAAATAAAATACAATACAAATTAAATTACATAACAGTACACAACAGCTTTGACATTACTGTTACTTTATATTAATTCTTTTGACCAAGAATTAATACAAAGTAACCATCTGGCTGACTCATCACTTAACCTATTTATATGTTTTCTAATTACTAATGATGCTTTAGAAAATAATCTCTCAGCAGGTACTGAAGTTGCAGGTATTGAAATAAAATCACGGGCCATCTTCGATAAAGTCGGATATTCTGTCTCATGCGTACTTCACCACTCTAAAATGTCTTCCGAACTGGCGGCTCTGGGTTTTCTTAGGTACTCCTCCAACTCATCTATAACTAAGCCTTGATGAAAAGATCCAGATCCAGATGACGTCAAGGGACATGCATACAATTTCTCAAAGTCTATTACGTCTTCATCTTCATCATATTCACATACTTTCTTTTCATTTCTTGGTGATTCTAGAGATGTATTCACTGAGTGTAGACTTTTATATTCTTTATAAAGTTCATTAAATTTGCGCAGGCTTTCTGTTTTATGTTATATATTATATATTATATTTGCTTCCCCATAATGTCATGTCAAAAGTCTGAGTCTTATGCCTTGGGTCTAAAATTAAAGAGGTACAATAAATACAGTTGCTCTTTTTATAATGTTTAAGAATTTTGTCTCGAGCTGCTTGAAAACCCAGAATGAGCCTTTCATCCACTTCGGATCGATTAGGTTTCTCATCTAATTGTTTTACCATGGGTTCAGTTTTATTGAGCAAGAGATTGAATGATACAATGACTAGCGGTAATGTAACATATTTTTCTCCACCAAGTTTCGTTGATAGAAGTCTAAAGTTTATTAGAAACTTATGTATTTTTTCGAGTATTTTCCATTCACTATCTGTGATTTGAAAATCATTCAATTCGGTGACATAAGTGCACAATATGTTAATGCCAGTTCTCACTTTTAAACCAAATCCAATCATATCATGTGTAGAATTCCATCTCGTTGGACAGTCGAGTATGGGGTTCAGATTTGATGGCACGCCAGCTGCTTCACAAGCAGACTGAAACTTCTTCTTCTATATCTCACTTCTTTTTATTTTACTGGAAATACTGCGTAATTTTGTTATAGCTGTACGTGAGTCAGCAATATTTGGCGCATATTCTTCATCTTCCTCAGTTTCGTCTTCATTATCTTCATACTGCTGTTCTTGTCCCTTATTGTCAGTTTCACTGTGTAATGCTAAGGTCTTTAATAAATCTTGTACACCAAGGTTCAAAATGTGAGCAAAGCACCGGAAATGTTGATTGTCTGAATCAAAGTGTGGCCGCTGTTTGTCCAATTCATACATAAATTTGGTATTTGCAGTTGCGTTGTCGACCGTGATACCCTGTATTTTATCAATTATGTCATATTCCAATAAACATTCGTGGAAAACCGTTGCAATATCTTCCCCAGTATGTCGACCGCGTGATGGTATAAAATCAAAGACTACAGATCGATACTTCCATTCGTTGTCTATATAATGAATAGTGACCCCGTAGTAACTCCTACCAGCAATTGACGTCCATCCATTAATGGTAAATAACATTTTAGATGAAAATTGTTGTAGTCGTTTCTTAAGATTCAATTGAAGCTCTTCAAACCGTTCTTTGACCTTCCTTCTAAGTGTGGACCTTTTAGGAAACACCATATTTGGGCAAATTGATCGAAAATATACTTGTGTACGTTCGTCATCGAAAAATGAGAAGGGAAGATATTTTTTAACCATCCAATCAACTGTAGCTGTCGTGATGTTGTCACTGCTATTTTCAGACTGAAATAAAACAGTAAATCATGTGTCTCGCCGATTATAAAAACGAAGGAAAATATGAGTGAATTATAAATACATATTTAACACTATAATCTATATATATATATATATATACCACTCACTGACTGACTATAACGATATCTCAGGAACTATAAAACATACAAACTTGAAGTTTGTAAGGTAGGTTCCTTTTATGGCATAGAGATCGATTAAGAAACGATTTTGAGAAAATCTATCCCTAAGGGAGTGAAATGGGAGTTGGAAGTTTGTATGAAAGTCCTACGTTTTTGAAGTTAGAGACACGAAAATCGGCATTAAAGTTATAACTTTTCAATAATAAAATCCTGAATAAGCTGTTTTACGAAATCCTAACCCTAAGGGGTTGAAATTGGGGTAAAATGGTTACATGCAAGTCCTATATTTTTAAAGTATAGATATGAAGATCGACATTTACTTTATTAGTTTTAAATAATAAATACTTGCATAGTTAAGCTTTACCTATATAGCCTCTTTATACTTAGGTAAGACTTTTGCAGCGAGAAAATTTCAAAATCTCATAGGAAATCAGATATTGTACGCGGACGAAGTCGCAGGTGGCCGCTAGTTACATAATATATGTGTTATGTAATTGTGTGATAAGTATATTTTTCTTACCTGTCCACTTTTCCGGTGGTTATTAAAAATCTTGTGATATCTCCACTTAATTTTGGTTTTTCAGGAAGAAATATTTGTGATTCCTTTTTGTGGAAAGATATTAGATGCTTCCTTAAGCCTGAAGTGTTTCTGTTTTTCATTTTTATTTCAACCTTTTTATGTTGGCATAATTTACACAAAGCAATTTGGGATGTATGAATTATGTCGAAAAACTCATCAAATTTACTTTTAGATCTATAACTCCAACTCTCACTACTCCGACTAGAACTATTCGAATCTTTGTCACTCATGTCAAATTGTAAATTTATCACTCCGAGAACAACAAGGATTAGAGTATAAACAATTAATACATTAGACTCGAAGCAAAGCTCAATTGGGAATGACTGGAATTAAAATAAATACTACTATTTGTAAGTACACGCCGAAAGACCGACAAAGGAAAGTTCGGCATCCTTTGATAAAATTAATGATTCTTCAGAAGATTAATAAAGTAGTTGCGTTGCCAGATAGGTATAGTGTGCCTACGTAAAAATGAAATGTAAATATGTAAATAAAATTGTGTATATTATGTTCTTCTTGTGATTGAATTAATCTACGTTAATTAAATTAAATTTACCTTCACTTGTTTGAAATTCAAAATTGTTTTATTCAAGTAGGCATTAAAAATACACTTCTGAATAGTCATATAATCACTGTTTTCCCCAATTTTTTCTTTTCCATGTCCAGGGGTCTGATTCTACTGAGAAGAATCATGGAAGAAAGTAAGAAACTCAGTAGTTGCTCTTTTTAAAATATTTTTACAATAGTTCTATAATTATGTAAAGCGATAAGTCAAACATAAAATGTCAAATTTATATGTAGATACTAAATCGGTTTAGAAATTTCTAGTTAGTCCTGTGTAGTACGAGAGGTCAGTTCCAAGCATTTTTGTCTGACTTAAATTGAAAAGGTGAAAGATCCTAACATTTATTTGGAATCTTATTATAAAAGCGTATATCGCTACCGAAGAACGCATCATATAGTTTGTGTAACCGGAAAGCAGGTATTGTGATTTTATTTTTATTTCTACTATTAAAATTGTGCAAATCACTATTATTTACATCAATTCGATGCAATCAATTTCTTTAAACGGTTCTCTAAGAGATACTCGGGCTCCTAAAAAGTTCTATTGATATCGCACGTAGTAAGTGCGATATCAATAGAAGCCGCCGGCGCGTGTATCTTGACCTTGTACTTCCGACTAGCTGCAAAATTTCTTTGACAGGCCAGTATTCGATCTTTGATGATGCCGACAACAAGACGCCGCGCACTATCAAAGTGCCGATGGTCAAAACTAGGGATGCACTGTTTTTCTTTTAATGGATATTTTCATCCGCTATGTATGTTTATGGTATTGTTCGTAATGCGCATAAGTCCAATTTTCCAAATTTTTTAAATATATTTTTTGCGTCTCGTAGAGTGCCTAAGCGTATACCCGAACTCCTATACTCCCTGAAACGACAATCATTCCTAACTGCAAGACGCAAGAGTCTCGCAGGCTTAGTCTTGTTCTTGCTCAAATCTTTCACGGTCAGTCTTGGTCTTGGTCTTGCTAAAATTAGGTGGTCTATTTCTTGGTATTGGTCTTGCAAAAATGCAAGAACAGGACCAAGACTGCAAAACCAAGACCGATTTTGGGCAACACTAAGTTCGATAGACATAATTTGTTCCCAACATTTTCAGGAAACACAAACAAGATAATGGGTAGGATGCAGCGAGATTCCTGATTGAATTTGAGCAACCTAAGCTGGAGAATGGTTCCTGAGATACAATAATTGGTTGCCTCTACCTTACAGAAAACCTTTTCCAAAGAGCTATATGGTATATCTGTTGTGTGAATAAGTTGTATAGGAAAAGGGCTCTTTGTTGTTAGTAGAACTCACCTCATGAGTGTCCCAGGTTTAGCAACATTTAAGAGTAATGAGTACCCTTTGCATGGCAAGCGTTAACCGTATACCGTTGTGGTGAAACTGCAAAGAAATCCAAAATTATTTATCGCTCAAAACTATGTATAAGAGTTCTAGCAAATATTTCATACAATACAAGATTATTGACAGTTACATCTTTATACATATTAGAATCATCTAAATTAGCATTGTCTATGGGTACATACTAGAGATAATTTAAAACTAATTTTATAAAATAAAATGTAAATACATGCAAACACAGAACAAACATCTTTGTTCATCACACAAATGTTTGTCCTTGGTGAGAATAAAACTCACAACCTTCTTAGAGCCACTAAATATTCATTTATCATCATATTATAGCCTTTTTTGTGAACTGCAGTATACTCCCACATTGTCTTTGTAAACCTCTAAAAAGTAGGTGGTAATATTCACTATATCCAAGTTAGGTGGTACACTTTTCGATGTTATACTGCTATACAAACTGTCTGAAGGCCACTCAACAATATACGCCAAATCATATTGTAGTATTTCATCTTCTATGTTTCTATTAAAATTATTATTCCTATCATAGTTCTTAAGTCTGTTAAAAGAAAACATTGCTCTAAACTCGGTAAATAAGTATAATTTTATCAAAAATGTATTTGTAAATAGTAATCAAACTAACCTGTTCTTTCAACCCACTTAATTTTGCACCTCTTTTCCTTAGCTCCGCTTTTAAAGCACTGACATTCATTGACCCGTAACTCATATTGGCCATAATTAATCTCAGGAATTGCAATATATTCACAATATTATTCTAAAAGAAATTAACACGCGTAGCCCACCTGCTACTAACAGTGACATTTGACATATCGTAGACCTCACTCTACGCTAGCGGTAGCACCTCTGGCGGCGAATTCATACGCGATAGCCCTCATTGCGTGCTTATATTACGTTTATTTATTAAAATCTTTTTATTGATATTATTAATTAATTCCAAGTTCTAAAAATATAAAACTTACATGAAAATTCATGGCTTAGTTGCCTTAATATCTGGTATTAATTCTATAACAAAACAACGAAAAAAGTATGCGGTACTAAATCTGCCGTTCCCCTTTGTATTATTATGTTTACCCACTATTTAGAAATAATTTAAAATTTTAATAAACCACTTTCAGTAGTTATATGTTGTGCGGCGATAGAGAGTCCTACAACAGTAGAGGAGCATGTTCAGTCTTGGATTATTGCGGGTCGACGAAGTAGATACAACAGGCGTGTAATACTCGGACCAGAGACGAGGGGCAACGTCGAAGAAGGATGTCTTCTGCAGTTGCCAGTTCGCCTGCAAAGTACGGTGATTACGGTAAATCCTTGAGAAGAAACGGGGGGGGGGGGCTATATTATAATAATTATTGATTTATTCTTATGCCTTCAATATTTATTTATTTATTGTAATATAGAAATAAAATTAGAAGCACCATTTCAAATACTATTGGTGATATTACAGAAATGGTTATTAGAGATCATGTGGTAGGTACTCGTCGCAATACAGAAAGAGATTGGGTTAAAGGTGAGTACTTACTTGACGTGAGTAATTACTTCCAATTTCAGTCTTTTTTTCCGGTACTTAAAATTACAGATAAGAACGTTGCTCGATGCTCTAGTTTTCCCAGAAGTTATATATATATAATATATATAAACACTCACGCCTGTCACCCAGAGGGGTAGGCAGAGACTACGGACTTCCATTTGGCACGATCCTGACATACCTCTTTCGCCTCCTTTACATCCATATATCTACGCATACATGCTCGTCGGTTAAGGGTACTTCTAACGTGGCCCATTTTCAAAATATCGCCAATTTGGTCGATAAACTTTTTTCTAGGGCGTCCCTTTCCGACTCGGCCATTCACATCTGCCATATAAATTTGCTTTGTCACTCTTTCCTCATTCATTCTTTCTACGTGGCCAAACCACCGAAGCATTCCTTTCTTAATCCTGGTCACAACATCATCTTGCATACCACATTTATCTCTTATCACGCAATTTCTCACCCTGTCATTCAGATTAAACCCTAGCATATTCCTTAAAGACCGCATTTCTACAGCATTTATTCTACTTTCGTGCTTCTTCTGCCACACCCAGCTTTCACTACCATACATTAAAGTAGGGACTAACACAGCATTATGAATTACCATACGTGCCTGTTTTGACACATTCTGGTTCTTCATAATAGAGTGTAGTGCCCCATTCACTCTATTCCCTGCATTTACTCGTCGTTCTATTTCCCTATCATATCTACCATCCCTGCTAAATACACATCCCAAATACACAAACTCATCCACTTGCTCAATTAACTCTCCTTCTATTCTTATTTCACATACCGTTTTGCTTTCTTCTCTTTCAAAAACCATCACTTTCGTCTTACTTGCGTTCACTTTCATTCTCCTTTCTTTCAATTCCCAGTTCATTAACGTAACCATCATTTGCAACTCTGCCGCCGATGACGCAAATATGACTTGATCATCGGCATACAAAAGGCATTTGACGGTTAACTCGCCCATTCTTAACCCACATTCTTCATCTTTCAAAGTTTGCAAACACCGGTCCATAAATAGGTTGAACAGCCAAGGGGAAGCTACACAGCCCTGTCTGACACCTTTTTGGATGCCAAACCAGTCCGAGTAGACCCCATTGATCCTGACACAAGCACTAGAGTCCCTATAAAGAGACCTTAATGCCTGTATCAAACCAGCGCTCAACCCATATGAGTTCAGTGTTTGCCATAACACATTCCTGTCCACTCTGTCATAAGCCTTTTCCAAGTCCATGAACGCACAAAAAACTTTCTGGTTTTTGGACAAAAACTTCTCCGCAATCATGCGCATGGAAAAGACTTGATCTGTACACCCCATTCCCTTTCTAAAACCCGCTTGCACATCCCAAATTTTTCCATCAGTTTCTTTCATAACTCTTTCAATTAACACCTTAGCATACAGTTTACCCACAATACTAAGCAAGCTGATACCGCGGTAGTTTTTGCAGTCCTGCTGTGACCCTTTTCCTTTATATATTGGTACTATAACTGCTTTACACCAGTCATCCGGTACCCGTTTTAATTCCCAACATAAATTAAACAAGGTGTACAGCAGGCCTGCCACCACTCCCTCTCCAGCCCTTAGCATCTCGAGTGATACTCTATCATATCCAGCTGCCTTACCTGCTTTCATGCTTTTCATTGCTTTCATTATTTCATCTACACTTATCTCCATACCCCTTTCCACTTCTTTCGGAATTTCTAGTTCATTTAATTCATACGACTCTTCACTCATAAACACGCTTTCAAAGTATTCCTTCCATCTGTTTAAATTCGAAACTTCATCATTCAGAATACATCCATTCTCGTCTCTTATAGCATTTATTATAGGCTGTTTTGTATTTCCCCTGGCAGTTCTTACGAGTTTCCAGAACATTTTTATGTTAGCCTGGAAATTATCAGATATCCTTCTATCATTCTTATCCGTTCTTTCTTTCTTTTTCCTTTCAACAACTTCTTTTACTCTCTTATTTAGACGTCTAAATTCTGCCTTTTTTCTTTCAATCTCATCATTCATACCAGAAGAATTACCAGCTTTGGTTGCTAGTAAATCTAACCATGCTTTCTTCTTTGATTCAACTTCCACCCGTACCTCATCATCCCACCATAACGTATTACTTTTCCTTTCATTTGTTCTCTTACTTACACCACATACTTCGGTGGCGGTATCCACCAAACCTTTCTTAATATTATCCCACACAGTATTCAAGTCTAAATCATTCATACACAACTCATTCAAACATCTAATATTTTCTCTCAGTCTACATTTATACTTCTCTATCACATCTTCATCTTGTAACTTCTCTATTCTTATACGCTGTAACGCAGTGGTAGATACAGATGTCCGATGCCGCCAACGCTTGAAAAGACCATTAATTCGACATAAGACCAAGTAATGATCCGTCCCTACGTTGGACCCCCGGTAAACCCTTGTATCTACGACTGCGCTCCTCATTCTTTCATCCACAATTACGAAATCTATCATGCTTCTATCATCACCTCTTTCCCATGTATACATGTGAATCTTCTTATGACGAAAAAAAGTATTCGTCACAAAAAGATTCTTTTCCGCACATACGGTGAGGAGGTCTTCACCATTCTCATTTATACTTTCATCACCAAACGTTCCCAATATCCTTTCATAACCAGACCTCTTCACCCCAACCCTTCCATTAAAGTCTCCTAACATAATAATATTTTCATTTTCCTTACATTTTGTCAACACCATCCTTACCATGTCCCAAAACTGCTCTCGGATGTAAGTGGGCTTAGACATGTCTGGGGCGTATACCCCTAGTAGGAACAGCTAAGTTATTTCAACTATAATTTAAACTAAAACACTCTAGTTCTCTCTTGTCTATTCAGGAACACTTTAAACAATTGTCGGCACGCGTATCTCTAGTACTATTACGCAGCTGGTTTTCAACGCCCAGGTTGGCGTAAATACTTAGAACTTCACCTACTTGGCTATTTCCATTTCAATATCGCTCAAGTCGATAATTTCGACTACTTGTGAATAAACCTTTGAGAAAGAATACTTAATTTGATTTCTCAAAGATAAAACATAACACGAGATAAAAACAATCCTAGAGAATTTGTGCGAAAACAAATTAGGGCCCTATTTCGGCTAACTACCGCTGTATTAATGACAGCAGCACTTATTTTTTAAATAGCCCAATATTGATTACACGAACGGACGTACATAACATAAAGCTTAAAATTAAAACAAACAACATTCAGATAATTGATTGGAAAAGAAATAAACATATTAAACATAAACTTGAATAATAGGCAATGGCGTCAGGAGTCTTTGCCTATACGACATGGCTGCCTTGGTTTACGGCAAATTGATGATACTGATTCAAGGTAAGTTCTTGTATTGTTTAAAAAAAATCCAGTTATCATTAACAAGTTCCGACTAAAAATCTTATATACTTAATTGGTCTATGTAAAACAAATATATAATATAGAAAATTTTAAAATTTATGTACAGTAGGCGGTCTTGACTCTGTAAGTGATTTTGCTTTTCGAAACTAATGTGAAGAATTGTTTCCGTGCGGAAATATTGTAAATAAATGTGAAAAATGCGTGCTCTAGTGTGCCTGAATACGGAAAACCTATTCAGGCACGTAGGTTGGTAGATCCTCTCTCGATTGAATCTCGATAGTGTCTCAAACTTTATTATTATTAAACGTATTAGGTTAACTAAAATAGCTGACACGTGACAGAAACAGAAACTTTTTTATTCAATGTAGATTATAACAATACTTATTGAAAGTCACTTTTTTCATTTACCACTGGTTCGCAAAAAAACCTCTGTCCTAGGAAGAACCAGCAAGAAACCCAGCGGGATTAATTTTTTTTCCAATATAATAGCTTACAATGCCCTACATTTGTGTAGGCGCGTGTACACCAAATTGTGCACTATAAGAGAGTATAAGACCGTACACTTATTATAATCGAAGAATCGCTGTAAATTTACCGAAAACGAATTGCCACAATATATTTTCCCATGTAACGTTGACCGAGCCCTAAATCATTTGTGTTGTTAATGTTTGATGCAAACGGACTTTGATAGCTAATATTAGGACTTTACCCACGAAATTGTCTTTTTTATGAAATAATTTAACGTATTTTTTATATATTTTTATTTCCATTAATGAAAGAAATCACCCATGCTATCGATGCGTCTATGCCAACGCAGTGACAGTTCGCTGATCCCCTTCTTGAAAAATTCAACTCGACGGGAGGCAACAAATTCTTCAAAGACATTTTGTACTGCCTCTCGGGCATTAATTTTTTGCTCCCCAGAAAGTTATCCAAATTCTGGAAAAGGTAGTAGTCTGAAGGCGCAAGGTCTGGTGAATGCGGTAGATAACGGAAACCTCAGCTTTTGTAACTTATATGTAAATACAATGTGCCGAGGAGATAGTGGAATTGGTTCTTTTGTTACCGTACTGGTTTTCGTGCAGCACGTATTCAGATATTCAGGTTAACAAATATTTGGATCTATCCTTGTCCATCCGCATAGATGTTTTTTTTTCTGTTTTTTCGTATAATAACTATGTTTGCAAAAATTGTTGTCTGGTGTAACAATTATGCGCAGAAGAAATTATGGATTTTTTTACTAGATTATCTTAATTGTCGAGTAGTGCATCAGTGCTAAATATTTAAAATAATATACCCTTTTGAAATTAAACAAAGTTTTTATTAAATTAAATAAATTACAGTTAGGAATTTAAAAAAAAAACTGAAGAGCTCTCCTTCAAATACTGCTAATTCTTGCAAAAGATGCTGGGTGTTTGTAACTAGTAAGGTATTGCAAAAATTGTTGTCTGGTGTAACAATTATGCGCAGAAGAAATTATGGATTTTTTTACTAGATTATCTTAATTGTCGAGTAGTGCATCAGTGCTAAATATTTAAAATAATATACCCTTTTGAAATTAAACAAAGTTTTTATTAAATTAAATAAATTACAGTTAGGAATTTAAAAAAAAAACTGAAGAGCTCTCCTTCAAATACTGCTAATTCTTGCAAAAGATGCTGGGTGTTTGTAACTAGTAAGGTATTCCGTTGAAGCAGTCAACTGAAGACTCTCAGCTGAAAAGAACCCTGTAAATAAACAATGTGTACAATTCCGTAGCCAAGGAATATATTCAAGTTGTTATGTTGTGAAAGAGATGCTTTTTAAAATGCTGATGGGAGATTTTGTGTACTGTTAGCAAAATTATTTTATTTTAGTATATTATTGCAATATTAATAAACATTAATATTGCAATAATATATTTTTACAATATTATCCCTGTGATCTTCTTAATCAATATTTTATCCAGTTTTTTTCGAATTTAAAAATATGTTCTCCTGTACAACTAATCGTCATTAAATTTATTTTTATTAACAATGTTGTATTACTCTTGTCATTTCACAAGTTTATTTAGGCTACATTGTCATCATAAGGTGTACAAGTAATTTGGTGCCCCATAAGGGGAAGAGTGAAAACAAAGTATTAAGTACCTATTAAAATCTAAAGTTACTATCGGTGGTCGTCAGAATTATTTTCAAGGAAATTGTATTATATAGGATATATATTCGGTTCGTACTTACTCGTGATAGGTTTTAGTGATAATAATGATGACACAATTATTGAATTGGCCTTATGTACCTTTATCTTGTAATCCAGCCGATTTAATATAGAGAGGAGAGCCAAGAAAGGAGTTTCACCAGACTTATGGTAGTCGGAGCCCAATTTCCTAATAAAAGCTGAATGTGATTGGCTTGTACTGACACCAAGCTTTAGTGAAGTAGTACCTACTTGAAATGAATAAATTGAATTGTTTTTTTTTTGCTTATTCCGTTAATTTTTTGTAACGTAGAAGTCGTTATTGAGAAATATTCCTTTTCGACAATAATTTCCATCACATACAAAGCATAACATAAAGTCTATTAGCGAGTTACCAAAACTTATTTCATTATGACTTTTTGTCATAATGAAAGCAGTTCGACGATTTTTGTCATAACTGAAAACCAGCGGAGATATTCTGTGCTATTAAATGACGCGTGCAGTGGCCATTAGTTTGCCTGTGCCCATTGATACCAGCTGAAGAGTTGGCAGTTAAAGACGCATGATCTTTCAACGAGGTATGAATATGTTACAAAGTAATGTACGCCTTTTCGATCGACTTCGAAAAAAATGAGTAGCCCTCAATTTGACTGTATTTTTTTAATGTGTGTCAGAACTTTTTAGGCTGCTTTTTTAAGCTCGTGTTTCTCATGTGGCCTCATTTAAATTTGATAAATTCTAATCAGTAGTTTTCGAGCTATCTTTAACAATGCGTATTTGACTTCGACTACATACGAGTATATAATGTGCTCATTATATTTATATTGAAGTCGTTTGTACAAAATTTTTAATTTTACAACTTATATCCTGATAGATTCACAATAATACTTATGAGTTTTGTATTTTTGTTTGCGGGTATAACAATATTTTCTCTTTTACAACGAAACTAACTATCGTTTATTAGTTTATGTGGTTTCGTTTAAAGTTTAGTAAGAGCTTAATTTTGGGTCTTAGATTTTAATATTCTTTCGGTTTGTTTATAATATTTAATATATAACTTTAATGTTTTAACACAATGATTTTTCTTTTAAGTTTTTTTTTAAAGATAATTTTTGTAGGTACTATGATTGTATGTAGGAACAAAATATGGCATTACAGTTTTTGCTACGCTCGCGCGGTTCTTTGCACAGAAAAAACGTAACGGCCTATTTCTCTGTGGAAACAGTTTGTATTAAAAGTAACCTTTTAGTCGTGAATTTTTTTTTTCATTAACCGAGCAGTCGACGAATATTTCATACCTTAATAATGGTGCAAATAAAATAAAAGTTGTTACGAGTATTATATTATACATTTATTCGAAATATTTGTGACAATTAATGACTTAGTTATTATTATTATTATTTCACTAAATATTATATTGAGCTTACAAATTCTCTCAATTCCTATATCAGCCAAGCCAGCCTATCTTCCGAATATTGATTAATGCATGTCGGAAGTGATTTGTTGAATATTTACATTATACACATAAACACTTAACATAATTTAATACAATGCTTCATGTATTTAAATAACAGACTGAAATTTAAATTATCCTACATGAATAAACATCATATATAATTTTAACAAAAAGTAATTTCTGAACATTTTCAAAAATATTATTACAAACATTTTGAAGTAACTTTGGTACAAATGCTATGTATAACAAATTATTGATAAACTTTTTTGTCATTTTTTTTTATCAGTGAATAAAATTTATTTTGGTATTTTATAATAAAATCGTAGTCGTATATAATATTACAACTTCTGACTTAAGATTGCTGCAAAGTAACAAGCGTGATAATATTTTTTTAAAACGATCTAAAATGTATTAATCGGCTTTGGTATTATTATCTACAGGTAGTCTAATCCCTAAAATGTTATCGATTACTTATGAGTATTGACTATTCAGTCGGTTTCCTTACAGCCTAAACAAGTACTCTATGTTAATTTTATGTTGTTTAACTGCAAAACATGATGTGTTTATAATATTGTTCTATACACTCCATTCAAGTGTTAATCTATCGGCAAAATTATTTTACTTTTCAACTGTTTGTAGTAAATGAATATATATTCATCAAGATGAAATGTATGCACTATGAGATCACTATAATTTTCAAATTAATTATAATTTGAAATGAGTTGTTTAATTTGCTGGGAGTAAGGACAAATGTTACTTTAATAGTTCTTTAACTTGTTTGGAGGTTATGCTCTTTATGTCAAAAATAATTGAATTACATATAATCCCCAAAGAGTTCTCGCGATTCATCTAAAGTTATTTAGATTGAAAATGACACATTGTAAGTAAATATCCGGTGGGTAGCATATTTTCTGTCTATGAAAAAAGAACATCTAAGTACCAGTAATTTAGGATAATTTTACTAGTAAAAGTGATTTAGAACTTGGTTCGTGTTTTGAGTAAGGATATATATAGATAATACATCTATCTATAATACTATATACGTATGAATTAAACCAAACACAATAACTATTACTGTAAAGTCCCGTTCGCACTAATGCTTATGTCAAACATGACGATACTTACTGTGTACATATTATGTTATCTGGATACATATCTCATGTAATGTACACATTTTTACGTGAACACAAGATCGTCTTGTTCGTAGTTTTATATTCAGATCCATATTCCGTGACTTGAACGTATGAATGTCACTTGTTTCAAGTAAGATATTTTAAAAATATAGGGACATTGAATTTAATACTTGGTAGTTGCCGATTTAGCGAAACTTTAGATATCGAATTTCGTATCGGTAGTCTGGTTTTAACTTCTGCAAAAGATATTCCTTAAATAAGTGTATTAAGGGCATGTTTCTACAAATGTGTGTTGATATAATTGCCCTCTTGCGGACTTAGCTTAAATCATAACTATGTGTAGGTAGGTACATGGACATAAAAAGAAATGCCAATTAGATTTTGAGGGTATAAGAACATAGTTTATAGTTTAATAACAGCATCTATATTTAAACTTATTTAAAATCTATATTTAACTTTTTAAACGCTTAAATCAATATAAATTTTAACGAGTTAAAAGGAAAAGAGTAAAAGGAGTTACTTATTAATTATAAGTAGCAACTATAGCACCTTGAAAGTTAAAGACGTAGAGCATTTTCAAAATAGTATACCTAAATATATCTTAGAATTGTGTATAAAAATTATTAGAAATACAAATCATTACAACTTACAAGCTTCAGTTTTATATTTTGAAATTAATATTTGATTTTGGTCATGATATCGTGTTGCACTGCCGAGAGTAGAAATGTTTATGAATAAATAAAAAATGAGGCAGGCGGAAAGAGAGAATGTATTTCTTCAGTGATTTAGCAGATAATGTATCGATATTGCTTTTAGTATACGTAAATGTATATAATGTTTAGTTAAATCCTATTACAAAAATGTTTTAAATAATATAGAATTTTTTTGTTTGTCTAAAATTTTATGTTAGGTACATATTACTATAGGCTGTGGTCAACATCAATTATTATAACATTATAATACAAAGAAATTTTAAAAAGCTTTAAGCATACAACGCGATCCATTTAAAATTTACTTTTACGGAATACCAATATCTAAATATTTCTTGATAATATTATGGTTATAAAATGCATAGACACATATTACATACACTACGGTTACTTCAAATCTAATTAACTGTGCAATCCATTATAAAGTCGAAAAACTTACTACGCAATATAAATTTTGTGCCGATGTCGAGTCAATTCTATTTTATTATCTGTATTCTATTTTATTATTCGATACATAAATAATGTATCATTGCGGTCTCTTGAAAAAAAAAGTTGTTCATTATTTTGATTTATTATCAATGTTTGAACAGTATTTAAATAACTGTTGTTTTGTCTTTTGTAACGTAAAATGCTATCAAATATGGTCTAGTTCTGCAAAATGCCATAATTTAGCAGGGTTGGATTTAGTGGAGAAACGTGCTGTAAGGATTATGGCGACTTTAATTTTTTGTAAAGAGCAAAAGTGTGGAATGATTTGTTAGCTTCTGTATTTCTGTCCGATTACAATCTGGGTGTTTTTGTGATGGTAGTGCGAATTACCATCTAATGCTTCATAAGCGCTTACCACAAGTTGCACAAAAGAAAAAACAAGTATTATTTAGTAATTTTAGAAGGTATTGCTGTGCTGTTTACACAGGAACTTTTTTGTTTACGTATAATTATTCCAGCTATTTTTGATTGTCTATATGATACTATGATATTATTAGTGCTGTGTGTGCATTGCTAATTAAATGTCGTTGTATTCAACTCGAGCGTGGTTATGCTTTTCTATTTGGATGATAAGGTCATTAAACTATAATAAGAACTTTTACATACTGTATAGGGTACAGGTACTTAGGGTACACGTGACCGACATTATCAATAATACTCAAATACATTGTTATGTATTGGTAGGTACATATAAATTGCCAAAAAATGTATCAAAACTTTACATTTAGTCATGGTATCGTATCGTTGTCTCTCAAACTTGAATTACAGTCTATGACCAACATTATTTTATCCAATTGACACACTTAATGTGAAAGACTTTGGTCCTACCTCACTTTCCTCTGTTATAAATAACTGCGTCTTATTGCAATAAAATATAACAAACCAAGCTGGGTTCTATACAAAAATACAAAAGTAATCGTTGGTTTGTATTTTTCCGCCGAGGAACGATTTTTATAAACCTATTGTTAATTACGTCCCACTCAAAGTCTATAGAACGGTAAAGGCACGGTCATGATGTGTATTGCACTCTTATAATATGGTATTATTTATCCATATAGGCAGAGAGAAGAAATAAATGTCTTCTAAAGGGTTTCAAAACACTTTATAAACTACATGTAGAGTCGGGAAAAGCATTCCAAGGCACGTATTTTTAGAAATAATAGTGAAGTGGTACATACTCGTAGTAATATGCAGCTGCACCACTTGCTAGTTAGGTAAGGTTGGTATATTGAAATTAGAGTGACCCCTACAGGCGTTACATACAACGAGAGATCCTATTTTGACAAAGTGACCTCAATCATAGCCAAGACCCGTGATTAAGTCTTTTACCGAGTCTACTTTTACACATTACCTGCACATCACACGTGAAAATACATATAAACAGTAAACGAAGCTCTTATTGAGTAACGTTATTTGCACCTTGTCGACGTTTCACAAACCAGTTACCTACAACAAACACACGCAACTATTGTCATAATATAAATTTACTCCCTACCGCACACTCCTCCGTTGCAGGTTGAAGGAAAGTAATTTCCATTAGTTTTTTCATGTAAGCGACAGGAGGAGGAGGGTTCCGGTCAAAAAACCGGTTGGTGATGATTTCTTTCGCAGGGGAGAGTGAAGCAGGCGCCGTGGCAGAGATGTCTCGCGGCGTGAAGGAAAGCGGGCGCGCGGGCGGGGGGCGGCGCAGGGTGCGCGGGCGGCGGCAGCACGGGCGACAGCGAGCCCGCGCCCGACGGGCTGTCGGCCGCGGAGGGCGGGCGCTACACGTGCGTGCACGCGCCCGCCGCCACGGGTCAGCCACCCGCCAGCACGTCTTCCGGCTCCGGCGACCAGCAGTTGTCCGACAGCCAGCATCCCACCACCACGGTCACGAAGCCGATTAGAAGCGCCAGCACTATATATACCTCTGCGTTGCCTATTCCATTACAAAAAAAAATAAGTTATTACGGAATTTAATTGTCATAATTTCCCAAAAGCAATGATCCTGTAAATGACATCTCAACTGCAATAAGTCCACTATTATAGCCGTTTCGAAATTGATGCTGATAAGCTTCACATCCTGCAAAACTTCCACTCTGGACCTAAACGTAATTCTTCAAAAATAATTCCTCCTGTATCGCAGAGGCGTTTCAGATGATGTGAACAAATTACATAATGATTTCTTATATTTACGCGAACACTACACATTTAAATAAAAAACTAGCTTTTATAGATTTTATCGCGTTATTAACTTTTTATTTCCTACGTTTCGAGAACTTTACAGCACCCGTGGGCACGGGGGGGGGGGGGGCGGGGGGGGGGGAGGACGAGGTTTTCGACGTCTCGATGTCTCGAAAATTATTAATTTTTGTTCTTATCTACACAGTAGAGTATCTTAGAGTCTTCATATATTAGAGGAGTCACTGACAAGACTGGCTACATATTGAAGCGAGTTTACATTAAACCATACTTCAAACCACCGAAGAAGATTAGTCAGTTTTCGCCATCAGTCAAGAGTAATGTCCCTCTGCAAGATGCAGGGAGGTACAAGCTTGATTATGAATGTGTTCTCTTTTATCTTATTAATTAATCTTTTAGTTTTTCCATGTAAGAACATAGGACAAACTTAAAGATTAATTGAAACTCGCTTTAAAGGACACATAACTGATGTGAATAATCGACGCTCCGGGAAGTGTGCAGTCTGTGAACACGTACAGGATTGCCCTCGTCACTATATCAGATTTGATAGACGACAAAACCTCGCTAAAGAACCCAGATTCCTTCCAAGGATGATTTGCGAGACTATTGAAATCAAAAAACTGGCTGGGCGCTACCATTTGCTTGGAATCCTTCAATTAATAAAATTAAATTGCAACACCAGCATACAACCGCAAGATTTTATGGTACTATAAGTTCGTAGTGTGTAGCCGTGGCTAACTTTCGAGACCATGGGTGCTGTAAAATTCCTCGAAAGGTCGGGAATATAAAAAAAGTTATTATACGCGATAAAATCCATAAAAACTAGTTTTATTTAAATGCACAAATCACCCTGCCCGGGTACGGGTACTATTATTATTATCGCCTATATTATTAATCCATGCGGGTATTAAACCCATGACGCAAAACAATGATACCGAACGCTTATGTTCTGCGCTAACGGGCCGTAATACTTGTACATACATACAAGCCCATATTCGTAATACGCATCGGGCGAAAGTGCGGCTTGTAAGCCAATAACTTTATAAGCGATTCCAGATACTATGTTGCAGGTTTCAGGACTTGCAACATAGTAGACTAAGCCAGAGATTCTGATATTGAATCGTAGCTTACTTCCGATTTTCATAGAAAGCGACGTAACGGTGAAAAATTAGAAAAATCCTTTATCTATCTATTCGTGATTAAGATGTAATGCTTCGATACCAATAGAAAGACTCTCCGTTTCTAAACATTCACCAAACGAAACAGCAGAGTTATGTTGCTATTATTTCCTGTTATCCTGTTCGAGCGTGGTTCTTCCCCGGTCAAGCTGACTGATCGGTATCAATTCCGTTTCGCGATCGTTGTACTCTAACCAGAATTATGTTGCAATTATTTCCTGTTATCCTATTCAAGCGTGGTTCTTCCCCAGTCAAGCTGACCAATTGTTATCAATTTCGTTTTACGATCATATTAATCAGAGTTAGTGTTACCACTTTTAGGACATCGACAAAACGAAATGTAAAGTAAATGTTTATTCTACTCGTAAACCAAATACAAGTTTATGTGGTAAAAGGTTCGTCTTAGATTTATTTATTCATACCCCAGTACAGGAGATTAATAAATTGGAGAATGAGTAATGGCATATGAAAACTGCCATTATGTTAATATCTTACCGAGCTGTTTCCGAATACCAAGCGGCTGCCGACTGCGCCAGAGTGAATTGATGAGCGTGGGGTCTCCACGTGTGCGCCAATCGCGATAACCTCGCCCTCTGGAATACTGACTGAATCTGTGTACAAATACATGCAAATAAATGTACAGTCATATACGTAGAAGAAATGACTAAAGCTTTGCTTTGTGAGATACATGGAGCAAGCTTAATTAATATAGTCGTCAAAGAGCTTTATTAATTAAGCTAACGCTTTGGTTACAGCACAGCGTAGCTCTTTACGACTAAGCTTGTCTCCATTTTAATAGATGCAGATTGAAGCAAAAAGCGAAATTGAATTGTTAGCGCGTTCCGTCTATGGGATTTTTTCAAAAGTAAGTCGTGCATGGCACCTATTGCTACTAAATGTGTTACATGCGGATGCGATATTCACTATGTGATGCCGTCACGGTAGATACATAAAACGATAGGCTTGTACCACGAATTAGAACGGCTAATTTAATAGTATTTTTGTATAATTATTAAAACAAAATAACTATTTGTCTAATAAACAGTGAAAAAGGGTATGTAAATACGTACAGAAGTTAAATAAAACAATTCAATTTCGCAACGATATCTTGAATTCATTTACAATATCGTTTTGTGAAGTAACTGGGTCACAATAACACAATGTTAACTTTTAAAAGTCTTAACCCACAAATTTGACGTGTAAGCTTCATGGATAAATTAAGTATATAAACGCTTACGTCGATCATATAAAACAGTATTTTCTCTGTGTAATGTAGATTAAATATTACATACTTACGTTTCAACAAATATATAGTGTGTCAAACGTGCAAATAACATCACTTTCATGCAGCGGTTACTCTAGGCCTACGCTAATTTACTTTACCAATCGGTAATACTCGATGGTTTAGCAAATACGATGTCTGCGTTTCTTTCCTAAAATATTTATAAAAATTAGGCATTTTACTGTATACGTATCGTCTATATAACAAGTTACTTACATAGTCTCGTCGCACCCGTTTTGTTGCGGATCGTAAAATATGAAATACATAATATGTCTTAGTCATACATAAATGTTAAAAGGAAATAATAGTGAATAAAATAACACAAATGAATTCTCAGTTACACGTTTTTAAAATGAGCATTTAACAGTATTTTAACTTAAGATTTATTATGCCAATATTTAAAAAGTGATAAAACAAAAATTTTGTACAACCGACTTCAATAAAAATAAAATGAGAACATCGTCAATGTATTCGAATTCAATTAAATATGCATTATCAAGGATAACTCATAAACTACTGGTCCGATCTTGATCAAATTTATATGGGACCACACGGAAGCATCGGCTTTCAAATAAAGAAAGAATCACCAAAATCGGATCAGCCAGAAAAAGTTCTGGGGCACACATAAAAAAAATTACAATCAAATGAAATACCTCCTATTTTTTGAAGTCGGTTAAAAAAGAACGTATGTTGAATTATGTCCATAAACTTCTTTATGAATGGATAAATTATTAAAACTGTACCATTTTAACTTACAATTATTAAATTATTGTGCAGTTTTGAATTTCGAAGAAGATGTATTTTAAATGTAAATAGAAATTTCTAGTTCTGTTAAACTAAATGCTGTTTAATTTTTTCTGATTTGCCATCATAATGGTACCTCTTTAAACGGATGGTAGGTAATGTTCTTCTCCTTGATTTTATATTATTTTAACTGTTATTATTTTAAGTGCTTTCGCAATCATCAAATTACGTTTCAAATTCAATAATAAAAATTATGTTTAGTTGTGTACATTAAATGATTATTGTTGTTTGTTTCATGCAAGTTTAAGACGCCATCTACATTTTTATGAGATTTCGCGTATTTTATTTCATTGGTAAGAATATTACGATTAGTGAAACTGGATGGAACGATAGTATGAATTCGCTGATAAACTTCAGATCCTTTCATTTTACTTTAAATTGGCATTTTAGTTTGAGTAATCATTATGTGATAAAGTTTGTTTTATTCTCGGGATAAGGATTCATAGAACTGAAGGAATATTTTTTTAATTTTTTTATTATTTTATTAACTGTACCATGAATGAAAATTTATAGACATCATAATTTATTATGTTGTGTCTATATCTCTGCGTCTACAACCACATTAGGAAGGAAGCCAAACACATTAATATCATGTAGTCTGCCACGTGCCGAGAGGCATACAGATGATAAAAGGAAAATCAATAGAACAATATTCACGGATGGAATTTCGAAATAATTATAGTTGGATAATGGTGATAGGAGTGGATTACCTTTAGAATGCCGGAAATGTCGAATGGGGTCGCAATGCGTGATTTTATAAAATAACTTAATATCTAATATTTTTCTTATTTATATTTACTTTTTATTTCATTCTTTATTTAAAAAATTGTTTACAAAAGCTTTATAAACTTTATTTATCCAGGAAAATTTTAGTAATGTTTAAAGGAATATTTGGCGCAACTCAAGCAAGGTTTGCTAGTCCTCGATAAAACAAGAGCTATTTGCGGCATTTTAAAGATAGATGACAGCCCTACACACAACACAAACCAGTTAATGTAGAGGGATAATCAGTGAGAGCGTACTTGCGGACGCCGCCGATGCCTGCCGGCGGCGCGGTGGAGTGCGGCACCCCCGGCGGCACCTGAGCGCCGCCCTGCACGCCGCCCTGCACACTGCCTTGCGGTGCGCATACACAACACCCTGCGATTGAATTTTGTTATTGTGTTTTGTTTTGTCTTTTGTTGTTGTGTTTTGTTTTGTTGGAATAATATTTAAGTAGGGTTCACACATTGATATGTAATAAATCAATACGGTGTGCGTTACGGTAGGTTGTGTATGCAGGAAGATCTGAAAAGATTTTGTAAATATATTTAAATTTCCTATAACAATCCAAAAGTCTGTATTTTACAATACTGCAATAAAAATGCTGATTATTGCTGAATCACCTACGAAATGTTAAGACGGTAACAGCTGTACCCTTGGGAATGAGGTTTTCGCTTTTAAGCTATTTCTGAAATAAATTTTGTAAATAGTAAAACAACCTTTTATACTGTATAATTTACTTTAATATACATTTTTGCAAGCCATAATTGATGCCCCTAGCGCCATCTAGTTCCATCCGCCATCGGGGAGTAGAGTGAGGAGAGTTTTCCAGAAAATGTCATGCCTGAAGTTTCCACCAACAGCGTCATCTAGTATCGAATAGAAGAATCAAGTTTTCTAGAAAAGTCCACACTAGAATTTTCTACATCTAGTCGGTCGGGACCGGTATTTGCTGGATCATTCTAGATGTTTTGGTGGAAAAGTTCTATATGCGAAGCTTTTGGAGCGAAACAAAGTGAACTAAAGTGTTATATGTGATTAATTAATAGTGTGATTTAAGTTTTAATTGGTGTTCAGTAATTAAAGTGTCAATTTTGGTAATTAAATCGGCAGTTTTTATTGTAACGAACCCTAAACTCGTAACAAAATGTATACGTATCGCTGATTTTCTTGCTGGTTCTTCTCATAACACAGGCTTTTTTCCGAATTAGTGATAAAAGTCAGAAAACGACATTCAAGAAGAATTACATGTAATCTTATATTGAATAAAAAAATTCTATTCTAGAGAATGTATTTTCTTAATAAGACAGAAGAAGTATTTATATTTTCATGTTATATTATATGTTACTATGTCTTAATAAGCGTTACAGTAACCTTACGTCGTATATCTTTATTACTGTTCAAATAAATTGCGTGACAGTCGATCGATATGTGCAGCATTATTTGATTTAATTCATACATTCATCAATTACAACCTATAAAAGTCCACTGCTGAACATAGGCCTCCGCTTTAGATTGCCTCATAAGGGGATTTCCATGCTTAGCAAGCGGGTTGGCAACCGCATTGATTACGCTGGTCTTCAATTTCTTGAGGATTTGAAGTACAATGAAACTCCGCGACAGGATATAGTAGTACATTTAATGAGTTAATTACAATAAATTCATTTGACACTAGTTGTCGGGTACAGAGCTCAGAGCGTAATGTCGCGCCCGGCCAGTTCGTGACGATGAGAGACGTCACTGTCGGACGCGTTCAAGTATGGAGATTAAACACGCAGTTTTTATCATTTTGTGTTATTACCAGAAAGATGCTGTGCCCGTCTCCTGCTTGAGTGTTCCTCTGTCGCCTCTTACGCCACCTACGGGATGATATAGGGCAGATGATAATCTTACAATGCCACAACACGGTTTGATTTTATTAAAAATGTTGTAACTGGTTGACGTAAATGTATTATGAAACGACAGAACTGCTATAAAAGTAGCGTCTAAAATATTATGAACCATAAATAAGATACATGAATGGTTCCATTGCAGCAGTTTTACGATGTTTTTAACGACTTACCACAGAAGACAGTGTTATTGATATATATTTTTAAATTACTTGTAAATTAATATATGTATTTAAATTCGATTGTCTGCATTTCAATGGTTATGCAAGACGTACTGTTAAGTATCGATAGTTTTACGAAGAATCTTCTTGTCGCTCACACTCCATCACTTTACACTTAATTTTTTTAACTTTTCTCAGCCATTTCTTCACTAATATCCCATCTGGTGGTGGTGGTGGTGGTGATGTTACAGAAGATGATAAAATGCATTAACATAGCTTATTTTAAAGGCTACACTTTAGCCTTGAATCGGATAGTGGATTCTAACGATTTCGACAACCAGAATTGTTGTTTATTTTGTTGAAAGAAATTAATGCAATATTTTTGAATAATACTTATATTTCCAATGGTTAAAAGTAATAATGTGTGTAAAAATTTTAGTGGAACCGTTACATTATCAAATAATATTTACGACAATCGTTTGATTGAACCCAATATTCCACCGGAACAAAATAATAATAGAAACTTCTAATGGTCGCCACACACGGTCAGTTCAAGTGATCATTCCAACTGATCAGTTGAAACTAAAACTGTTGATATTTTTTAAAATATTGGATTTTCGATATATCGATAAATAAACTTATATATAAAATTCGATATTGATATATTTATAATTATACATATATCGAAAAATTCAATATTTTAAATAATATCAACAGTTTTAGTGTGGCGTCCATAAGCTTGCTATGCTTATTTCAAAAATATTTGAAATTGTTCCACTACTTTCCTGTACACGTTACGAGCGACGAAGCAAAGCGTTTGGTTCGAATGCGTGATCGACAAACTATGGCACTCCCCGGGTGTCTTGTTAACCGATGGTTAAAGGGAGAGGGAGGAATAAATAGTCATTTTAATAACTGAATAGATGATATAGTGTATAATCGTCTTTGCTATTTGTGATGATCGAGCAAATCAGCTTTCTTTCTTTCATATTGAAATGCACCAGTGTTATAAATTAAAAGAAAATAGTGACATAGACAGATAGTATTATTTATTTTTATCGTTGCTTTATTTATTTCATTGACAAGAGAAAATTGTTTGAAATTAATTTGTGTATAAAACTTAAAATTAGGGCTAACATAATTCTTATTTCGAGGCAATAGTACCGGGTGGCCCATAAGTCCCTTGAAATGTAAAAAAAATAATTAAAAAAAAAACTAATAACATTATGAAAAAGGTTTTTATTTTGTCATAATCCTTATAAAATGGGAATTATCTTTTGAAAATTACATCATCTAAATGTAATCCGTTACGATCGCGGCACTCCTGTAAGCGACGTTTAAAATTATCCATCACTGCGCGGCAAGTAAGCTCTGTAATGTTTGCCATTTCTCTTTGGATATTTTCTTTCAGGACGTCAATTGTCCGCGGGTTGGTTTCGTACACTTTAGTCTTAAGATATCCCCATAAGAAAAAGTCCATTGGGGTCAGATCTGGACTACGTGGTGGCCAATTAATATCTCCTCTTCGAGAGATCACTTTATTAGGGAAAAGTTGACGGACGACCGGCATAGCGACGTTAGAGGTATGGACAGTTGCTCCATATTGTTGAAACCAGGTCCGCGTATTGAAGCCTGGAAAATTCTGCAACTCTGGTGTAAAAAAATCCTGGATCATAGCCAGTGCCGTCTTTAGGATCAACGAGGCTATGGGCCAAGGTACTGGCTGGGGCCTATGTAAGGAAAAAAAGTTTTTTAAGCTGTATATAATTACTGTTATTTTAGTGCAAAAATAAATTTTTAAACAAATTTTCTAAATCTTGTTTCTATTTTACCAAGTGTGTGATTTGATATTTTTCTTATTATGTTATAAAATTTAAAATTTGTTGTTGTATATCGAAAATTTTCAGAATTGTGGGGCCCCTGCCTACCTCGGGGCCTCGGGCCAGGGCCCTGCGGGCCCTGCCTTAAAGACGGCACTGATCATAGCTACATACCGTTGTGTAAGTAAGTAACAGTAAGCGCGCAGCCTCTGCCGTCCTCAAAAAAGTAAGGGCCTATAATGCCATGCGCTGACATAACCGCCCAAACTGTCACTTTAGGGCTATGTAAGGGCTTTTGATGTTTGCGATTTGGATTTTCGCAACTCCAGTAGCGAAAATTTTGCATATTGACATGGCCGTTGATGTGAAAGTGAGCCTCATCAGAGAATAACACGTTATGAAACGAAGTAAAGCAGTTCAACATTTCATATGCGAAATTTAGTCTGTGGATAGTGTCAGTATCGATAGAATCAGGCGTTACTTTGCGGAAATCCATTATAATAAAAAATAAAAATATCAATTTCTTTGCAACTTTCCGCTAAACATATAAAATGATGTGTCTTACCTGGATTGAAGCGCACCTCCCGCCCTCCCTCAATTGCATACACTAACTCCGTCACCACTAGACCAAGCACCACTACTCTCAACACCACTATTCCAGGCAAGACACACCATCGACGATAATACGACACGTGTTTCGCCTCTACACGAGGCATCCTCAGGTAATATAGACTCTACGGCGGCTGACCGCTAAGCTTAGCGATAAAAAGAAAGTTGCAAAGAAATTGATATTTTTATTTTTTAGTGTCAGTATCTTTTAGTTCCTGTACTAACTGAATCTTGTACGGGTGAAGATGTAAATCTTTCTTTAAAATTCGCTGTAACGATGTTCTGGGTAAGTTTAATGCACTGGAACGCTTACGAGTAGACTGGGTAGGATTTTCACGAATTGAGTGTTTCACTACATCGATGTTTTCTTCCGTCCATGATGTCCTTGGTCGACCTGACCGTTGTTTATCCAACGTCGAACCACTCTCTTCGAACTTAATAATCCAGTTCTTAATCGTTTGAACACTTGGAATGTCTTTAAAGTTGCGTAAATTCTGATATTCTCGAAATTTACGCCGCGCAATGGTAGCCGAATCATTGTTTCGATAAAACTCGCGCACACAAAATACACGGTCCGCACCGGTGAAACGCTCCATGGCGACCAGTAATCTATGACGGCGACTGAATTCCCAGAAACCGTCGGTACTCCCCCCGCACCACGCGCGCCACTCATGCGCGCCTTTTGTATTTTATTCGAAATTTACATTTCTAACGACTTATGGGCCACCTTGTAGTTTCTTTATTTGAATTCTAAAGTTAAAAGTTAAAGTTATATACGTCCCATTACTGGGCACAAGCCTCCTTTTAATTTTAAAAGGGTTGTAGGGCAAGAAAAGTCGGCCGGGCTGCCCTACATTTGAATCCTATCCTACATAACCTACATTAGGTAACTTCTCGTCTCTACATCTCTTTGGTCAGTAATCAATCTACTGCAGTAGATGGGCTGCGCCTACGGTTGGGAGAAATTGTAGTTATCAACACGCTAGGTAGCAGGATCTTATACGTGCACCAAAATAAGCAATATAATAAAATAACATTGATTATGATATATGACTCACTACAGGACACGGATTCTTCTCTGCTCCATCACGCTCTAAGTTCTTAAAGATGGCATAATATATATAAGATCCCCGTGAAAGAGACTACAATGGCTAAATGGATAAATAATAAATGGCTAAAAAGCTTTAAGAAAGTTGAAAGTTTGCTGCTTGTTTATGTGCCTCTTAGCGACCAGACTTCCTAGAATCTATTTATCCTTATAATTACACTTTTGGATGAAAAACACGTGTGGTGTTTTTGTGGACGAAAAAAGTTTCAACTTTCTTTCTTCAACTTCTCTTGCGTAAAACAAAGAGGGCCTGGTGTCTTTAAGACCAAGGCTCTTGGTTAACCTATACGAAGTTAAAAACTTCAAAGGAATCTTTTTAATTTTTGGTATAAAATATTTTTAATGTAACTTCAAATATCTACGTAAATGCAAAATACATTCGAAATGCCACAATATAAGGATTGACGTTCTTGTCTGGTTTTGGCTGCTATTGTTCCATTCTAAAGTAGGTAGTCTATTCAGGACGAGCGTCTGTTTCATCCATTATAGCACACTGTTTAAATTATGATGTTATGAATTTATGATTTGATGAACTATACATAACTTTAAACTAAAACGATAAAATTGATATTAATGACTATAAATAGTCATCGTAATTAGGTAAAAAGTTCACAGCTGGGCAAATACTTATTACTGCGAGATATTTGCCACGCAGGTACAAGGGTAACCGCTATTTTATATCGTATTGAGTAGTCATCAGGAAGATGCTGTTGTCTACCTTTTGTGTATTGTCCTCTGTCGGCTCTTACGACACCGACGGTTAGTACGGGTTAGTGTAGGTATTCTATACCGATGACATTGAAATCACTATTACGGGTTTGGCAATTCATCAAAAAAAAGGCTATTCGTACGTCATCATTTAAATGATACGTAATATTTCTAGAATTCTCCAATTCAACGTTAGTGTCACCTACGGGACCAAAATAGCGCGGTGGCTAAATTCTGTTACTTATTCAACAAACAGTTCGTTACTATAAATGTAAATAATATTATACTAAGTCTGTTTTTATGTAAATAATTTCGTAAGAATAAATAACAACGTTGGAAACACTTAAACATTCGCCAGAACATAATATAGATACATTACGCAAATTGTTCAATTATCCTATAGCAGCTTTACGAGATACAGGAATTTCCCAGTTGTTGAATTCTTTATAAATTCTACAATAATGCAAAAGCTGTTTAACGAGTTCAAAGTTCTTTTCGTTTGTTAACGTTATTTCAAAGAGTCATCATAACTCAGATTATAAGTGTTCATAGACTTTAGATACACGTGCAAAGCGAGTGCGATTCCCACCGACTGTAATGAAATTGTTAAATAATTAATTTACAAGCTCTCAGTATCAATCGCTTCCCATTATTCAGATGGTCTTCTGAATCTCACTTTCTGTTTATTCTTTCAGTTAAGATTAGATTAATTTTTGCCATGATTATACTACCGTTGCAGTTTTTTTCCTTGCTGCACTATATTGTTTTGTTTGTTTGATACACAAAGTTTGATGTTTTAAAATATTTCGGATTGAAGCTTGAATTTCGCAATGATAATGGGTTAGTTGTGGTTTAAGTCTTTCAGTAGTTTTTGGTATTTTGTTTAATCTAAAACTTCCGCAGAACTTATGAAAGATCGTTGATCGATACTCAGTGCTTTTACACTCCACTGTGGTACGTGCGCCTTTTCAATACGATTAGGGATGCTAAGTTTGGCTTTCCGTCGGATTACAATTCCGTTGGAAAACCAAACGCAACGATTTGCTACCATGCCGAGGGAGACGAAGAATGCTAAGTACCTGGTTAAACTGGAAGAATCACAAAATGGCTCGGATGATCATGAAATGTTAGGTGAGTGCTTAGTCGATGGCGATGGTATATTGAGGAATATGTGGTATATTGAGGATGTTAAATAGTGAAGTGTAACAGGGGTTAAGTTGAAGATATATTAAGCTATCTGAAATGTTAATTCTGTCAGTAATCTACTATATATTGTATACTTTTACATATAAATAAAATTTAAGTGTACGTCTGTAATATAAAAATAACTGAGGTGTTTATTTGCATATAATTCACACATGAATAACGGTTTTATAATGTTTCTCTGACTGTCTGTATGCCCGGGCTTATCTTCGGAGTGACTGAACCGATGTGATAGAACTTCACGAACAGATGGAGAACAATGCCAGGAATGAATGAGGCTATGCATTATTAAAAAAAATTGTCTAAAATCTAAATGTCGCCATATTAATATTCCCTCGAGTCAATTAGTTGAGGCTTTCTAATAAATGGATTCGATAGGGTCTAAAAGTTAGTTTTAACATTCAGCATTACAACGTATTTTAGATTTTAGTATATTGAAGTAGCTGACAGGTGAGCTACAATTCATAAAATATTTACATACTTAACTAAGCTTATACAAAATCATCAGGGAATGAGTTCTAATCGCAAATGTACTGTTTTTGTAAGTAAAAATCGGGCTAAAAATGGTTTCTTGTGGCACATCCCCGTTTTACAGCAACACCCACAGAATTTACGTCATTTGTTGCTATATCTTACAGCCACTAAATTTTACATGCAAGATGCGTCAATCTAGATTAGATTGCACTTGCACACGCTTGTCTTCTAGTACCGATGTGTCTAATAATTTTTCTTATCACAAGTCAACTTTTTATAGAATAAGTGTGACAAACAAACACATAGCCCACCTGATGGTAAGTGGATACTGTGGCCCATAAGCATCTACATATATCCTCTATGGATAGGATAGATTTATTGTTATTCTTGAAGACAAAGATGGAATGCCTCATTTACAGTAAAAAGCAGTTCTCTGCACTCACCATGCGAACAAAGCAAATTTTACGCTGAGAGCATTGTTTGAGAACGTGGTCATAATTCGTGGACCCATTCGCGTTAAAATCACAATATAGCTGTGGCATGGCTCCATCACGTATAAAAAAATTACAAAGTAACAATGGTACAAACAAGCTTCTCTAAAGATAGCAACAAAATATATTTCTAATATGTCTTTTAAGACCTGTATTCCTTCCAGTGTTTGGTCGATTTTTATCTCTGTATACAACAAATTAAATACTTTAGATTTTAGTGCAGCGATTTGAATATAATTTCTATACAAAACCCTAAACTGAATAATTTAAAAGGTTGCGCAGGGGGCACGTGGAAAACTAACAAAAAAGTTTATAAGAAGGATCATCAGCCCGCTAAGCTGTCCACTAGCTAGATTTGAAATTTGTGATTATACACAACATTTCAATTCAATCCAGGCAACAGCATGTTGACGCGAAAATGCTTTATCTTATACCCTTTGATTATATACCTGTCTAGATACGTTGCGCTACAATCGCAACAAAAACAACGGGTCCGATTTCGAGCGCTTGTGTGCTTATTACACACACAAGTATGCGTAACTACTATTGTTCAACAAGCGCGCTACGTCACTCGGGGTCGAGCTGAGTGATACCAGCTCTTGAATATTTCCCCCTTAGATTAAGTACTCATTTGACATTTTAATTTTTATTATATATACTTATTTTGATTTGCCTAGTTATAAAATAATAAGTTTCACATGACAATTGCACTTTTAGATAGATAGATAAATAACTCTTTATTGCATTTGAAAAAAGTTATTACAATAACGGAAAACTTATGACTACGAACGGCGGTCATATCGCTTTAAGCGATTTCTGCCTGACAAACCGAACACAAAAGGACATTATAATTTTATATTTTGACGGATAGGTGCAACGTGCAATATGAAATAAACATAAAAAAAATTATTAAGAATAATATTTATAAAAATATATTAATAATATATACAATATTTAATGATTATAAATATATATATTTATTTACATACTTATAATATATATACTTAGATATATACATACATATGTACAATAATTTTAATTTAATATATTCAAACATATACTGCAGATAAAATTTAACAAAAAAAAAATCAAGTATATATGAGAAGAGAAATAAATATAATTTATTATTATGACGGGAACTTCAAATAATACTCCTTAAGTAGCTTTTTAAAAGAATGTAAAGATTGCGCTTTCTGAATGTTAAGTGGTAATGAATTCCAAAGTCGCGTTGCTAGTAAAGTAAATGATTTATTATAAAATGAAGTTACGTTGTAAGGAGTACTTAAAGCCAAGCTGTACACTGAACGCAAATTGCGGTTATGAATTTCATGTCGATAGTGAAATTGTTCCTTAAGGTACCTTGGAGATTTCGGATCACAGTACACAAAAAAGTAAAGAGAGTATATGAACATTCCGGCGAAGGCGAATAGGGAGCCACTTGAGTTGATTTCGAAATTGGGATACATGATCATATTTGCGTAAACCAAATATGAATCGAATGGATATATTCTGAAGACGCTCAAGCTTGTTTAATTGCTCCGTGGTAATATCAGTGTAACATATGTCAGCATAGTCTAAAATAGGTAACAAAATGGAATGTGCTAACGCAATTTTGGTAGAAATGGGCAGGAAATTTCGGAGTCTCTTAAGACTTCCACAAGCTGCAAACATTTTCTTGCTTAACTGTTCAATTTGAGGTGCCCAAGACATTGTACTGTCTATTAGAACACCTAGATTTTTTACAACCTTACTATAAGGAATAATAGAATTCTCAAAACAAACAAAGGGCAGCGTATGCCACGTAATTTTTTGTAGTAGTTTGCTGCTACCTATCACTATTACCTGTGTTTTACTAGGGTTAACCTTGATTCCATAAGATGTGCAAAATTCAGAAATAATTGAGAGATCACTATTTATGGATAGCACGGCGGATGGAAGATTTTCAATACTTGTTTGAGAATATATTTGGAGATCGTCTGCATAAAGATGGTAGAGCGAGGAAATTCCTGAAGTAATAGAGCGTATGAAAATTGAGAAAAGGAGAGGAGACAACACGCTACCCTGTGGTACGCCTGCATCTAGAGAACACCACGAGGAATAAGTGTCTTCATTACGGATGCATTGACGGCGTCCAAACAAGTAACTACGAAACCAGTCAGTTGCTGCTGGAGATACGTTAATAGAACGAAGCACAGCTAGAAGTATGTCGAAATCGACTGTATTGAAAGCATTGCTAAAATCAAGAAGAGTAAGAATAGTAACTTGCCGATTCTCCATTCCTGCTCGAATGTCGTCTGTGACTTTAACCAAAGCAGTGACGGTGCTATGGCCAGGGCGAAAACCTGATTGGAATATATTTAAGAGGCTATTTTGATTCAAAAATAGACTAAGTTGCTTATGAACAAGACGCTCAAGAATTTTAGAAAGAAAAGGTAATATGGAAATAGGACGATAATCACAGAAGGACTTGGGATTGGATTTCTTGTGTAATGGAATAATTTGTGCATCTTTCCATAATGTAGGAAAAGTATCTGTATTTATAGAGTTGTTGAAAATTTTGGTTATGATAGGAGTCAAGATATCTAATAGCGGGAGAATCATGTTTCGGCTGACATTATCACTACCAATTGCATTAGAAGTTACAGCTGTGATATTCTTTTTAACGTCACAGTCAGCAAACTGACGTAGAACAAATTCAGAGAAATCGGGAGTTGGCAAAGAATGAAGGTGATTTAAGGTTCTAGATTTACAACTGTTAACGTGACTAGAACTTGAGGAAAGGTGCTAATTAAGCATTTCAATGTTTAAATCAGGAGGAAGGGAGTCATTTTGCTTCTTACCAATTCCCAAGCTTTTGAGAAATTTCCAAACCTTATTAGGATCAGATTCATCAATTGTCTTATGAATGTGACGTCGTTGCGCATCTCTACACATCGTGTTGCAGCGATTCCTAAGTATTCTGTACTTCTCACGATTTATATCACAGGGGTCTTTTTTAAATTTGGATTTGGCTAGGTTCCTTCTTAACATTAGGTCTTTGATTTCATTTGTGAGCCAAGGAGCCGGCGGATGCTTAAGTTTAATTGGTCGTAAAGGTGCATGCTTTTCGTAAAGCTGCATTAAAATGGAATTTAAAAGACGCACTTGTTCGTTAAGGTCAAAGGTCTCATCAATTATTGACCAGTCTATGCTGGCAGCATCATTTTTAAGACATTCTACGTCCATTTTAGCAAAATTACGTAGCAGAAGAACACGGGACTTAGCTTTTGGTGATCGTAATTTATAAGACAAAAACAACAGGTCATGGTAAGAAAAAGCATCGGCATTATACTGGCCGTGTTTGAATATATAATTTGGAGAGGAAACAATTATTAAATCAATAAGAGAAGGGGTACTATTAGGAAAGTAATGGGTAGGATTAGAAGGCAAAATATAAAGATTACATGAGTCAACTACGGACTTTAATTTCTTTGACCGAACATCATTTTTAAGAAGACACGTATTGAAGTCACCCACAATGATAACATGTTTACATGTCGGAATAAATTCTTCCAAAGTTTTTTCAAAGGCAGAAAAATAATTAACAGAGATAGAGGGACTATAAACAACGCCTAAGAGAACTTTGAAGGAAGAAAGTGTGACTTCAATAAAAAGATGTTCTGCTGCACTTTCAACAATTGAGGTGGACGATATGCTGACTATAGAGTAACAAATATCTTTACGAAGATATATGGCAACCCCACCACCAGTTCTGATGAGTCGGTCGTTACGCAGCATATGAAAACCTGGGATTGCATACGAAATGGATGGTAAACAAGGCTTAAGCCAAGTTTCAGAGACCAGAATTGCATGAATGTTTTTGTTGTTTAAACTTGTTAGCATATAGGGATAGTGTGAACTTTTAATTAATTTTATTTAATTTGATTTAAATTATTTATATATTGACTTGCTTACCTACAAAAATAAAGATTTGATATATTATGTTTGGTAACGCCAGTTAACAATCTACTTTATCAACATTACATTACATATCGCATTGAGTTCGTCCTAAGTTATATCTACTTTATCAACATGACTAGTGCATATTTTTTGTTTCCTTCCTTCCTTCCCTTTCCTACCGCACGCGCTTCCGCCGAGGTGAAAAAGAGGATCTCGGCGCGCGTCATTATACTAAGTGATATTACGCCATCCGCAGCGCACAGCCACCCGTCGCGTCTTATGTACATTAACCGCCAACCGTGCAGGACGAACATTGAGTTCTCCTGTTTATGTTTAATATTCACCGCATCAGACATTGTGTCTTTGTAACTCATAAAAGTGTGAGACGCCCCCGTAAGGGCAAAGGTGGAGAGTGTGGGACTTCACGAGACTGTTCCGAGAGTGCGTGTGCGCCGAACCACGTGGCGAGCTCGCTGTATAGCAGACACTCCAGGAGGAAGGCGCGGCAGCCCTCATCAGGTCAGTGCGTGCTATCCCACCTATTTATTTTCCCCTTTGCCGTATGCACCAAAATTACAGTCCACTAAATCTTTATCGAAGATACCTTAAGTTACTGGCGTCTCCATTTTTAATGGTCACTTCTCGCTGGATTGACCTTGACTTTCCGCCCTTATTAGATCGTTATCGTAATAAGCGTTTATATAATTAATTATTTATATTTTAATCCGACTTCGGATTAACCCCGCCCTTATTAGAACATTAGAATAGGTCCTAATAGGTGACATTCATAGTAATTTTAAAACTATATTCATAGAATGAATAAGCATATAATTATCTATATAAATTATTTGTTGTATGTTCACATCACGTCATCAACTTTTAACTACATCTATAGATTATACTGTTAAATTACATTTATTATTTGCACATATATTTAAGCATTATATTCGTTATAAATAACTTCATAATTATTATAAAAGTTAACAATTAAAGTTCATCGTTAACAAAACTAATATTTAATAATTCAACCGCGTAGCGAGGTCGCTTACAGACTACCCGCTTATAATTATATTATTTTTGCCGCATAACTTAAGTTGTAATGCCGCCTAAAAAACAAATAGCATCGAATAATAGCGATTCCTCGGATAATGAGGGCACACCTGATGCTGAGTTGGTTTTATTGTTAGCTAAACGAGATGCTTTATTTGAAATAGTGCAAAAAATATATGATATGTCCTCGGACATCCACATAAACACTTCCACGATGGAGCGTTTTCTTGATGGAAGTTCTAATATTAATGCTTTACGTATTGAGTTTAAACAGGTCTTAGATAATTATAATTCACATTTATTAAAAATAAACCCTATTGCTAAACCTGATTATAACAGCCTCATTGCGTTTGAGTCTCTTTGCGGTAGAATAAATAGGCTTTATTTACAATATTCGCAATCTAATTCACAAAGTACTAGTACACCATCTAAAGCCAGATTCACACTTCCGCCTATCGAACTTATGCCATTTTCGGGTGACATTCGCTCATGGCCTTTATTTTATGCTAGCTTTAAATCAACCGTCCATGACAACACATCGCTTACCGACGCTGAAAAGTTATACTATTTGCTAGGTAAACTAACGGGCAAAGCCCTATCTGTATGCTCAGGTATAACTCCTTGCGCTGAAAATTATAAAATTTTATTGCAAGCACTCGTTGACAAATATGAAGACCGGCGTATGCTAGCATCTACATATATTAATCAGATGTTCGAATTTAAGCCATTGCAATCGGCCACCGCAAATAATTTTGATTTATTTACTGATAACTTTATAAGTGCAGTGCGCGCTTTACAAAACTTAAAGTTAGATAATCTCGCGGACTTAATTGTTCTTCATATCGCGCTTAAGAAGCTGGACCCGGATACCATTCGCTCTTTCGAATATAGTCATAACTCGATGGTACCTACCTTTGATGATTTAATAAATTTTATTAAGACCCGCTCCAAAGTTTTGCAACGCACCGATTCTAGTACAAATTCTAATAGCGCACCAAACAATCGACGAGGCAACGGTAATAATCGTCGCTGTAATAATACTTCGTCGCCGAAGTATCAGGCGTACGTAAGCACGACGACTAGTTGCTCAAAGTGTCTGTGCGATAATATTGTGCATTAACACCTATTTAAGTGTGCAGACTTTAATAAAATGACGCCGCAGGAATGATTTAAATGCGTAAAGAGTAACAATGCATGTGTGAATTGTCTCAGTTTAAGTCATCGAGTGTCTAGTTGCTCTTCAAATTATAGTTGTCGAGTTTGTAAATTTAAACATCACACATTGTTGCACTTCCACCGCAGAAGCGATAATGCTTCCCCTGCGCTGGCGCGTTCTCCACCGCTTCAGCCAGTTATACTGAAGTCTACAACCCCCGCGCCCGCACACTCGCCACCCATCACCGCAGGTGCGCGTTCAGACGTTGCGCTGTGTACTTCGTTCAAGAATGTTTCTCAACGTTCACCGCCTCCCGCGCGCGCAAGTCGTTCGCAGAGAACTGTTTTATTATCAACCGCTCAAGTATTTGCTTACGATGCTAAGGGAGAGAAACAAATTATTCGTATATTATTAGACTCCGCGGCTCAAAGCCATTTTATGACTAAAGAGTGCTGTCATCGTTTAGGCGTTCAACAACACGATACCGAATGTACTGTAGTAAAGGGATTCGGTGGAGTTGAAAAAATTGTAAAATCGAAATCGATTGATATTAAAATTTTCTCACGATTCGACTCGAATATTAACTTCAATATTTCAACGCTAGTTGTTGATCAAATCACCGACCTTTTGCCCACCGCCGTGGTAGACACATCTGTCTTATCACACTTCCATGGCATAAGACTCGCTGATGAATGTTATAGCATGCCTAATAAAATTGATGTTTTGATAGGCGCATCCCTTTTCCCGCACTTACTATGTCCAGACGTAATTTATTCGTCTAACGACTTGTCCGGGCCCTCAGCTTTGAGTACGGTATTTGGTTACGTTATTATGGGCTCAGTGCCGACACTTCAGGTAAATCATTCTTTAACGTGCTGCTCAGTTCTAGAGTCTCCTATCGTTGACAAATTAGTGCAACGATTTTGGGAGCTTGAACAGCCACCCTCCGCACCGCCCATTCAGTGTCCTTCAGACATTGAATGTGAAGAGTTTTATAAATCTACGACATCCCGCGATCCTTTTACTGGTAGATATATTGTTGGCCTGCCATTTAAAGATGACGTTTACTCTCTCGGAGATTCTTATGAAACCTCTCGACGACGATTCATGTGCTTGGAGAGGAAACTTCAAGCCTCGCCTACATTAAGGTTAGCATATGATGACGTCATAAAGGAATACTTAGCTAAAAATTATATATCCCCCGCACCGCCGTATGACTCTCATGAACCCGCTCCAATATATGTCATACCGCATCATGGAGTCTTACGCGAAGATAAGAAGTCAACGCGTCTGCGCATCGTCCTGGATGCTAGCAGTAAGACTAGCACTGGGCGATCATTAAATGATATTCTGCATTCAGGACCAAATTTGCAAGGCGACTTGTTCAATATAATTTTAACTTTCCGCTTACATCCAATCGCTATGACAGCCGACTATCGCCAACAATTTCTGCAAATAGTTGTTCGCGATTCTGATCGTCGTTACCAATGCTTCCTATACCGCTTCCGTCCACAAGACCCACTTGTGTTATACCACTTCAATCGCGTGTCCTTCGGTTTAACTTCGAGTCCATACCATGCATTGCGCACGGTAAGACAGCTCATTGATGACGACGGCGCAAAGTATCCGCTTGCGAGTCGTATCGCATTTACTTCGCTATATATGGACGACATCGCGTTCTCTATGCCCAGTGAATCCGAGGCCAGTGAGACCTCTCGGCAGCTGATAGACTTATTCAAGGGTGCCCAATGGGACCTGATAAAATGGCATAGCAACCGTCGATCTGTTTTAGATGACCTCCCTACTTCCCATAAAATTACAGGAGAAGTAGAGTTCGATAAATCAATGCCACATAAAATACTAGGCTTGCATTGGTCTACCGATAGTGACGCCTTTTATTTTAAGATATCTGTTCCCGCTGATGTGACGTGCACTAAGCGCGCCATCTTATCTACTGTCGCTCGCCTGTGGGACATAATGGGTTTCGTTGCTCCCACAGTCGCGTACGCCAAATTGTTAATAAAGCAGCTTTGGCAACTTAATTTAGATTGGGACGACATACCACCACCGCCAATCATTAAGATGTGGAGGCAATTCTGTGCTGAATTACCAGCTCTTAATGATTTACGTATCCCGCGACATGTTGGTGTATCCAAAAACTGTACTGCGTCACTCCTGGGGTTTTCCGACGCCAGCGAGCACGCATACGGTGCCGTAGTCTACATACATGTAAAGAGCGTCAATGGTAACACCGTCCAGTTGATTTGTGCAAAGACTAAAGTCGCACCGACGAAACCACTATCTATTGCACGCCTTGAGCTTTGTGGAGCGGTTTTACTCTCAAAATTGCTTCGCAGAGTACTCGACAATTACTCTTGACCTTGCAATATCAATCTATGCCTTTGTAGATTCAAAAGTAGCTCTGTACTGGATAAAGAGTTCGCCACACAAGTGGCAGACCTTTGTTGCAAACCGCGATGTTCAGATTACCGACAATATTCGCGCTGATAACTTTTATCATGTCGCAGGTACTGAGAATCCCGCTGACATACTTTCACGCGGCGTTACGCCAAATAAATTAGTTTCAAACCCCCTGTGGCTCCATGGGCCTCAGTGGACTTCGTTAGATCCATCTCAATGGCCTCTTCGTACTTTAGACAATGAGGTTATTGCAAATATGCCTGAGAAGAAGATTTTGTCGCACACTGTGTGCACATCCGTCTGTAATTCTGCGATTTATGAGCTCGCACTCCGCATCTCTTCTTGGAGTAAACTTCTACGTATAATTGCGTACGTGTGTAAGTTTGCTAAATTATTGCCCCGCCGCAGCACTACTGTAGTGACTGCTGATGATCTCAGTTTCTCTGAGGTTATAATCCTCCGCGCCCTGCAAAAACAGCATTTTGCAGTGGAATATTTAAATATTGAAGGTAACAAACCTTGCTCGCCCGCTTTCAATCGTTTTAGGTCTTTTATTGAGAATGCTTTAATCCACATTGGTGGTCGTCTTTCGAACTCCGCATTAGATTACACGCAAAAACATCCAATTATACTCCCGCGCAGTGATCATGTAGTGAACATGATCATTGACTATTATCATATTAAAAATTTACACGCTGGGCCTGAATTGTTATTGTCATTGCTCCGTCAAAAATTTTGGATACTTTCCGCACGCCGCACTGTGAGAAGCAGAGTCTACAAATGTTATATATGTTTCCGGCTTAGACCCCGTCAAACTTACCCTTTGATGGCTGATCTTCCCCATAGTCGTGTAAGACAAGCTATTAAGGCATTTACACACACGGGCTGCGATTATGCCGGTCCTATCGCATACACTCCTGTACGTCGTCGTGGTATACGCAGCGAGAAGGCGTACTTATGTGTTTTCACATGCCTCACGACTCGAGCTGTACATATAGAAATCGCTACAGATCTTAGTAGTTCTAGTTTCCTCGCTGCGCTTAAACGTTTCCTCTCTAGACGAGGGCCGATTCAGTTTTTATATTCGGATAATGGAACGAATTTTAAAGGTGCCGCTTCGTATCTTCGCGATCTCTATAAATTTCTAAACGTTGAATACCGCCCAAAGCTTGAGCAAGAGTGTGCTGAAAATCGTATAACATGGAAGTTCATCTGTCCCAACTCTCCTCATTTTGGAGGCGCCTGGGAGAGTATGATCAAAGTCGTAAAAACGCATCTGTTCCGAGTTATCGTACATCAGTTACTTTCATACGAAGAGCTTAATACTGTTCTTGCGCAAATTGAGTGCTTGCTAAACTCGCGGCCCTTGACAGTATTAAGTTCTGATCCTGTAGAGCCTTCAGCTCTTACTCCGAGTCATTTTTTGAATACCGCACCTTTATTGTCATTACCCGCACCCAAAGTCAAATCTGACTCTACCAGTCTGTTACACAGGCATTCTTTACTGGATAAATTAGTTCAGTCGTTTTGGGACCGGTGGAGGACGGAATACCTTCACGGATTACAAGTTCGTCAGAAGTGGAACACCCCGTCTACGGCTATCGTACCAGGCATGGTTGTAATTGTGATAAATGATAATGAACCGCCCCTTGCTTGGCCATTAGCGATTGTCGAGTCTGTTCATCCTTCGAAGGATGGCGTAGTTCGAGTAGTGACTGTGAGAACTACTAAGGGAACATATCTCCGTCCTGTTGCTCGTGTTTGCCCTCTCCCAAGACAATAAATCACGATTATTTGATTATAATTATTTATCTAAATTAGGAATTAAGTTTATATTTATATATATTAAAAAAGTATTAAACCGCAATATTATATTTATGTATACATTTCTCGCTTACCAAGTAAGGTTAGTAGATGAGACATGCGCATTGAGCGCATCCTCTCACTTTATATACCGCTTATTTATTTGTTTTCCTTTTACTTTTATATTACGGTTGTCTTTTAAAGGTGACCCTTTAAGGGCGGGAGGAAATGGTAACGCCAGTTAACAATCTACTTTATCAACATTACATTACATATCGCATTGAGTTCGTCCTAAGTTATATCTACTTTATCAACATGACTAGTGCATATTTTTTGTTTCCTTCCTTCCTTCCCTTTCCTACCGCACGCGCTGCCGCCGAGGTGAAAAAGAAGATCTCGGCGCGCGTCATTATACTAAGTGATATTACGCCATCCGCAGCGCACGGCCACCCGTCGCGTCTTATGTACATTAACCGCAAACCGCGCAGGACGAACATTGAGTTCTCCTGTTTATGTTTAATATTCACCGCATCAGACATTGTGTCTTTGTAACTCATAAAAGTGTGAGACGCCCCCGTAAGGGCAAAGGTGGAGAGTGTGGGACTTCACGAGACTGTTCCGAGAGTGCGTGTGCGCCGAACCACGTGGCGAGCTCGCTGTATAGCAGACACTCCAGGAGGAAGGCGCGGCAGCCCTCATCAGGTCAGTGCGTGCTATCCCACCTATTTATTTTCCCCTTTGCCGTATGCACCAAAATTACAGTCCACTAAATCTTTATCGAAGATACCTTAAGTTACTGGCGTCTCCAATGTTAAATAATTTTCACATGTCAGATACGGTAAACATGTGATATAACTATTTGTCATCTTCAATGTACCATGTTTATTGGTATTTATATAGTTAGTTTTGGTATATTTGTAGTTTTAGTTATAGTTTTATAAATATATAAATGAAAATGATAAATATACATACATATCAATAAAATAAAATAAATAAATAAAATACATTAATAAATAAAATCCAACCAGATGGGAGACCTCGCCAGGGGAGACCAAACGGCGGAGGCTTTGATTATATACTTGTTTTATCAGATGGAAGTAAAACAAAATAGGTTTAATAAAGTAATTATTATGTACCTAGATTAGTTTTATTTATTTTATTGAAAAATATTTAAAAGAACTAACAAAATACTGTTTAGTGCACGGCGTCATGGGTTTCGTTTATTTTGTGTAGGTAAGTTATCATTTACTAATCAAATAGCTAAAGTAATTTTTAAAATAATGTTCTCCTGATCGAAAGATGATGTAATAATATTTGTATTTTATCTCCCATAGTTTCGTCATAACTCCCTAGTAATATACTGACAGCACCGGCTGATCAGACTAACCTACAAAGTAACGAATTAAAAAATCGTGTTTTCATACAACAATAGTGGTTAAATAACAAAACTTATTGATGAAAAGTGATCTTGGTATTATTATAGGGGTTTCTCACATAATTGAGACACATTTTAACAGCACAAACCGGCATAATTAATTATTTTCCGTGAGCACGTTATTCCTAAGTGATTCAAATGACACTGACGTAGGTGAGAAGCGAGTCTACCAATTTTAGTAGACTTTATTTAGGGCGTTCTGTACGGACAATGTGGCATCTAGACAGATATATAGTGAAAGCTTATACCCATGTATTCAAATGGTGCGAAATGTCTTAAGACATCCAAACCGGTTTGGATGCCTAATTTTTTACTACCTCTCTATGGCATACCACGGTTTAAAATATTTTTATATATATTGTTATGTTTACACGACAACAGCTGGCGTGCGTAAAGTTGTATACGAGTGCTCTCTAAGCCGCGCTGGGGACGATTGGCAGGACTGTTTAGTCGGCCTGCGCGCTATTTAATCGCACAATATTTATTTTATATTTCTTTTTAAAATGATATATACTCTTTCATTGAAAAATAAACACACAATTCACTCACATATTTACTGGTAAACACATAGCCTGAACTTCATTGAAATTGATTTCGTAAAATTCGAATGAAACTGCTTTTTCACTTAGTGGACGTTCCTAAAATTGTAGATTTTTCTATCGAGCCAAAATGTGTCAATTGTGTTTTAGCCACCATAGTTTACTAAGAAAAATCTTTAACTTTCATAATGCATTAAAATGTGAATTCGTTTTTAATGACAAAAATTTGATTTTCTGCGCTCCTATAAAGCGTGAAAAATCGTCACTCCATCCAGTGGAGGGGGGGGGGGTTGCATATGCAGAGTTTAATATATTTTACACTTCAAAAGAATTATAGATTTTACTATTGATATTAATTCGATTGAATACTTCTACCAGTTTCTGGCAAAAAGACCTTGACAGTCAGAGAGGAAAACAGATGCATTGACGGAAAGCAAAGTGATCCTTTAAGGATTTAGTAGTCAATTGGAGGTACGGAACTCTGCTAATTAACAAATTCCAGTTTTAAATAATAGTAATAATATAAGATACATGTCAAAAGGTCAAACAAATTAAAGAATACATGTCCAATAGATCAAATAAATACCAAAAAAATACATGCCAAATAGATTACAAGTCAAATAAATAAAGCAAAATGTCATTTGATTATATAAGATAAGATTAAAAGAATATATTACAATATGTCAAAATTGGATGTCAAAAATAGAAGGCCTTTATTACACAGTTGCCCTAAGCTATCAGCAAATAAATCGCTGGTGCGGCCCCAGGTATGGCACTCACGCGGCCACTTCTCGTGCTATACGGCTTATCGGAGACATGCTCGCAGATGATAACAAGACTGATTTATTTGCTGATAGCTTAGGGCAACTGTGTAATAAAGCCCTTCTATTTTATGCATTGTAAAGCACCAAAGCGACCTCTAATCTATCAAACTGTGAAGAAGTGCGAATAACGAAGCCAAGCAATTTACTAGCCTTTTTACATACAGTAGTCACATGGATAAGAAAGTCAAGTTTAGCGTCTAACAATAATCCGAAGTCACGAATTTCACTTACCCTTACTAAGGGTGTCAGATAAATTATTTTCTTTTTTTAGTGGACAGCGTTTACGCGTGAATGTTATTATTTTACATTTATTACTATTGAATGGAAGATGATTTAATACACTCCAATCCATAACCGCATCGATTCCCTTTGCAATGCTTCGCAGTCAGACGATTCATTTACACCTAGGCTTAACTTGAGATCATCCGCGAACAACAGACATTTAGAGGCAGTCACGTTATTCAGTAAGTCATTAATGAAAATAAGAAAGAGCAAAGGCACTAACGTACTTCCCTGGCTCACTCCAGATCTTGTGTAATAGTCACTAGACTCAAATGCACCCACTTTAAAAACTGACGTCGATCGCGTAAGTAATTTGAAAAAAACTTGACGAGTGCCGGGACAAAGCCTATCACCGGCAATTTACGCAGCAAGATATCGTGGTCAACCAGGTCAAATGCTTTCTTAAAATCGAAGTACGCAGCATCCACTTGCCTACCTGCATCCAATTCAGCATATGTATAGTCAAGATGAGACACAAGATTGGTAGTTGTAGGACGGGCAATTTGAAAAAAATGTTGACTATCATGCAATAAATTCTGAGTTTGCTTATTAATTTGCTGACATAAGACAATTTTTTTTTTATTTTTTTTTTAAAACGTTACCCCTTCACTAAGATTTTCTCTTGTATCGTAGGGGCAGTTTACAAACATAAATTGCACAAGGACAAACATCCAGACCCGGAACAACTATTTGTAGACCATACAAATACTTGTTCCGTGCGGGATTCGAACCCGCGACCCCCAGCGCAGCCACTCATTGCTAAGCCACTGCGCCACGGAGTCGTCAAATTTTTTTGCAAATAATTTTGCAAAGACTGACAAGACTGCAATCGGTCTAAAAGACGAAACGTCATTTTCACCATCAGTTTTTGGAACCGGAGTCACCCTAGAAACTTTCCAAATTTCTGGATACTTAGAGTGGGTCAGTGACAAGTTAAAGAGGTACAGGAGCGGACTCTCAAAAGCGGCTATGCAGTCCTTTGCTAAAAAAACAGGGATACCATCAGGGCCACACGTCGATCTCGGTTTTAGCCGCCTTATAGCTTCCTTCAGCTTGGTATTGTCAACAGTATTTATGGTGATACAGGTGCAGTCATATTGACTATCTGCGGCACGAACCGCATCAACATGGTCCAGTTCAGGAACTTCGTTCTGATATACCGAACTAAAATATTTCGCAAAAGCATCGGCCGTAGATTGCCCAACAACTTCGACACCACTGGAAGAATAAACATTCATACGCTGCCTGTGATTCTTCCTATTCTTAACGTACTCCCAGAATTTGGCCGGATTGTCAATTATATTTTGTTGAGTCAGCTGTAAGTGCTGCTTATACGCATTGTCAATCAAGTTTTTAACAAGCCATCTATAGTATTTAAATAATTCCTTGTTGAACTCTTTACCTCCAGCCTTATACCGTTTCAAATGATAATATTTTTTTCGTATAATGCTTTCCTTATTAAATTTTTCAACAATCTCTCTACCAGCGTCTAAAAAAAGTAACATACGTATGAACCAATTCAACCATCTGTTCTTTTCAGGCTGTGTCTACTGGCTAGTCTGAACGGTGCTAGTGCATCCTCCGACCATAAAAATTATATCAATTTTTTCTGATTTTTTTATTTCATGTTACTAAAAAGAAGAAAACGAAACCACAAGGTACCAAATCAGGGTTTAATGGTGACCTGTAAGCTTAACCAGTGAGCTGTCCAGGAAATTCTTCTATTTGAACACTGAGAGCGCAGCGCGCTGTCATGGTAAAGCAGTAGCTCGCGTAGCCGCGTATTCGATCGCTTGTTACTCATTTACTATTCAATATTAATGCTACTTTGATTTCGTAAGGCATAAACAGACCGGATAATACACACTCCAGATAACCCACCAAAGTGAAAAAAATAACCGATTAAAATCCTTCCCGCTTTCTCAATCGCTTCAATTTGGTGGGTGTTGGTTCATTCAGAAACAGCCAAAATGTTGACTGGTGCTTCGTTTCCGAATTGCTTTGATAAATACAAAATTCATCTCCTATAATAAAGTCGTAAACCACATCACGCCGCGGCTCTATTTTACGTAGGTTTCTGAGCATCAGTGAGGCTGAGCGGCACCCATCAATAACAATTATCCCCCACACGTAGAAGTGCAGGTGTAAAATCTCATAACCGCTTCCCGATCCAATCTACAATGTGTGCTGAATACAATCTTTAAGCGACAGTAGCCTAATGGCAAGGCACGAACCGCGAACTCAAAAAGGTCGTTGGTTCGAATCCGCCATTCGACTACTGGCGTGAACCAAATAAATGGACCACCAAATAAAGGGAATATTAGTAATGTTTATAGCATTGTTAATATTCTTTTTTTTTTAAAACAAAAAAATAATCAAGAAATCAATCCGATTAGCCTGTTCCCTTTTACTTTACTAGTAGTTTTACTAGCTACTACGGAAGGAAACATTACTACCGTAACAGTTCGTTATAGGGCGACCACTTCTTCCTTCATTACACAGAATTAGTCGACTGTGCTGAATTTGTTATACCAGCGGAAAAGGATTGCTTTAGGAAGGCCTATATCCATAAATGGATTTGTGTTTATTAAACAATTCGTCCGGGGTTAGGATATATTTTTGAAATCATAAAAAAATGTCACGCGAAAATGTTATTAGATGTGAATCTATTTTTCAATGAGCATGATTTTTAAATTTAACTCGTAAAAATGTAGAAGAATTTTGAAACTGGAATGTTCTTATTTTACTTGTCAATAATCGTATTTTCAAAATATTTTTTTTGCCAGTGTCGCATACCAAACACTGTTCGCCACTTCTTTTTCTTTGTGGTTTGTACTATAGCGTCGGTAAAGATAATTCCCAACGATTTCATAAATTTTATTACTTAAGTCAAGATTAAGTGAGTAGTTGGTGGCAAATTAGTGACTAAGAAAAAATAGTAAGCTAATACTTAAGGTGTTATAGCCCTTTTCTTGGAGCTTGAATTCAAGCTAGCAGCCTCAGCAGCTAACCCTAAAGTATTCTTCACTATTTTTTTTATTAAGTTGCTAACAGTCATACATTCCTCACTAAATCTTGACAAAACTAAATTAAGGATATCTTTGGGGATTTAGGGATACCAACTTGAAAGACGACAAATCTTTTTTTTGTATTCTTAATATGCGCACAGAATGTTGAAGCGCTAGCGCAAAGCGTTATTGTAACTTTTTTGTAACGCATAGAATACGCCTAGACTTCCTTTATATACAGTAGATTGTTAAAATCCAGTAATGCACATTTTTTCAGCGTATAAAGGTACAGATAGCTTAAAAGCGACGTCATTGCAGAACCGAACCAGACATTGGTGAATGAATTTGAGATCCGGTGCACAATACAAAAGACCAGCCAAGGCTTTACTTTGCCTAAGTAATTAGTAATATTGTAAAGTAATATTATATTCAAAAACAAATTTTTACTTAAAGTTGCTTGTACCTGTATGTTCAGTATTTGGAGGTATATTAAGAACTGGTGATGGCGATCAGCATGGTCAGCTCTAAGCTCAAGAACTAATTCGCCCAGCGTAGTGAATATGTTCAAATCTTTGAAGTTAGATATACCGTTTGGTGAATTGTTCAAAGCAGCATTGGACGAAAAGCACCTAATAGAAAGAAGAAAATCGCTAAAAATACATAAAAAAGGTGACTTACTGCAGGTCTGTATACATATTTTCCGCTTCATATTGTTTTGTAATTAAGCAATAATGTTTGATCCGTCGTATAATTTTTAAATCATTGAGTTTATTTTCTGTGTTTGGGTAGGAGGAGCACGCCTTTCAGTTGTTTAGTTATTTGAAGTAGGTGATAACAGAATACAATAACAGTAAACTTCACTCCGCCAAAAAGACCGGTTGTCTGACGTTCAGTTGACTGACCGTCAGTTACTTAAATAACATCTCTATAACTGTGAGTATTATACTTGAATGGGGGTACTAGTTTAGACCACCGCCTTCGGACAATCTGTCATTCAAGTAATCATTATTTCTATTCTTCACCCATTTATAAGCATGGCGAGACGTAAACTATTTATTAGTTGAATTTTGTGATCTTGATAGTGATGATTGTTAGTTTACCTGCAAGTGCTGCGAGAACTGCCAACGTAAGGAGGGCGGAGCGGCTTGGCGCCATGTCAGCAAGGCATGCCGCACGATGCGGGCCGCATCATCGTTGCGACATGCCGCCGTATCACGCACCCTTTGCACTTGATGCTTCTTGCTTTCTTAGGTTGCCTATAAAATTTTACTAAGTTATTCTAAATATAGAAGTCTATGATATAAAAGTCTATGATGTAAAAATTCGAATCGATTTGCACTTTAATGAAATTGGCGAGTTTGAAACGCTCCAACAATATTTTGCTGGAACTCTCGACCACATTTAACTTTTAGCATTATGCTTTTTATACATGAAAAAAAATTTAACTTTTTAAGCATATTGCGCGCACGGAGAAATTTAATATTTGGCATAGTTAAATTCTATATGTATAGAAAGAAGGAGTGCAGAGCAGTGAGAGCACAAAAACTCAACACGATCAAGTAAATAAATTATATTTTCGGAGTTATTCATGTCAGCAACAATACGCCACGGTCTATTGTAGAAATTAACAACCCATTGGCAGTCATTGCAGTAAAACCTTATATTAAAATGAGTTTCTTCCCAAGGTCATATTATGTTATTAGTTACAGTATAAGAAAATGAACTTCTATTAAACCTGTCAATATCTACAATTAGTACTTATTTACAATAGTAAAATAAATGATAATTTGGTCAATCTGTAATATATCACGGCTGGGGAATCCTAGATATTTTTTCGTATTTAGTAAACGAATAACTAGTTGATAAATTAATCATGATATATATCTTTTTTTTTCGCCGGAGACTAAAATGATATTGCTTTTTTTCGTAACTGCAGATTCTGTGGATTTATTTCATTATTTTGAACAATATACGAAACTTAAGTGACTAAAATTAAATCTAATCTGAACCAGAATCATAAAAACTGTATTATTCGGGCTAAACGAATCTAATAAAGATCTGTTATTTTTGTCTCCTGTGAAAAAACAGACTATAGGAATCTATCGAATACCTACATAAACAAAATATCACCTATAAATAAAATATTACGAAGCGGAATAACTAATAAGAGTGGCAACGTCGCACTATACAAAGGAATTGCGTTAAGACGATACCTCGAAAGGGCTATCAGCGGACTAATCCGAGTGAATGCATAATTTCTATAAAAACTTGAAAAAACGCCCTCATAAGGTCTAAAATAGCGTAGCGCCAGCGACGATTAAAAGCGCTTAGAAATTCTCAGAAACTTTAAAATATTTTTGTAAAAATTATTGATTTGAGTAATCAAAATAATGAGCAAGTAAATTATGAATATTAATGTTATGAATATATTTGAGTGATTTCGAAGCATATAGATTAAATAATTTCGTTGTAATTTCAACTAGTGGTGTTTTAGAGGTGTTTTCGCAAATAATTATGATCGAATCAAAATTATACTATCGTGTTTTTGAGCAATCAAATTCAAGATAAAGACATGAATTTACCTATATCAAAATTTCACTTCCCTTAGTGGTGTCATAGTCCTATCAATTATTTTATTATTATAATAGTAAATGATATTCCCTTTAAAATGACACCAATATGAATAATATCTTATATCTATATCTACAGATAAATAAAATTGAAGTGTCTGTTTGTAATGTTAAAATAACAGCTTTTTATTAAATGCATATGAAAGTACTAGTAACAAAAACACAATTTTAAAATTTTTTGTCTGTCTGTCGGTCTGTCTGTCTGTCTGTCTGTTTGTTCCAGCTAATCTTCGAAACAGCTGGATCTATTTTGACGGGACTTTCAGTGGCAGATAGCTGATGATATAAGGAATAACTTGAACTACTTTTGTTTTAGAAAAAGAATTAGGGTTCCGCGCAAAAAAGTTAAAACCCATGAAATCCATATTCCACGCGGGCGAGATCGCGGGGAATAACTAGTACTCAATATATATAAATGTATACTTATTTTTATTTATTTATTATTTTAATAAATAAATAAAAATAAGTATTAATAATTTCTAGACACATCTCAACAGATATTTCGTTAATAAATTGCTATCAATACTGAAGCATTCTTTTATATTTAGCATCCATTTAACACAAAAAAACTGATAAGAATACTTTTTAAACAACATATGATCAATAAACGATAATCGCGTATAGTGAATTTCGAGGTAAATTATTTCCTAAAGAAAATATCTCCACAATTAATTTGATGTAAAATAACATTAGAAATAACGTATAAAAACGGAGAAATTATCAAATTTTTGATCGAGTTCCTAACCAGTACACAAACAAAAATGGCGAATAGTCATTTTCACATTTTTTTAGAAATAACGTATAAAAACAGAAAAATGATCAAATTTTTGATCGAGTTCCTAACCAGTACACGAACAAAAATGGCGAAATGTCATTTTCACATTTTTTTCTATATAGTTATTTGTTACAGAGTACACAGATAAAATTCACTGTCATAGATGACAAATTTCAAACACCACAATCTCTAATTTTTTACTCTGCTATTGTTACGGTCTCTAGTTACCCGGGCAAAGGTCGTAGAACCCGGGCCCACCAGGGGTTCAACTGGACGAGTAACAGGAGGTCGGCCTAAATGGCTTGTGGAATATGAGACAATAGCGGTTAAAAAGGAACCAAACAAGACTTACCTATTTCGTCGACGTAGGGTCAAACCTAGGAAGATTCAGGTGTAAGTATATGTGTGTGGTAGTGTTATGCTCAGTACGTGTTATATTATGTAACCTGACTTCCCGCTGGTTGCCGAACAGCAGATCCCAAGGCTTCACCTCTATTCCAGTATGGGATCCATCGAAGGGGCAAGCCGTCACAGAAACTTCAGAGTCTAGGAAATTACGCTCGTTTATCACTCATTAATTATAGTTAAGTCAATTGTCATTAGATTAATCCAATCAAATTCAACCAGATTTAACCGAACCCGCGTTATAACGAACTCACTATTTGTGAAAAATACTGTATCACCGGACCGCGTCGCAAAAAACTCAGGTTCTTTTTTTTTTTTTTTATAGAATAGGGTGACAAACGAGCACACAGTCAGGTAAGTGGTTGCTGCGGCCCATAGACATCTACATCTATCTTCCATTACAAATCAAAATGCAGATGCGTTGTCACCCGTGAGGACTGAGATGGAATGCCTCATTTCCAGTAAAAAGGGTCTCCGGTTCTCTACACTCACCATACGAAATACAGCAGCATTAAGCTACTATTTCACGCTGGTATTCTGTGAGAGCGTGGTCCTTCCCCGGTCGAGCCGACCCATTCGTGCTACAACTATACTACTAATATAATTGCAGCATGGCTCTACCACGTATAAAAGGTTCGCGCAGTACGTACGTCACGGCGGCCGTACGGCAATTATATTAACAAGACGCGCAACTACTCAGTTCCACGCTCCACGGCAAGATTTGTCACTTATTATTTATTATCCAATTAATTGTCTTTAAATTCAAATGGCACGCTCTATTATAATCAATAAACGATAATCGCGTATAGTGAATTTAGAGGTAAATTATTATATGTAAACGTTTTTGAATCGTCGTAATGAAACATATTTCCTAAAGAAAATATCTTCACAATTAATTTGATGTAAAATAACATTAGAAATAACGTATAAAAACAGAAAAATTATCAAATTTTTGATCGAGTTCCTAACCAATACACAAACAAAAATGGCGAAATATCATTTTCAGATTTTTTTCTATATTCTATATAGTTATTCGTTACAGAGTACACAGATAAAATTCACTCTCACAGATGACAAATTTCAAACACCACAATCTCTAATTTTTTACTCTGCTATCTTCAGCGCTGTACACGAACGGAACGATGTCGTTGAGAGCCGTGGTAGCTCACATGGTTAGCGCTCGTTATAGGTTTCACAGTACGGGAGCAACCCGGGTTCGATCCCCACTGGCACCAATGAAATTGTTGCGTGCTGATTTAGCTATCAGTTGGAAAGTCTGTTTTTCTGGGCCGTTTTGTTTTGTTACACTGACATCTCGCAAGTCACCTAGGGACCTAGGAGGTTGTCGGTTGCTTATTTTTTATTTTTCTTTAAAATTTTCGTCGGTAAAATAACATATTTATAAAAGTAAAAAAAGTAAAGTTACAGCCTATATACGTCCCACTGCTGGGCACAGGCCTCCTCTAATTTCTGAGAGGGTTTTAAGGCAAGGAAATGTCCGCCACGCTGCCTCAATGCGTGTTGACGAACTTCACATTTCTTCGAAATATATATTTTTTAATTTCTCAGACATGCGCTACCAGCATGCGACGACGCGGCCCGCGCCTTGCTGCCACTTGCATTTGCCGTGCTTTGTCTCGTCACAGAGTGGCGAAATCACAGTAATATAGGTATTTTATAAACAGCACCTGTCTAATATTATGAAATATGTAGATAAAACTTAAAACTTACCTTGATAAATGTATACCCTTTTGTTTGTAATATTTTTTTAGACCTCTCTTCAATCGTTTCTGCTTATTCCCCATGTTTTACAAACTAAACTTAAACATTAATAAAACTGTACAATTAATATAACTATAAAACACTACTATTAAACAAGAATCAGAAAAAACCTACTCCACTATTAATAAAATTAAATTTTTGCAGTAATATTTTACGATTTTATTTCGTAGTGCTGAGCTCTCGCAACGCGGCGTACGTCCACCTAGCAACACGATGCGCCCCGCACTGAATTCGTGGACGAATGCGGGGGTGATATAGACGCAGTATTTAATCTGGACGCATTTTTAATTTATTATCATAAAAATAATCCATATTTCTAAAAAGTAACCAAACCAAATTATTTTATTTTGTATTGCAAAGCAGTAGATATTTTTTTTATATTCCTTTGATAAACAATGAAGGAGTAAAGTGGTTTCATCTCAACGATTTGGAGGTGATTTGGGTATTTTTTTATTTATTATGTGACACCGATAGAAAAATTATGGCTAAACCAAATTACGTATCAGATCATGTAGATTACTAGCTATTTTTTCATATGTAATTTCTCTGTAAGTGTCGACGAAAAGTTGGTTCATCTGCACCCCTTTTCCAAGCTTTTTGCGAGAGAGCAGCCTTAATAATAAATGCACTTTGTTCATTCATATTCAAAATTTCAAAACTCTTCGACAAAGACAACAAAGACTGAGGAAAAGAAACGACGTTAGACCATCGTTAGACAATGCACGGTCTTCAAGCCACACCTCCGTGCCCGTCGGAGAGCGTGAGGTTTTTTTCGTTACGAAATTTCTGGATTTTCCCGCACTCAAGGCCCTCGATAGAAGCTATGCAATATCTTAATAATCTTTATTTGGTATTTCTTGAAATTTATTAATCGTAAAAACATTGTGATTTATAGCTAGCACATCAATCAAATCAAAGATTTAAGATGTACAATCGTTTAGCCGTGTAATGGCGGTGTAAGAATATCTACTATACCTTAGCATCCCATGGGTATCATAAGAGGCACCAGAGGGAAGCAAGCCAGGAGATGGGCAGCAGGGTCTTCCTAATTACGGCTATAATTAAAAACTGCGGCCGCAAACTGGCTTGCCAAGCGTGGCAACAATGGCAAATATCCCCCTATGACGCAATCTATATGGGAGACTTTATGTTCATATTCGTATTTCTGAGAGGATTTATTTTTTGGAATGGACAGAAGTATTCGCACAGCCTTACTGCGTTTCGTTTAATGAGTAATAATCATTTTTACTAGAGTTGCGGATTTTTTTTACAAGTCGACCAGTTCCGCATATAAGAAACTTCCCCTTATACGGAAATATATAGAGGAGGCATATGTTCAGCAGTAGACTTGTATAAGTTGTATTGGAAATTTAGTTTGTTTCGCTGCTTCTTCAAATCAAATCTTTACAATAGTAAATTGCTAAAATAAGTTTTTCCTTAAAATATTGTGTACAGATATTAACATCGGTAATGATGGAGAACTAGGAGGTGTTTTATCTCATGAATTCGTTTTAAACACAACACGTACAACTTTACTATGACAATTAACAAAGCGACTTGTAAGAGTTGATCCGAAGTGAAGAGGATGTCATAGACGGTCGCGTTACTCCAAAATTTGGAGGGGTTCTGTGTTTTATCACATTACTTTATGACGTAAAAATTATCTATTCTTTTTTTTATCCTTCATCATTAGGTCGTAAAAGTCTACTGCACCTTTTTTGCGTTTGCAGACAAATTCACGATCGTAATACAAGACGTCTCGCATCCTTGACGTTGCTGGCCAGTGTGGGTACGACTAGCCAGTCTGGGTACGAATTACCAGCCCGGGTATTTATGTCTGGCTCTGACGTAACCGATTTGTTTATAGAGCCATATATCGAAAGCCGTTACCTTCTTCTGGCGTTTCTTTTAGTCGCCTCTTACTATACCTTCAGGACGTAGAGGAGTGATGGATTCATTTACACCGCTATTACGCAGCGAACGAACTGTCATTCGCTGCATAGTAGCAGCGACTCTCCTTATTTTTTATAAATTACAGTAATTGTTAACCCATTTTTAGTTTCCTTTTTTATATTATGTTGGTGCATATCTACGTTACTTAGTTTCATTTAAATGTAACATTAAACGGACATGACATCCTCCGTGTTGAAATCTTCTATGCGCTTAATCAAGTCAACAAGCCCCAGAAATCGTCATCGTTCGGGAGCAGAATTGCAGCACCAGTTCAGAGATGTCTGAGGTGTCGCTGTAAGGGATAGGACAATAAGAAGACGTCTTAAAGAACGTGGTTAAAAACCATAGAGATCCGCAACAACAAACTGAATACTGTGACTTGCGAGAAGTGAGAATTCAGGTTCTGGACCGGCCAGCACGAAGTTCCGACCTTAATCTCATACAACATTTATGGGACGACCTAAAAGCCGAATAAGATGGCGAGATCCAGCTCCGGAGAACGTGCAATAGCTAAAAACGGCTTTATTGGAGGAATGGGAAAACGTACCCCAATCTAGCATTAAAAAATTGATACAAAACATGAACAAAACAATGGTACGTTTTATCAAAGAAAGAAGAGGCCTCTTACCATAGAAAGTTTGATATCAGCGAAACCGTTTTTTTTAATCAGTGTGAAGTTGTAAATATTTCTTCATTTTTGATTTTTCTTGTGTATTGCTAAAAATAAAAGTTGGTTAATTTAAAATTGCAATTATCTAATTTAAGAACTAACACACAATCAATAAAAAATATTAAAATAGTTTTTATTTTAAAACACAGTTGGGAAAACCAGTTTGGTAGGTGGCCTAATTTTATGGTCCACTACTTTATTTAGAGCGTCAGTTACTTTGTAATACCCGTGTCATAGTAAAAACAAAATAGTAGACTATCTTCTAAGAAATGTACCGAACGCCGCTAGAATATGTGCGTGCCTGGTACGTGACAGTACGGACTCGTACAGATGAGCTAGAGCACGCCCACAACAACACTTGATAAGTCGGAAAGGTCTGGCCGAGTCGGGGACGGCCACCGCCGCACTCCGCAATCACACTTGTTAATAAGATTTTTCTAGCAGTCTTTTTTCGTTTTATGTTTTCTTTTTGTAAAATAAATTAATATATGGGTTTGCTTAAGTAAAATAACTTTTTATTTATAGGTTATATTACCATACCTTTACATAAATACATACCTCATAAGTACATTAATTATCATATCACATCACACCACATCACATCAAATTAATTTTAAACATTATATCTGAGTAACACCATAAGCTCAGTGTTGATTTACTCGTTTTATAGTTATTTAGCACTTGTTGTATTGTAAAGCTGGAAATTTTGACAAACATTGATTCTTTGAAAGGAAACTAAAGAAATGATTAACAAATGTAATGCATAAGTACGTATCCGTGTTATGTTTATAAATATATAATATAAAACTTCATGGGAATTAGCTGTTAAACAAAAAGACAGCGACAACCCTGGAACAGTAGGAATTTAAGTCTCGCGAGTTACCCTACTATTCTGTTTTTACTACGCCCGTGTGATAGATGTGGGCTACTTGTAGAACACACAGGTGTTCGTTCATTCTTTATTGAGTTCGACCGTACTAGCGATTTATGACAAGTAGGATGTCTGCCGCAATACGCATAAATAGATAGTAAGGTATCTTTGGAAGGTTTACCTATTGACAATTTTAATATTTTATTTTATTTAAGGACAAATTAACTTTTCCTTTCTTTTTGTATTTTAAAACGAATCCCTCCAACAATATAAATGTGAAAGGGTGTCAAACTCAGTGCAAATTATGTTTCCGCTTGTCAGCTTTGCCAATAAAAGGTTTAAGATCAGATAAGATTCCTTATCTTATCTGATCTTAAATCTTTTATTGGCACCAAGCTCCAAGCAGTTGCTTTAATTATAGGATTTATAGGACGCCCGAGAACCTTTCATATCAATCGGTTGGAGGGTCGTTAAGCTATATGACCGATTAATTACCATTTTAGGTTAGTGACGCGTTAGGCTGCATTACTCTGGTTCTTCTGCGGAATTTTTTTTACGGAATTTATTACGCATACACACTTCTAACCTAAAACCGCATTTAAAGCTCGCTGACCGGAACCAACCTATAAGCTTGTTTAAAGACCTACCCGAGATTTGTTTTATTAATATACAGGGTTATTTTTCAAAGAGTAACCAAATTTTAAACTTAAGTTTATAAATAATAATAATAATAGTATACTGTTATTGCAGTTTTTGAAAATACGAGTAAATAAGGCTTCTACTTTTATTTAAAACTATCCCAAATTGAATGTCATTTATGGTAACATTTATTCTGAACCTTCTCTCCAAAATTGGCTGGTTATTTCAAAATAACCCTGTATAAACAAGCCGTGGCAGATCAGAAGCAAGAAGGTGGGCGCTAGCTCTAAGTTTCTCCACTGCAGATAAATAAAAATTTAAGTACTGATTTACATGCTCATTCGTCAAAAAAAAACTTAATGACGAAACTTCTATATCTAAAAAGACAGGAGGAAATCTGCAAACACGCAATAGGGTATTACGACTGATTCTTCCCAGCTTCTTACTCTTCTTCTTCCTTATCGGAGTAGGACTACACTCCCACAGAGTAAAGAGAGAGTAAAAGCGTGAAACAGCAGCTTAATGCTGCTGTGTTTCATATGGTGAGTGTAGAGAACCGAAGACCTTTTTTATTGAAAACAAGGCATTCCATCTCAGTCCTCAGGGGTGATAACGAATTTGTATTTTGATTTTTAATTGAAGGTAAATTTAGATGTCTATGAGCCACAGCATCCACTTACCATCAGGTGGACCGTGTTCTCGTTTGTCACCCTTATTCTACAAAAAAAGCTTCTAGACTCTCATAAAATGGGCGGAGGCCCGTACCTAGCAATGATACTGGAATGTGGCATGTATGAAATAACTTGGAAAATAAGTTATTTAAATTTAATTATACATTAAAATACATAATTTACTTCATATAATTATTTTTATAAAAAATAAATATTTTCAGACTGTTTTTATAGTTACCATTAAAGAATAGTTTTATTAAAATATATTAGGTCTTTAAATATGAAATTGCTGTTTTGTTGAACTGACTACCTTAAGCTGTAATAATCACAATGGTTTGTTTTAAAACTCTAAATTCAAATTAATTTAATATATTAATTTAGTTTGAAAAAGGAATAACATACTCTTTTTTATTCTTTTTTTTAATTTAGGGACTTACGTTATTTTTAACATGTCAGACCCATTGTACCTTGTAACTACATAACACACTACAATTTCTTAAATTATTTACACAAAATATTAACTAAATTATGTACCATTTGAGCAGCATTTGACAATAGTTCAGACAGAATGCTTTGATATTCCCCTAGGTTACATATTTTAATGTCAGTTTTGGCAACTAATAGTTTCCTTTCATGATGATTTTTGGAACATTCGCATCGCAATTTGGATATTGTTTCTTTTTCATCATGAAAGCAAACTTGTTATACGGAATGTGTCCGGAACGAAGTCACATTGCTAATACAACATATTTCCTATAACATACTCTTATATGTTATTCCTTTTTCAAACTGAATTTAAAACTATACTCATTTTAAAACCTAGTTAACCGTTTGTAACTTTGGCTCTTATTTTTTCTGATGTAAAACCATATTTATAACCAAGGACTTATTTAAGAAAATTAACTTATTTTTGAATATGAGTCCGTGGAAACACCGGACCAAGCACTGCGAATGAATGAACTACATACGTTTTAGTCATTTTTGTTCGGGAAATTGTAACGACACAAACGGGAGCAGAACAGCTGTAGTTTAAGATAGATCCGTTTAATATCTGTAAACGGATTCGTTTCAAAATACGGCTGACCCAGAGTTGACACTCAATGTAAGTGTCGGAATTAGGTCATTTGCGGGAAACCTTTCAAATTAAAAGAAAAAGCTTGACAAACTTCCCTTACTTATTTATTTAAGAAACTTTATTGTTTAAAGGTCAGTTCACACAGAGACTCGATACAATGCGACGATGCTTGAAGAGGCCAGTGGTTTCGCACTGCGCAAAGCGCCGCCGCGAGACGCATCTTAACTTCGCGAGGCGCATCCTGAAGCCGCTGGCAGCGCACTGCTCTAGCACGCTGCGCTTACCGACGAAGCACCACTGCGTCGTCATGCGTAGCTAATCCACAAAACATCTCGAGGTACAGCGCGACGTAGCGCGACGCCGCGGGGCATTTCCGAATTTTCTCAATAAAATGTGTACCTTTTTGTGTTATAGATAAAATTATATTTTGTATCATTATCTTAAAAAGTGCGTGCCGCGTCGCGTCTTGTTACGTCTCGGTGTGAACCGAACCTTTCACCATATAGGTTACAAAGGGCGGACTTAATGTCAGGTAGCATTGTCTGCCAGTCAACCCATAGTATGATGAAAAAATTGTGGCAAGTGTCATAAATAACTAAATTATAAATCGTGGTGCCTTAAATGAAATATAAATAAAGGTGCCTTAAATGTATTAGCACGAACTGAGTGACGGACAGTTAGAGGCCCGCGTCCTAGCTTGTATCATAATGCTAAATTGGAATAGAAACAAGGGAAAACTTTTAAAAAGATCATTGATTAACGTGCAATACATATCTCATTGTGCATTAACAAATTGCCCATAAAGCAGTAAGAATATATTAATAGTTTAGGCTTTCATTTTGATTTGTTAGTTTTTCCGTAAAAAATATTAATTTTTTCAAACGAAATTGCAATTTCACAGGTAAGATCTATTATTAGTCGCAGATGATTCCTAAAATAATTTAAATTGCTCACTAACAATACTCTCATCAACAAAAATAAATGAATGTGCAGTAGAAAGTGTTTAAATTTTACTTGCACCAGTTGTCTAAAAAAAACTGTAAATTGTATTTTATGGTTGTTAATGCTTCATTAAGATCATTAGCGAAGAGAAAGGAAAGATGAAATGCGGCAGCAAAACTTAATGTAAGCACAATTTCTTTTTACATAAAGTTTTATAAAAGTCAAATCCGACATCAAATTTTTAACAAGTGGTAAAATTAAAAAAAAATGTACAACTGACTTCAATAGGTGTAAATAAAATGAGAACATCATCAATGTAGTCGAAGTCAGTTAAATACGCATTATTATTGGTTAGATCTTGATCAAATTTACATGGGACCACATGATAAGCACCAGTTCTGAGGTAACACTCATAAAAAACACAGATAAATTGAGAATCTCCTCTTTTTTTGCAGTCGGTTGAAAAACGCAACGTTAGGTAAGATTTTTGCTTCTCTTTTTAAGAGCAATCTGTGGACAATTTAAAGATTTCAAAATAATTTTATACCATCGTGTACTAGATAAGCAACTTCTGAAAATCAAGAGGAGTTTTATATTAGTAAATAAAAATATACAGTTTATGCAACAGGTCAATGGTATTTTCTATCATATGGACGATAAGGACTATATCGTACGAGATTCTGTTATAAAACCCGCGACATTATGATGCACGACCGAGGGAGCTCTCTCTTCGTGATAATACGTGTCACGCATTTGCGACCTTTTAACCATCGCTTTCAGTTTATGAGTAACGTTTTCTCTCCTCTCTTGAGAAGTATAGAACAGGGTTTAGTGGTAATTGTATTATGATTCTGTTTTATCAACTCTTACCTTTATCAACTCTTATTAGTATTGTTAGTGTTCATTATGAAAGTATTCTTTGTTATGCTTAATAACAAAAAAGTAAAGCTACGACCAATATACGTCTCACTGCTGGGCAAAGGCCTCCTTTCATTTTTGAGAAGGTTATGGAGCAGTTAGTTCCTCGCGCTGTGCCTGTGCGTGTTAGTGAACTACTTTAACTACAATAAATGTTTAAACTTTTAAACTTTAAACTACTAAAAACTGTGCCCCTAAGAACGAAAATATTTCGAAGACATGTGTCTTCGTAATATTTTCGTTCTTAGAGGCACAGTTTTTTCTTCACTACCAAAAACGTGGTAAATATGTTCCTAAAATTGTAATTAACAATTTCCTTTGTATTTTATGCGAACACTACACATTGAATAAAACTATTTCTATGGACTTTGTCGCGTTTCATTTCACTAATTTTCGAGTGCTTTGTAGCAACAATGGCTACTGGTGAACTGAGGTGATTTACGTCCCGATGTCAAAGTTAACCCGGAGTACCTTCAGTTTTTAATTATTAATTTGGATCCGTTCTACTCAGAACGATCTTACTGTTTTGAAGTATTGCAGTGGTATGCTTGGTTGTTTTAATTTCATTAATTATAAGATCCCAAGCAGTGTGTAGTTAGTACCCAGCTTTCTTCGGAAATTAAATTAAAAAATTCGGATGACTTTTTAATTTCAAGCTCCAGGTATCATTCTTGGATTCGATGTTCTTTCGCAAGGGTTATCAAATCTAATGTAAGAAATTATTTTATTATGTAACGCAAATGTATTTTTCATAAGAATACCCTTTTTATTCACTCGATGGTATGCTGACGTGGATCTCAGGCATCTTCATCCATCATTTTTATTTATTTATTCATATGGTATACCAACAGCAAAACACATGAAACATTAACAACAACACAATAACAAATGTATATGGTTAAATATGTATGCCAGTTACATGTATACACAACATTTACCGTAATGTGTAGCTTATTATATTATAATGGTACTGAATAAAAAATAACTTATATTAAGAAAAAACTAACTAAGGAATGAGTGTGTACTGAGAAGGTGAAAAGAAATTAGTCAATATTTTTTTTTTTGAAGCATCGGGCAGAGTCCTTGAAAATGTCGATGTCCGGTATCTTGGTCATAATTTAATTGTGTGTTACATATTCCGGCTTGGGGATAATGCGCGTCTAAATTTGTTTTGTGGCAAGGTATGCTAAATAGTTTGCGAATTGGATATCGCGGATATCTGTATAATCTGTACGGGATAAATAATATGATGTGATCGAGGACGTGCTCCATCATTGATTAAGAATCAGAATCTGTTGTCACCCCTCAGAAATAAGAGGAATACATCGTTACTGGTAAAAAGGGCCACCGATTCTTTATACTCAACGTAAGAAACGCAACAAAATTATCCTGCTACTTAGTTGATGGAGTCGAGTTGCGTCATCAAATAAATAGTAAAATAATAGCGTTGTCCATTAGTGCAGCCATTTTAATACAGCTGCAGCGCGGCTTTGAACCCTCTAGGCCTCTTTATAAATGCGCTAGCTGGCTAGTGATATACTTTAGTTATAAGATCCGCTAAATAGACCTTCGAATTTTTCAAAATTGTTTCTTAGTGGCTACGTTACAAAAGGCAGCTACTGTCCAAATTAGAAATTTCTGCGTCCAACGGTTTGTGCCGTGCCTTGATAGATGAGTCAGTCATTGTCACTTTATCAAACGAATTTTTATTCTCTTTTATATATTACTTGCTATTCCCCGCGAATTCATCCGCGTGGAATTTATTATGATTGGTAACCAATTTTATTTTTCTTCGTTATTTAATTTGTCTTCGTACTCTTCCAAAATATGCATTGTTCGATTATCGGCTTTTATCATACAAATTCGTATCTATCGTATATCTGAAACAAAGATTTACCCACGTTCGCTAACTGTGAAGGATGGTGGTGAGAATCACTGTTTAAATAATTATCTGTATGGGTATTTTTTCTATACACAGTGTGGCCCAAGGTGTTATGAGGATTATTCGAAATCGTGATAACATATATATATATATATATATATATATATATATATATATATATATATATTAGTCAGTGTGTGTAGATAGCCATGCAGTCTGTGAACACATAGAGGACCATCCTCGTCACTACATCAGATTGATAGACCACAAATCCTCGCTAAAAACACCGATTCCTTCGAAAGATGGACCGCTGGACAGGCACGTTGGTTATCTGGGAACTCTCGCACTGCTTTCTACTTATTGTTGATTGTAGTTTTAAGTGCTGATTCACTACGTGCGCTGCGGTGAAGAAAAACGGTGTCTGCAACGTGTCTGAGATATTAAAACCATACATGTCGTGGACGTTAATCTGACTGAAGCAAATTATTGCTTTTGTGTTATTGTTTTTGTTCTAACAAGGCACCGGAAATGTATTTTTTAACACTAAAGCTTTTTGAATATGTAATTTTATTTTTGACTAGCTGTTCCCTGTGACTTTGCCTGCGAGTAATGGTGGGTTTTAATTTATATTGCGTGGAACTCTTATTCATTTTCTTAAACAAAGTAGCCTAAGTTACTTCTTGTAACATCAGCCATCTGCCAGTGAAACTCCCGTCTAAATCAGTCCGGCCGTTCCAGAGATTAGCTGGAGAAAACATACAGACAGACAAAAAATTTAGAAATTGTTTTTTTTGTTAAGTACAATGCATAAAAACGCATATGAAATGCACGTATTCATATGCATTTAGTAAAAGTTGTTATTTTGCCATTACAGACACTTAAATTTTTGTAAAGATTTCATTTGTGTTAATATCAAAGCATCTGAACAATTGTTATTATATCATACCGATATGTGTATGGTTAGATAACGTACAAAACAAGAGAATACGTTATAAAATTAAACCATCGCTTCGCTTACATACCATGAAAGTGGCTGCGTATACGTTAATTAAACTTGAAGAACATTGCCTAAGTACTAAGTAGTATTTACATTTTCTATGATGTTCAGTGCTGTTAGCCTTTTGAATACAACTTTGTTTGACACAGGGCATCAGACCGTGAGCTAGGAGAACAATACGTTCATAAAAGCATAATTTACGTTACGTTACGTTATTACGTTATTATAGAACCGTGATAGCTCAGATGGTTAACGCACGCTGTGAACATAATAGAACGCGAGTAACCCGGGTTCGATCCCCGCCTGCACCAACGAAAATGTTAAATGCAATTTTAAGTGCTGATTTACCACGTGCTTGGCGGTGAAGGAAAACATCGTGAGGAAACCTGCATGTCTGAATAATAAAAAAAATTTTGAAGACATGTGAAGCTCGCCAACACACATTGGGGCAGCGCGGCGTATACTTCCTTGCCCTAAAACCCTCTCAGAAATGAGAGGAGGCCTGTGCCCAGTAGTGGGACGTATATAGGCTGTAACTTTACTTTTTTTACTTTACGTTATTATACGATACAAATTTGTACGATAAAAGCCGATAATCGAACATGCATATTTTGGAAGAGTACGAAGACAAATTAAATAACGAAGAAAAATAAAATTGGCTACCAATCATAATAAATTCCACGCGGATGAATTCGTGGGGAATAGCAAGTAATATATAAAAGAGAATAAAAATTCGTTTGATAAAGTGACAATGACTGACTCATCTATCAAGGCACAGCATAAACCGTTGGACGTAGAAATTTCTAATTTGGACAGTAGCTGCCTTTTTTAACGTAGCCACTAAGAAACAATTTTGGAAAATTCAATCCCATGTCACAGTTTTTATGAAACTTTTTATTATATGGGGTGGTTGACTCGTAACTTATTAAAAGTCCTCTGTAAATAAAATAAATGTATTCCGATTTAGCGATTTTTGAAAACAAACCTTTATGGAGGAGCCAGTGAATATTTTTTTAAGGAAAAAATAGTTAATATTTTTTTTTAATTTGAAAGTTGGTGCTTATACTCTTGAATTAAAATAATAAAGTAAACTTTTTTTTTCTTAATATACATACCCGGTTTTAATACGAGGTTGCATGTTGTATTTTGAAAAATATGATATAACGCACAGCTCAAATCGCCGGATGTAGAAGCATACATTTTGACAAAACAGCTTCTATTTATTACGTAGGTATTAACTACGACGACATTTTTAAATTTATGGTTCGATTTCATATTTGTGTAGTAAAAAGTAATTAAGTGATTTTTATGAATTGAAAATTGGTAATTTTTTAGATTAAAATTATGAAATACGCATTTATTATTTTTCGAAACTCTAAACATAAAGTGTTAAATAGGGTATAATGTTTGCGTTGGGAAAAATTGGCTTTCTAACTTGTATGATAGTGAGGATATACTTAAAACGAAATTATTGTGGTTATGGATATTACATATTTCGAAACGTTAAAAAAAATAACGATTTCTTAAATTTACGCGAATACTACACATTGAATAAAACTATATAGCGTAGCGTTTAGAATAGTACAGAATAGAAGGGGAATTAATCGACCAAGTAGACGAGTTTGTATATTTGGGATGCGTATTTAGCCAGGATGGGAGATATGATAAAGATATAGAACGACGATTGAACGCAGGAAATAGAGTAAATGGCCCTACACTATTGTGAAAAGTCAGAATGTGTCGAAAAAGGCACGTGTTGCATTTCACAATGCTGTGTTGGTCCCTACTTTAACATAAAGTAGTGAAAGTTGGGTGTGGCAGAGGAAGCGCGAGAGTAGAATAAATGCAGTAGACGTGCGGTCGTTAAGGAGTATGTTAGGGCTAAATCTAAATGTCAGGGTGAGAAATTGTGTGATAAGAAAAGAGTTTGCAAGATGATGTTGTGACCAAGATTAAGAATGGAATGCTTCGGTATTTTGGTCATTTGGAAAAAATGAATGAGGAAAGAGTGGCAAAGCAAATTTATATTGCAGAAGTGAACGGCGGAGTTGAAAAGGGACGTCATAGCTGCCGTGACGTCATAGCATAGCTGACGTGAAGCACCGGCGCTCCGGGAAGTCTGCAATCTATGAATATGTTTAAGATCACCCCCACAGTTACATCAAACTTTATAAACCACAAATCACTACCAAGGACGTAACGCGAGGCTATTGAAATTAAAAACATCCTAATTTCAATGGTGTTGCCATTTGTTTGGGATCCCACAATTAACAAAATTAAATCCAAACCCAAGCATACCACTGCAAGTCTTTAAAATACCACCCAAAATGAATAAATGAATATTCAAAAACTGAAGGCAGCTAGGCTAACTATGACATTGGGACGTCAAACATCTCAGTACCACCCCCCACCCCATGACTATTGATGCTATAAAGCACGCGAAACGTCAGGAATTTAAAATAAGTTAAAATAAGTTAATTAAACGCGATAAAATCCGTATATAAAGCTACAAAATATGTCTTTATTCATCCTTAAAATATGTATCGATAAAATATTTAGGCTTAAGAATAAAAATTAAGAAAAGCGTGGTTTTTTGACAATTTTAATTTTAAACATGAAACATTGTTAGAAATTCTGCCATGTCTTAATTATATCTTTGACAACACTATTATAAGTCTTTACGGATTTTTGATACTCCTCCCCTAACATAAAAATAGGGGACGAAAGCTATGATAAAATTGTAAACTATTTTAATGCATATTCTTTAATGTACACCAATACACATTGAAATAACAACAAAGTTAAATAAATAAAAAATGTGATGTAAAGTTATAAAAGGTAGACAAAATGTAGAGGGAAGGAATTCTACAAGAGTACAGCTGTACCATAAAATAATTCATTGAAGGATGAATATGCGGGAGTACGAAGAGGCAAATTTTTAGAGTAGTTTTCACTATTAGAAAATCGTTAGTCTTCCTTAAAATCTGTGATCACTATCATTTTGAAATAAGAAAGTTTCCATGCGATACCTTGAGCTCTCCGTATTATGCGACTTCATTATGTGAAGTGTGGGTCATGAGTGTGTGGACCCTTTAACGTGGACGGGGGTAACACCGCGTGGCGAAAAGATAGTTATATATAACTGAGTGCTGTAAAATGATCGCCCGATAGAGAAAACTAGTCAATCGATACTGATTCAAGTGACTGTTTGCACACTACCATCAGACCAAATTTAATTGTCATAAAATCGTCACAAGCATACAACACGATTTAACAGTCCGATCGACTCAATTTGTAGTCAGCACTAGAAGACATGGCCAAAACGTTAATCCGACATTGTGTCTCTCAAGAAATCTTTAGAGCTAGCGGTGGGTATGTGTTCTATGGATAAAGTGCGTAAATTTATGACCCGATATTAAAGACGTACATAAAATCAAAATCCGGTCACTTTGAATAAAATTGATTTTCAATTTTCATAATTAATCGCCGCATCATGAGCTTCAAAAAAAGAAAAAACAAAAAAGGCTACAGATGCGTTATCACTTAAGGACTATGATGGACCCCTCAGTCCAGACCACAGTTGTACAAACACTGCTATTTGGCTGTAAGAGGATGCTATCTACCCAAATGGATTCCTGGGCAGAAAAGCAGTCCCACAACCAAGTTATATGTGTAACAGAGTTTATAGTTTTATAAAATAAATAATAGTAAATATCTTTATTTTCCATAATGATCGGAAAATTTACAGAAAAGTTTTTAATATAATTACGAGGTTCGATAATCCACTTTAAGTAATTAAGCTGAGTTTTCGAAATATAAAGCTTCAAATTAGCGTCCCCGTCCTTAACTTTTTAATTGATGTAATGTATAGATAAATATGTAACACTAAGTTTTCTTTCGATTAAATTATAACAAATGCTGAAGCATTTAAAAGCTTAATTTGCACAGCGTTAATCTTAACTTACGCTTGTTGTTTGAACACGCAAGCATTTTGCATAAACTATGAAGTATACAATAACAACGACAAAAATATCAATATTTTTACATCACTAGTTTGTGTAATTTGCGTTAAGAGTCTTCAAATGGTATTTCTGTCATCAACTGGCCGCGAGTCTCATCCTTAGTTAGTAGCATAGATTACTGTGTAGTTAGTAGTATAAACCGCGTCCTGTTGAGGTTGGCACTTGGAAAATATATGTTGTTATTGTTTTTTCAAATGTTTTTTTTTCAAATTTATTTTATATAAAACTAAATTTAGTTTGTGATACAAAGTGACTCGTAAACTTGACATAGACAGACAGATTCCACAGATATGTATGTCTGGGAAATTCAAGCTTTAGTGTCAGGTACGTTAAAGCTTAGTGGAAATTAGATTAAAATACATAGTTTGCAATTAAGATATTTTGATATTTTTATAGGATAAGGCTGACAACACACAGCTTAAGTGTTAAGTAGGTGCTGTGGTCCATACATCTACATCTCTCATCGACTACAAATAAAAATGCAGATGTGTTGTCAAACGTGAGGACTAAGAAGGAATGCCTCATTTCCAGTAAAAGGAGTTTCCGGTTCTCTACACTCTGACGAGAAGATGTGTCATAATCTTTCGGACGCTGCTCAGTCGAGTTGAATCCGTCGATTGAACTCTTGGTCGAAGTTGGACTTACCTAGTTGGACAATTGATTACGTTAAACATACTTATCAACAACTTCGAGCGCAATGTCTCCAACAAATACCGACATAGGTGTGATTGATGTTATACACATGACCTACATATATGAGCAGGAATTACATGCTTTAATTCCTCCCTCTCCTTTAACCCATTGGACAACCAGACGGTCGGCAGGTCCCCCTTTGTTGTCGATATTCCACTTATTAGAACCAAAAGTTTTATTTCATCTTTTGTAATTCGTACAGGAAAGGTCTTTCCAATCGAATATAATCAGAGCGTCTTCAAAGCAAGAGTGAATAAGCTTTTGATGCATTAACATAGTACGACGATCAGCCACTGGTTTATAATAAGTAAAAAAACCAGATCTCCAAATGCATGCGGCGAGACTTACGCAACTTTAATACTGCTCGTATTAAAGAAGCGATCGAGCGGAACCAGGGCTCCAAAGTCTTTGCCAGAGATCTGTCTGCCCGTAAGAGCCAACTGTCAAAGCTGAAGACTGAGTGTGGCAGCATCGTTTCCGGGACACCTGAGATTTTGAGTGAGATTGAGAGGTTCTATGGGCAGCTGTACACATCATCGTTGGAGCCACACGCAAGTGTGAGTAACGATCCAAGAGCAAGTCTTATCCGACACTATTCCGATGATATCCCGGACGTCAGTCTAAGCGAGATTAGAATGGCTCTCCAGCACCTTAAAAACGGCAGGGCCCCAGGCGAGGATGGAATTACAGCGGAGCTTCTGAAAGCGGGTGGAACACCGGTACTTGAAGTCCTTCAGAGGCTCTTCAATTCCGTCCTCCATGGTGGCACTACTCCAGAGGCGTGGAGCAGAAGTGCGGTGGTCTTGTTCTTTAAGAAAGGCGACACCGCTCTCTTGAAGAACTACAGACCGATTTCCCTTCTGAGCCGCGTCTACGTGCTGTTTTCGAGAGTCATTACGAATCGTCTCGCACGCAGACTCGACGACTTCCAGCCTCCCGAACAAGCCGGTTTCCGAAAAGGCTTCAGTACCATAGACCACATACATACCCTGCGGCAGATTGTACAGAAGACTGAAGAGTACAATTTGCCACTTTGCCTGGCGTATGTGGACTATGAGAAAGCCTTTGATTCCGTCGAAATTTGGGCGGTGCTGCAGTCCCTTCAGCGGTGCCAAGTTGACTGTCGGTATATCGAAGTGCTGAAGTGTTTGTACAGTAGGGCTACGATGGCTATCCGAGTACAGAACCAGAGCTCGAAACCTATCCAACTGCAGAGAGGTGTAAGACAGGGTGACGTTATATCCCCGAAACTCTTCACCGCCGCTTTGGAAGACGTTTTCAAGCTACTGGACTGGAAAGGATACGGTATTAACATCAATGGCGAGTACATCACTCACCTTCGATTTGCCGACGATATAGTCCTTATGGCAGAATCGCTGGAGGACTTAAGCACTATGCTCAATGACCTCAATAGTGCCTCCCAACGGATAGGTTTTAAGATGAACATGGACAAAACAAAGATCATGTTTAATGTCCATGTCACACCTATGACGGTAGTTGTTGGGAGCACTATGCTCGAAGTTGTTGACGAGTACGTTTACCTGGGACAAATAGTCCGACTAGGTAAGTCCAACTTCGACCGAGAGGTCAATCGACGGATTCAACTCGGCTGGGCAGCGTTCGGGAAATTACGACATATCTTCTCGTCAGGTATACCTCAATCTCTAAAAACTAGATTGTACAACCAGTGCGTGTTGCCAGTGATGACTTACGGATCTGAGACGTGGTCCTTCACTGCTGGCCGTATGAGGACGCTCAAGGTCGCTCAGCGAGCTATGGAGAGGGCTACGCTCGGGGTTTCTCTGCGTGATAGACTCAGAAATGAGGATATCCGCAGTAAAACCAGAGTGACCGACATAGCCCAACGGATTAGTAAGCTGAAGTGGCAATGGGCCGGCCATATAGCTCGAAGAACCGATAACCGATGGGGAAGAAAGGTTCTTGAGTGGCAGCCTCGTACCGGTAGGCGTAGTGTAGGGCGACCCCCCACTAGATGGAGTGACGACCTGGTAAGATATGCAGGAAGTCGATGGATGCAAGTGGCTCAGGACCGTGCTTTGTGGCATTACTTGGGGGAGGCCTATGTTCAGCAGTGGACTTGTGAAGGGCTGTAATGATGATGATGATGATGATGAAAAAAGCCCTTTATTTTGGTATAGTTGTGACATAGGTGTGGTATAGGTGTGACATGGACGTTACACATGACCTTTCTTTTGTCCATGTTCATGTTAAGACCTATCCGTTGGGAGGGCCTTTTGTCCTTCCGGCGATTCTGCTATAAAGAGTATTCCGTCGGCAAATCGAAGAATGATGTACACGCTGTTAATATTAATACCGTATCCTTTCCAGTCCAGTAGCTTGAAAACGTCTTCCAATGCAGCGGTGTAGAATTTTGGAGATATAAAGTTACCCTGTTTTACACCTCTCTGCAGTTGGATAGGTTTCGTACTCTGGTTCTGTACACTTCGATCTACCGTCAGTTAACTTGGCACCGTCAAAGGGACTGTAGCTCAAATTTCGACGGAATCAAAGGGCTTTCTCGTAGTCCACATACGCAAGGCACAGTGGCGGATTATAATCTTCGGTCTTCTGTACAATGCCTTCGGCAATAGTATGTATGTATGTGGTCTCTGGTAATAAAGCGATTTTGGAAACTAAAGTCGACGAGTCTGCGTGCGAGACGCTCAGAAAGGAAATCATTCAGTTGTCTTCAACAGTCGTTTTAAGGTGCTGGAGGGCTACTCCAATCTCGCTCAGACTGACGTCCGCGATCTATTTCTCTTGAACCGTTATTCACACTTGTGTATGGCTCAAACGATGACAACTGCCCGTAGAACCGCTCAATCTCATTCAAAATATCAGTATTTAGCTTCGAAATTTAGTTTTCAGCTCCGACAGTTGGCTCTTTCTGCCAGACATATTTTTGACAACGACTTTGAGCCTAGGTTCCGCTTGATCATTTCTTCAACGATATGTAATGTAAAATAATCAAAAAATGCATTTGGAGATCTTTCTGTTCAGTTGCCTGTATGCTATCATATCTGCTAAAAACTGCAGCTTTATTTCCCGACTAACAGCCATGAGTTGAAGTGTGTTCAGAGAGTTTTTCAGTTCTTATGCGGCGGGTCTTGCAGACCTTAGCTCCGATAGCATGGACAGTCTCCACAAGCTTGTCATTCATATCGTTTACTGTATTGAATGATGTCTTTCGTGCATTGGAAACGATGTTGTAACTCAAGCCATAAGTATCCGGGGCCTTGGACTAAAGCACGAGGGATACGTAACGTTAAATTCATTAGACGTGACCTCTCCAACTTAGCGTTTTGGTTCAGTGCTTTTCCCTCTCGCAATCACTAAGACACTAAATAGTTGCCGTCTGGTTGTAATTATGAAGTCAATCTTATTTTTGTCCAACCGTCGGTGCTTGCCCATATCCATTTTCAGTGGGCCGCTTTTTGAAAAAAAGTTCATCAAAAAGAGTCCCTTTTTCGCCATGGAGTCATATAAATATAAATAATTTTAAAATATTTTAATTAAATTATTAAAATACTCGATTTTTGGACTGCAACTTGAACTTTTAGGCAGGAAGACATAAAGTTTTGTATAACTTGTAAATCTGGCTTCGTAAATGTCAAACTTCTCATCAAATCTTTGATTTTTGGGAAAATATATCTACATCCCTTGGTGCGAGGTCTGCACTGTGTATGGGGATAGGTCAAGAGCACCACATTTTCAGCAGCCAAAATTAATTTGTTTTGTTTGCGTTGTGCGCCCAAGGATTTTCATGGTGCAATAGGATGTGATTTGTTGGTAGTTTTTCCCCAAATTTCAAAGACATTGGTCACTGAATTGCACCACTAGTTGTTTACCAAGTCTCTTAGTAGTACTACTTAGTGTTTACTGTATTTTGCTCATTAAGTACTGCAACACAACTGGCTAAAGTTCTAGTGTGATGAAGTAGTATGATGTAATTTCTTTTAAATTTAGCTCATACCAAATACTAAAAATTTGTCGCTTGGCAGTAGCTACATTTTCTTCAGCGACAGAAGTTGCGGGTTGATCATGGAGAGGCACATGGCCACGATCAAATTCTGCGTATCAATGTCTTACGATGCTTAAATGTAACTTCCGTCTTGCCAGCAGTTTGAAGTCGAGCAGTACAATCTTGTGAGGAGAATGAGCTTTTGAAATCGTAAAAAAATATCGCCATAAAACGCGTTAACTCTATTTTTGCTAAAGATGACTAATTTCAACTAGTCACAAAATATAGTTGATACGCAAATTTTCGCCAAAAATATTTCGATTTATACATGAGTTTATATGAGTTTACATGAGTTTCTCATGTTTTAAAAAGTATAACATTCGAAATTAAAACATTTATGAGTGACCAGGAGCGCAGAACTTTTGGTGTGCCTCATTTAACATAATAATATCAAATCGATACGATATTTTCTGGTTAATGTTGTTTCTGTATACATTTAATTTATTGTTATTTATTCTTAAAAAGTGGACTCTAAGTTCGTCTATCACTATAATGTTAATTATGATTTATCAATAAATTGCCTATTTTACACTGGGAGTAGACGGTTCAATAACTTTGTCTATGAATTTACACAAGTAAAGTGAAAAAATATCTATAAGAAAGAAATAAGTATAATTCCAAACGTCTCTCAAACAGAATGGAATACGTAAAATGGTAAAACATCTGTGAAAAAAAAATATAAAGCAGAATTAGAACAGGCTCTCAGATCTGTTTCAATGCTCTCTGTCCTAATTTCATCCCTATTATATTATCTTTTCACATCCATCGATCGGTTTTGATTTGCAAGTCGAGCGGAATGCGTGGCATACAACGTAAAATTGGTATTAATGTTACGATAAAATAAAAACAGCGCGTTTTTTCTTGTACTTACAATTCAAATTTGGATTACGTTTGGTACACAAGAAACTTCAATCAATTTGACGGTAAATTTTTCACATTAACATTTTTCAATGCTTATACTTAATGCAAACTGTGGATTATATGTATAATGTTTATAACATCATGGAGGAGGCTTAAAACAGAATTGCAATGATTGTTTTGCACAAAGTGGGCACAAATCCATTAGTAATTTTTAAGACGTTTTAAAATGTATACATCAGCCGAATATTTGTGCATCACACTATCGACAGATACACCAATAATTCCTCTGTCAAAAACCGGCAAAGATCGGTGCAACTCCTGCCATTAGTATTTACGTAAGTAGAGAAACAAAAAATATTCTTGCGTCAAATGAAGACTTACGATTGAGGTCCTAGCGTCACGAATAATTAAGCCCTGAGGCTGAGTGCTTACTTCCGATACACAGGATATCTTCAGCTTAAGAGAATCGATCGATCCATGGATCCATTTCGAGGTCCGTTATTAAGGAACCTCGTAGCTTAATTTTTGTAAACAAAGGTGTCGACGAAAGGGATCGACTTTTGGGCAAAGTTAATCTAAAGTTTTCTTGGATCGTAAAGTGGAACCGCTCAGTGATACACTTTTCAAAAATGTACCTTTGACTTTCTTGCAAGACTTTGCTCCCTAAGTGTCCCACAAGAAACGAACTAGTCAAATCAATCTTCGCACAATGATGTTTCAAACTCAATTATAGCCCAACTGGCCTTCCATCAATATTTGAAACCGTTGATCTACAAATTGTGGCACATCTTACTTACTAATAGGAAATGGCCTGCTCAAAACAATACTTTGATATTGAGTCTTTTAATAAACCGTTACAGTCAGCAATTGCTAGATTCGTTTCGAAGATAGTGTGTAAATCCATAGTTCCGTGGCCAGATAGATTAAATCCTGTATCGAAGCCAGAGGCAGTCATTTTGAATTAATTTAACTTACGCGTTATTGCTATTTATTAAGTATTAAACTATTTCTTAAAAATAAATAAATTTTAATAGTGAATTATTTAAATTATTATTTAATAAATAAGTAAATTAAACGCGATAAAATCCGTATAAATAGTTTTATTCAATGTGTAGTGTTCGCGTAAACTTAAGAAATCATCATTTTAATATATTACCGTCTAGTGGCGTATCAAGAATATCCGCTACCCAATATCGCTTTGTGAGTATCGTAAGAGGTGATAGAGGGAAATCAACCGAGGGATGGGTAGCAGGTTCTAACTATAACACCTAGAAATTAAATTACAATTATAAAATTAACATAAAAACATTAATCATCATTATCATCATTACAGCCCTTCACAAGTCCACTGCTGAACATAGGCCTACCCCAAGGAATGCCATAAAGCACGCTCCTCAGCCACCTGCATACATCGACTTCCTGCATGTCTTACCAGGTCGTCACTCCATCTAGTGGGGGGAAATGAATGCCTTTTCGAAAATTTCAAGAAATCAATGAAACAAAAACTAAAACGCTCACTTGCAAACAACATTTTTAACTTCTTTTATGAACGAAAAACTCACAAATAATTAATTTGTTTCTATAAAGTCAATTTATATAGAATATTGAGTTAATTTAAAATGTATATTTTTTTAAATTTAATTTGTGTATATGTGACCATAAAATTGTAAGGAGATAATTATAATATAAAAAATCAAAATTTAAAACTAAAACATGTATTGAGCTGTATGGTTCTAGTGAGAATACCAAGTCATAGTAATGAAATTATTGTATTGTCATCAGTTCTTAATAAGTCTGCAAAATTTCAGATTATTTATAAAACTGGAGGTTGGATGCACATTGAGTTACAACGTATAATAACAGTGTATGACAAATACATACGGGTCAAGTTAATTTATAGCGAGTAATATTTATAACCATTGTAAATAATTAAGTTGGGAAGTTGAATGTTTATTTTTATGGTCTTTCTGGTTTGTTTTTGGTCTTTAGTTTTACAAAGCGTAATTATATTAGAGGTTAGAGAAACAATTTTTATAATTTGTTTTAAAAATAAAATAGTAATTATTCTGTGTAAATGCACAATGAATATTATTTAGTTTTCAGAAATGCTGTATATAGTAGGTAAATTAATATTTATCTATACTCCATCCGTAATTTCATATCTTATATACTTACAGTATTTTTAAGAAGGTACAGTATTTCAAATCCCAAACAAACTTCTACAAGTTACACACATCGAAAGTCGAGCTCTTATCCTGTAAAACCACACTTATCAACTTCTAGCACTAATGTTTTGCATTTTGTGAAGAAACAATTAAAAACGGCTATTCGCTAAACAAACGCGATATTAAAGTTTCATGATGAAGCCGGGCGTTACTGGCGAAGGCGGAGATGCGAAACGCGCAGGCGGCGGGCGTCTGCGCCACCTGTCGCTTCCAGCGGGGCGGGTTGGGCTGTATCCGTCCGACAGCGATGCCGGCTTGCTCACGACTGCGGGCGCCGAGGCTGAGCCAGCCCGGGCACGTGGGCTGTTGGGCGCCGGCCGCCGCCCAGGTGCACCTGCACCCTCGCGCAAGCCCCTCGTATCCCCTCAAACCCCTTTAAAGCTCACGCTCATCGCTTACTCTTTTTTCACACAAAGCAGTTTTCACTTCTTGCGATTCAGCTTGCTTCTGCTCATATCGCAATCTTTAATTAGTTTTGTAATTGTCATCGTGGTAGCCGCTGATATACCTTCTTCCGTTCTGCACACTTACGTAAGGCGATGTTTAAAAAATCTTCGTTAATAAATTAATAGAAAGTATTTGGAAGTTGGGAAACTACAGAAAGATCTCTTGGCTTCTGATTGAAGATGGTATAGTTTACGCCAAACGTAAAATATGTAGACCTGCGACGAAAAGAAGCGTCAAAGGTGCGAGACGTTTGGAATTACAATCGCCAAATCACCTGCTAAGTAAGGCGATTTAGGCAAATCCTCACTATGGAAGAGGCTTGTTAGACTTTCGGGCCGAATAAGATGACTGTACCAAAAGCTGCCCATTTTATGTTATGATACTAGTTTCTCCACAGAAGGTTTTTGCCTATTTGTATTCAACTAATACTAAATTTAATATTAATAAAATGAGACACTATTTAGTAATTTAAATGTACATAAGTAATAAATTGCTAAGAAGGGGTCTAGGGGGTGCTAAGAAGTTAGTTGCCACCTAAGACGACTTGACTTAACAACATTTAACGCACTCATCCTGAGGACAAGTCGCGCTAGGAATTTATATGATTATCTGAGGTGACGGGGAGGATACGGTAATCCTTGAATGCGGAAACTTGTTTATCACTGGGAGGGTGACCCCAAGGAGGTGTCACATGTACCGTCCACAAGTCTCTTGTTAACAACATTGTAAGGAATGTGAGTGTGTCGACGAGGATTGCGACAATTGGCCTTTTCTGTTATGTTTCCTTCTTCTCATATTATACTCAGATTCAGCAAACGGTATTTCTTGAAAGTCATACCAATGTTGCCGGTGATGACTTATGGATATTAGACGTGGTCCTTCACTGCTGGCCGAATAATGAAAGTGAGGATATCGCAATAGAACCAGAGTGTCAGATATAACCCAACAGATTAGTAAGCTGAAGTGGCAATGGGCCAAACATATAGTCATATAGCTCGAAGAACTGACGATGGGGGAAAAATGTTCTCGAGTGGCAGGCTCGTACTAGTAGGCGTAGTGGGCGACCTTCTTGCATTCGTGACTTGTGGTATTCCTTGAGGGACGCCTATGCTCAGCAGCAGACTTGTTAAGTGTTGTAATGATGATGATGATTAGTAGTAATAAATTATTTATTGAAATATAAAAAGTAGTTTTACCGACTGATTCAATTAGGGTCAACTTTTTACGAAGGAGTTTGTGATGAAAATATAGAAGCTTTGATTGTTGAGTTTATAAAGCTATTTATACTACCTTAAGAAACAAATTAATTAATTTGATGTTAAGCTCGTATATTGAATAAAAATTACCTATGAATTCACTAAAGCTTGAAAATGTGTCGAGGGTAACTCACGTTTTCAGTTTTTGTTGTCAGAAAAACGTCCAAGAGAACATTAGTTAAAGCTCGGGGCTCTGTAAAATTACTCGTATAATAAGGAAAACCGTGGCAAGTCGTTATTCAATGAAAACGATCCTTTTTGAGCTCTCATTGCATTATACCTATGTATGTTTAATTTTATGAATCTTAATTAAAAAGATCGTAATTTTTTGTTGCTTTATTTATAATATATATTGAATACGACAATGTAATTAAGATAGAGTAAAATCACATTTAAGTAATAAAAAAGATAATTTAATTCTTGAATGACCGGCGGAAAGATATTAGACACATCCAATATTGATTGCGCTCATTATAATTCCATCAATAAGAGGGTGTTAAATTATTTTATTTTTATTAGATGGAGTGACGATGCAGGAAATTGGTGAATTATGTGACCCTGGATTTTTATTAAACGTTTTATTATTAAACGAAACATGCTTTGTTATACAGTTTAATAAGAGAAAACGATGATCCGGTTTGACCTCTGACCGAAAAAAGTTCCCTTTATAAAATGAGCATACTATAGATAGTTTCAAAACGAATAATAATAGTTTATATAGTATACATCTTGTTCGATACTCTTTGAAATTTAATTTCATCACAAGGCAAAATATGCGTCACAAGTCTTGAACTAAGTGTTTTTAATATTATTTGCGGAGGTCGTTACCGCACGCTTTTATGATAAGTTTCCCGGAAGCAGATACCGGTTAATAAAATGGTAATGTATAGTAATATAGTCAAAGATTTAGTGATACTGGTAGAAACTGTAATGACCAGTTACCACAGTATGGCCTATCCAATCGAGTTTCTCAATTAATAAAAATCTACTGAATCCAGCAAGTACGGGAGTTCGACAATATATTTTTGTCAGTTGTTATTTTAATGTTCTAAAGTCGAAGGGCTTCGTCGAAGGGTTCAACAGTGTGTTATTAGTGATTAGTATGATGTCATAAGCAAGAGGGTTTTTTAAATCATGATATTAAATGTGGGTATTGTAGCAACAAAAATATTATTATTAAAATTTTATAATAACAAAACTATTGGGCAAAACTTGCTATCCTTTCCTACTTGAAGTTTGACCATCAGTCCTGAAGTGTTCATCTTATCTTCGCGGACGTCAGCAGTCTGTCTACGTGTAACAAATGACTTTACGGTGGGTTGACCTGATTTTTGGCGTACCTCAAGGTGGTATACTTTCTCCCTTAGTCTTTTCTGTTTTTATTAATTCCATCACATCCAATATTGATTGTTCATACCATCTGTATGCTGATGAATTACAAATGTATGTACAGTCAGACATTTGTGACGTTCATAATGCGATTAACAAATTCAATTCCAATCTCAAGTCCGTCCATGATTGGTCCATGTGACTCGGAGTGTCTGTCAACCCAACCAAATGCCAAGCGATGATTATTATAGGTAGCTCAAGTGCGCTTGCAAAGATTGATACCACGAGGCTGCCTTCGTCTATTATAATATTATCGCTTGATACTGTTCTCTTCTACAGTTAAATATATTGGTCTACATATTGATTGTACTCTGAGCTGGGGGTTCACATTTCTGAAACATGTCGAAGTCTCTATTTTTTACGTTCTCTTTATCGCTTGAAATGTTTTATTCCCTTTAAGAATAAAATTATGCTTTTACAGTTAATAATATTACCTATTATTGATTATGCAAACGTGTTTTATCCGGATTTAAATCAAAACCATCTTAACAAACTAGAGCGCCTTCTCGACAATTGCATCAGATACATTTTCGGTCTTCTTAATTATGATCATATCACTCTACGTCGCTTTCGCCTTAAAAAGCTCACTGTAAAACATAGGCGTAACTCTAGAATTTTGCTTGTTCACGTCCACTCCTCCTAATCTCAAGGGCAAATTTGAGTATATTTCATCAACGTATGATAGAACTCCGTGTTCATCGTTTAATAAAAAAATAAATATCCCACTATATTTCACTAATTTTGTAATTTTTACCATTCAGCCAACACTCCTCTGGAACTCCTTGCCTGAAGATCAATATCAAAATCAAAAGATTAGTACATAAGCACTTTATGAAGATATCAGATGGTATGGATATTATATATGAACGAGATGCCTGTTCTAGTCACGTGCGTTTATTAGTGCGTTTCTGTATGCTGAGTTTGTTTTCTCATTTTTAATACGTTGCGTTGAGTACACTGTGATGTTTTTTTATAGGATAGGATGACAAACAAGCACACCGTCCACCTAATGGTAAGTGGTTGCTAAGGCCCATAGACATCTACATCTATCCTCGATTACAAATCAAAATGCAGAAGCATTGTCACCCGTGAGGACTAAGATGGAATGTCTCGTTTCCAGTAAAAAGGGTCTCCGGTTCTCTACACTCATAAAATTTTGGTGCGTACTTTCGGAGTGTCTGTCAACCTTACCAAATGCCAAGCGATGATTATTATAGGTAGCTCAAGTGCGCTTGCAAAGATTGATACCACGAGGCTGCCTTCGTCTATTATAATATTATCGCTTGATACCGTTCTCTTCTACAGTTAAAAATATTGGTCTACATATATGTACTCTGAGCTGGGGGGGTTCATATCTCTGAAACATGTCGAAAAATGAACTTTGCATAGATTTGCACCGCATAAAGTACGCAGATTTTCGAAATTTTTAAAATGCACAAGGGTGATACGTTTTAGCGACTGATTTGAAAGGGACCTTCAAAATGGTGGGCCTTTTTGCCTGGGATACAAGTGCGTGAGTGTATTGCGGAGGTTTAAGGCATGAGTGTTGATTCTGTTACAAATATCACTAAAGAAATCTACAGTAAATCCGGTACCGAACATAATAAGCTCTCAAAGCTTTTAACACGGTTTAGGGGGATGAGGCTGCTTGTGTTCGTAGGAAACACTTGAAATCTGACTCCCCTACACATGTCCACCTGGTGTTATCGACAGCAACAATCCCGGTGGTAGGTTTCGGCCGCTAGCTTTTCGGTTACCACCCACTAATGTGCAAATACTCCAAATGATGAGTTGCCAAATGACGTTGTCGTTCCGGCATGATGCTTGGTGAAGCCATAAAGTGAAAAAACCTGATCATTAGCGTTGCGTGGAACTGGTTGCAAAGCGTCGATTGGTGCTATGTCGGTTGCTTTATTATGGAGGGTAGCGGGATCTGAAGCACGGTGTTCCGCTGGTCGATTACAGGTAGTTGGGAGCCCAATTAGTGAATTAGTTACTCATGAAAGGCTGCCCGCCAACTAGTGAAAAATCCCATTAACGACCGGGCGAGAGGGCCCAGTGGCGATCTATGGGGGTTAATCAAGTTCCTATGAGCGCAGTAACTCTAGTAGTATCGTTTGGTTGCATTCAGGATTGCAATCAGGATACTCGAAGTAAGACTACGTGCTTTTACGGACCCTTTTTTAAACCAGACGTACTTGTAGTTAAGCTTCGTTTTTAATTCCTGTTTCGCAAGCCTATTTGTTAATTTAGTAGAGTCATAGTTTCCCTGATATACTTCTGCTGACTACCGATGACACCAGATACGTATGACGTAAAGGTTACCCCCTCTTTGGATATATCTAACCTTTGTCTGGTGAAATATGTATCGTCACATTGTCCAAGTCAGCAGCAGTAATTCAGCTGATTGGGACGAGATGCGACACATTTTTGCATTCTATCCGTGGCGAGAGGTCTGTTTCTCTTCTGTGGATTCGTTAAGCTGTGCGGATGTGATAACCGATGTGTTGCGTCAAGCTATGGAGTATGTACCTTGGGTTGAAGCATGAACCCGCAAAGTTCCAGATAGCAGCTCTAAGAAGAGAGCTTTCAATCAGTCCGCCAAGTCCTACAGAAGTGTGTTACAGAAAGTCGATTGCATTAGACAGCTTTTTGGCGGCCTATACTGCCCCCGCTAGTAAAACCGAATGGCACACTAGCACATAAGGCTAAAGAAAAAGCGGACTTTTCCGCGTCCTTCTTTGCCCATAATTCGTGTCTAGACAGTGGCAACAACGTTTCTCCAGAATTACGATCGGAGGTTCGTATAACAAATAAGGAGGTTCTTAGAACCTTGTGGTGTCTAGACGTGAATAAAGCTAGTGGACCAGATGTTATACCAGCTATAGTTCTTAAGGCTTGTGCACCTGAGTTGTCTCCTGTGCTGACTGGAAGTCGGCCAAACTGCAGCCAGTTCCAAAAAATGGTAGCCGTGCTGACCCTGCCAATTGACGACCAATCTCATCACCTCCACACTCTGCAAGATTACGGAGCGCATGTTAAACGCCCGTTTAATGGCATACCTAGAACAAAATGAACTTCTCAGTGACCGTCGGTACTGGTTTCGCTATCATGAAATCAGTAACGAATGGGGCGAGGCACTCGAGAACGGTGGGGAAGCACTTGCTGTTTCCCTTGAAGTCTCGAAGGCTTTTAATACAGTTTGGCACGCCAGCCTTTTGGGAAATTTTCCAGCGTATGGATTATCCCTTAGTTTGATTCACTGGGTAAAGTAGTTTTGTTGTTGTGAAATGGCTGCTCATTCGATCCTGTGGTAACGCCGGTTTTATTCAGGTATCCGTTCTCTCCCCAAATCTCTTATTATATTCTCTATATCCGAATTCACTTAAGCGCGGTATCTATGGGTATTCAGATAAGAGCACAGTTGTAGAAAGATTTCAACCAGGTGCTCGGACCAGTGGGGATCAAATCCAGTCCGAAGGAGAAACCATGGTTGAGCGTGTGAATCTCACACTACAGGCAGCCTTTGAATCTAGTCATGCCAATCTTGTGAAATTCAATGTCTCCAAAACACAAACGTGTCTCTTCACTGTAAAAAGGAGCCAGCTTACCTTTCCGAAATGTGTTACTGAAATACGCCAACCACCTTCAATTATTGGGGGTTGCCATATTCTCAAACTCGAACTTAAATCCAAGGCCAACGCAGCTGCAAGGAAGTGCTTGCAAAGTTGCGCCTGTACTTCACCGCGAGACAGCTGCTTACTTTATATAGAGTGCAAGTCCAGTCGCGCACAGAGTATTGTTGCTATATATGGGCTGGTGCGACAAAATGCCATCTAGCAGTTTTGTACTCAATGGAAAAAATCACACACGTAACAGTATGGAGTGAACAAGGATGGAGCATGGTAGTTGAACGAGGCGTTGTGTTAACAGCCAAACGATATGTCTTGAGTTATTTGATCCTAGGAGCTTGATCTGGAGGCTGGGAAATCCCCCCCCCCCCCTCGGATATCTCCATCGAGTATTATCGACCACTCGTTAACCGGGGATTTTTCGCTAGTTGGCGGAGCAACTTTATATGAGTAGCTAATTCAGTTATTGGACGCCCTACTAACAGCCAGCGGAACATCGTGCGTCAGATCCCACTACCTTCCCCCACGGTTCGCACACGCAACGCTACTGTCCATATACATTCAACACTAGTGACGTTGTAAGAACAGCCATTACCCCATATCTTCCCGTAGGTGTCGTAAGAGGCAACAAAAGGAAACAAATCAAGATATGGGCAGCAGCGTCTTCCTAATAACGACTAAAAATAAAAAACGCGGTTACCAACTCATTTGCCAAGGCCTAAGGGGAAGGCCTTTGGGGAAGACCTGAGTTCAGCAGTGGAATTTATTAGGCTGTGACGGTGACGGTAATGTGAAATAAATTTGCTGCTAAGTTATTTCAAAGATGCTGCTAGTATTTTTTTAGGTACTTCCCTTTCAATTAAATGGAATTCGTAGATATTTCACATCTTATCAAATAGACAAAATAAAAGATAAAATTTTTCATAAACATTTTGAGACCACTCTTTATAGCGGCTGCACTTTACGGAGAAAGTTGAGATGAAAAAAATTAATACGAACAAAACAAACACTTTCTTTTAGGTATATTTTTATATTGCTGTTGTATCTTTGTTTCGTTTTGTTGCTGCTTCTATCATTATTTTTCTTAGGTATCAGTAAAATCTATCTGATTCTTGTCATTGACATTCTAAATATTATTATTTAAAATAAAAAAATAAAAATATTTCTCTGGCAGGCTGGCACAGAATATTAATTTTACATAGACAAGACAGATTTTTTGTGAGTTTAATCTGTTTTTCTTTTGTATATTTATTACTTTTTCTATTTTCAATGACCAAATCAATTGCGTTAACAGAACGTTTTTTAAATTTGTTATTTTATTTACACTTTATGCATAAAATCCCAAATTAATATGTTTAAGCGTTATATGTGCGGTAAAATTTATTTACAATTTATCAAAGTAACAGTGCTAAGTAGAGACTTCATTATTAAAAGTGTAAAATAGTTCACGGTGAGTTATCAGCAGCCTATTAATCATGGTTACAGCTTATTAAAGCCCTGAACATTAGCTCCCCAAAGGCGGTTAATTGCCATTGTTTCCGTTTGTTTTTATATTCTATCCGTTTTTAGGAAGGCGCTGCTGCCAATCTGTATATTTATTTTCGTCGCCTTATGAAGCGACGACACTTACGGAACGATTCGGGGTTAGATCAATTCCAAGGGGGTTTCAGACCTATTTATTATAAACTTGCACACCTCGAATGCTACTCGCACCGCACGTTTTTACATGGGTAGGCTCAACAGCATGTTGGGCAGACACAGTAAAATGTCCCTCCGCAACAAGCGAACCCTATATAAGGTCTGCATACGACCTGTCATGACCTACGCGGCCCCCATTTTCGCACATGCTAAGCCCAAAGCTATAAATGAACTTCAAATAGTTCAAAATCTATTCTGTCGTAGGGCCACTAACTCGCCCTATTATGTCCGTAATGCTGACCTACATCGAGACTTAGAGCTCCCAACAATCCAACAGTTTCTTAAATCACTCTCTGAGAGATTCTTCAAAGCCTCAGAGTCCCACCCAAATCATCTCATTCGTGAGACAGCTGCCTATGCAGCCCCTATTCACACTCGCTATAGTGTGCGCAGACCGAGAAACTCTCTCTCGGACCCCCCCAACAAGCTTTCGGCTGACCTGAACTGCCTCCTGGCGGCTCAGGCCGAGCCTCCATAACACATCCATTAATCTGCCTTAGTTAGGCACTCCTCTAAGCGGCTTTTCGCTGCTTGCGCCCTCCTTTCTGCCAAGGAGGGTCGCGTTCGTATACGGCTTAGAGATCTCTAGTCAGATCGTTAAGCCATTTCCTAAAAGGCGGTGTTTAGTGGGTAAAAGTCTCCACATAACCATGCAGCCGGCTGCGTGGTATGCTATGAGCATTCACCGCCTCCCTCCCCCGCTTTCCGGAGGGTTGCCCATATTTGCTTCGGGCGCAAAAAAAAAATAAAAAAAACCTCGAATGCAAAGCGGAGATGTTGGACTTTACTGTTAACCTGACTAGTTCTCGCTACCCGCTCTCATTAAATCCAGTACATTTTTCACACTGTTTAATCACTTTAACCTTTTGTTTTAACCTCAAATTTTACATCTTTGTAAACAATCAGAAACAGTAGCCTGAAGTAATCATGTGTAATAATTCAACGAAGTCCAAAAAATTGACTAAGCAATAGCATACAATTATCGATTATTTATACAATTACAACCACTAGATCACGACTGCCTCGTGGTCTAGTGGTTGTAGTAGTGCGAGTGGTGATCATGAGGTCCTGGATTTGAATCCCGGGTCGGGCCAAAAGATTAATTATTATTTTATATTATTTATATAAAATTACTACTATTTTGTATCATTTACATCCAGTGTAAGCAATTTATTTCAATAAATTATATATTTTGCACGTTTAAGCATTTATAATTATTAATAACTTTATAATTGATAGCTTCTTATGAGAGCTTACTTAAAAATGTTTATGTAGTTTGATAGTCTTTTAAATTTTCATACTTATATCTGTTTAAAATTCGATAAGATTTTTTTGATCGTGGAGAGATTAATTTGTATAGTACTGAATATATACTATCGGTTTCTAAAAATATAATCTTGGTTATCATATATCTTTGCTACGTTATCAAAAATTTAGTTTTGGGTAGGACAGTGGAATTCACTAACATGTATATACAGAACCTTCAGTCATCACGGAAATAACTAAATCGACAATGTAGAAAAAAGTCGAACATGATTAAATTCATACAAGAAAAAACCAAAAAAAAAACTATTCCAGAGTAAAATCATTCAAGGAAAAACTCAAAAAAAAATCCATGAAAAAATGGTGACCGTTTACCAAGACTCTTCTCTTCTACAGAATTCAAAAGAGGCAGGGAAAACGTCGAAGAAGACCCCTCTCGGTTGGATTGGCTCAACAGCACCTACAGAAGTGAATGTGAAAATTATTGAAAAACTTGTATTAGAAGATGCACGAGTAAGAATTAAAATGTTAACTTAAATGACTAACCTATCCGTTGGTACCATTACACATCATATTGCGTGACTGTCACAGCCTCACAAAAGTCAGTGCAAGATGGTTGCCGCGGATGCTTACTGCGCTACAAAAGCAGGCATAGGTTGACTGTTGTACGGATTTTTAAGCCTTTCTCGAAACAGAAGTCTATGCAACGGCATTAAAATTGAGCAGACCCTCCCCCCCACCCCACACCCCCAAGAAGTTCAAGGCCACAGTGATTTGGGATTCCAAAGGAATATTATTAATCGGGAGCACAAAAATAGGAGAAACCATCGCCGCAGACAAATACTCAACCACTTTACGACGTTTGAGAGAAGCAGTAAAAGAAAAGAGAAAAGGAAAGCTGACCAAGGGAGTGCTACTTCTTCATGACAACTTGCCGGTTCACACGGCGCTGCTCTCCAAGGCAGCTGTACGAGATTGTGGGTTTGAGAAAATTGACCATCTACCACTATACAGCCCAGATCTAGACCTTAGTAACTACTTTTTATCTCCAAACATAAAAAAGGCCTTTGCGGAAAGCGGTTTGCTGATTGCAAGTCCGCTGTAAATTAGCATTTTTCAATCTAAGACGAAGAATATTTTTTCAGAGGAATATAAAAGATTTTTTCACGAACAACTAAAAAAAATATTTTATAATTTTATCATTTTCTAATATACCGAAAATATATTGGATGCCCCACGTATGTACATATTTTATAATTTTATTAATTAGTGGTAACATAAAAATTGCAACCTATCTTGAAGCTATTACAGTCATAAAATAGTAAATTAACGTCACAGAATACATTATATGATAACGACCTAATTGCCACGTGGTGGCAGCGTAGGATGTAAGATTTGTATCTGTAGGATCACCCCCTATCATACTTTGGCTGACGGAATTTAATTCTTTTAAAAATGGTTTTAAGATAAGGCTCGTTAGCGCAGTAGTTCAAATCTCGCTCATGCCAAATATTTTTATGACTAAAACTTCCCCACGGTTACATAGTAACATTATTTAATCTGATCCTACGTTACATGAGAAATTTATAATGCGCAGGTAACCATTAAGCACATAAAAAGAGCGAAGCGCAAGACTTTGTTTTTTTTATAAGCATCATTATTAATATGAATATTATAGTAAGAAAAATATAACTATTTTCGAAGAAATTTTGCTGACAACCGCAAGTCAAATGTTCAATTACGTCATCTATATATCATATATTACGATGCTTATCGAACAACAAAGTATACGTATATAACAGGAAAGATCAAAGTTGCGAAGAATACTACTTTGTCCCGTTTTAGTAGTTCGAGGAGTTATTAAGTTTCGAAGACTTTTGTTATAAAACGACGGTTTTTCTTTTCACAAACTACTGTTGTTCACACTTTTTTAATTAAAGTGAGGCAAAGTATTTGAAGCAGCCGTGGAATTGACTAAAACTATACAATAGAGTACTTTTATAAATTTGACTTAATCGCCTATGTATTGTGTTTTAGTACATACATATACAAGTTTACTTGAAACGTAAACTTCAATAATTATAATTAAAGTATGCTTTATTTCACATTCAGAATATTAACCCTTCAAGCGCCATAAAAATCCCCGCCCGGCAAATCCCGAGTGGTCGCATGCGACCGCACGCGACCCCACCCACAGCACTTAAAACCATTAAAACTTATTTTTAGAGACTATTTTTCTACGAAGAAGTTTAGCATTATAAAATTTATACAAAATTCTCTATCTTGTGGTCTAAACAAAAGTGCCGTGTAGTGGCGGTTGAGAATATCCACTACCCCATATCTTCCCGTGGGTGTCGTAAGAGGCGACAGTGAGAGATAGGCAGGAGATAGGCGGCAGCATCTTCCTAATAACAACAATAATATAATAAAAAACTGCGGTTGCCAACCCGCTCGCCAATCGTGGCAACTATGGCAAATATCCCCCCATGAGTAACGACGCAAGCAAACGGCCCCCAGTCCCCGGCGGCCCCGCTATTCCCGGCTACGGTGGCGACCATGGTAACGGCGGGGCAGGGGTGCTAAGCATCTCTGGTGGAGGTTCAGTTGTCACCTACGACGACTCGACCTGGCAACATATAACACACGCACCCTGAGGACTGACGAGAAGATACTGGAGTTGGAAGAAGAGGTAGACAAGTTGCGCTGGTATATTATTGAGTTATCCGAGGTCCGAAGAGAGGGGGAGGACATGGTGATTCTCGAGTCCGGCAACTAGTTCTATCACAGGGAGGGCGACCGTCTGTCCCAAGGAGGTGTCAGATTTATCGTCCACAAGTCTCTCGTCAACAACGTTGTAAAGATTGGGAGTGTGTCGACGAGGGTCGCGTACCTGATACTCAGAATCACCAAACGGTATTCACTGATGGTCATACAGGTTTACGCACCAACCTCGGCACATCCCGATGAGGTGGTGGAGAACATGTATGAGGATATTTCTAGAGCCATGCATTCCTCCGAAACCCAGTACACGGTGTTAATGGGAGACTTCAACGCAAAAATAGGCACAAGAGAAGGCGGTGAGTTGAAGTTAGGGAAATTTGGAGTAGGGCAACGGAACCGTAGGGGCCAGCAGCTGGCCGACTTTACGGAGATAGAGGGACTCTTTATGATGAACTCTTTCTTCCAGAAGCGGCCCTACAGGAAGTGGACCTGATCGAGCCCCGACGGTTCGACAAAAAATGAGATTGACTTCATTATGACGACCAGACGTCAACTGTTCAGTGATGTCTCAGTAATCACAAGGGTGAAAACTGGCAGCGATCACTGAATGGTTAGAAGCACACTGAACCTTAGCGTTAAGTTGGAGAGGTCTCGTCTAATGAAGTCAACGCTCCGTCCCCCTCGTGATCTAATCAAGAATCCCCAAATCTTTCAGCTCGAGTTACGTAACCGCTTTCAGTGCCTAGAAGATTGCAATGCAGTGGACAATATGAATAACAAGCTCGTGGAAACTGTCCATGCAGTTCTGTTCTGCAAGATCCGCCGCAGAAGAACACAAAAACTCTCCGATCACACTCTTAATCTCATGGCTGTTAGACGGGAGATGAGGCTGCGATCGTCAACAGATTTGACAGCATACAGGCAATTGAACAAACAGATATCCAAATGCATGCGGCGAGACTTACACAACTTTAATACTGCTCGTATTGAAGAAGCGATCGAGCGGAACCAGGGCTCCAAAGTCTTTGCCAGAGATCTGTCTGCCAGAAATAGCCAACTGTCAAAACTGAAGACTGAGTGTGGCAGCATCGTTTCCGGGACACCTGAGATTTTGAGTGAGATTGAGAGGTTCTATGGGCAGCTGTACACATCATCGTTGGAGCTACATGCAAGTGTGAGTGACGATCCAAGAGCAAGTCTTACCCGACACTATTCCGATGATATCCCGGCCGTCAGTCTGAGCGAGATTAGAATGGCTCTCCAGCACCTTAAAAACGGCAAGTCCCCGGGTGAGGATGGAATTACAGCGGAGCTTCTGAAAGCGGGTGGAAAACCAATACTTGAAGTCCTTCAGAGACTCTTTAACTCCGTCCTCTATGGTGGCACTACTCCGGAGGCGGGGTGCAGGAGTGCGGTGGTCTTGTTCTTCAAGAAAGGTGATAACAACCTCTTGAAGAACTACAGACCGATATCCATCCTGAGCCGCGTCTACGTGCTGTTTTCGAGAGTCATTACGAATCGTCTCGCGCGCAGACTCGACGACTTCCAGACTCCCGAACAAGCCAAAAAGGCTTTAGACCACATACATACACTTAGGCAAATTGTACAGAAGTCTAAAGAGTACAATCTGCCACTTTGCCTGGCGTATGTGGACTATGAGAAAGCCTTTGATTCCATCGAAATATGAGCGGTGCTTCAGTCTCTTCAGCGGTGCCAAGTTGACTGTCGGTATATCGAGGTTCTGAAGTGTTTGTACAGTAGGGCTACGATGGGCGAGTACGAAACCTATCCAACTGCAAAGAGGTGTAAGACAGGGTGACGTTATATTCCCGAAACTCTTCACCGCTACATTGGAAGACGTTTTAAAGCTACTGGACTGGAAAGGAAACGGTATTAATATCAATGGCGAGTACATCACTCACCCTTCGATTTGCCGACGATATAGTCCTTATATCAGAATCGCTGGAGGACTTAAGCACTATGCTCAATGACCTCAATAGTGCTTCCCAACGGATATGTCTTAAGATGAACATGGACAAAACAAAGATCACGTTTAATGTCCATGTCACACCTATGCCGGTAGTTGTTGGGAGCACTAAGCTCGAAGGTTGTTGACGAGTACGTTTACCTGGGACAAATAGTCCGACAGGGTAAATCCACCTTCAACCGACAGGTCAATCGACGGATTCAACTCGGCTGGGCAGCGTTCGGGAAATTACGACACATCTTCTCGTCAGGTATACCTCAATCTCTGAAAACTAAGTTGTACAACCAGTGCGTGTTGCCAGTGATGACTTACGGATCAGAGACGTGGTCCTTCATTGCTAGCCATATGAGGACGCTCAAAGTCGCCAACGGATTAGTAAGCTGAAGTGGCAATGGGCCGGCCATATAGCTCGAAGAATCGATAACCGATGGGTAAGAAAGGTTCTCGAGTGGCAGCCTCGTACCGGTAGGCGTAGTGTAGGGTGACCCCCCTTAGGATCTTTATATAATTTACTATATGTACGTACACTTCCACAACGTAGGGTCCTAACCACTAGACGATCACAGCTCGGATGATTAGCGCTCGCTGTAAATTTCACAGTACGCGAATAAACCGAGTTCGATCCCCGCCGGCACCAATGAAATTGTTAGTTGCAATTTTAAGTGCGGATTTACCACATGATCGGCGGTGAAGGAAAACATCGCAAGGAAACCTGCATATCTGAGAAATAAGAAAAAAATATTTTGAAGAAATGTGAAGTTCACCAACACGCATTGGGGCAGCGCGGCGGAGAGCAAGGAATTGCCCTAAAACTCTCTTCGAAATGAGCGGAGGCATATGCCTAGGAGTAAGAGGTATATAGGCTGTAACTTTAACTGTTACTTTAACCTGTAGGCTGTAACTTTAACTTTAACATATACTTATTTAAATCTACACATAATAATAAATAATGTACTCCAGACCAAAGAATCATGTCCAGTTTTGACCTGAAAATTTTCTAACGCATCTAGTGATATAAAATATCTTATAAAATCGCATTTTTTTTCCTATTTCGTATCGCATAATTGAATTTTCAAATAAAGCCAAAAAAAGTAATGTTACTTTGTTTATCATTCTCAATAGACTTTTGGCGATGGAACGTGTTTTACTATGGCTCAAAGGCTCAAAAGCCATGCCAAAATATATTAAAAACATGTTTTACATGTTCCGTTTCAGACTACGAAAAACTTTTTCATTCATGTGGTTTAAGAATGTATAAAGTAACCAATTTCTTTTTTTATAACTTATTAATTTATGATCAAATACGATTTATGATTGGTGTGGTATTTAATGATTTTATAATATGGTGTGGAAGGAAAAATAAGTGTACAGACCTTAATTGACAGCTGTTATAACATCAAAACTTTATTCAAGTAATAGCATTTTCCCTGGCATCTAAATGAAAAGATGATAAGTTATTATGTTATTATAAACAATAATTGTTTTGTGCAACAGTAGTTGTAGGCAGACGCGACCTGTTAAAAAAGTCTAGTGATAGGTCAATCCATGTATGGAAAGTGGGCATGATTCTTTCGGTCAAAGTGACCAGTTTCATTGGAGACTAACTATCTGCGTAGGACAGGATTATAGTGTGTGCGTAAGAACAGTTGCACTCTTTATTTCCTCAGTCTCGTAGTCCGATGGGACGGTGACTGGCACGGTCGGAGATATCAAGCACAGCCGGTGCTGCGCTTGATACAACGATCTCCGATACAACGGCCTTACGTGCTTTCCGAGGCACAGGGGGAAGGGAAACCTCACCAACTTTCTGATTCTGGACTACTACTGAGAATTTCTTGATATAAAAATCCAATAACTAATATTGGCTCGATCTGGGATTCGAATCCGAGATCGTGATCAGCAATCGCCTTTACGATCACTAGATGAACGATGTAATTGTGTAAATCCATAAATAATACATAAACAAAAGATCATCTTAATGCTGGAGTCCCGACGGTATAGCTTTGTCCTCTTGAAAGAGTATCAAAGCTCTGGTCTAGGATGTCACCTACGTAGACAGCCAGGCAGCCTGTCCTTTCCCCTCGGCTACCTCGTTTAGTATCAGAGCAGCATCAGAGCCAGCTGATTAAATAAATGGCGAGAATATGTCTCTGAAAAATGATTTAGGTAATATAAGTTCGTGGAGCCCAGAGCGAGCAGAGAGCGCGATAATTTTCTTAAAGAACTGTATCCACTACTGTATATGGCCGCCGGTGACAATAGCGCTGGTTCTTCCTCCATAACCAAGCGCTTGACACCAAGAAACGGCCGCGCCGCAACTGGTTGTTATGCACAACGCAACTGTCCAGACTCATTTTTCCAAAGAAATGGGTTTCATCTAACATCATACCAGAACACGACTTGCGTCATTTGGCGGTATGTCTTTGTCAAGTGGGTGGTAACTAAGCGGATATCTCACTTGTAGAGGACCAACCTTCCACCAGTATGTGGTGCTGCTCATTTATCACTACCCAGGAGATACGTGTAGGGTGTCAGAATTCAAGTAATTCCTACGGACGCGAGCAGCTTCATCACCCGATTTTTTGACATATCCCGTAGAAGCCTCTTGCCTTTTTTATTATGTGCAGGCAGCTATGCAGGTCTAGGGAAGGAGACCAGTATCACTGCGACCTAAAATATTTATTCTAATCCCTGCTATGGCTATAGCTCACTGCTAAGCCCTATGTCTTCAATGAATAGAAGGAGTTGCTTATTCGTAGCCGTGAGCAATTTCACTTCTTTTGGCATTTTATCTTACCTGCGTTATAGAATGCGTGTATAGATTTTCTTAAGGCGCCACCACACTCCTAGTCAGAATATTATGTTAATTACTAGAGTGAACGTCTAAACCAGATATCTCTGTCTAACCAATGAAACAAAACGGCTTATAAGATATATTTATTAGTATTTTTGCAATAAATTATTACATAAAAATTGAACTCGAATAAAAAATATAGACAACATTTTTTTTTAGTTTTATAAATTATGTTGAAATAAGTAAGTTTGTAGAAGCATTTTCTTATAGCTCCTGAGCGTGTTTTAAGTGTACTCAAAAAACTGACTGCACGTAAGATCTGAACAACACTCATGTGAGCTCTATAACGCAGACGAGAATCTTTAAAGATCACTTTCGACAGGAGAATGGATAACGGATTTTTTTTCCTATACACATACACAGGTAACAACACAAGAATGGTAATAATTTGTCTTATTACTACGGTTTCTTATATTAACTTACGATTAACTTACGATTTACGAGTAATGTTAATAAATGTTTGTTTTTATAAATATCATTCGCACGGAATAAAGAAAGATAGCACTTAAACTAGAGCAGACAAACTCCCGTTGGGTTTATTTGTAGTACTTCCCAGGACATTTTTTTTTAGAAAAGTAAAAATATTATGTCTTTCAATAAGGATTATTTATGATCTATATTGAATAAAAAATCAATGCCTTTGTTCTTTCTATTTTGGTCCATTCTACGCCTACGTATGTGAATGACCTACATGAGCACTACGTAACATATTTTACATTTTATTCGTATAATCTCGCAATTGCATGTGATGCGATGCTTTAGCGGAGATATTGATTGCTGAATCACATAGGTATTATGTACAGAGCGTTAAAATATGTGAATTTTGCCGTAGCCCTGTTTTATTTATTCTGGTTCTTTTACAAGCTTATATATATGTTTATATGTTTGTTAGGGTCAAATCCTGCAACTGAAATATAGAATCAGGCGTCATTTTGCGGAAATCCTTCATATTAAGGATGACAAAAGTTAATTTGATAAGATCCGTGTAATAAAACAAAATGGTGTGTTTTACCTATTTTGAAGAGCATCTCCTGCCCTTCAACAATTGCGAGCACTATTTCCGTCATCAATAATGAAAGACACACTACCGTCGATAATACGACACGTGTTTCGCCCCTACACGAGGCATCCTCGGGTGAAGTAGACTGCGGTGGCTGACCGCTAAATAAAAACGACAAGCTTTTATATCATATAAATTGTGTAATTTAATAAATTGATGGGTTTTATTTAATTTAAATTTGTTTTCTTCTTTTTAAAGCATTTAATCAAAGCTTGATTTTAAAAATGTATTTTACTATTGATTTATTGTAATATTAAGAAAATTATTTCTAGATTCCTTTCGAAATAATTGCAATTTTTACAAAACTTGGTGATATATGTATATTGAATTATTGTTTTCGCTGATTTAAAAATATGTATCAGAATAATAATTATTGGTTTGAATCTTAAATTATCGTTTTACCAATAATGCCTTAAAATACTAAGATTGAATAAAATTGACGATGTTTTCTTTTTGATTAAATAATTGGTATAATGTTTATTAAGTCATAATTTATCCTGATAAATTTAAATTGCGGTTAAAATATTTTAAACGAAATAAATTTAAACTTATCTGAAAATAAAAACAACGTTTGCGGTTTGAGTGTGACACGAACTCCAGATTACTAAAGTTCAGCTACTTGATGCTAAATAAATTAACTTCTATTTTATCCATCTACTGAAATAAAATATAATATATAAATACGTCAAAACGTCTGCCTCTTCAGTCAAAGGAAATTTTATAGTTCGGATATACGAAATTGAGACTACCTCTTTTTGTAAATAGATATACACATTTTGGAACATAAACTTAATTTTCAATAAACTCAGCCTTTCTACCAACAGTCGATGCATTTTTCCTCCAAATTTTGACATAAACGAGTATCTCTATTTTTTAGTTAGTTAGTAGTTAGTAGTAGTTTTATGAAGGAGCATTGATGAAGATTTGAAAATATCGCTACCACACAAGAGCGTAATTTGTTTACATTTTATCTCAAGAGAGCGAAAACGTAAACAAAGTACGGTCGATGAAAGATCCATCTGCAATTAGCTTTGAGTTTTTTATCCTTTTACTAGAAGTCGTGGAAACCCGCCTTAATCGCTGAATAGCTCGACCGAGAAAAGAAATTTCTATATGAAAAAAAAACGGTTTGTTTTCATACGTCGTTAAGCGCTTGTGTATTTTGTTATGATTTTTATTACATTTTTTGTTAGTGCGGCAGGCAAAATGGTGCAATAGACGATCGATAAATCTGATAAACTCCGTGATATGCAATTCAGCAGAAAAACATGCTTGCCGTAGCTTTTTAACTAAATATTTTATAGTAGTTATATATTATACTTAAATTATTATAAGCATACAATAATGCGTGTTTACTGATTTTTCGGAATCCTCGGAACCGATTTTAGGAGTTTTTTTTTTATTTAAATGAGTTATACGTAAAGAGTGGTCCCATGTTAATTGTAAGAAATAATTTCTCTCTTAAGGGGATAATTTGGGGATGAAGTTTTGAGTTTAATTAACTAGACGACATTCTAAAGAACAAAATAATTAAACTATAAGAAAACCAAAACAAGTTTTAAAATAGAAATAATAAAATAATTTCCACATAATAGCATCTAGCATATATATCATAATAGCGTCTAAGCACCGACTTTAAAAGCTATTAAGCGGCAATAAATTTATTATTTTTTTGTTTTTGAATATAGTTTCACCGTTTCTTACATAATTACAAAGGAGGTATGATAGATTTTGCAAGATAAGTCTTCCAGACAGAATTTCGATCACGGTGGCAAGTCTAAACCGAGATTAGCCATCTGCAATGGATAGTATTATAGCACGCCGTTTACGTGTTATTCAAAGCTCACGGGTTAAACACCGCCAATTTTCTGACTCTTCGGCCGCACTGATAATTTCTTGATAGATAAAGTCAGTAATTTTAACGATTTTTATATTTGCCCTTTCCAGGACTTCATGATCACGATCACACTAATGATCCCATTTCCGCTGATTTTAATACGCATGATGTATTTATTATTTATAGTAGTTAATATATAGTTTATTTATAGTGGCTAAGCACCTTTAAATAAAGTGTTAAAAACCTTTAGGAAAGTGTAAGGAGCTAATCGCGTTTCTACTAATAAGGCGTTCTATAAAGCAGCCTTTTTAATTTTAAATAAAGTTGATGAGTGTTCATTTACAGTAGTTCATTCGGTTACCTCTCATTTTGCAATTAAATATATATTATAGTTAAATAAGTGTTTATGACATAAATCTGTTTGAGATGCCGTTCCTTAATTAATTGCGGTTAATGCTTATTAATAAAAGAGAAATTACGAAATAGACTAGATAAAGATAAACTATAATATTGCTTATTTATGCCGTAATTTACAAATAATGAAGCCAGAGCCTTATTCGCCTTTGTAATTATACTCTCACTTGCGTTGGCCTTTATAGACTTTATTAAGTTTAGTTAAGGGTGAAGGCCAAATTTGCCTTATGCTTATAATATCGAATCTACCTACCCAGAACTTCGTTTAATAAGCATATACCATGTGTGGAGTAGTAGCTCAGAGGCTAAATGCTTCCCGTAATTTCACAGTACGCAACCAACCCCGGTTCGATTCCCACTGGCACCCATGAAATTCCTAACTGCAATTTTAAGGGTTGATTTGCTTTGTACTCGGCAGTGAACGAAAACTTCGTGAGGAAGCCTGCATGTTTAAGTAGAACATATATATAATACGTAACTTTACTTTTACCTTTATCGCGCACATTAGAGTCATACGTGGTAAAGCCATGCTGCAGCTATATTGTGATTGCAGCAAGAATGGATCAGCTCGACCGGGGTAGGACAACGCTCTCACAGAATAGCAGCGTAAAATAACAGCTTAATGCTGCTACGTTTAATATGTAAGAACCTTTTTACTGGGAACGAGGCATTCCATCTCAGCCCTCAGGGTGACAATGCATTTGCATTTTGAATCTTAATTGAAGATAAATACGTAACACTTACCATCAGGTGGGCTGTGTGGTCGTTTGTCACACTTATTCTATAAAAACCTGTCATACTTATTAAAAATTTGCTTCGCAAATTATAATTTGTGCAAAATATAACTTAATTAAAATTATAATATAAACAGTTATATATTTTTATTTAAATTGTTGGTCGTATTTTGCAGTATTTTGTGCCATAATTACTATAAAATTGTAAAAAACGAATTAGCTAATATCCGCGTAAAAAGTTACGTGTTGTGTTACCTAGTTTTAAGAACACGTTACTTCCTCCGACAACTACGTGCAGCTACACTGCCACTAGGCATGACGATTTAAAATCGATTAATCGAAAAATCGATTCTTTGGAGTAAAATTATCGATTTTTAGATCGATTCGAAGCACCGCATCGATTCACAGAATCGATCCAAAAACCTCTTGAATCGGACTGATTCATTTGATACAAGAACTAGCTAAAATTCCCAAACTGGGTGGGGTAAGATACCACAGTTTTTTAATTTTTTGCTGTGGGGGGCGCAAAACCAACCGGTCGTACTTGGTTGATAATTTGAACGCAATATATATTTGAATAAAATAAATGTTTATGAACGCATCCAACAATATCGAAAAGTTGTCATTTCAATTTCATTTCTAAAATTCTTAAGCCCACTTTCCACTAAGGGATATAATGTAATTTATATTACATCTCGAGATATAAATTAATACGCTCACCGTACTTTTAAATTGAACCGTTTCCACTGAGATGTATTACATCCCAAACTATAAATATTTTTTCGATCGACCGAGCGATATTTTCATATTATATTTCACCTCCTGTACTGTAATATAATATAATATTATACCTGTGGACCTGTTTGAACTGTGAACTTGTGAATTTACATTATTTATTATCAAAAATATACATACTGTGAGCTGTAAGTACAGACAGAGTACTTTTTAAATACCTAGATACTGTAAATAAATATTATACCGTACGTTGAAGTTTATAGAGGTTTATAGTAAGGAACCAGTATTGTGTTCGTGTAGCATTCATTTCGATATGATAAATAGTGAGTTATTAGATTAATTAAATTAATTTATCGAGAAATGTACGTTGCAGTTTGCACTTCAGTTAAAGTATTGTTGTTGTTTTTAGCCTAAAATGTCAAATAAAGGTGTTACGTGGAATCACTTTGTAAAAAAGGGATCGAGTGGAGTATGTGCGAACCACTCCTAACACAAGCGTTTCAAGCTTACCAAGAGTGGTTAAAAGGAATATTAGTAATGTTAATCAATAAGACTACTAATATTTTATTTTAAAAAAATAAAAAAACAGTTTAGAAGTTAAAGAGAAAAACAAAAATTCTTGAAATTTTACGTTTGAAAATGTCGCGATTAATCGAAAATCGATCTCTTAATCCTCGATTTAATCGATAATCGATTTAAGTACCTTCGATTCAAATCGATTCAGAGATCGACTTTTTTTAGAGTGAATCGACATGCCTAACTGCCACCACTAAGCCAAACACAATGGGGTAAGAAATATACGCCACTAAAAAACATACGCCATCGTCGGTAATACGACACGTGTTTCCCATCTAAACTCGGCATTATCAGAGAAATTGACTACGAATCGGTTTATAATAAAGTGATATATAATATTATGTATATTCGAGTTCATAAATATCAACATACTATAACGTCCGAAATTAAATGAACGCAATAGAGATCGATATGTGAACGACCTTTTGTTTCTAAAAAAATACCAACAATTTCTCAATTCAAAAATAAATAAGTACTAGCATAATAATTTTTATCATAAATATTTTACCAGTCAGAATCTCATAGACATGTGATTGATGTGACATGCAGAAATAAATTGAAGATTTGTATAAAATTACAAAAAGAAATAACTTAATATGTATTGTAACGATAAACGCAAAAAATGTAAAATACTCTCCACGAGAGATGGAATTATGGTCATAAGGGATTTACGAATGCTCAAATTATTTTTAGATTCAAACTGTGTGTTATTACAATTACAAATACAAATTAGTTACACATAAAACTTTTAACTTTACAAAACAATTTCAAAAAGTTATTTTATTTATGAGCTGTTTAATTTTAGATAATTCTATTCCTGGCCGTATGTATACATAATATATTTTTGTACAATACTCGAAGTTAATAGACGCATAAAGCAACATGGGCCGCCGACGTAGGTACTAGATATTTTATTTATAAATCATTAATAAGTTGTTTATATAATATTATTTATGATGCTCATACATTTACGGTTATGTGGGTTGACAACATTTTATTGAATAAATAGATTATTCATATAATTATGCACTGTTGTGTTGTGTGTTATACAAAACTTGCTTCAAAAATTTTGGTGTATGGAATCCAAAATTTTTGAAGCAAGTTTTGTATAACTCAATGTATAAAATAGTCCAATAAAAGAAAAATTGTGTGCGAACTATGTTTAGAAACTTGAATGTCTCGACCGCCTGTACTACAACACTTAAAATTGCACGGTGAATATGAGTATCGTGAACTTGTTTTCAGTCCTCGCAATCACGAAATTAACAAACTTGCAAACTGAAAGTCACCTTGCCAGAAACATTTTGTATTTAATTTTCTCAGTCAGTGATGCATAGTTATAATCAATTTTTTTAATTCTATTTATATATTACAGCATATAAAAGTCCACTGCTTAACATAGGCCTACCTCATATATTGTCTTATGGGAGAATTTCACCCTAGTTGCCACGCTTGGCAAGCGAGTTGGCAACTGCATTTTTTATTATTTTGAGTTGTTAAAAGGAAGATGCTGCTGCACATCCCCTGTTTCATTTTCCCTCTGCCTGAAATGGGGTAGTGAATATTCTTAAACCGCCCCTACACGGTTTTTTATTTAATGCTTGGTTAAAAAACCGTATCCTGGCGTTGTAAATATACAATATATAGAAGCAAAATATTTTTTTTAATTACTGCACGGTTACATGACCGTATCCTGGCGGTGTAAATATCTATATAGTATAGAAACAAGGCATAAACATGGACAAGACAGAATTCGTGTTTAACGTCCATGTTACACCTATACCGGTAGTTGTTGTGCTCGAAGTTGTTGATGATGATGTACATAATATATATACATGATATATTTATAGTAGTATTCTATGATTACATACTCCTGGTAAAATGTCCGGGTAAGTCCAACTTCGATATATAGGTCAATTGACGAATCCATTTCTACTGGGCAGTGTTAATAAGATTACGATAGATAGATAAACACGTTTATTTATTTCTCCAATCACACACGTAAATTCAGTGATTAAACTAGATACAAAGCAGATTATTATGAAGAAAAAGTTACATAAACCTAAGATCTAAACGTACATGTGTGTTGCAGTTTAACAAATGGGTCATAGCTCAGCGATTAATATTGCTCAGAGAGCAAACACTGATTTTCAGCTATTACCCTCGAGATGGCAAGGAGAAAATGAGCACAATAGTATAAGCAGAAATAAAGAAAACAATACATTTATTTGCACGTTAACAATATTACCAAAATTTACACTTTTATTACCGAACACCAATTAAAACTTAAAACACTAATAATTAATCACACTAATTTACTTCATTTCGCTCCGAAGCTTCGCTTGTCTCGCCAAATTAAATATTACCCCGATCGCGGCTTGCAGCGGCTTTAAATACACATTTTACATCGCAACATGCAGAATATTCCAGTGAACACTGGCGCCAACCAACCAGATGCAGAAAGTTCGAGTGTGGGGCTTCTATAAAGCTTAATTCTTCTGTTCGATACTAGATGGCGCTGTGCTGTTGAAAGTTCAAGATTGACACCAGATTGCGATAGTGCCAGGTACCTGACATCAACTTAGGCGCGCAACACTGCCCCCTACTAAGTCACGCTCGTCCCGAGCATTATCAGCCCCATAATAGCGCGATCATAGGAGTCCCTCTTGCGCCTTTCTGAAACGGCTCCGCAATGTCAAGGGCTGTCCTACCCCATGGTGCATCAACATTGTACAATTTCGATGCTCCTCTACTAAGAGTCTGAAGTTCCTTCACAGCCGCACAACTTATACATGTGCGAAACCAATCGATCGAAGATGGCCCCTTTCCCCACAGCCGTAGCACCTTGGGCTGTAATTTTTATTGTGGTTGCGGACTGTAGGTGCTGCAACCTTCCTAACGTAAGGTGAACGATGATCCTGCCGCAGCCAGACGGCGCCGTTAGCTGCACTACCCTCTCGAGATCGATCAACTTCCCTTTCTTCAGTTCGCTTAGGGCAGCTGGATGGAAGATGGCCCCTTTCCCCACAGCCATACCACCTAGGGCTGTATCCATTATTGCGGTCGCGAACTGCTATAGCTGCTGCAACCTCCCTGACGCGATGGGAACGAAGATCCTGCCGCACGGCTTCCACCTCCAGTGCGTGGGCCAATGCGTTCCTAAGCGTCTTGTGGTGCCCGAGCCTCACAGCAGCTCTGACTTCAAGGTCGCGGATGCCGTCGATGAATGTCTGCACCAGATTCCCCTCAATGAGCGCAGGTACAGACTGGTATGCTTTCCGAACCATCTTCTACACCTCAAGGGCCCACAGCTGCAGGTTTTCGTTGCTGCGTTGCACGCGATCTTTAAGCTGTGCACGAAAGACGTGTTCCAGATGAGCGTCGCCATATCTCGCCTCCAATGCCTCAAGGAGCTGATCGTAGGTCACTTTCTTACCCAGAGCTTCCAACACAGTTAATGCTTGGTCGCGCAGGCCTAGGGTGAGTACAGTCATGGCCTGGCTTTTATTCCAGCCGTTCACCTCCTTGACAGCCTCGAACTAGATTTTGTAGGCTGACCAGGAAGAAGTCCCGTCTAGCGGCGGCACTTTGAACCCACGTAGCGAAGGTGTTACATTGAAGGTAAATTACAGCTCCCGTAGTAGCTACACTACGTGAGCTATAATTCCATCCCCCAGTTTGAGGTCGTCAAGCGTTCTCTTCACGTCAGCCATCACATTGTCAACCTGATTGTTCACTTGGTCGATTCGGGTTTCAGCTTTCTCGAATCGGGTTTCAGCTTTCGCGATTTGGGTTTCAGCTTCCGACAGGTGGTTGCCATGCTGAGCAACCCTATCCTTCACCTCCTTTATCTCCTTCCCGAAGGTAGCGTGAAGTTCCTTTATGAGGAGCATCTGCTCTTCCAACCGACGGACCTGTTCCTCCTGTCGGCGGGCCTGTTTCTCTTGTCCACCCCGCAGCTGCTCTTCCAAACGACGGACCTGGTCCTCTTGTCCACCCACTTGGTCATTGAAATGGGGAGGCAAGGATTTGCCTTTCGAGGGGTCAACCAAAATTTTCTGCTTCACATTTTTCCAAAAAGCTATTTTAGCTTGAGAATTAACTAAATTATTTAAGTAGGCTTTTCTCCCAAAATACTAGTTAAAACTAGACTTTTGGGCCCCTTGTAATATTTTCTTTGTTCGTCTGATCCGGATTTTCTATAGACATCGTGAGCCATATTACGCTCATCGATCATCATTTTACAGACATCGGTTACCCACGGCAGTGAATAATTTATTTTAGGGTTATTGTTTTCAGCAGTCTGCTTCAGGCTTATCGAAGAGAGAGAGAGAGAGAGAGAAAGAGAGAGAGAGCATCATTAAATTAAAAAATTTCCACCATCATATCCATTATGTGTCCATTGGAACCCATTATATTATTAACAGTGACATCACGAACTGGGGCATTAGTACAAACAAGATCTATCAGAGTCTCAGTATTAGATGTGTAATGAGTCGGCTCACTGACAACTTAACGGAGGTTCATGTCATCAAGGAATTGAGTAAGTTTGACAGTACTACTATTACTTTCCACAATCATGTTAATGTTAAAATCTCCCAACAATACAATAAAATCATACTTCGAAAAATAATTAATGGAGTTAGTTATAGCGTCAATAAATATATCTATATTGATCCATTGTGGTCTGTATGCAGTATCTAAAACTTGATAACCATTGACATGAGTCGATAACCATGTCTGCTCAATTTGCACGCGCCTCTGGTCCACTTTGAATCCATGATTCGTTAATCGCAACTATATCTGGACTATAACGGTTCATAGCAATAAGAAAATGATCATGTCCGGTGTTGAGTGATCCCGCATTATAAATACTTAAATAGCTTTGATTGTGGTTTTACTACAACGTAAAAAAAAATCATTGTTACAAAAACACTGACCGAAATGAGCAGCTTTTGAGATGGACATGTCATATTGTGCTGCATTTTTTCTCAATTTCGGTTAATTGTTGTCACTGCAATAACGCCCACACAACATCTGTATAATTATAACATATAAGACACATATATTAATACATAGTTATGATAAAAGGAAGTTGAAAATGTGTCATGAATTTCATCATAGCTTTTATACAATTCATTTAACAAAGTACACAGTTACATTCCATTGCGTTTCATTTATATTTGGTGATGAGCGCTTATATTATTATACAAAACTGATAAAATGCAATGGCTAAAATATTAATCCTATTAAAAAACTACCAGTAGAGGACACAGCTAACAAGAAGCAAGTGGGTAATACATAATTGATATTATTTAACAAATGGTAATAGATTTATGCAACAAATATATACAAAAGTAATACCATATAAATATAAATAATAAAATATACAGATGTAGTTAATCATTTTAGATGAGAGATCCACTAACAGCATCAACCCCAAAAACCTGGCTCAAGTGCCGCAACGCGACTCAAGACGCGGGACTCAGCTTCCTGGTGCTGACGCGCGTATATCCTGCCTTCCTTTGTCCAAATGAACCGCCAGCCCAGTTTACTTCCGAGTTCACGAGCTTGCCAAAAAAGTCAATGGTGGACTTTCGTCAGTCTATCATTGACGTAGAATCGGCGATGCGGAGCTGGAAACCAAGTGCCTTCGGTGGTGATGCCGCAACGAACGAGAGTCGCCATCAACACTTGATCCTCAAGAGCGAGTCTGCCGAGCCTCACAACTTTGGGACTCGGGCGTGACTCCGGTGCGACTCCGGCACAGTTTCCGGGGACACATTTACGCTTCCCACCCGTGTGGCGCTGACTAAATCAACTTCATGGTCAAAGTGGTGACAATGTGTATTAAGTTTTCACCATTCTCTTCAGGGATGCTAGTGATCTCTATATCATTACACAATAGTTCCTGATCACGCTCGTTCAAATCACACTTAAGTTAAGTTTAATTGTATCTAGCAAACCACCAACATCGGTGGACGTACTACTATCAGCATGACGACCTTCTAGAAGACTCACACGGGCTTCTAGCTTTTCAATATGTCCATCTGATTCATCAATTCTAAGCTATAGACCAGCCAAACTGCCATTGAGTAATTCTACTTGGAGACGTGTGGCTCTCATTTTCTCTTTAAATTGACGTACCTCCATCATAAGCAATTGTAGATCTTTTGCTGGCATAGTTTCACTCTGCGCTCCGCCGTCATCTAATAAGTCCTGAGTCTCACCGCTGTTGCACCTATATTTCTATTGACCCCTTCTACAATGAAATTAGGGCTATTACAGCGCGTAGCGCGGGCGCGTGTGCGTGTGCGTGTGCGTGTGCGTGTGCGTGTGCGTGTGCGTGTGCGTGTGCGTGTGCGAGTGCGTGTGCGTGTGCGTGTGCGAGTGCGTGTGCGTGTGCGTGTGCGTGTGCGTGTGCGTGTGCGTGTGCGTGTGCGGGTGCGTGTGCGTGTGCGTGTGCGTGTGCGTGTGCGTGTGCGTGTGCGTGTGCGTGTGCGTGTGCGTGTGCGTGTGCGTGTGCGTGTGCGTGTGCGTGTGCGTGTGCGTGTGCGTGTGCGTGTGCGTGTGCGTGTGCGTGTGCGTGTGCGTGTGCGTGTGCGTGTGCGTGTGCGTGTGCGTGTGCGTGTGCGTGTGCGTGTGCGTGTGTGTGTGCGTGTGCGTGTGCGTGTGCGTGTGCGTGTGCGTGTGCGTGTGCGTGTGCATGTGCGTGTGCGTGTGCGTGTGCGTGTGCGTGTGCGTGTGCGTGTGCGTGTGCGTGTGCGTGTGCGTGTGCGTGTGCGTGTGCGTGTGCGTGTGCGTGTGCGTGTGCGTGTGCGTGTGCGTGTGCGTGTGCGTGTGCGTGTGCGTGTGCGTGTGCATGTGCGTGTGCGTGTGCGTGTGCGTGTGCGTGTGCGTGTGCGTGTGCGCGTGCGTGTGCGTGTGCGTGTGCGTGTGCGTGTGCGTGTGCGTGTGCGTGTGCTTGTGCGTGTGCGTGTGTGTGTGCGTGTGTGTGTGTGTGTGCGTGTGTATGTGTGTGTGTGTGTGTGTGTGTGTGTGCGTGCGTGCGTGCGTGCGTGCGTGCGTGCGTGCGTGCGTGCGTGCGTGCGTGCGTGCGCGCGCGTTCCACACTCATTTTTTGTATTGGAGTGACTAAGAAGTAATTAATCCATCTGATGGTAAATGGCAACAGCAGCTTAACGATATCTGGACCAACATCATTAAAGCGACACATAGTTTTTTGTGTCTATATCTATATAATCTAATAGAGGTATGTGCTTCTTTTTCACTAGTCAATAAAAGTCCACTGATGGACTTGGGCCTCTCTCGTAGTATGGAGATTATACCTTAATTATTAATTGCTACGTTTTGACATACTGCATACCGTAATAGCTGAGTAAAGAGTGGTACATAAATAAAGAAAAAAATAAATTTTAGACTTATAAATAAGCACGTGTCTATATTTTCGAGAAAAAAGTGATCATGTAGCGATTTACCGTCGGTGCATTGTCCTCGGCATTCTCGTGCGAGCAATTATAATCCTTCGCAATGCTTTATTTTTTTTTAACGTCACCCTAAGATTTTCTCTTGTATCGTGGGGGCAGTGTGCGTGTGCGTGTGCGTGTGCGTGTGCGTGTGCGTGTGCGTGTGCGTGTGCGGGTGCGTGTGCGTGTGCGTGTGCGTGTGCGTGTGCGTGTGCGTGTGCGTGTGCGTGTGCGTGTGCGTGTGCGTGTGCGTGTGCGTGTGCGTGTGCGTGTGCGTGTGCGTGTGCGTGTGCGTGTGCGTGTGCGTGTGCGTGTGCGTGTGCGTGTGCGTGTGCGTGTGCGTGTGCGTGTGCGTGTGCGTGTGCGTGTGCGTGTGTGTGTGTGCGTGTGTGTGTGTGCGTGTGTGTGTGTGTGTGTGTGTGCGTGTGTGTGTGTGTGTGTGTGCGTGCGTGCGTGCGTGCGTGCGTGCGTGCGTGCGTGCGTGCGTGCGTGCGTGCGTGCGTGCGTGCGTGCGTGCGTGCGTGCGTGCGTGCGTGCGCGCGCGTTCCACACTCATTTTTTGTATTGGAGTGACAAAGAAGTAATTAATCCATCTGATGGTAAATGGCAACAGCAGCTTAACGATATCTGGACCAACATCATTAAAGCGACACATAGTTTTTTGTGTCTATATCTATATAATCTAATAGAGGTATGTGCTTCTTTTTCACTAGTCAATAAAAGTCCACTGATGGACTTGGGCCTCTCTCGTAGTATGGAGATTATACCTTAATTATTAATTGCTACGTTTTGACATACTGTATACCGTAATAGCTGAGTAAAGAGTGGTACATAAATAAAGAAAAAAATAAATTTTAGACTTATAAATAAGCATGTGTCTATATTTTCGAGAAAAAAGTGATCATGTAGCGATTTACCGTCGGTGCATTGTCCTCGGCATTCTCGTGCGAGCAATTATAATCCTTCGCAATGCTTTATTTTTTTTAACGTCACCCTAAGATTTTCTCTTGTATCGTGGGGGCAGTTTACAAACATAAACTGCACAAGGACAAACATCCAGACCCGAAACAACTATTTGTAGGCCATACAAATACGTGTTCCGTGCGGGATTCGAACCCGCGACCCCCAGCGCAGCCACTCATTGCTTAAGCTACTGCGCCACGGAGTTGTCAAGTCGTCAAGTTTATTAAATTTCTACTTTTGTATTCATTAAAATTTTCTTTTGTTTTTTATACTGTACTAGGAAATTTTGCAAAACAAAATATAAACTTAAAAAATTACGTAAATCTATATTATAAATTAGTATATGTATAAGCAATATATTCAATATTATTGAAAATAGGGTGAAGGATAGGAGCCTCCATTAGTTAAAAGTTAAGAATCTTTTTTGTAACGTCTGGGGGGGGGGGGCACCAATAACCCATATGATTAGGTTAGAACGTCTTTGTGCACGTTCTAATTAATATATCTTGTAAAAAACGTAGATTATTTTCAACAAACGAACTCTACAAAGTATGTGACTTGCTCACCGTACGACAGTACGGTATAATTTACAGTACAGTACGAAGATATTATTAAATCACTCAAAAACGGAATATAATAAATCCAATCCTATATATATAAATTATATATAATTAAGCAAAATACTTCCGTATCATGAATGGCACTGTACGGGTTACCGATTTAATATTTGTTCGAAGATTTTTTAGTTACAGAGGTCCAGTCCTATATAATCTAGCTAACAAATTATTAAATAATATATCCGTTAAACAAGAGAGAGACAAAAAATTCCCTAAATTGCTTAAATTATTAGACTACGAACAGACAAAAAAACTATTATAACGTATTGTTTAAATATATATTACACGCTTACACCCCTCACAGATACACACAACCGACACATTAATATCACTTAATATACCTCTATTACTTTTATAAGTATTTAAAACAGGTTTTTCTTTTTATGTACACCTAATATCTTTAATATTTTTTAACCAGTTTCTCCAAACTGAACTAGTCTATTTTAATGTACTTTTAATATAAGTATGTAGTTGTAATCTTTATTAAGAGTTTTAGAGCAATATCACTTCTGTTGACGGAGGGGCCTGGTCTTATTTAGGTTAATATTTATAACTGTTATTTAGTTGTATAAGTTTACTATTACTTGGTTAAAAGGCCTTCTACACGGTCGGGACCAACCACCAACCGTCGTGACCTTGGTCGAGTTGTAATAATGGACAGTGTAGACATCGGTTGTCTGACCAATATTTTGGTTGATGTCCGACGGTTAGCAGTCGTCGCAGGCGAATGTTTGACGGCACTATGGATACGAACGGAACCAAAGAACGTGAGATCCTGACCGAATTCTTGTCACTAGACTGTGACTTACCATATCTTAAAGTACCATGTCATGTTTGTTTAAAGTAATGCGCTCTTTCAGCCACAATTTCATACCTTTTTTTTCATCCTCACTCAAGCGTAGAAACGTTAAAGCTAAACCGATTTTTTGTTGTTTAGAAAAGCAAGGAGCCTTTTTTAAAAGGACTACCTTACGTCTTTACCCTTTAAATATCAGAGACAACTGACAAGTTGAGTCAATCACCCGACTGTGTAGAACGAATACGAAAATCGGTTGACCCGACCAAGGTCACGACGGTTGGTGGCTGGTCCCGACCGTGTAGAAGCGCTGTTATTGTAAATTACGGATCATATGTAGGAGAAAATAAATACTACTTTATTATTATTAATATTACTAATTTATTATTAATACAATAATGATGACAGCAGCATTATACTGCAATTATTAAACAAATATTCTGAGCAGGCGTGATCGTTCCTCGGTCCAGTCGATCCTAAATTGCTGCAGCCATAATGCAGCTATAGCGTGCTACTTCTAGTGTTAAATTAATCTTGTTTATATTCTAAATACCCTGAATAAGCTAAGATATTTTCTTCTATCACAGGATGGCCAGTCATTCTTTGTTTCAATAACTGACTTGTGTTTTTAATGTTTACTATAAAACAAAGATTATTAATGCAAAAAATTATGTTTTACCTTTTATTTTAGTGATGCTACAGAGGAAAGGTACTGTTTTTTCTGTCTTGTGAGTTTTTTAATTTAATAAATTCGTATCATTTATTTCGTAAAATGTCTTCTTTTGTTCTAAATATAAGAAAAATATGTAGGTTAATTATTAACAAAATTGAATTAAATGCAAATTACTAGAACAGCTTTAGCATATTATTTTATAAAAAGATTCTATAACGATACAAAGAAAATTTTGATTTACACATTGTTTGAATACATTTTGATAATGTATATCAATAGCACACAATGACAAGTTAAAATTTGTCATGCATCTTCGAGCTCTTAGGTCGTCTATACGCCATTATATTCGGTATCATGGTCGCACTCGACTGGAGTCGAGTCGACTACCTCGCATAGAATACCAGCGTCAAATAGCAGCACAATTCAGCTATGTTTGGTAAGGAGAGTATAAAGAAGGAGATGAAGAAGTTGCTTACTACCCGTACAACGTAATACAAAACTCTACCAGATCACAGTGGGTTTTAATTCCATTTAAGTAAATGTAGCTAGTTATATTGTATTGTGGTGTATTGGTGCTAAACATATATAGGTATTTGCAAATGCTAGACGGACTTCATAGTAACAAGATTAAGATTTTTATTTTATGTCCATCTTGGCATATTTTTTACCCCCCTTCCCTACCTCCAAATACATCATTCTTCAATGAATACGAGGAGAAAATAGTTAATACTTAAAACTTGAAATTTGTAATTTTTTTTTCGAGTAATTAAGGAATTTGTTCTGCTAATATGAACAAAAGGGGTATAAATACAAAGCTCCGTCATTATAACGGTCTAGCGCTGTTACAAGAGGATTCGACCCAAAGCTGAGACTTATGAATGCTAAGTGGAGATTAATTAAAAGGTTACGTTTACCGTACCTAAAGCATGCTGTGAAAAACCCAAGTCGTGAATTAGTTCCGTTTCAAATGATTCTTAATTTAACTGTAAACATCATGGTTTGATGAGCGTAATAAGGTGTTTATAATGTATTGTAAAGTACTAATTTAAGTTAATTGTAGTACTACGTAAAATATTATAACTGAAACCGGGCTGTACACGTTATTTTGAAATGAAGTCGTTCATGGTAGAGAAAGATTTTGCATTTTGGATTGGATACTGGTATAACGGCCATAATGCCGGGGTAACTGAACTAAAATAACAATTTAAGCCAATATATAATATTTATGCAAAATAAAAATTATTGCATTATATGGCATAGTGTCGTAATATTCGTCATTACATCTAGCTGATCCAATCGTTAAAAATATGTCGTAATATGGAACGCCACAAAACTCGAGTCGAGTTTAAGAAAATCAACGCTCCATCCCCCGCGTGCTTCAATCCAAAGCTTCGAGGCTTTGGATTTGGAGCTTTCAAATCTAATTACAAAATAGTTTTCTGCCTGGAAGATAAATAAAGACAAGAATACAGCTGACGATATAAATGACAAACTCGTGTAAATTGTCCATGCGGTCGGACCCAAGTTTTCCGCCGCAGAAGTTAAAATAGTTAATAGTCGTAAAACCGAGGTTAGACTCACACAGCAGTTGACTCTTGTTTGAAATCTTGGTAAATAATACTCGATAAAAAAATATAATGATCTATCTCAAACAACTCGGTTCCCCCGTAACCATGGGTAAGGGGCGTCCATTAATTAAGTGAGGTGTTAAGGGGGGAAGCGGATTGAGCCGAATCTCATCCAACCTCACGTGAGTAGAAGAAGAGTCTCAGCAAATATCACGTTTTTTTCCTTCAAGAAACAGTGTAAAATTTCGAGAAAATAAGGTAAAATCAATTGAAATACCCTACACATACTACACAATAATATTTATCGCGGTTTTGCTAACTCCACAAATCATATAAAATAATTACGGAAATTATGCTTTTTTCTCTTCTAAATAAACCCAATGTAATCAAGTACAGATTAACGTATTTACACAAAAAATACGCATTTTGAAAATTCTCCCGTGAGATTTGTGGGTGATTCGGGGGTAAGGGGGTGGACCCATACATACCTCACAACATGTCACCAGGACGAGAGTTGAAAAATCGTAATTAATGGACGGCCCCTAAGTGTACCCGAAATGTCGGAATTAAAAATAAGTCAAATAAAACGCGATAAAATTCATAAAGTTAGATTTATTCAATTAAATATTCATGTAAATATAAGAAATCATTATGTGAACCAGTACGGGCAAGAAATAGCAAATAACTAAAAGCAAACATATAAATTCCAACGGTAAGTAAAACATATAAAACAAACAAATTTTTGAAGAAGTAACTTCAGAAAAAATAGTTTTGATGTTTTAACAGTATCTTAGTTTTTGTCGCTGAATGAAGCTAGGAGTACGGAATAAATATTGGTATTACGTGCTAGGATAGTATTAATTATTATTATTATGTGTGAAGCACAGATATTAATTTTCTTGTTGTTCATTAACTGGGGATTTTATTTGTCAGTATGGGGCATGAGTATATGGTTTTTTTTTCAAAGTCAAGCTCTTGTTAATATATTGAATTTTTAGCGGTTGTCAATCTATGTCGTAGTAATTAAACCGTTTACTATAAAAAAAACGTTTATCGTCGAGACAAAACTCAAGTAACAAAATAAAGATATTTCATTTAAGAGTTTCTTACACCGGGCGTTCGTTGCAAAAATTTTATAATGAGAAAAATAAATTCCTTGGATACGCCTATTAAAACAGATTTTTGACAGGAAAATATAGCCACATTTTCTGAAATTAATGTTTTCGGTAAATTCCACTACTACGAGTACAATTATATTAAATACACTTCTAAATATTATAGGTACCTATACATTTCAATCAACATTTTTATTTAAAAAAGTTAACTCTGGCAGTGACGCAGAAGAGCACAGCTGCAGATGAAATAAAAGCATATTACGTCTTCAAGATTGTAAGCAAACCTCAATAAATACTGCAAAATTACGTGCTCCTTTACAATTATGCGGATATAATGCTGGAGATATTAAAAAGAAATTCTCATGGCTGTAAGTCAATTAAGTGTAAGAAAAATAATGTATTTTAATTTAGAATTATATGTAGCTGATTGCTAATTTTTACCCAGATCTATTACTACTACTATACTACTACCTAGGGAAACTAGGCCAGGAGATAAGCAGCAATACCTTCCCAATAACAACTTAAAAGTATAAACTGCGGTCGCCAATCCGTCTTAAACAACATCCCTCATGAACAACGATACAACCTCCCCCCCCCCCATTCCTCGGCGCCTTGTTACAAACTTGTTTAATTGCAACCTTCGACGATTCGATCTGGTAACATGAAATGCATCCAAACTAAAGACTTACGGCCACCTATCCAAAGGAGGTGTCAGGAGTCGGATCTGTTACAAGACTTTCGTTAATAATGTGAACAAGTTCGAGAGGGTGCTGAAGGGTTGCGTACCATATACTGAGAATCATTAAACCGTATTTTTAAAGGTCATACAGATTAGCGCATACACCTTAACACGTCTAGATGGAGATGATATATATGTATGATGACAGTTATACGTTGTTGATGGGAGACTTTAACGCACTATGAGGTACAAAAAAGAAATAATACGAAAAGAAATTGGAATAGGGAAAAAGAACCTAAGGGGTCAATAATCTGCCATTTCGTGTTATGTCTGTAAACAAATAAACAGCCTTTAATGGTGTATATATTAGGATGGTACAAACCCGGACGATGTTAGAAAGATTATCAGCATAACAAAGTGTCGAAATGTTTGAACAGTTAGGTTACGGTGGCTATCCGCTTAGGAAACCAGAGTACGATACGTATTATATATATATATATATATATATATATATATATATATATATATATATATATAAAATATATATAAAACAGAGTGACGTCATATCGCCAATACTCTTCAGACTGCATAGGAAGCGGTTTTAAGCTACTGGAAATTATGCTGTAACAACATTAATGGCAATTATGAGTACATCATTTACTTTCGATTACCTATAGTGACCCCACGTATATTTACATTCGGTAGATTACGACACATCACGTCACGTAATCCATAAAACCTTAAAACAAGAGTGTACAACCAGTGTGTATTGCCAGTGTTGACATAGATAACGAAAAGGTGGTCTTACACTACTGGCTGTATGGGGAAACAAATGGTCACTCATCAGAGCGCCTCGAATCGTCGACGACCGAGTGCTTTCCGGTCGGCTCGATTCACTGACACTGCGAAGAGATGTTGATCTCTTTGCATTTTCTTTCGCATATACCATGGGAAGTGCTCTGAGTAATTGTTCGGATTAATCCCAGCCGCCAAATTTCGTGAGCGCACTACGCGGCAAACGTCCCGATACCGTCCACACCATCTGGATGCTTGGTAGGAGTTTTCTTCCACGTACGATCTCTCTGTGGAATAGTTTACCATCGGCGATTTTTCCGGACCGATACGACCTGGGGACCTTCAAGAAAAGAGTTTACTCCTTTCTAAAGGGCCGGCAACGCGCCTGCAATTCCCCTGGTGTTGCGGTAGATCATGGGCGGCGGTAGTCACTTAACATCAGGTGAGCCATATGCTCGTTTGCCCCCTCTTCTATTAAAAAAAAAGCTATGGAGAGGGCTATGCTCGAGATGTATCTACGTGATAGTATCTGTAACGACGCCCACAGGTAAACCAGAGTCACTGATTAAAACCAATGAATCAGTAAGCTGAAGTGGCAATGGGCTGGCCATATGGCTTGACAAACTGACAACTGTAGGAGAAGAAAGGTTCTAGAGTGGCAGCATCGTAGGCGGAGTGTAGGGGGCCAATGTCTATATGAAGTGACGACTTGGTAAGACATGCAGAAAGTCAATGGATGCAGGTAGCTCAGAACTGTGTTTTGTGGCATCATTTTGAAACAGCAGTGGATTTGTGAAGGGCTATAATGATTATAAATGACTTAGATATATAGTATATCTAAGTCATTTATAATCATTATAGTACAAAGATTGGATAGACTATAATACAAACATTTTATATATTTTCTAGCTATCCACCCTGGGGTAGCACGGGTGATTTCTGGATCACGAAAATAGCGCCACTAACCGAGTCCAATTGAGTTTTTAAACCATCCAGGTGCCAACTCAAACATCAAAATCGTTAGAGCCGTTTTCGAGTTTTAGCGAGACTCACGGACATTAATTGATTTTGATATATAAGAAAGAAGAAGACAAAAATAATTAATAAGGATCTGCGCTCTTATTTAATAAGGATCTGTATCTGTCTTTAATTTTGTCGTGAAAAGGTAATCTTTTGATAAAACTTTGGAATACTTAAGGATCATTTAATAATTTGGCTTTACTTCAAATTTCCCTATTAAAACAAATTTTATCGCTCAAATAGAACTTCGCTCCATAAATTACTGCCTATGGGTATAAATTATTAACTTCACAACGTAATATATTACAACTACAAGGTTTTGATGTTTCAACATTTTGTTGTAAAATTGGTTTCGTTTTTTTTTCAAATATTATTTTCAATCAAGTTAAGTTAATTAAATATTTTATTTAACAAAAATTGTATAGAATGAGTAATTATAATATAAATGAATACATGCTTGGTAATAACTCCTGGGAAAGAGGTGGTCGCTTCCATGCTGTTTCTGTAATAAATTTTGTAAATTGTTTGTACAACCTGTCTCATTGTATAATTTATTTTGAAAAGGATAAGTCCTACTATGTTTCGTGCTAGTTCTTCCCAGAGAGAGGTTTTTTTCCGAACAAGTGTTAAATGTAAAAAAATACTTTCAATAAAAATTTAATGTAATGCCATCAAAAACATGACTTGTAAAAAAACACGTCTCGCAATGTTCTTCTACCGTAAAAAGTTGTGAGATCCATGTAATACCAAGTCAGTTAATTTATTCAGTCCCTACTTGGGGGTCCTTCTGTCTAAAGTTATTACGTCATTAGCTAACCTAACAAAATCTTATTGTGACCATATCAATAATAAAAATATTTTATGTTTTAAATAAATAGATTGACTTTGCCCACCAGATGAACACACAATGTATCTCACAAGTAAAACATATTATATTAAATTAACTTGTCTAGTGCGATTGCCAAGTCAAACTATTTATATAAAACATAAAAGATTTTTAATATAATATAATGTTTTATATTTATTGAATTAAGAGATTTTTAATATTTTATGTTTTTTATTATTACTATTTATATTAAATTGAATGAAATTTGATATATACCGTGTTTATACAATGCCTGCTGGGTTACTGAAAATTCAGGCTTCTAGTTTTATCCTCAACGAAGTTATAGGGGGTCGAAAATGGCCTGAACTGCTTCGAGAAAAAGATGGTACGGCCGTGCTATTTTATTGCTCGACTTGGCGATTGAATAAAAAAATATTCTATTGTATTACTTTGTAGGTATTATTGTGGGTTACACTTAAGTTCTCCTAGCATAAATTAATGTATACTAGTATTACATTAATGTGTAACAGTTTTTTGTCCCAAAAAAGAACTTTTATTTGATGATTGAAGTTCTCATAATTGCTTATTGTTAAATTGATTGTCAAATGAAATCTTCAAATCCATAAAGCAATCAGATTTTTTAAATTGTTTATACCATATCACTTGTAAAACAACTTTAGGGACAAAAACCTCGATTTCATTAAAACTCTGGTTTTTCTACTTGAAAATATCAACTAATTAGTTCAGCTTAATAAAATATTTCTTTATTTTCTTTCAAATTGTATTGCAGTAACGTAGAATGTAAAAAGCATATTTTAATCAGAATTTCACTAAAATGTTTCCAGAGACATTTATTTTCCAACAAGAGATTGATAATTTTAATGATAACGAAGAGTCTTCTTCAAAATACATTAATGACCTTGTCGCGGAAGGTTTGAAGTTTGGACTATGGAAATAGTGGTCATTTATAATAATGTGTTCTTTTTTGTTCATATGTTTGTTTTTTCTTCCGTCCACAGACACCCACGTCTGTGTAAATATGTAAGACACCCAAGTAAATACGAATGCTTATGAAGTTAAGTTTGTTAAAGAATTTATTTTATGTCAAACTTCATGAATATCCGTGGTAGGTTAGGAGATTAGAGCTTCCCTTAAAATTTCGTAATATATGCGTGAACGTTTTCGATCCTCGATGATTTACTATGAGCTCCGCGATGAAGAGAGAAATTACACAATATTAATTAAACTGCAAAGCCTGCTAACAGGCATTATCAAGTTCTATCTTTCGTTGAAGTTCATACAGGCTTAGGTACCAACCTTGGTACATCCCGATGTGGAGGTAATGTTGGGATATGATGATATGATAGGAGCCATGCATTCCTCCACTACACGGTGTTAATGGGAGACTTCAACGCAAAAATAGGCACATGAGAGAACGGTTAGTTAAAGAAAGGGAAATCCGGAATAAGCAACGGAATCATAGAAGTCAATAGCTGGTCGACTTCATATAAAATGAGAAACTTCATGATAAACTATTTCTTTCAGAAGTGGCCCCACAGAAAGTGGACCTAGTCAAGCCCCGACGGTTCTATAAAAAATGAGATTGACTTTATTATAACGTCCAGATGGCAATTGTTCAGTGATGTTTCAGTGATCGCGAGCGTGAAAACTGATAGCAATCACAGAATGGTAAGAGGCACATTGAACCTTAATGTAAAGTTGGAGAGGTCATGTCTAATTAAGTCAATACCCGTTCCCCTGTGCTCTAATCCAAAGTCCCGAAAACTTTCAGCTCGAGTTACAAGTTGTGGAAACTGCCCAAGCGGTCGGAGTTAAGCTCTGTAAGATCCGCCGCAGAAGAACCAAAAAAAATTTCGATCACACTCTGAATATTATGGCTATTATACGATAAATGAAGCTGTAGTCTTTACCAGATATGACAGCATACAGTCAACTGAACAGATAATTCTTCAAATGTATGCGATGAGGCAAACGCAACTTTTATACAGCTCGTATTGAAGAAACGATCAAGCGAAACGAAGGCTTCAAATTCTCATTTTCTACCAGAAAAAGTCAATTGTCGAAGCTAAAAACATAATATGGTAGCATCGTTTCCGGAAAACCTTAGATTTATGAGTGAGATTGAGAGGTTCTATACGTCATCGTTGAAGCCGCACGCAATTGAAAGTAACGATCCAAGAGCAAGTCTTATCTAACACTATTCCGATGTTATCGTGGATGTCAGTCTGAGCAAGATTAGAATATCTTTACAGCACCTTTTGGTCACTTTCATTTTATCCTTTTGTTCACTTTCATTCTATCCTCACCTGGGTCGTTGCTGGTGCAACGACCCAGGTGAGGATAGAATGGAAGTGAGCCTTTTTAGAGTAGGGGGAAAACCATTACTTGAAGTCCTTCAGAAGATTTTCAACTCCGTCCTCCAAGGTAACACTACATGCAGCAGAAGTAAGATGGTCTTATTCTTCAAGAAAGGCGACAACGCTTTGTTGAAGTACTACATACCGATTTCGCTTCAGGGCCGCGTCTACGTACTGTTTTCGAGATTCACGACTCCTGGGGTCGGGCGTCCTCATTTTATCCAAATAAAGATAAACCACAATACCATTTTGTTAGCAATATATCGACCACCAAGCTGTGGAGATGTCACGAACTCCCTGAATTCGCTTGATATAACCCAATATCACACACTACAACAGTATAATAATAACTGGGGACATAAATATTAACATCCATGACCAATGCCATGACTCAAGCAAACTCAATTACTTAAACTTATTAGCATCACAGGGCCTGTTGCCTACACATTCTTTGCCCACTAGACAAAACGCATGTCTTGATCATTTTGTCCTTAAAACTCCAATGCCTGCTTCAACATGCATTACTCACTCAGCACTAACCAATTATGAAACTAGACAACAATTACAAAAAGTATACTTCCGTAGAGTTAAATGTATTACTAAATCTCATCTTAACGCTAGGAAACTACTTAAGGCAATAAACTTATACGCAGTCCCAGTACTCCTGTATTGATTTTGTGTTATAAACTACAACAATACCGATTTAAGAAAAACTGATACAATAACGAGACAAATTTTACCAAGATGCACCAACCAAAAGCAGAAATTGAAAGACTTTACTTACCGATTGAAGAAGGGGAGTGACGGTTGACTAATATGGAAATGCTTTATAAAACTCAGATAATAAAATATAGAAAGTATCTAGAATCAAGAAAAGACTACCTTTTAAGAGCATTAGTAAAACATGATAAGAATAGAGATAGATACTCAACATTTAACGTAGCACTAAAATAATTAAGAGCGGACTAGGGAACGATGAAAATTATACAGAAAACGAAATAAAGAAAGCAGTTATTAGAAACAATATAAGAAATTGGACTGAACCACTTTATAGTCAGTTTCATAAGAAAGTGATAGAAAGAGAAAATATAGATGTACAGTTTTCATTCAGATGGCTTAAAACGAAAAACAAATAAGTCCAAGATTAGAGTCATTTATTTTTGCTGTTCAGGATTAGGCAATAGTAACAAGACAATTTGATAGAGACATACTTCAGAAATCTGTGTATAGTAAGTGTCGAATATGTCTAACGAAAGATGAAACAGGACAACATATCATATCAGGATGTGTGAAAATGGCTAGCGCTTACTACAGAGGCGTAATAATATTGTACAATACGTGTTCTGGACACTAGCAAAAATCACTCATTTAGCGTATACAAAATATGGTATAGAGAACATATGTCGCAACCACTAGTTAGGTAAATCAATACAGCCAAATTGATGTGGGAAGTGCCGGTTTAAACTAATATTACAATAAAGCACAACAGATCAGATATAATTTATATAAATAAAATTAAAAATAAAACTTACCTTATCGATATCACCGTACCACCCGATTCCAATATAGAAGCGAAGGAAATAGAGAAACTCAGAAAATATCATGCACTAAAAACTGAAATAATCCGGCTTTGGAAACCACCTAATAATGTCATATCTATAGTGTTTGGTGCCACAGGAGTGATTGCTAAAAGCCTACATAGATAATGCAATAAATTAGACTCCCATATCGACATAAGTGTTTTACAGGAACAAGCTTGTTGTATTTTTTATATATTTATTTCATTTTATTGATATTTATATATATTTATCATTTTCATTTACAATTATATATTTATAGAACCCAACTAGATGAGAAAATTATATAAATACCCCAAATAATAATTATCTTAGTATATTTAATATACTAAGATAATTATAATTTGGGGATTTTTAAAAATCGAAGTTATTAAAAATTTCCATTGCCTACCAACGCAGGTCAGCTACGACGTTTTCTTAGGCGTGGTCAATTTTTACAGACGCTTTTTGCCACGTGCGGCAGAAAAGCAAGCTCCGCTTAACAATTTATTAAAAGGCGTGATGAAATATAAACAACCAATTACCTTATTAGGCGAATCTATAAAGGCTTCCGAGGCATGTAAAGAAAGTTTTTCTGACGCTGCATTGTTAGCTCATCCCGATTGCCAGCCAAAACTCGCTCTTATCACAGACGCGGCAAATAGGAGCCGTATTACATCAGCTGAAAGACGACGCATGGCAGCCCTTAGCTTTGTTCTCGCGCAAACTTAGCGCGTCTCAAAAGAAATATTCACCTTATGACAGAGAACTTCTGGCAATATATGAGGCCATCAAATATTTTTGCCACATGCTGGAAGCCGATCAGTTTCCCATTTCACGAACGAAGACCAAACATTTCTCCTAGGCAGTACAGGCACTTGTATTATACATCCCAATTCACCACAGATATCATCATCATCAATATATTTCTGGCAAGGACAATATTGTTGCTGACACCTTGTTCCGGGTTGAAGTTTTGGAAGCTCCGATAAACCTCAAAGAGTTAGCAAAAGGTCAGGTTTCTGACTCCGAGTTAGAGAAGCTTATCTGGGAAGGCTCTTCACTACGTGTTAAAAAATTAACCATACCTGGAAGCCGTACTTTATTATACTGTGACGTCAGTACAACGACTTCCAGGCTATACGTGACAAAGTTTTTTTCGGAAGCAAGTATTTAATAGATTACATTCCTTAAGTCAACTAGGCGCAAATGCTACTGCTAAATTAGTATCTGAGAGGTTTATTAGGCCGTACATTAGAAAGAATTGTCGCGAATGGGCTAAAACTTGTTTATCACGCCAACGATCCAAAGTAAGTCGACATGTTACAACCTCACTTGGGCAAATTTAAACTACCTCGTGCACGTTTTAAACATATCCACATAGTTTTAGTCAGATAGGACCACTGTCGGAGGGCTACCACTATTGTTTAACATGTGTCGATCGTTTTGCACGTGGGCCCGAAGTCGTTCCAATCATTGACATAACAGCAGAAACAGTAGCAAAGGCATTGCTGTCATGTTGGATATCACGTTTCGGTTGCCCAACAGAAATTTTTACAGATCGCGGACGTCAGTTTGAGTATGCGCTATTTCAACACCTTGCAAAAATAGCGGGATTTCAACACCGACGCACGACTGCCTACCACCCCGCATGTAACGGTCTAGTGTAGCGCTTTCATAGGCAACTGAAGGCGTCAATAATGTGCCACGCACGAGACTAGTGGACCGAGTCGCTGCCATGGATATTGCTGAGCATACGCAGCTCCTTTAAGAAACACTTACAGGCGTCTTCCGCTGAATGGCGAACCATTAAGGCTACCTGCGAATTCTTTGAGCCGCATGAAAACAACACAACGGCCATGATTGAGTTCGTATCCAGCTTACGTAGTTTCGCACAAAAATTACACCCAGTGCCAGCGTCTCGCCACAATACCAATAAAGTTTTTATTTTTAAAGACCTCGCTAACTGTGAACACGTCTTCCTGAGGGGGGATCCACGAAGTGCATATTATTCAGCCCGCATATAGTTAACCACACAAAGAGTGACTAACCGACGTGATGTGAACACGCAACCAACAGCCTTCGGAAACCACAATTTCAAGCCTTCGTCATTATCCTCAAGAACCTCTACAATTCACTACTGAGAATCAGTAGCAGTGCAGTCTTCAGTTCCTACAAGCTAGTCTATTTTGTCTTCATCTCGATTCACCGCAGATTTATGTGGCAGACTTCTGACACTTGCTTCCGGCACGTCGTTATCACCGGCATATCGTTCGCACCGGCGTCACTTGCCCTTACGCACACAGCATGCATTCCCCACCGGCATTAAGGACGCACCGGCAATCGGACTGCACTATCGACCTCCGAATAATAAAATTCTACAAGTCGAAGAAAATTAGTCAGCTTTTACCATTAGTCAAAGGTAATATCAGTCTATAAGATAAGATACTGTATAAACTAGTTGACGATATAGTATAGTAAAAACTAGTGCAAACAAAAAGATCTATTAAAACTAAATATTCCAATGTATTTATAAGCAAGTTTCCTCGTGTAAATAAAAAAATGCAGGTTTAAGTTTTTCTTAACGTTCTCTAGTAGTGTCTTTCATAAGAACTTTATTATGCTGCGTATAAAGCTTGCATTGTTTGCCGCACAATAGATATATCTGAAAATAAATATCCACCAACTCAATTTAAGTAAACAATATTTTTCTTATAAAGGATTTAGAAGATGAGGTAACCTTAAATATTCGAACTAAAAATAAATAATAAAGAAAAATAATAAAATAAATAGTATAGGAGAAGGAAAGAGACTGAATTAATATATTCTCGTTCTATGACCGCAGAGAACTATACCTCTTATGAAAAAAAAATCTGCAGAAACCTTCAAATTACTATCGGATAAAAAGTATTTGGTTGGTTAAAATTCCGTTAATCACTGTCACCTAGGACTCATCGCCCTTCTTTGATCTGGAGAAATGCAACAACGAACAAACGAAAATGTATTTTTATTATTATCCTCCGCCATGGATAGATGAATTCTCTAATTGCACCACAAATTACAACCCATTATTATTCTAGCATTGACTGATTGGCTATAAAATGCTTAACAACTGACTGACAGCAATATCTTGAATACAAAATGTCTGTTATTCGACCAACCTAACAAAAGGACGAAATCCTTGTGAGAAGAGTGTAATCTAATACAGCAGTAGAATGTATGTAATAATGATGAAGATATTTTAAAATAATATTAGAGTGACACTGGGGCTAACAGTCCATTTAATGTTAAGTCGCTACTGCAACCCATGGACTGTTCAAACTAATTTCCTCTAAAGAAGGTGTGTGTATATTGTATTGATAAAAGGTTTATGACCGTGCAGTAGCGTATTAATTGTTTCATAGGTGTTTTTTTAATAGGATAGGGTGACAAACGGGCACACAGTCCACCTGATGGCAAGTGGTTGCTGTGGCCCATAGATATCTACATCTATCCTCGATTTCGAATCAAAATGCAGATGCGTTGTCACCCGTGAGGACTTAGATGGAATGCCTCGTTCCCAGTAGAAAAGGTCTCCGGTTCTCTACACTCACCATACGAAACACAGCAGCATTAAGCTAATATTTGACGCTGGTAGTCTGTGAGAGCGTGGTCCTTCCCCGGTCGATCCGACCCATTCGTGCTACAACTATACTACTAATATAACTGCAGCATGGCTCTACCACGTATAGCTATGTGTTTTATAAACATTTAAATTTTATTTAATTTCATAATTAAAATTACTTTAATGTCCCACTTCTGACCAGAGATCGTCAAACTGTTCAGTCAAATACACACTATCATTTTACTTGTCCCACTCATGTATAGGTAGCTCCTGCACCCAATAAACATCTACACATATAAATAAAGCTAAAGCGCCTGTCAGTAATTTAAAAAAAACCACATGGCATTGTGGCATGAATAACCATTTGTAAAAATTGATTAAAACTACTTTTACGGATTTTATCGGGTTTTATTTGCTTTATTTTTAATACCCGACATTTCGGGTGCTTTCCAGGACCCATGGTCTCAGGGGACTGAGCTGACTGACGTCCTGATGTCAAAGTTAACACGGAGTACCTTCAGCTTTTTAATTATTGTCTTTGGTCCGATCTACGCAGAATGAACTAACTGTGTTTTGAAGTCTTGCAGTGGTATGCTTAGGCTTAGTTTAAATTTTATTAATTATAAGGTCCCAAGTAGGTGGTAGTACCCAGCCTCCTTCTCTATTGAAATTAGGATGGTTTTTTTTTAATTTCAATAGCCTCACGTATCATCCTTGGTAGGAATCGACGTTCTTTCGCGAAGATTTTTTTTTTATGGAAGAGGGGGCAAACGAGCATGCGGCTTACCTGATGTTAAGTGACAACCGCCGCCCATGATCAACCGCAACACCAGGAGAATTGAGGGTGCGTTGCCGGCCCTTTAGAAAGGAGTAAGCTCTTTTCTTGAAGGTCCCCAGGTCGTATCGTTCCGGAAAAATCGCCGGTGGTAAACTATTCCACAGAGAGGTTGTACGTGGAAGAAAACTCCTTGTGAAACGTACAGTGGTGGACCGCCAAGCATCCAGATGGTGTGGATGGTATCGGGACGTTTGCCGTGTAGTGCGTTCACGAAATTTGGCGGCTGGGATTAATCCGAACAATTCCTCAGAGCACTCCCCGTGATAGATGCGACAAAATACGCAAAGAGATGCAATATCTCTTCGCAGCGCCAGTGAATCGAGCCGATCGGAAAGCACTCGGTCGTCGACGATTCGAGCCGCTCTGCGCTGGATGCGGTCAAGTGAAAGGAGCTGGTACTGGGGAGCCCCAGCCCAGAGATAGGAACAGTATTCCATGTGCGGCCGAACCTGCGCCTTGTAAAGTTGCAGGCGGTGTGCCGGCATGAAATACTGTCCCGCTCTGCTGAGCACGCCAAGCTTTTTAGAGGCCAATTTGGCCTTCCCTTTCAAGTGACCACGAAACTGCACGCCATTCGATATGTCGACGCCAAGGATTCCGATACTGGCTGAGGCAACAAGGGGAGTGCCTTGAAATTGAGGGGATACGACAAAGGGGTTCTTTTTAGCGGTTAACGCGCAAACTTGTGTCTTCTGGGGGTTAAACTGGACTAGATTTAGTCGTCCCCAATCCGAGACTCTGTTCAGCAAAGACTCGACTTCAGACACAAGTTTGTCCCGGCACTCGGAGACGTTTTCCCGAGAAATATTGGCTCGGCCGGTGTAAAGAGCATCACCAGTGCTGTCATCTGCATAGCAATGAATGTTACGGGTACGCAACATATCATTGATGTGCAGAAGAAACAGCGTTGGCGATAGCACGCAGCCCTGTGGAACACCAGCATTAATAGGCTTGCAATCGAAGCTTGCACCGTCTACAATGACCTTGATGCTCCGATCTGCAAGAAAGCTGGTGATCCAATCGCACAATTTCTCAGGAAGCCCATAGGAAGGGAGCTTCGAAAGAAGCGCTTTGTGCCAAACCCGATCGAAGGCCTTCGCAATGTCCAAACTAACGGCCAATGCCTCCCCCTTGAATTCTACTGCCTCCGCCCATCTGTGAGTGAGGTAGACCAGAAGATCACCAGCTGACCGACCACGGCGGAAACCGTATTGGCGGTCACTAATCAGCTGGTGATCCTCAAGGTACCTCATGAGCTGGCAGTTTACAATGGACTCCATTGTTTTGGAGAACAAGGAGGTGATGGCGATTGGCCGGTAGTTGGACGGGTCTGAGCGGTCGCCTTTTTTAGGGATCGGGTGGACGAAAGCCGCCTTCCATGATTTTGGGACTACGCCTAGGGAGTAGGAGTACCGGAAAAGACGCGTTAAAACCGGTGCCAACTCTGGAGCACACGTCCTCAGCACAATTGGGGGGATTCCGTCAGGCCCACTCGGCTTGTGGATGTCCAGGGAGAGGAGTGCTTTGCGAACCGAGCGCTGTGTGAACTGCACTTCCGGCATGGAGCACTCACACCGCGGGATGGTCGGCGGCGTACTCCCCCCGTCATCGAGAGTCGAGTTAGACGCAAAGAAAGAGCCTAGAAGATCGGCTTTCTCCTTTGCAGTATGGGCCAGTGAGTCGTCCTCCCTGTGCAGAGATGGAAGAGATGGCTGACAGGTATTCCCCTGGACAGCCTTGGCGAGAGACCAGAATGCACGGGTTCCAGAAGGAAGGCGAACTAGTTTCTCGCCAATTCTGCCTATGTGCTCTGACTTTGCCTTGGCAATGACTCTTTTGAAGGACCTAGAGGCGGAATTATACTTCTTTTTTAGAGCGCTGGTGTTTACATCCCGGGACGCTGATGCATCAACCCAGGCTTGGTAGCACTCCTGCTTATAGCATGATGCTATTTTACAGGAGCGACCAAACCATGGCTGAGATTTGCCTCCAATGGGCACCACAGAGGAAGGAATAAAAAGTTCCATACCCTGAAGTACCACATCAGTAACAGAATCCGCAACAACGTTGGGATCATCCGGCGAGAAGCAAACCTGCCCCCAAGGGTAGGATGCAAAGAAAGACCGCATCCCATCCCAATCGGCCGACCTATAGTGCCAAACACGGCGGCAGCCTGCAGAATGCAACCGCGATTTCAGCGTGAGTGGCACAACACTCCGGACCAGACAATGGTCAGAGGAGCCTAAAGGGGCGTCGACGGAAATCTGATATCCGTCCGGGTGAGAGGTCAGCAGAAGGTCCAACAGGGAAGGTGCATGATCCTCCACATCTGGAATCCGCGTAGGCGAAGTAACCAGTTGTGTCAGACCATATGCCAAGGCAAAATCATGAACAGATCTCCCCGCATGATCGGTTAAACGTGAACCGAGCCATTCGGCGTGATGGGCGTTAAAGTCGCCGAGGATCACGATCTCTGCGGAGGGGACCTGCTGTAGCAACGAATCTGCAGCCATTTGGACGTGGTCGAAGAGTCGGTCTGTTTCGGCATTACCGCTATGGGACCTATAGAGGCACCCGTAGACGCGCGGATGGTCGTCGCTGTCTACGCGTAGCCAAAGGATGGACAGGTCCGAACCTTCAAGTCTGCCGAGGCGTCGAGAACAGATGTCCTCTCTGACGTAAACGCAAACTCCAGCCCGAGGCACAAAGGAGTGTTCCAGTTTGTACCCCGGGTAGGAGAGATACGAGACATCAGCCGGAGAGGACACCTGCGTCTCGTTCAGAAAGAGCAGAGCCGGCCTCGCCGTATCGAGATGGTAGTGGACGGCGTTTAGGTTATTTGTGGTCTGTCAAATCTGATGTAATGATTGGGGCCATCTTGGATATGATCTCAAACTGCAGATTTCCCGGAACGTTGATGCTTTACGTGGGGTATTAAAAATAAAATAAATAAAACGCGATAAAACCCTTAAAAGTAGTTTTAATCAATGCGTACTGTTCGCGTAAATATAAGAAATCATTTGTAAAAATTTTGTCTGCCAATCTATCTCACTAATCGGGCTTCTCTTCAGAATGGCTGAACATATTGTAATAAAACTTCACGAATAGATAAATAATAATATAGAACAAAAGAGCACGATACCAGAAGTGGCGAATTATTTCTTAATAAATCGAAAAATATTTAATGTAAATAACGCCTTTATTTTTAATGTAAATAACGCCATATTAACAGATTCGAACACTTCGAACACAACTTTTTTTTGCGCCCGAAGCAAATAAAGGTACCCTCCGCTAACGGGGGAGGGAACGCAGCCGGCTGCGTGGTTATGTGGAGACTTTTACCCACTAAACACCACCTTTTGGGATTGGCTTAACGGTCTGAAGAGCCGTGGTAGCTCAGATGGTTAACGCTCGCTGTAAATATAACAGAACGCGAGTAACCCGGGTTCGATCCCCGGCGGCACCAATGAAATTGTTAATTGCAATTTTAAGTGCTGATTTTACCACGTGCTCAGTGGTGTAGGAAAACATCGTGAGGAAACCTGCATGTCTGAGGAATAAGAAAAAAATATTTCGAAGTCATGTGAAGTTCGCCAACACGCATTGGGGCAGCGCGGCGGACACTTCCTTGCCCTAAAACCTTCTCAGAAATGAGGGGAGTGTGCCCAGCTGTGGGACGTATATAGGCTGTAACTTTACTTACTTTACTAACGATCTGACAAGAGATCTTTAAGCCGTAAACGGACGCGACCCTCCTTGGCAGAAAGGAGGGCGCAACGAACACAACTTGGCATGGTTATACTTATGGCATAACATTTAGGATATTTCTTTCATTAACGGTCAACTGTGGGTTGCACTAAGCAATAAGGATGAAGTCTTTTTAAACAATAATTTTTTACTTATGTATTATTTATAAGATAAAAAATGTATAAACAATCGTAAAAAATATCATTATAAAAAATGACAGGATAATTCAATAATTGAATCCACGCGAGACGGAAAGACGCGACGGTCGGCGGCTCGGCGGTGGGGCGTCGACCAGCCTCATACACAATACTCGCATAATCGCATTATCACATAACAATTTTAGTAATACAGTCGGCATAACCCCTTATCAATACGACTCAGGCGATGCAATAAGTCGGGTAGTGTTTTTATTTTCTTTAGCTGTGTTTTATAAAGGCTGCTTATGATTGTATTGCTTATAGGCGAATTAACGTATATTTTAGCAATGTAAACATTGTTATGTATTATTCGTTTATTTCTTAAAATACCTATACTAACCGTAAAAACTTTATTATATAAATTTTGGATGTACGCTGTAGATTTCAATTGTACGTTTTTTTAATAGCGCCTATCTGTTAAAAGTAAGAGATATTCTCCATATTTACAAGTGTAGGTTTTCTCACATTTTTCTTGACCACACAGCACGTGGTAATCCAAACTATCAATTTGGATCCGGTGAGAATCGAACTTGGACTGCCTATATAAAATTCATAATGTTCTCGCTGTGCTCTCGATTATTGAAAAGTAGTATTTCCTAATTTAAAAGGTGCTTTTGTTTATATTAATTGCGACAAAAAATTTCAGTATTATATTTAAAAGATCAAAATTTTTAAAATGATCATTTACCGACCAGTGTCACTTTATATCTGAAAATTTCTCTAAATTATTTTAATAGTTCTTTTCAATATACAGGTTGGACTCAGCTTAGTGGCTTAGTTCTTACATGAACGTGGTAGACGCAAAGACTACCACCGGTTGTTATTTGGATCAAAATGAATAATCCTTTTTAGTTCAAAGGGACCCATGTGCTGAAATTTGCAATGATAATAAACATACCTCAGGCAATTTCGCAATGCTTGCATGCATGTAACTTTGCAGCAAAATTTCAATGATAACAAATCTGCACCAGTGCTGTGAAAGTAAAATCCAGTATTCTACAAAAACACAGTATTATAGAGATAGATAAAAATAAAGAACAAAGTATATGGAAAAAAGTATTCTACGAGGAATGTTTTCTAACTAGCTCTGTAAATTTAATGCGTCCATTTCTTCCCGTAGAAAAAGAAATGCAAGAACTGTTACTTTTTAAGGAAACAAAGGAACGCACTCTAAGTCATTCTTTAGAAACTTTGTGTCACTCTAAATTAATAATATATTGCCTATTATACTCTTTCTACCATACCATAACTAAAATTAAAGGAAAATGCCACGGAATGATACCTATTGTGTTACAACTAAATGTAAGTTAATTTTTAATGAATTTTAAAATTTTCGTCGCCATTATAAAAGGCATTTTCATGTTTGTTTCGTGTTGCTTTATTAAAATATTGATGTTCTTTATCGATTATGTATTCTGTAAATAATCGATTATAACATTTTTAAAATAGTGAACTCTACGTAGATTTGGGAATCAAAATAAATAATTAAAAAAATTAACAATATTTTCAAGCTATCAATATACACTATATTGAACGTAGGTCCAGGTCGATTTTGCTTTTAGTTTTCCATATCTTTTAAAGATTACTTAATATTATATATTATTTGTTCATTTAAAAATATATATAGAGGTTGTTCGGTAAGTAATGGATAACTCTACTAGTGGGGAGCACCTCGGTCACTCAGAAAAAATAAAATAAAAAATATATCGGCAGCAGTCTCAAAAAAATACATTTCTTTTAAAAATTATCTAATTTGATACTCGATATTTGATTAATAAACAATTGATTTTCTCTGGAAATAACCGTGAATGTTTGGCCTTGCCATCGCTCATTCCAAAATATTATTTATTGAGGGAAAGCAAGGACAAACATTAAAAGGATAATCCCGCTGGTACTAATAAACCTGCGGGGCTCTCCATTACTTACCGGACAGCCGGTATGTTTTTAATAATTTTATATAATGATTAAGTAAATTGACCTGAAAAAGACGTGTTTGTTACCTAATATGTTTTTATGTAAATTTAACAACAATTGATCCTAATTTCCCACAATCTACATAATAATAACTATTTTAACCGTTCCCTAAAAAGTGAAGCGTTTTTATTTTTTATGTTTATCGTCCATTTTTTGGAAACGGCTAAATTGATTTTTCTGATTCATCTTTTATTAAATACGCTATACATCAGCTGCCTTATTAATAAAAATTGCTTATTCCAAGCTTAATTCGAAGTTACACTTGGACTAGCTAATCTCAGAGTAACTGACTATTTACTTCGTTATTACAATGTTATTAAGAAGCATGGAGTAACCTCGGACTAACTATACATTCCTTACGCCGGGATTAAGGCTTGCGCTATGGCAACCCACTTATTTTGAAAGTAAAAAGAGTGAGTTAATGAATGATTAGTGAATGAATTCAATGCTTGATGATGACATTAATGACAGTGACAGGCAATATTTTGAGTTTGACAAGAGATAAATGTTACGGGTTGTTCCTTGTTCCTCGTGTTGTTTTCGGAATCGGTGGAAAAACTAAGTTATAAATACATTGCGGTAATCAATAACTAATCGCCATTTCTGTTTCCCAGATGCGTCTAGTTTCTTAGGAACAACCCAGATGGGGCTACTCCAAGGAGATGAGCTAGGTCTAATAATGTCTTGGTCTAACATCTTTTGGACTTGTGATTTTACTTCTTGTTCGTGTACATGAGGAAAGCGATAGGTTTTCGTGTGAATTGGAATGTCAGTAGTGGTAGGTATTTGATGTTTTGTATGATTGCTAAATGTAAGGGAGTCGCCTTCGATGAAAAATATGTCGGGGTATTTGGAGACAATTTTATCTAATGAGTTCGATTCTTCTTTGTTTAAATGTTCGCGTCTAATGAGGGTGAGTACTTGTTTTTGTCTATCGGTGTCGGATGTGTGATTAAGATTATTAATTGAGTGTTTATTTATGTTGTTAGTTTGTTGATTTGGTTGATAAGGTTGAACTTCGATGTTTGGAATGCTAATTACTTTATCGGATTTGTTTGTATTTACACAAGTGATAATAAATGAGTTGTTTTTGACTTCAACTAATGCGTTGAGAATAACAATACCGTTATCTATTATTTGTTTTTCGACTATTGCTGTCCCGGAATTTATATTGTTTGTTCTACACATAATTACACTCTCGGAACGGCTAGAAAGGAATTGGTTATTAGGGTCGATTATGTTTTGAGGATTTTCGTTCAAATAATGTAGGTTGTATGATCTGTCACGTATTCTCATTGTTTTAGAATGAATATGAATGCTGCAATTATTCTTTATCATGAAATCGTTGCCTAGGATACCGTCTGCTTTAATGTTAAGGGAAGCAATTAAATAATCATTTAAAAGAAGAAAAGAGCGTGAAGGGTAAAATTAATTAAATAACCATTTTTGTTTTGTTTTTTGGGGATAAATAAAATCTTTTGTACATGTAATTATTGTATATTTATTTAAAAAAATCGTTAATAAATGCTGCCCGAACAGAAAATCCTCTAACGGAATTATTTACTAATTGTGTGACTGATATATTTTCATCATCTCCTTATACTACATCCTCAAGCAGATCTTGCTTTTGCATTGCAATGTATATATTGTTTGTATGCTCTTATTTAGTATTTAGTTCTCGCAGTAAACACCGAAACCTTTGCTTCCCTCCAAAGCATTGTTCTACAGTGTAACGGGGCCACCAGATGTGCGACCGGTTGTACATTCTTCCTTTTGTTTATTAGGACGCAGGATAGGAGTGTATAAATAATAAGTACAAGCATAACCAGAATCCCGGAGAAGTCTGCCTTTAAATTCTGACTGCTCAAACATTTTTTTTAATGCGACGATAATTAAATATTCTTGAGTCATGTGTGCTGCCTTGCCAATGTGCCACTGTATCCATGAACTCTAAATTTGCATTTGACACAACCTGGAACAAAGCACTCATAACTTCTTTAATATGAAGTAAGAGATCGAGGTGATTGTATTAAATCTGAGAAAATGACTAAGTACCTATACGGTGGAGATGGGCTGGCTAGGTGCTATAAAACGTACTTGTACATTTATTGAACTGTATCCTTTCCTGTTTATGTAGTATTGTCCGATGCTTACAGCGACTTTCGGGATTAGAATATGTAGCAATCAATAGCCCCAATCACTTGTCTAAATCCACATAATGAATAAAAACCTGCAATCATTTTGTTCTGCTCCACATCACTTCTTGGCATTTTAATCCATTATGCTATTTTTGTTACTAGTGCTTGCAACTTATGAATTTAATATCTCAGACATGCGCTACCAGCATGCGACGACGCGGCCCGTGCCTTGCCGCCACTTGCGTTTGCCGCGCTTTGTCTCGTCACAGAGTGGCGAAATCACAGTAATATAGGTATTTTATAAACAGCACCTGTCTAATATTATGAAATATGTAGATAAAACTTAAAACTTACCTTGATAAATGTATACCCTTTTGTTTGTAATATTTTTTTAGACCTCTCTTCAATCGTTTCTGCTTATTCCCCATATTTTACAAACTAAACTAATATAACTATAAAACACTACTATTAAACAAGAATCAGAAAAAACCTACTCCACTATTAACAAAATTAAATTTTTGCAGTAATATTTTACGATTTTATTTCGTAGTGCTGAGCTCTCGCAACGCGGCGTACGTCCACCTACAGATAGCGCGCGAGTTAAATGCCGTCGGGGCCTGAGGTGAAGAGCGGGAGCATCTCCCCCCGCCGTCCGTACGCCGCGTCTCGCGCGCCTGCAGTGTAGTGCTGTGCTGTGCTATCCTTGACAACTATCATACGCTTACTGTGTTATCGTGTTAATATAAAGTTGCAAGTTTTTAATGATGTCTGATCCGTGTACGTCAACTTCTGTTACAAAAAAACGAGTTTTTATTGATCGCCAAGCACGGGAAATGGCGAAAAATGTTCTAGACATGTGTGTTAAAGAAAGGCAGAACGACAATTTAACATTCACATTAAATAATGCTTACGATCGCGCAAGCCGTTACACTGGACTTTCGAAGAGAACATTGTCTGTAATTCAATATGAAGGCAAAAAAGGGCCTCTTTGTTCACCTTCTAAAAAGAAAAGACATTGTAACAAGGACAAATTTAAACGTCAATGATTTCGATCGAGATGCTTTATACACAGAATTATTGAATAATTTAATTTAACCAAAAAAATTGTTCTGACCTGCATTAAACTCGTCGCAGCTATTAGAGAAAAAATCGTGTTTCCATGGGGAATGACGAGTTTAAGAAAATTGTTAAAAGACATGGGATATAGATGGCTTAAATGTCATAATAAACGTAGAATTTTGGTGGAGAGGCCAGCTGTGTCATATGCACGGTCAATTTATTTGCGGAAAATTCGTCAATATAGGCAAGAAGATCGAAATATTTTTTTCTCGATGAAACATGGGTAGACAACAACCTCACATTTAAAAAATGCTGGAGAAATGAAATGATCGACGCCGTGTATACGGATACAAGGTCCACGTACAGGCTCATTCTTGTCCACGCAGGATCGAGGGGAGGGTTTTTAAATGACCCAAAGTTAATTTTTAAGGCTGGTAATACGTCAGGTGATTATCGAGAACAGATGAACAGTGTTAATTTTGAGAAGTGGGCCACTGATATGTTAATCCCTAATCTACCACAAACCAGCGTTGTTGTGATGGACAACGCACCGTATCATAGTGTACAAGAAAATAAAGTCCCAACAAAGTCCAGCACCAAATCAGTAATGTTGGAATGGTTAACCAAGAACAATATCGAAGCTTCACTTACTATGAGAAAAGATCAGCTCTTTCACTTGGATCAGTTACATAAACCTACGGAAAAATCTTTCAAAATCGATGAATTCATCAGAATTCATCAGGCCATATCGTAATAAGACTACCACTGTACATGTGCGACCTCAACCCTATTGAGTTGGCTTGGGCAAAAGTAAAAAGAATTGTAAGGCATCACAATGTTACTTCCGATTTCTCCCTAAAAAGGTTAAAAGAAGTTACGGAGCTGGCTGTCTCTCAGGTCACAGAGGAAGATTGGCGTGGCTTCGACGATCACGTCATAATTTTAGAAGAAAATTATTGGCAAAGAGATGGATTAATGGAAGATACCATAGATCGATTCGTAATTGAGGTCAGCGATGGTGAGGATAGTGACACCGATTCAACCAAGTCTGCCATTTCAGAATCTGATGCTGCATAAATTATATTTTTTTTATTGATTTTGATGTGTAAAATAATAAAAATGTGTGATAATTAATACCTTGTTTTTTCTAAACTTAAAACGTTAAACTTAAAACAATGTTGAAATTTATCGACATGTTGTCATCATTAATTCTAATTAGGTCACAGCACTATCGCATTCCTGAGCTCTGCATTCAACTCGCGCGCTATCTGTAGCAACACGATGCGCCCCGCACTGAATTCGTGGACGAATGCGGGGGTGATATAGGCGCAGTATTTTATCGGGACGCATTTTTAATTTATTATCATAAAAATAATACATATTTCTAAAAAGTAACCAAACCAAATTATTTTATTTTTTATTGCAAAGCAGTAGATATTTTTTTTATATTCCTTTGATAAACAATGAAGGAGTAAAGTGGTTTCATCACAACGATTTGGAGGTGATTTGGGTATTTTTTTATTTATTATGTGACACCGATAGAAAAATTATGGCTAAACCAAATTACGTATCAGATCATGTAGATTACTAGCTATTTTTTATATGTAATTTCTCTGTAAGTGTCGACGAAAAGTTGGTTCATCTGCACGCTTTTTTCAAGCTTTTTGCGAGAGATAAATATACTTTGTTCATTCATATTCAAAATTTCAAAACTCTTCGACAAAGACAACAAAGACTGAGGAAAAGAAACGACGTTAGACCATCGTTAGACAATGCACGGCCTTCAAGCCACACCTCCGTGCCCGTCGGAGAGCGTGAGGTTTTTTTCGTTACGAAATTTCTGGATTTTCCCGCACTCAAGGCCCGCGATAGAAGCTATGCAATAGCTTAATAATTTTGCTCCTCTTATTATCACGAGGTACGCCTATTTTATAAGTAACAGTTGCTTTGAAAGATGAATTTACATCAGCTCTTAAGTAAAACTTATCGCATTATCTTCCATGTTCAAAACAAAATTATATATTGGAATGGGAAAATTGCCCAATTTGAAGAAGGAAAAGTGCAGGAAGTCTGTGAAACTAGATTGAGTAAATCATTCAGCTGCTTATTCTCTAAACATTTACCATCATCGATTCTAATAAAAATTATTTTATGATTATGATTTGCAATGTATCCTTCAGTGCTTCAATTTAAAAAAGGAAGCATATATATACATCGTTTTAAATCTCGGACAAGATGATCTTGAATTTCTCACTAATGCAGCCTGTTGTATTTTAGTTTCTCTGTTTAGTCCCCGTGTATTAAAAGAAACCACTACCTCATATCATCGCGCGGTGTCGTAAGAGGCAACCGAAGGAAACCGAAACAAGAGATGGGCAGCAGCATGTTCCTGATAATTGCTAAAAATCTGTAGTTGCCAAATTAATTATGCCAAATGGAAGTCCGTAGTCTCTGCCTACCCCTATGGGTGACAGGCGTGAGTATTAATGTTACGTATGTATGTGATAATATAAAACCGAGGTAGGACGTGTACCCAGAGAGACTTGGTTAGATAGTGATCCAGTATTAAGTATTAGGAATATTATTCTATAAAATTTAAGTCAAGTTCAAGTCAATTCAAGGCAAAGTAAAAGGTAAGTTAACCCCCAAAGGTAAGGTGCAAAGAAAGACCGCATCCTAACTTAATCAGCTGACCTATAGTGCCAAACACGGCGGCAGCCTGCAGAATGCAACCGCGATTTCAGCGTGAATGGCACTACACTCCGGATAAGGCAATGCTCGGAGGAGCCAAGAGGGGCATTAACGAGGAACCGATATCTCTCCGGATGAGAGGCCAGCAGAAGGTCCAGCAGGGAAGGTACATGATCCTCCACATCTGGAATCTGTCTAAGCGAAGTAACCAGTTGCGTCAGACTATATGCCAAGGCAAAATTATGAACATCTGCCCGCATGATCGGTTAAACGTGAACCAAGCCATTCAGCGTGGTGGGCATTAAAATCGCCAGAGATCACAATCTCTGCGGAGGGATCTCCTGTAGCAACGAATCCGTAACCAATTTGGACGTGGTCGAAAAGTCGGTCTGTTTCGGCATTACTGCTATGGGACAAATAGGGGAACCGGGAACCGGTAACCGTAGACGCGCGGATGGTCGTCGCTGTCTACGCGTAGCCAAAGGATGGACAAGTCCAAACCTTCAAGTCTGCCGAGGCGTCTAGAACAGATGTCAAAGAAGTGTTTCAATTTGTACCCGGGTAGGAGAGATACGAAGCATAAGCCGGTGAGGACACCTACGTCTTGGTCAGAAAGAGCAGAGCCGGCATTGCCGTGTCGATGTCGAGATGCTAATGGACGGCGTTTAGGTTCAAGTAAAGTACCCTGATATTGCAGAAATTCACGGATAGCGTGACCATGTCAGGGATCGCCTTGGTCTTGTTGCTCAGCGTGCCCCGAGCAGGTATTGTCTTGAGCGGAATCCCCTCCCGCCTTCCAGGTTACGCGGGGCAACAGAGCACACGTTCAGGAGTTGAGTAGCTTGGTCGTGGATTGTTAGTAATACTTATAGCTAGGTTAGTAGCTAAATTATTTAACACATTGTATTTAAAGAAATAATACTACATTTATTATGTGCCATTGAGACACCATGTCAGGACTTGGGATGAGAAGTCTCACATCACCCACACACCGTTTTGACTTTGAATTCGAAAAATTTTATAGCAATTTAATATATTTCAGCAAATTATGTCCTATCCCATCAACAAGAAAATGTAATATGATAAATCACAATAATATAATCACACTGATATAATCACATTGATAAATGTCGATAATGTTGATTTAATAACGACGCATTAAAAATAAAATCTTTTCATACACTAACGGCGAGCAAAACTGTTGCATATTCCATGTAATCTTGATATAATTTTGCGACATATCCTGAAATGTTTTAATATTAAATTTCCGTCAGCAACCCTTCCTGTTTTTGTGTGTAAATAAAGCCGTCAAAATTCTTTTATTTTCTTTCACATACTAAGCACTTAGTGGAGGCTTCCATTTCATGTTGCTTTTTATTTTTGTTGAGAGTACGTGATAATGGCTCATATCGAACGATGAAATGAAATGGTTTCTTATATTTAAACTGGTACTCTAAATTGAATGAATTTAAATTAGAACTTTTTTTGCTTCTAGCTTAACTTGTTTTTAAATCCCGAAGAGAACAACGCGCCAGTAGAATATGCAGTATTACTCACACATTTCCTTTAATCCGGCAATTTAGATGTAATGTAATATACCCACCTGTCTATTATATCTATCATACCTGTAGCAATAGCAGATCTATTGTCGTTAAAAAGTTGGAGGACTATAAGGAGAAAGCTGTTCATACAAACATTTTAAATCACCTAAAAAACTCTAGAAACTCTGAAATTTAATTCAAAACAGTGTGTTATAGACAAAGAAATCGTTTGTATTTTGGATGTGTTAGTAATAATCCTGAATTCTAAAAATTCATTTTCATTCACATATATTTTATGGACAGCAAAATGTCTGCTACAGAGAGCGAGTTGAAACAAAAGTATACGACAACAAAGATATTACATGACATCAGTTTTTGGGTTCTGCGCCTGAATTAATAATATGCTATGGAAGTCGCAGACAAGACTAGTTATATCTTCAGGGTTCTAAATTTCCTATGAAAATATTATACGATGTAGAGCCATGCTGTATATAATTATAATTATTATAGTTGTAGCACGAATGAGTCGGTTTGGCCGGGGAAGGTCCACGCTTTGAAGGAAAAATAGTGAAAATAAGCAGCTTAATGATTTGAATTTGTATGGCGAGTATAGAGAACCGGAGACCCTTTCTACTGGAAACAAGATAACACGCATCCGAGATAATCCGCATTTTGATTCTGAATTGAAGAGAGATGGAGATGTCTATAGGCCACAGCACTCGCTTATTATCATGTGGACTGTTTGCTCGTTTGTTACATTTTTCTTATTATAAAAAACTTAATTAACATTTTATATATCAGAACGATTCGTTAAAATAGTTATAATTAAACCTTAGAAATCTATTAATAAAAATCTCTTCTAGAAGAATTGAACTGATTTATACGGTTCAATAACTATAGCGCTCATTAATGAGGCGACCAACTTTATAAAAAGCCTCGCATGATTGACTTTCATTTTTTCATTTAAGCTGAGTTTGTGGCTGTAGAAAGTTTTTAGTCCTGCCTAATAATAAGCAGTGCGTAAATGTTTTAACTTTAGGTAAAAAAAACTTTTTGGTTGATGTTCACATGGAATTTGTCAACTGTTGTAACTACTATAAAGTATTTATAAAATCATTCACGTTGCATAAAATATGACTTAGAGTGCGAAAAATATAGGCATTTTTATTGTGCGTGCGTGAGAGCTTACAAATGTGGACACAATATAATATATTGAATACCTCTGATTATATGCAATGTATTCCATTAATTAGATATCATAACTCTGATGGAATTTAATTAATTATAAGTGAAGGTTACTGACATCATCGTAGCACGTACCGTAGTATCCGCAATAAAGCACATATATATACCAAGTTCATTCAACATCGATAGCGCTCTCAAATCTTTAAAGTTGATATAGTGATCTGTATCATTACTATTATTATTATTCCACTATTGAACATATGTCTTACCCCTGAAATGAAGTTTTTATTTATACATTAAATGTGACAAATTAGTACACAGTCCACTTGATGGTAAATGGATGCTACAGCCCATAGACATCTATATTTATCCCGATCTTGTTCACGGCCACAAAATTCGTACCATGATCACTCCAAATTTCCTTGCAGTGACCACGGCGAGCAATGTAGCGTCGAAAAGCATATCTATCAACGCAGCTGAAGTTTGATCACTTACCAATTCTGGATGAATGGCTTTTGTGGCGGTGCACAAATATAAGTAAACATAAGCTTTACAGGTTTATTTACATACCATTACATACCAGGGTAAATTTTCATTGTAAAAGGTCCGGCAAAATCTACTCCACTTGTCAAAAATGGACGACTTGGTTTAACACGAAATTTAGGAAGATTTGCCATAAATGGTATAGAAGGATTAGCCCTTTGGTTAAATCATGGTATACATTTAGTGAGGACAGTTTTAACAATACGTTTAACTCCAATTATCCAAAATTTTTGTCTTACAAAGTTCAGAGTAAGTTGATGCCCTACCTTCAGTGTTTTCAAATGAGCGTTCAAAACAATAAGTTTAGAAACATCACAATCGTTACATAGTTTTTCATAGTATCTGAAACCTCTGCTTTAGCAATTCGACCTCAATCCTCAAGATATAACCAGTCTTGTCTGCGACTTCGACAGCATATTAGTAATTCAGGCGCAGAACCAAAAACCTGATGTCGTGTTATATCTTTGTTGTCGTATACTTTTGTTTCAGCTCGTTCTCTGAAGCAGATATTTTGCTGTCCATATGTGAATGAAAATGAATTTTTAGAATTCAGGATTATTACTAATACATGCAAAATAAAAACTATTTATTTGTCTATAACACACCATTTTGAATAGAATTACACAGTTTCTGGAGTTTTTTTTTTAATGTGATATAAAATATTGTTGTATGAACAGCATTCTCCTTATAGTCCTCCAACTTTTTAACCACAATAGATCTGCTATTGTTACAGGTCTAATAGATATGCTACAGGTGGGTATATCACATTACATTTAAATTGTCGGATTAAAAAAAGTGTGAGGAATACTGCATATTCTACTGGCGCGTTGTTCTCTTCGGGAATTAAAAACAAGATAAGCAAGAAGCAAAAAAAAACGTTCTAATTTAAATTCATTCAATTTAGAGTATTAGTTTAAATATAAGAAACCATTTCATTTTTTCGTTCGATATGAGCCATTATCATGTACTCTTAACAAAAATAATAGGCAACGTGAAATGGAAGCCTCCACTAAGTGCTTAGTATGTGAAAGAAAATAAAAGGATTTTGACGGCTTTATTTTTACTTAGCACTACACTTTTTGAAGTTCAGACACACACAAATACAGGAAAGGTTGCTGACGGAAATTTAATATTAAAACATTGCAAGGTATGTCCCAAAATTTATATTAAGATTACATGGAATATGCAACGGTTTTACTCGCCGTTAGTCTACGAAAATGTTTTATTTTTAATGCGTCGTTATTGAATCAACATTATCGACATTAATCAATGTGATTATATTATTGTGATTTATCAATATCGCGTTACATACAAAAGAGAACATACAGTAGAATTGAGAACCTCCTCCTTTTTTGAAGTCAGCTAAAAAGCTTCGCGAACCCAGACGCACGTGACGTTCTTGCTTGAAACCCACTTGTCACCTGTGACACTTGACTTCGGAAATATTAAATTGAAAAAATATCTTTAATTCCGTTGACGGTGACTGAGTTCTGGTACATCCCAGCATAAAATTACTATTCGTTTAGTTAAAGTTTTGACTTACCACGTGTTTTTAAACCTAGAAATTTTATTTACCTTTTCTGTGTCTATAAAATGAACATGACTTTATTTTAATAAACATCAATTTATAAAAGCTTATTATTAAATTTAACTTACTGCAAAAGTAAATAAATTGCCTTATTAACTAAAACACTACACATTTACTAAAAATAACTAATATTTAGTAAAATGAAAAGGCAAATATTATCATTTTGCTATCATAAATATCTCATTTCGCGACAGAACTTGTGCGGAAGTATTAGCAGCGTTTACTTTTAGCTCTAGCTTCCACGTTTCATTGAATCCCCACGGAACTGAACATTAAAACTTTTTGCCAATATTTTGGTTTCTATATTTATACCTACATGTGTACAAATTTTTACGTAAAATAAATCTAAGTTGTGCAGACGTTAAGGGTAAAGTATTTATGAATATTCAGAGTGATCAGATGTGTTTATGAGTCTGCATCAAATAAATATAAGTGATTCAGAAATGAAGGGTGAGGTGTTTATGAATTTGATTGAAGTGTCGTAAAATTTTACGTCTATGGACTATGAAAAAGCCTTGATCTCGTTCTCTTAAGAGGTACCAAGTTAACTAGCGGTATAGTCAAATTCTGAAATGTTTGTTTAGTAAGGCTACGATGACTATCCGAGTACAGAACCAGAGTACGAAACCTGTCCAACTGCAGGGAGATGTAAGACAGGTTGACGTTATATTACTGAAACTCTTCACCCTGCGTTAGAAGACGTTTTCAAACCATAGGATTGGAAGAATATGGTAAGTACATCACTTAGCTTTGATTTTCCGACTATACAAGTATAGTTCTTATGGCAGAAAGGTCATTCGACGGATTTAACTCGACTGGGCAGCGTTCGGAAAATTACGACACGTCACACAGGTATACCTCAAAACCTGAAAACAAGATTATACAACCAGAGCGTGTTTTCAGTGACACACGATACGTGAAGTGTAGTGTAGTGACATAATATGTATCTGAGATGTGACCTTTACTGCTAACTAAATGAGAAAGCTGAGCGAGATATAAGTCGCTGAGCAAGCTATGAAAAGTCTATTGTTCGGGGATTTCTAGGTGGTAAACTTAGTAAGTAGTAAGGATATCGGCAGTAAAAACCAGAGTAACCGACGTTGCTTAACGGCTATGTAAACTGAAGTGGCAATGGGCTGGCCATACAGCTCGAAGTACCGAAAACCGAAGGAGAATTAAGGTTCTTGAGTGGCAGCCTCGTACCGGTCAGCGAAGTGTTGGTCATTAGAGTGACGACCTGGTAAGATATGCAGGAAGTCGATGGACGCAGGTAGTTCAGGACCGTGCTTTGTAGCATCTTGGGGAAGTCTATGTTCAGCAGTAGGCTTGTAAGAGGCTGTAATGATGATGATGCTGATATCTTCTTATTATTGGTAGTATTTTTATAACCAGTCGTAATACTACCAAAGACAAAGGCAGTAGATTCCAAGGGGAGGCATTGACCCTTAGTTTGGACGTAGTGCAGGCTTTGGATTTGGTTTGGCACAAAGCGCTTCTTTCGAAGCTCCCTTCCTACGTGAATCCCGAGAAATTGTGTAATTCATCTCTAGTTTCCTTGCTGATCGGAGCATCAAGGTCATCGTAGACGGTGCATGCTTCGATTGCAAGGATATCAATGCTGGTGTTCCAAAAGACTGCGTGCTATCACTTAAGCTGTTCTTTCTACATATTGTAATGCTCCTCTCCCCCCATCATTATATGATATAGGAATGTGGCTTTCTATAATTATATAATATTTAAACGACCAGGATAAACAAATATATAACGATCTTTGCCAAGGATATATCTGAAGGTTTAGTTATAGGCCGTTTGTTATATTTATGGCGTGATCGTCTTAGTTAGGACCCTTTTTTATTTATTCATTTATGTACACACAACAAGATACAGAAACAGTCTTACAGTAATGTATTTTAACTTTATGCTTAATAATGCATTTCAATTGTTCAAAATATTATATCAAGATATATAGAAATTAATTGTTATTTATTAGTAATAATAATATAACTGGTAACGCCAGTTAACAATCTACTTTATCAACATTACATTACATATCGCATTGAGTTCGTCCTAAGTTATATCTACTTTATCAACATGACTAGTGCATATTTTTTGTTTCCTTCCTTCCTTCCCTTTCCTACCGCACGCGCTGCCGCCGAGGTGAAAAAGAGGATCTCGGCGCGCGTCATTATACTAAGTGATATTACGCCATCCGCAGCGCACGGCCACCCGTCGCGTCTTATATATATTAACCGCAAACCGCGCAGGACGAACATTGAGATCTCCTGTTTATCTTTAATACTCACCGCATCAGACATTGTGTCTTTGTAACTCATAAAAGTGTGAGACGCCCCCGTAAGGGCAAAGTTCGAGAGTGTGGGACTTCACGAAACTGTTAACCGAGAGTGCGTGTGCGCCGAACCACGTGGCGAGCTTGCTGTATAGCAGACACTCCAGAAGGAAGGCAAGGCAGCCCTCATCAGGTCAGTGCGTGCTATCCCACCTATTTATTTTCCCCTTTGCCGTATGCACCAAAATTACAGTCCACTAAATCTTTATCGAAGATACCTTAAGTTGCTGGCGTCTCCATTTTTAATGGTCCTTCTCGCTGGATTGACCTTGACTTTCCATTTTTAATGGTCACTTCTCGCTGGATTGACCTTGACTTTCCGCCCTTATTAGATCGTTATCGTAATAAGCGTTTATATAATTAATTATTTACATTTTAATCCGACTTCAGATTAACCCCGCCCTTATTAGAACACTAGAATAGGTCCTAATAGGTGACATTCATAGTAATTTTAAAACTATATTCATAGAATGAATAAGCATATAATTATCTATATAAATTATTTGTTGTATGTTCACATCACGTCATCAACTTTTAACTACATCTATAGATTATACTGTTAAATTACGTTTATTATTTGCACATATATTTAAGCATTATATTCGTTATAAATAACTTCATAATTATTATAAAAGTTAACAGTTAAAGTTCATCGTTAACAAAACTAATATTTAATAATTCAACCGCGTAGCGAGGTCGCTTACAGACTACCCGCTTATAATTATATTATTTTTGCCGCATAACTTAAGTTGTAATGCCGCCTAAAAAACAAATAGCATCGAATAATAGCGATTCCTCGGATAATGAGGGCACACCTGATGCTGAGTTGGTTTTATTGTTAGCTAAACGAGATGCTTTATTTGAAATAGTGCAAAAAATATATGATATGTCCTCGGACATCCTCACAAACACTTCCACGATGGAGCGTTTTCTTGATGGAAGTTCTAATATTAATGCTTTACGTATTGAGTTTAAACAGGTCTTAGATAATTATAATTCACATTTATTAAAAATAAACCCTATTGCTAAACCTGATTATAACAGCCTCATTGCGTTTGAGTCTCTTTGCGGTAGAATAAATAGGCTTTATTTACAATATTCGCAATCTAATTCACAAAGTACTAGTACACCATCTAAAGCCAGATTCACACTTCCGCCTATCGAACTTATGCCATTTTCGGGTGACATTCGCTCATGGCCTTTATTTTATGCTAGCTTTAAATCAACCGTCCATGACAACACATCGCTTACCGACGCTGAAAAGTTATACTATTTGCTAGGTAAACTAACGGGCAAAGCCCTATCTGTATGCTCAGGTATAACTCCTTGCGCTGAAAATTATAAAATTTTATTGCAAGCACTCGTTGACAAATATGAAGACCGGCGTATGCTAGCATCTACATATATTAATCAGATGTTCGAATTTAAGCCATTGCAATCGGCCACCGCAAATAATTTTGATTTATTTACTGATAACTTTATAAGTGCAGTGCGCGCTTTACAAAACTTAAAGTTAGATAATCTCGCGGACTTAATTGTTCTTCATATCGCGCTTAAGAAGCTGGACCCGGATACCATTCGCTCTTTCGAATATAGTCATAACTCGATGGTACCTACCTTTAATGATTTAGTAAATTTTATTAAGACCCGCTCCAAAGTTTTGCAACGCACCGATTCTAGTACAAATTCTAATAGCGCACCAAACAATCGACGAGGTAACGGTAATAATCGTCGCTGTAATAATACTTCGTCGCCGAAGTATCAGGCGTACGTAAGCACGACGACTAGTTGCTCAAAGTGTCTGTGCGATAATATTGTGCATTAACACCTATTTAAGTGTGCAGACTTTAATAAAATGACGCCGCAGGAACGATTTAAATGCGTAAAGAGTAACAATGCATGTGTGAATTGTCTCAGTTTAAGTCATCGAGTGTCTAGTTGCTCTTCAAATTATAGTTGTCGAGTTTGTAAATTTAAACATCACACATTGTTGCACTTCCACCGCAGAAGCGATAATGCTTCCCCTGCGCTGGCGCGTTCTCCACCGCTTCAGCCAGTTACACTGAAGTCTACAACCCCCGCGCCCGCACACTCGCCACCCCTCACCGCAGGTGCGCGTTCAGACGTCGCGCTGTGTACTTCGTTCAAGAATGTTTCTCAACGTTCACCGCCTCCCGCGCGCGCAAGTCGTTCGCAGAGAACTGTTTTATTATCAACCGCTCAAGTATTTGCTTACGATGCTAAGGGAGAGAAACAAATTATTCGTATATTATTAGACTCCTCAAAGCCATTTTATGACTAAAGAGTGCTGTCATCGTTTAGGCGTTCAACAACACGATACCGAATGTACTGTAGTAAAGGGATTCGGTGGAGTTGAAAAAATTGTAAAATCGAAATCGATTGATATTAAAATTTTCTCACGATTCGACTCGAATATTAACTTCAATATTTCAACGCTAGTTGTTGATCAAATCACCGACCTTTTGCCCACCGCTGTGGTAGACACATCTGTCTTATCACACTTCCATGGCATAAGACTCGCTGATGAATGTTATATCATGCCTAATAAAATTGATGTTTTGATAGGCGCATCCCTTTTCCCGCACTTACTATGTCCAGACGTAATTTATTCGTCTAACGACTTGTCCGGGCCCTCAGCTTTGAGTACGGTATTTGGTTACGTTATTATGGGCTCAGTGCCGACACTTCAGGTAAATCATTCTTTAACGTGCTGCTCAGTTCTAGAGTCTCCTATCGTTGACAAATTAGTGCAACGATTTTGGGAGCTTGAACAGCCACCCTCCGCACCGCCCATTCAGTGTCCTTCAGACATTGAATGTGAAGAGTTTTATAAATCTACGACATCCCGCGATCCTTTTACTGGTAGATATATTGTTGGCCTGCCATTTAAAGATGACGTTTACTCTCTCGGAGATTCTTATGAAACCTCTCGACGACGATTCATGTGCTTGGAGAGGAAACTTCAAGCCTCGCCTACATTAAGGTTAGCATATGATGACGTCATAAAGGAATACTTAGCTAAAAATTATATATCCCCCGCACCGCCGTATGACTCTCATGAACCCGCTCCAATATATGTCATACCGCATCATGGAGTCTTACGCGAAGATAAGAAGTCAACGCGTCTGCGCATCGTCCTGGATGCTACCAGTAAGACTAGCACTGAGCGATCATTAAATGATATTCTGCATTCAGGACCAAATTTGCAAGGCGACTTGTTCAATATAATTTTAACTTTCCGCTTACATCCAATCGCTATGACAGCCGACTGTCGCCAACAATTTCTGCAAATAGTTGTTCGCGATTCTGATCGTCGTTACCAATGCTTCCTATACCGCTTCCGTCCACAAGACCCACTTGTGTTATACCACTTCAATCGCGTGTGCTTCGGTTTAACTTCGAGTCCATACCATGCATTGCGCACGGTAAGACAGCTCATTGATGACGACGGCGCAAAGTATCCGCTTGCGAGTCGTATCGCATTTACTTCGCTATATACGGACGACATCGCGTTCTCTATGCCCAGTGAATCCGAGGCCAGTGAGACCTCTCGGCAGCTGATAGACTTATTCAAGGGTGCCCAATGGGACCTGATAAAATGGCATAGCAACCGTCGATCTGTTTTAGATGACCTCCCTACTTCCCATAAAATTACAGGAGAAGTAGAGTTCGATAAATCAATGCCACATAAAATACTAGGCTTGCATTGGTCTACCGATAGTGACGCCTTTTATTTTAAGATATCTGTTCCCGCTGATGTGACGTGCACTAAGCGCGCCATCTTATCTACTGTCGCTCGCCTGTGGGACATAATGGGTTTCGTTGCTCCCACAGTAGCGTACGCCAAATTGTTAATAAAGCAGCTTTGGCAACTTAATTTAGATTGGGACGACATACCACCACCGCCAATTATTAAGATGTGGAGGCAATTCTGTGCTGAATTACCAGCTCTTAATGATTTACGTATCCCGCGACATGTTGGTGTATCCAAAAACTGTACTGCGTCACTCCTGGGGTTTTCCGACGCCAGCGAGCACGCATACGGTGCCGTAGTCTACATACATGTAAAGAGCGTCAATGGTAACTCCGTCCAGTTGATTTGTGCAAAGACTAAAGTCGCACCGACGAAACCACTATCTATTGCACGCCTTGAGCTTTGTGGAGCGGTTTTACTCTCAAAATTGCTTCGCAGAGTACTCGACAATTATTCTCTTGACCTTGCAATATCAGTCTATGCCTTTGTAGATTCAAAAGTAGCTCTGTACTGGATAAAGAGTTCGCCACACAAGTGGCAGACCTTTGTTGCAAACCGCGTTGTTCAGATTACCGACAATATTCGCGCTGATAACTTTTATCATGTCGCAGGTACTGAGAATCCCGCTGACATACTTTCACGTGGCGGTACGCCAAATAAATTAGTTTCAAACCCCCTGTGGCTCCATGGGCCTCAGTGGACTTCGTTAGATCCATCTCAATGGCCTCTTCGTACTTTAGACAATGAGGTTATTGCAAACATGCCTGAGAAGAAGATTTTGTCGCACACTGTGTGCACATCCGTCTGTAATTCTGCGATTTATGAGCTCGCACTCCGAATCTCTTCTTGGAGTAAACTTCTACGTATAATTGCGTACGTGTGTAAGTTTGCTAAATTATTGCCCCGCCGCAGCACTACTGTAGTGACTGCTGATGATCTCAGTTTCTCTGAGGTTATAATCCTTCGCGCCCTGCAAAAACAGCATTTTGCAGTGGAATATTTAAATATTGAAGGTAACAAACCTTGCTCGCCCGCTTTCAATCGTTTAAGGCCTTTTATTGAGAATGGTTTAATCCGCATTGGTGGTCGTCTTTCGAACTCCGCATTAGATTACACGCAAAAACATCCAATTATACTCCCGCGCAGTGATCATGTAGTGAACATGATCATTGACTATTATCATATTAAAAATTTACACGCTGGGCCTGAATTGTTATTGTCATTGCTCCGTCAAAAATTTTGGATACTTTCCGCACGCCGCACTGTGAGAAGCAGAGTCTACAAGTGTAATATACGTATCCGGCTTAGACCCCGTCCAACTTACCCTTTGATGGCTGATCTTCCCCATAGTCGTGTAAGACAAGCTATTAAGGCATTTACACACACGGGCTGCGATTATGCCGGTCCTATCGCATACACTCCTGTACGTCGTCGTGGTGTACGCAGCGAGAAGGCGTACTTATGTGTTTTCACATGCCTCACGACTCGAGCTGTACATATAAAAATCGCTACAGATCTTAGTAGTTCTAGTTTCCTCGCTGCGCTTAAACGTTTCCTCTCTAGACGAGGGCCGATTCAGTTTTTATATTCGGATAATGGAACGAATTTTAAAGGTATAAATTTCTAAACGTTGAATACCGCCCAAAGCTTGAGCAAGAGTGTGCTGAGAATCGTATAACATGGAAGTTCATCTGTCCCAACTCTCCTCATTTTGGAGGCGCCTGGGAGAGTATGATCAAAGTCGTAAAAACGCATCTGTTCCTAGTTATCGGACATCAGTTAGTTTCATACGAAGAGCTTAATACTGTTCTTGCGCAAATTGAGTGCTTGCTAAACTCGCGGCCCTTGACAGTATTAAGTTCTGATCCTGCAGAGCCTTCAGCTCTTACTCCGAGTCATTTTTTGAATACCGCACCTTTATTGTCATTACCCGCACCCAAAGTCAAATCTGACTCTACCAGTCTGTTACACAGGCATTCTTTACTGGATAAATTAGTTCAGTCGTTTTGGGACCGGTGGAGGACGGAATACCTTCACGGATTACAAGTTCGTCAGAAGTGGAACACCCCGTCTACGGCTATCGTACCAGGCATGGTTGTAATTGTGATAAATGATAATGAACCGCCCTTTGCTTGGCCATTAGCGATTGTCGAGTCTGTTCATCCTTCGAAGGATGGCGTAGTTCGAGTAGTGACCGTGAGAACTACTAAGGGAACATATCTCCGTCCTGTTGCTCGTATTTGCCCTCTCCCAAGACAATAAATCACGATTATTTTGATTATAATTATTTATCTAAATTAGGAATTAAGTTTATATTTATATATATTAAAAAAGTATTAAACCGCAATATTATATTTATGTATACATTTTCTCGCTTACCAAGTAAGGTTAGTAGATGAGACATGCGCATTGAGCGCATCCTCTCACTTTATATACCGCTTATTTATTTGTTTTCCTTTTACTTTTTATATTACGGTTGTCTTTTAAAGGTGACCCTTTAAGGGCGGGAGGAAATGGTAACGCCAGTTAACAATCTACTTTATCAACATTACATTACATATCGCATTGAGTTCGTCCTAAGTTATATCTACTTTATCAACATGACTAGTGGATATTTTTTGTTTCCTTCCTTCCTTCCTTTCCTACCGCACGCGCTGCCGCCGAGGTGAAAAAGAGGATCTCGGCGCGCGTCATTATACTAAGTGATATTACGCCATCCGCAGCGCACGGCCACCCGTCGCGTCTTATATATATTAACCGCAAACCGCGCAGGACGAACATTGAGATCTCCTGTTTATCTTTAATACTCACCGCATCAGACATTGTGTCTTTGTAACTCATAAAAGTGTGAGACGCCCCCGTAAGGGCAAAGGTCGAGAGTGTGGGACTTCACGAAACTGTTAACCGAGAGTGCGTGTGCGCCGAACCACGTGGCGAGCTTACTGTATAGCAGACACTCCAGAAGGAAGGCAAGGCAGCCCTCATCAGGTCAGTGCGTGCTATCCCACCTATTTATTTTCCCCTTTGCCGTATGCACCAAAATTACAGTCCACTAAATCTTTATCGAAGATACCTTAAGTTGCTGGCGTCTCCAATAACGTCACAACATTAATGGCATTGTTACGAGTTTAGGGTTCGTGACAATAAAAACTGCCGATTAAATTACCAAAATTGACACTTTAATCACCAAACACTAATTATTATTAACTTAAAGCACACTAATAAATAATCACACCGATTACTTTAGTTCGCAGCTAGATCGCTTCGAAGTATTCGCTTAATCGCCAATTCAATACTGCCCCGGGTCGCGGTCTAAATCGGCCTTATATAGGACTTTTTCTATTGAATCACCTAGAATGTTCGAGTACATACCGGTTCCGACCGACTGAGGTGTAGAAAATTCTATCATGGAATTTTCTAGAAAGCTTAGTTCTGCTACTAGATACGAGATGGCACTAGTACCATATACCAGGCATTAATTATGGCGCGCAACAGTATGTTGAAATCCAGTAGAATTAATTGTTATGCGCACAACAGCACAGGTGATGCTTTTTGCACCGGCCGTGCCAATATTTCTCGGGATCACGTTATCAAGAACCGGAACAAGCTTGTCTGAAGTCGAATGGAAGCACTTGACCGCATCCAGTGCAGAGCGGCTTGAATCGTCGATGACCGTGTTTTTTCACTGGCGCTGCGAATGGATGTTGCCTCCCTTTGCATTTTCTATCTCATCTACCACGGGGAGTGCTGAGGAATTGTTTGGATTAATTCTAGCCACCAAATTTTACGAACGCACATCGCGACAAAACTCACGATACTATCTACACTATCTGGATGCTTCTCGGTTTACCACTGTGCGTTTTACTGGCAGCAACATGAGACCATAATAGGATTACAGCTTGTGTGATAAACTGCAACTCGTCCCAGTCAGTTAGGTGTTCATTTATTGATAATAAGTCTCAAGCTGACGAATAAGGAAAAAAACAGCCGAAACTTAGAGAATAATATGGCGAAAAAATTAAATCAGCCAAATTTAAAATAACCAAATTTCATGCGAGAACATCAGAGAGATCATTACCGACATTACCGCATATTACCACATATTACCCGTATTAACCACACGTAAATTCTGCTTATATCATTGTCAAATTTTCATCCAAGTCCAGCTGTTGATCGTTTATAGTCTTATAATTGGAAGGGAAGGGTAAAGAGGAAAAATATCATCCATTATATTTGTTTTGATGATGTGTGATATTTGCTGTGATAAAATTGTAAAAATTATAATTTTGGCGATTTACTATTCCCATATTTGTCTTTACGTACCTAGTCGTACAGGTATGTTAATTTGGAACTGAAATTGCAATCATAGTCAAAGGATAAGCAACATGGCCCAGTGAACTCGTTGAGTCGTCAGAGCGTATTGAAATTTAAAGAAACCGTACTTTGCTGTTTGATATTTTTTATATTTTCAGCTAGATTTTAGCTATCCGCGTTGAACTTAAACAAAAATACCTGTTGTTCTATAATAGTGGTCTTACGGCCAGTAGTTCAACTAATGAAAAAATGAAAAAAAAAATTTGCATATTTACTAAGATATTGCCAAAAATTAGTTTATAGCTATTGTCTTAAAAACAATGAGCAATATGGGAAAATGCTTAAAATAAAAATTTAGGATATATTAACTTTACGTAATATGTAGGTCTTTTGCCAACCATAACTTAACGCTTATATTTTGTTGTAAAATTGTGTTAAAGCAGAAAAATTGTTCAAGTGAAACTTTCAGAAAATTGAGAGAAAATTGCTTTGTAATCGCGGCATCTACTTAATTCTATAGGTAAAGTTATTTTAACGAACAAAAATTGTTTGACTCTCAAGGTGGCTCTCAAAACGGACTTAGACACGACTAATTTAACATAAATAGTTAAGTTATGAAATCGTGGATTGTTTTGAATGGAATGGATATAATAATTTTATTCAATATGGTTTATATTTACTTAATAAATTTTAGTGTCGCTTATTCGTTTCATACAATTTCAAATAATAACGATTCTAAAGAAATTTTCACTTCAAAAATGTTACAAATAGATTTCGCATTAGAGATTTATGGGCTGAAAATAATTAAGTTTTAGTATCTTTTTGTTACAAAATCGCAAACCAAATTTTTTTTTCGCAATTTGTAATATATTATATATTTATTTATTTTATCACTTTAAGAATTCACAAAATCCCCAATGTTAATTGCGAATAAAATATCGCATAAATCACTCCTGGCATTGTACTTTAACTATTTGTAATGTTTCATAACTATCGGTTCAGCCATTCTGCGGCATAGCCCGGATAGATTGAAGGATTTTTTAATTATGGTTACAACAGACAGACAATTAAAATTTTATTTATAAGTGTTATGATGCACGGCTGCGTCCGCACTCCCCAATTGTACCCGTATTTAAACTCGATGGCTCTGCTAGAATATGTGCAGATTATTCTGTTAGTTTAAACCAACCAAACCAAATATAGACCAATATCTATTGCCGATGGCTAAAGGATATGTGGAGTTAGAGCTGGGTTAAAAACCCAACGAACCGCTAACCAAGCAAACATCGGAGATACGTGCTCTCTCAGCGAAAGCCTTGTGTTAATTCAGTTCGATTGCCAGCCGTAATGACTATTCTCATGATGATGAAGAGAACATGGTTTCACGGGAACAGGTAATTCAACCACCATTAAAAATAAATTGCCAAAGGTTAATTTCAAAAGTTCTTAATATGTTATGTATAAGGTACTTTCATTAGAGGGAGAGGAATTTTATGTATTATGTCTGCGCGGCTGCATCCACGCCCAATGATAATGTTTGTAATTAAAGCACCTTTGTCATCAAAATTTCCGGACTGAAAACGCTTGAACCGACTTAGTGCTGTTATTACTGACACTGCATTAGGTCCATAACATCACAAATTTTATTCCCTTTTTTGTAATAAAATTTCAGAATTTATCGAATTTCTTCGTTCTATTCACTCATTTTGGCGGACAGAAAAACAAATGAAAAATGGCTGGATTGTGTTTTTACTTTTTATTTTACTTTTTATTAATTTCCTATACTTATTGATATTAAAGTAAGCCAGATACAAACAGTACAACCAAAGAGATTTTTCTTCAATTTTATATAAACAAAATACGAAGAAACATTCTCCCCGACCTATTATTTACACAATATGTTTTTGTCCAGGCGATGGTTTATAGTGGTGCAATCAAGTTAATAACATATAGATAGACTATAATCAAGTTATTTACAAATCAACCTAATAAAATAAATATTTAAAAACAAAAATTACTCGAATTAACATGATAGTGCAATAAAAAAATTACCAAAACTGAAGATAAGTGTGATCATAATTAAGGAAGTAATTAAAAACATTTATATAAACCATTAAACACTCATTTTATTTCTGTCTATATATTATATTTTTTGAATAAGGGAGTCCTAAGATATTAAAATTAATAGAAATAAGTTTAGGGTAAATTATATACATACACGGAAATACCGATATACTAATATTAATATGTCTAGCACATATTTTTTGTTGTCGGTACATAGATTTACTAAAAAGGTTAAAACAAAATGCAATATTTAGAGGTTTTTTAATTGTTGCGATAGGTTACAAAACAGTTTAAGCAAAGCCCTACATCAAACTTCCCTCAGAAAACTCTGCCAACAGTTTTGCATCCTTTTCCTGCGCGTCTCCTCCTCTTTTCCACCGATCCGGGAAATGGCTCTTAGCGTCATGCCACACGGTATTTAGCATTCTACCTCCAAATTTCCTAGTGGATGGACGTCCTCCAATCCAAACTCCTGCAAACGACGAACGAAATGATTCATATAGATTACAAGAATACTAAATAGAATAATTAAAAGATATTTAAGCTTTACCATCGGTTCGGAAAAACATCTGCCCTGGAAAAAACCAGCAAGACACTCAGCAGGACTTTTTAAACTTTTTTTAATATACAGTATAGTATTATACACAATTAAGTACGCTAACATTTAGAAACCTCACCATACACATACTCGACACATAAAGACATCTTTTTCTCCCAGGGGTTATTATCAATCATGTACTCTTTAGTAAGTGTACTAACTCCTATTCGCTTAATAAAAAAATTTTACTTTTTGATAGACAGGTCCTGTATATTTTCTTGAACATGGTTATAAAAGCATATAATATATTGCCCAGGATGGAATTACTGACTTTTTGGGGTTATGTAAAGGTAATAATTAGTTTGTGTTTGTTCCTAGTATTTACAGAATCCACATCACTAATTTTAATTTAATTGTTTTTTGTTTTCTGTACATTTATTAAATTTTCGTAAATATACTGTAATACCCTCCTTGCAAACCTGATTTACCACTTTGTGTCTTTTTTATTTCCTAAAATAAAATTTAAGCTGAAATGGAGAAAGTGTCGTTAGCGGATAATGCGTTAGTAGCTTTCGAGCAGGCTGTAGTATTATGTGGCGGATTAGAAATGGTATTTTGAAAAATGTTTCGGTCACATAAACACGTTGCCGTGCCGTATTTTGTAAGGACACTTAACTTCATTGCAGCTGATGAATCTCAACCATTAACAACGGACAACGGTCGGTGTAAGATGTTTTATAATATTTAATAGTATAAAAATGTCTTAATAATTATTGTGAGCTCGTGACCTCGTTCAAGGTCTCACTAGTCAGTTTTTTATTTATCATTCTTAAGGAAAGTAAAACCGACTTCAAAATAAATAAAGGAACAATATTTTTGTTCATATAATAGCTTCTGAAGTTGCTACGACTAATTGTATTGAAGAATTGAATTCTCGAATTCAAAAACTATTGTGTTGTGAAAATTATTTGTTTGTTTTGTTTTTGAATAAGGTTTTTACTTTTTCTAAAGTGTAATTATTTGCCCTTTTGAGTGAAATAAGGAATATCACTAGTTAAAGTAACAACTAAATAGAATGTCGTCTGAATACTTACATTAAAAGCTTTACGGCTTATATTCCACCATTGAGGAACGTTTTTTTTACAATTTATAAGAAATAACTCCTGCAGCCCTATTAATAAACACAGACTTGACCAAGATTAACTTTACTCCTAGGTTAAAGCTTAAAATATCTAATTTCAGTATTAATAAACATTGAGTAAGGAGGGAATAAACTAATCCGAATCTACTCTCGGAATAAAAGTTAATCCTTGGCGGTACCTATTTTAACGACTGAGTAAGCATAGACTAGTCGCGTATTTTGACATTTTGTAAAACTTTACGTTTACGCGCGTTGTTACCCGTGTTAAAAGTTCTTTGTACCTACAATGTTATAAAAATTGATGTTGACCACAGCCTATAATAATATGTAAAATAAACTTTAGACAAATAAGAAAATTCTATATTACTTTAAAACATGTTTGTTTCATTTTAAATAATGTTTAGCTAAATCCTATTATATTTAGCTAGACATTATTTACATTTACGTATTTTCAAAGCAATATCGATACATTATCTGCTAAATCACTGAAGAAATACATTCTCTGTTTCCGCTTGCCTCACTTTTTATTTATTCATAAACATAGTTTAGGTATTTCTACTATCGGCAGTGCAACACGATATCATGACCAAATATTAGTTTCAAAATATAAAACTGAAGATGGTAAGATATAATGATTTGTATACATAATAATTAATAAGTAGGTCCTATTACTCTTTTCCTTTTAACATCATCATAACAGTTATCATACACCACTGAGATCATATTTTCCACACGATTCTGAACTATTTATGCATATGAGTACATTCATGTACTTAAATGATTTACAAAATATATTTTAAAATTTTCATCCCATATGTGACGTAAGAGGCGACAGAGAGAAACTGAAGCGTGAGATGGGCGGCAGCGTCTTGCTGATAATAACTCTAAACAATAAAAAAACTGCAGTTGCCAACCCGCCTGCCAAGCATGGCAAACATAGCAATTGTTTAACCTGTAAGATAACCTACGGGAGTAGGGGGTTCTATGTTCAGCGGTGAACCTTTGTTTTATTTTGTGTTGTACTTTCGTTTTTACTTTGCTTAATATGTAATATAGATGCTGTTATTAATTTACAAACTATGTTTTTATGCCCTCAAAATGAAAATGGCATTTATTTTTATGTCTATGTACCTATACATAGTTACGATTTAAGCATAATCCGCACAAGGGCATTAATAATATCAACACATATTTGTAGAAACATGCCCTTAACACATTTATTTGAAGAATATTTTTTGCAGAAGTTAAAACCAGACTACCGATACGAAATTCGGTATCTAAAGGTTCGCTAAATCGGCGACTACCAATTGTTAAATTCAATGTCCATATATTATTAAAATATTTTACTTGAAACAAGTGACATTCATACATTCAAGTCGCAATATTGATCTGAATAAAAAACTACGAACAAGACGATTCTGTATTCAAGTAAAAATTTGTACATTACATGAGTTATGTATCCAGATAACATAATATGTACACAATAAGTGTCGACATATTTGACATAAGCATAAGTGCGAACGAGACTTTCAGTAATAGTTATTGTGTTTCGTTTAGTTAATACGTATATAGTAGTATAGATATATGTATAATGAAATCCGTACTTAAAACACGAACCAAGTTCTAAATCACTTTCACTAGTAAAAATTATCCCTAAATTACTGGTACTTAGATGTTCTATTTTCATAGACCGAAAATAAGCTACCATATTATTTACAATGTATCATTTTCAATCTCAATAACTTTAGATGAAACGCGAGAACTAGTTGGGGATTATATGTAATTCAATTATTTTCAGGTATACCTCAATCTCTGAAAACTAAAGTGTACAACCAGTGCGTGTTGCCAGTGATGACTTACGGATCTGAGACGTGGTCCTTCACTGCTGGCCGTATGAGGACGCTCAAGGTCGCTCACCGAGCTATGGAGAGGGCTATGCTCGGAGTTTCTCTGCGTGATAGACTCAGAAATGAGGATATCCGCAGTAAAACCGTAGTGACCGACATAGCCCAACGGATTAGTAATCTGAAGTGGCAATGGGCCGGCCATATAGCTCGAAGAACCGATAACCGATGGGGAAGAAAGGTTCTCGAGTGGCAGCCTCGTACCGGTAGGCGTAGTGTAGGGCGACCCCCCACTAGATGGAGTGAAGACCTGGTAAGATATGCAGGAAGTCGATGGATACAGGTAGCTCAGGACCGTGCTTTGTGGCATTACTTGGGGGAGGCCTATGTTCAGCAGTGGACTTGTGAAGGGCTGTAATGATGATGATGAATTATTTTTGACATACAGAGTGTCACCTCCAAAAAAGTTAATGAACTATTAAGTACTATTTGTCCTTACTCCCAGCAAATTAAACAACTCTTTTCAAATTATAATTAATTTGCAAACGATAGTGATGTCATTATACATACAGTTAATCTTGATGAATATATATTCATTTACTACAAACAGTTGAAAAGTAAAATAATTTTGCCGATAGATTAACACTTGAAAGGAGAGTATAGAACAATATTAAAAACACATCACGTTTTGCAGTTAAGCAACATACAATTAACTTAGAATACTTGTTTATGTTGTTAGGAAACAGACTGAATAGTCAATATTCATAAATAAATGATAACATTTTTAGAGATTAAAGATTTATATCCGTAGATAATAATACCAAAGCCGATTAATAACATTTTAGATCGTTTTAAAAAAAAATATTACCTTGTATTTAACTTTTGATATTATAAATAGGACTAGATTAACTCCTATTCTGCTCTCCTGTCCGGCGAGCAGTTTGGCGTATGGCTCTGGGGGAGAGCGCAGGTCGTGTTGATCCCCAGGGCAAGTCTGAGGAGTTCTCCTTCACATGGTTGCCGCCTGTTATTTGGTCTGGTTCAATAGGAAACAGACAGAACAGAAACACTCGGACGATCCTCTTTTTCTTTTCTTTCATCCCTTCCCCTTTTCCCATCCCAACCCAATCCAAGGTGTCAAGCGTACCGTGCCGATGGATGCGTGGCTGGAGGGAGTCCAGTCGCAAACGGTGCCTACCCGAGACCAGGGAGGTTCGGGTAGTATTTGAGCCCTTCCCTCGGCATGCGGGGCTCTGCCGGGGGTGACGAAGTATTTCCCTAGCTACTCGTGGGAACAAAATGGATGGAAACCGACATTTTGTTAAAGACAGTGAGAAGTCTCCTTTAATGGAATTAGCTTCAGGTTTGGAAGAGGCTCTTTTAGCCTCACCAACACCCTGCAACAGTGCGCCCCAACCTGGGACGAGCCGTGAAGTGAAGGGCACGTTTGCAGCCGAACCACAATCGGAAAAGCACCAGGGAGGGGAAAAGAAAAAGTTCACTAAGCCTTATAAGCTTAGTGGGGCTGCAAGGAAAAGGTATCGAAGGCAGCTGAGATTGGAGCCGAAGAGACCCTCTCTCTCTCTGCCAGAAGCCTTGGGACGAAATTCCTCTGCCCAAGCCTCCCCCAGTTCCGAAGGCGAAAAAACGCAGTCAGTCTGAGGAAGAGTCCCCCAAAGACCAGCCCAGGAAGACTGTGAAGCTGGCAACGGAGGAGAAGAAGCTCAGCTTCAGTGCCGTAGCTGGCTCCGCGCGTATAGGAATTCGCAATTCGAATCCTATGAGTGTGGAGCAGATGCGGCTGGTCCACCGGGCACTAACACAGGCCATCGCTAAGACGGCCTGTGGGTTGCAACCGGGAATGGGCCCAAAATTTTCCGGTTTCACACACAAGCAAGGTTGGATTCTGGTAACGAGCCTGAATAAGGCAAGCCAGGACTGGATTGTGGGTGAAATCGGAAAACTAAAGCCCTGGCCGGAGGCAGAGTTCTCGGTAATACCCGAGGGCGAACTGCCTAAGCCTGCGCTGGGCATTACCTACTTGCGCCGCAGCGAAGCCGACTCTCCAAAGGAGGCGGCTGTGCTGTTGAGGGCACAAAATGAAGGGCTCCATACTGAGCTCTGGAGAATCCTCCACTGTAGGGACACAAGAGGCTGCCCACAAGGAGGTGTTTTGTCACCCCTTCTTTGGACTCTTGCGGTTGACCAACTATTGTACAAAATGGCAGACCTACGCATTGACACATTGGGTTATGCTGATGACCTTGTGATCATTGCAAGGGGCTTTTGCCAAAGTACTTTATCGTCAATAATACAAAGAGCCCTAAACACCATAAATAACTGGTGTAGGGATAACAGTTTATCAGTTAATGCTGATAAAACTGTTATATAATACCCTTTACCAAAAAGAGACGGTTGGACAAATTAGTCCAACCAAAACTTAATGGCAAAGAAGTACCATTTTCCACGGAAGTTAAGTACTTGGGCGTAACAATCGACCAAAAACTAACGTGGAACTCTCACCTTAGCAACGTATGCCATAAGGCAAAAATTGCTTTAGGTACGTGCAGTCGTTTGGTCGGGAACAACTGGGGCTTGCGTCCCAGTACGGTCCTATGGCTGTACAGCAGCATAGTGAGGCCGATTCTCATCTACGCCTCTATTGTCTGGTGTAACAAGGCCAACCAAAAGACGACTGCCGACAGACTAAATAGTCTACAAAGGACTGCCTGCCTAATGGCAACTGGAGCTATGCGGTC